>JAKLWY010000002.1:4800000-5400000 GCA_023512815.1 Cercospora zeae-maydis | reverse complement strand
CCTTTCCACGCTGGGTCGTGTCATAGCAGCACTGGCAGATATGAGCACGGGCACCAAGGCGAAGGCAAAAGGCATGCAGGTACCATACCGAGACTCTGTCTTGACCTGGCTGCTGAAAGACAGTCTCGGCGGCAACAGTCTCACTGCCATGATCGCCGCCATTTCCCCAGCCGATATAAACTTCGAAGAAACATTGTCGACTCTTCGCTACGCGGACAGCGCGAAGCGCATCAAGAACCACGCGGTTGTCAATGAAGATCCGAACGCTCGCATGATCCGCGAACTCAAAGAGGAGCTGGCACAGCTGCGCTCCAAGCTGAGCAGTGGAGGAACAGTGGCCGAGGAGCAATACAGCGCCGATACGCCGCTGGAGAAACAAATTGTCAGCTTCACGCAAGCCGATGGTACCGTGAAAAAGGTTTCCAAAGCCGAAATCCAAGAACAGTTATCGCAATCAGAGAAGCTCTACTTGGATCTCAATCAAACATGGGAAGAGAAGCTGACCAAAACGGAGCAAATCCACAAGGAGCGGGAGGCTGCGTTGGAAGAGCTGGGCATCAGCATTGAGAAGGGGTTTGTTGGAGTGAGCACACCCAAGAAGATGCCTCACTTGGTCAATCTGAGCGACGATCCATTGTTGGCTGAGTGCTTGGTGTACAACTTGAAGCCTGGCACTACTACTGTTGGAAACGTGGACACTAATCCCGCACCTGCTGAAGACGGCGAAGCCCCCAGCTCGACAACGGTCGACATCCGCTTGAACGGATCCAAGATTCTTCAGGAACATTGCATTTTCGAGAACGTGGACGGTGTTGTCACCGTGGTACCCAAGGAAGGTGCTGCAGTGATGGTGAATGGCATTCGAATTGATGCACCAAAGAGATTGCGGTCGGGCGACCGTCTCATCCTAGGAGATTTTCTTATCTTCAGATTTAGCTCGCCCTTGGAAGCGAAAGAGGAACGCGCAGAGCAGGGAAGTTTGCTCAAATACTCGATCACAGCTGATCAAATCGATTCGCCGTCGCCACGCCTTCCGGGTCACGAGCGGACCTCGAGTTCAATGAGCCGCATATGGTCCGATGATGAAGGTGACTCTCGAAGTCCCGGCAATAGATCTCCAGCGCCATACCGGCAACATGGTCGGGATCACGACTGGGCGTTTGCACGGCGCGAAGCCATTGCTTCGACGCTGGGCCCGGATCAGAAAATATCAGATTTGACTGACGATCAGCTCGACGTTCTCTTCGAAGACTTGCAGCGCGTACGTGCCGTGCGAAAGGGGAGGCCTGAATCGAAGCTTTTCGACAGTTATGGAGGTGATACCGACACCGAGTCGGTTTCGTCACATCCGGTACGGGACAAGTACCTGAGTAATGGCACACTGGACAACCTCTCGTTGGACACGGCTCTGACGCTTCCTTCGACACCACGGCACAGTGAAGATGAAGAACAGCTGCGACAGACCAAAGACGAAATGCAAGAGCAGCTCGAGAGGCAAAAAGAAGAGTACGAGAGTAAGCTGCAGAGCGCGGGAGAGGGAAATGCTGAGTTAGAAGAGCTTCGGACCGAGAAGGCGAAGATGGAAGCCTCTCTCGAGGAGATGAAAGGCCTGATGGAGAAGCAGCTGGCTGAGCAGAAGAGGGAATTTGATCGCCAACTGCGCGAGCTTCGGATACCGCGTAGGCCGAGAAGGAAAAGTCAGCACCACAGCCTGAGCGAAAGAGAAGTGTGGCTGGCCAGATATGTACTCACGCACTGGAAACGCCACCGATACGTCGCCATGGCTGCGGGTGTTCTCAGAAACGCTTCGCTGCTGAAGGAAGCTCAAATCGTGAGCCAACAAATTGGACGAAGTGTGGTGTTCCAATTCACCGTCGTCGACGTTGGGCACACTCTCGGCTCGTCCTATGATCTTGTTTTGAACGGCATCACAACGGAAGAAAGCAATGATCCCGAGCTGGAGGTCGCATTGAAGCCGTGCTTGGCCATCCGGGTGATCGACTTTCACAGCAACGTGATACGGCTTTGGTCAGTAGAAAAGCTCCATCGACGGGTTCAGACGATGCGACAGATGTTGCAGTTCCTCGACCGCCCTGAGTACATGCAGCATTTCAATGTCAGTAATCCATTCGATGAAGAATGTATGCCAGACTACACCAGGATCGGTGATGCTGACATCCCACTTGCTGCGGTATTCGAGTGCCGCGTGCAAGACTTTACCTTGGACGTCTACTCTCCGTATACCTGCTCTATCGTGGGTGTGATACATCTGTCCCTGGAACCAAGTTCGGCAGAAGCTCCTGGCAGCGTTCTCAAGTTCAATGTGGTCATGCACGAGCTATGCGGCTTTGCAGAAAGAGAAGGGACGAATGTCCATGCACAGTTGTTCGTGCCTGGCGTGTCAGAAGAAGGCGGAGCCACGACGACCGCACTAGTCAGCAGTTTCGGGGAAGGACCCGCTCGATTTGACAGCGTGCACAGCATGACCCTACCACTATCAGCTCCCCAGGATGCATGTCTTAGAGTGAGCATATTCGCCCAAGTCACCAGCATGCACATGGACAAACTCCTTAGTTGGGATGACATGCGTGATGCATCTGTCGCAGCAAACGTCAAGCCTAGGGTCAAGAGGCAACACTCACGATTACCCGAACACGAGTATTATACCGACGAGAGACATGATGTCTTCGCACGGGTGCAAATACTGGAAATCAACGAAGAGGGTGAATATCAACCTGTGGAAGTCGTGCAGAACGACACATCAGATCAAGGGGCCTTCCAACTCCATCAAGGCATTCAGAGACGCATCGTCTTACATTTGCAGCACAGTTCCGGCAACAGTCTTCCATGGAAAGACGTTGACCGAGTGAAACTTGGCAAAGTGCGTCTATTGGACAGCAACGGCAAGGTCACCGACGAGGACAACAGCCAGCCTGATGTGCCGCTGACAGCAGTTTCTCTGCCGATAAATCGAAAGGAGTCCGACGGCACAACTAATGTTAAGCTTACGATGCAATGGGACTCGAGTGCACACAATTCTGCATTGTTGGACCGCCCAACACTAGACAAATATCGAGTGCAACTCACGTTGCGTTTTGAGGTGCACTCGCCCAGAGTCACACATCCTATGGGCTTTGGCTTTGAAATTGCAATGCAGACCCGGCCTCGCAACTGGTACCGTCAGAATTCTCTACTCGGGCAATTGTTCCACAATCAGCGCGTTGTCCATTCAACTGCAGTGACTTATGCAGTGACTCTGAAACCCAGCCAAGCAAAAAGGGCCGGGGACCTTTGGCGAATGGACACCACCGGCGACTACATCTCAGGACAAGAGGCTCTTTCTAGCTGGGCACCACGAGGCGTTTCTCTTATCAGAGACTGGATGAATCTGAACAAGAGACGCTTCCGAACTGCTGAGATCGAAGCTGCGCGGGGCGCTCTCGGGCCCAGCGCTCTACTCCCGCCCGAGGGCAACCGCGACGACAACGGCGAGATGACCGAAGCGCAGAAGGAGCTCGTGCAAAGGTTCTTGGACGTATGGGACACTGGCCCATCTGTTAGTGAACTATTGCTGGTTGATTGCAATACCGAATCTCCCGCCAACGGCGCTGCGTTTACGAGCGCAACTGTCAGCGGAGAAGATGATATGCCGTTGGCAGCAACAGTGGAAATGCAGCTGAAGTCGCCGAAGGTCTTGAAATCCGGCTGGCTCCTGTCTCCCGACAGTTCAGGCAGGCGCTGGGAAAAGACTTTCGTGGAGCTCAGACGTCCATTCCTACACCTTTACGATGGCAAATCTGGTGACGAGGTCAACGCTGTCAATCTTACCAACTCACGGATTGACGCGGAGCCCGAAATTGCAGCGTTATTGCAAAGACCAAACGTCCGCATGGAGGTGTGGGCTGTGTACACAACCAATCGAGCATACCTGTTTGCTTGTCGCAATGATAAGGAGCGCGGTGAATGGATCTGGGCGCTCGATCGCAGCTATGTCTCCAACGGAAGTGGGGGCAGAACGCCCGAGGAGTGGGATTTGGAATAAATGTGGACCGCAGAGTGCGTTTCCTTGATTTCACTGTTTAGCAGGCGCTTGTTGTCTAAGATACCCATCGCACATGGCTGTGAGCCGCGAGAGCTTTTCTGTTTTCTATACTTTCGTCCTTGCAGAACGAGGATTTCCTAAGTAGCAGTAGCTCACGATGATTATGAAGTTGACGTCTCCGCCTTTGAGCTGGTGCCGCATGATTTAGCCGAGTCGGCATCACAGGTTGGCGCCCTCGTAAGTTAGACAGTCAGCATTCATCGAAAGCTCAACACTACACATCCTCGCAATGGATTCTTGGCTACGACACTATGGTAATGCCGAAGGATATCAATGGCGGAGGGAAGGCAGCGTTTTCAAGCGACCACTGGGGTTTGTCGAGTTCAGCTTCGACTGTGATGGGAGACTGTTCGAAGGCCGCGCCGACATGAACTGTCTGGTCAAGCTCGCGATCAAGTGCAGACTCTCGGACGAAGATTTTCGAGAGAGGATACTTCTTGCCTGGACGCAGTCTCGTGAGTCCACTTTCTGGTCGATCCCAAGATAGGAGCTCAATCATGGTGGTGTCGATGACTGTGCCGGATTTCTTTTTCTCATACGACAACTTCTGGCTGTGCTCACTACTGACGGTCTCACACAATCGTTCTCGCTGCTGAGGCGATACCGAATTGGCGAAATAGATGCTCATTCTCGTTGCAGGTTGTCAACATGTTCTGCTCCAAGCTCGAACAACCAGAGAGATCGACGGCGCCAACGGCGACTTTGCCCCACAAGGTATGATGTGCTTATTCAAGGTGTCTTGACCGAAGCCTGACGAGTCCAGGACTGCACTTCGCGGTCAAAATCCACGCCAGCGTCAGTGAAGCAGTTGAATCTGCAGGGAGACATTTGGTGTTCTTAGGTGATCACTACGAACACGTTGATCACAAGGACTTCTACATGCATTGTCAAAACACGGCCCGTGTTGTAGATCCTGAAGATGCTCTGGCAAAGGTGTTCGTCTTACCGTTGGCCCAAGAAGACGGAGCCACCATCCTGCGAATTCAGTTTGTCATAGCCCATGAGATCGCGGATGGCATTTCGATTAATGCCTGGACCAACAGCTTTCTGAAGCATTTGAACGAAGCAACCGATGGGCTGAAGATTCGTATCAAAGAGATGATTGATCCGGAAGACATGCAACAACGCTTGCCTTTACCACAAGAAGCATTGTATCCCAAAATCTCCGGCTCGATAGCGCGACAGCGTTGGTTCTGGGTCATCACGAGGATCCTTCGACATGTTCGTAGGCCACTTCCCGCGGGCTTTGCGAACCCAGCACGGCGAGCGAAGCAGCGGGCGGCAATATCGCTGTCGCCGTCATATGGTGCTGTCTTGGATTACAGACGAACGCCGCCGCTGAACACAATTCCCATGTATATTTCAATATCCGCATCGCACACTGCACGATTGCAGCAGTTGTCTCGCGAAGCAAATGCCAGTAAGTCAGATCGCACCGAGACAAAGAGTTCGAGTGCACATATAGCGGAGGACCCCTCATGACTTGAATAGATAACTGACTGCGTTGATCTGCTCTAGGCGTCGGAGCTGGCATTTATGCGTTGGTTGCAACGTGTATGATGGAATTGTACGAGCAACGTGAAGCCGATGTGCCACTTGACGAGCGCAAATGCTTCATCACTGGGTTTCCCCTAAATCCGCGTGCATTCTTTGGTTTCGGAAACCAACCTGACAGCATGATTTTGGCCTTCAGCGATGGTATCTCACTGCCCTTTCTATCATCACAGCTTGACGTGACGGGCCGTCTTCGTCTGCTGGCCAGGCAAGCGCAACGTCAGCTATCTGCGTATCAGAAAAGGATCAAGCCTGTCGGTGACGATGGCAAGAGGCAATTCTTGACAAGCCGTGGTGCTGGCCTCGTACTCGCCAATCAGTAAGCGCATATAACATGTTTCACTGCGACGCAGCCGACTGATTCATATTTTGTTATCAGATACCTCTATGGCATTGAGCGCGCCAATTCATTTCTGCCCGAGCATGCGCGGCAGACGAACGTCCAAGGAGCCTACCCAGCGCGACAAAACACAACACAGCAGACGTGCGGCGTGTCGTCGGTGGGGAATCGCAAGCTGCAAATAAGCGATGGAGTCTACAATGTTGCGGCGCAAACAAAGGCAGATTTCGTGGCAGACTTTCGCGACCTCACAGCAAGCGTTCGTGCACGGGAGGGCGAATTTCTTGTTGGTATCGCAGGGACTAATTCTGGGTTGGAAAGTTGTCCTTCAATCGATGTTTCTTCGATGGACCCAGAGTTGATGGATGCCTTTAAAAGCAGATTCGAGTCTATACTTGCGGACGTGGCGGTGGATGGAGACCGTCCGAGACTGTAGGCCAGGTTGCGCAGAGCACGAGAGCACCACCAGCGGAATGACATGCTGGAAAGATTGAGCAATAGACAGCCATCGGCATTGCAAGGAGGCGTCCCATGTGCTCGTGCGGCTCGTGAGCAAAGTCGCTAGGTTCTATGCCTCCGCCATGGAGAGGCTGTGTCTCTTGCCGTTCCATCACAGTTCGTCTCGGCGATATTCCTCCTCGCTGCCTTCTTGGTCGTCTGCGTCTCGCTTCGCTTCAGGTCCCGTATACTTGTCAGCATCCTTCGTTTCCTTTGGCGCAGGCTCGCCGTCCTTTCGATTGACGACATTATCCTTTTGTCCTTCGCCCTCACTTTCTTCCTCATCCTCGTCACCAATGATGCCTCGATACTCCCTACCACGAGGCGTGTCGATGACGTCCAGCTTCCACGCTTGGCCCTGCGCAATCTTCTCGAGCTCCTTCTTAAGCTTTTCTACAGCCTTCGGATCGCCTAAGCCGAGTTTCTCCATCTCTTCCTTACTGAGGGCTCTACCGTCAGAGTTGGCGAGCGTGTCGACGTACGTTTCCTTGCCACCTCCCACAATGGCGCTCTTCTCGATCTTGGTGCCTTTGGGTACCAGGCGATGACCACCGACTGTGATATCGCCAATTGATATCACAGGATCGTCATGCTTCGTTCCTGCCATTGCCGCTGCTGCCTCCTGGACCGCCTCCTGCGTCTTGAGCTCTCGTTCGGCGTTCTTCATCGCTTGGGAAACGCGCTCATAATCTGCGACTTCGTCCTCTTCCAGTACCGGAGAGCATGAAATGGGATTGGGCTGATCCTTCTGCGGAGGCAGGAAGGCAACGTCGTTGCACAGGCGCGGGGTTTGAATGACCATGAGGTAGGCACATGTGCTCGTTTCCTTGATCAGGGCGATGCGATCGGTGGAGGCAGGATTGCAGAAGTATTGGATTTCGATCTTACGCTCTTGGCCGGTCAAATCGCAGATTGTGCCGCCGCCTAGCTTCTGCACGAGGTATCGGCTCTCGCCACGCTGCACCAACTCTCCGTGCTTGCTGTGGCTGCGTTTTGCACCCTCGCTCTTTTCCAGAGCGCTGTCTCCGTCCCAGTCTCGCTCTCGACCGGCGCTGTGAGCGTCCAGGCGTTTGGCATATGTGCCTAGCATGAAGCCGGGAACACCAGGATCCTCCACGGGAGGGTAGACGGGCACGCCGCGACTGGGTGGGAGTTGATGGAACTGCTTGATGCCTTGGTTGTAGCAAAAGCGATAGCTCCACCAGCCGCTGATGAAGAAGACACAATTGCCCTCCATACCCGACAACAGCTCCCAGCCGCGATCATTGGCCCGCGCCAGCTCCTTCTCTTCTTCGGCCTGCGAGAAGGTCTCGTTCGCGGTGCCCGCATCCGCCGTCGTCCTCACCTTGGGGATGCGACAGAGCCAGGGTTGGCCGTCGAGCATCATGCGCTCATGCTCGTACTCCGTCCGATCCTCTGTGTCCTTTCGGGCAGCATCGTCGAGTGGCTGTTGGTACTGTCCCACCTGCGAGCCCCGCGCCGCGCCATCCGCGCTGCTGCCCTTGACATTGCCGGCGAGGTGCGCTTCGACTTGACCGGCGGGCGTCCAGTCATCGGCAAAGTGCACTTCGTACTGGGGAAAGGCGAGCAGGTCGTCTCGCACGCTGAAGCTCTGCTGCGAAGCCCAGGCGACCAGCGCGGAGGTTCGCAGGAGGGAGGGGAGGGCCAGGAAGTGCTTCATGGTGCAAAGAAGGCTTCAGCCAGAGCCGGACGCGATCGTTGCAGGCAGCGGCGTGTGAAGCAGGCGATGTGACGCGGCAGCGGTGCGCAAAGCCGTGGCCGCCACGTCCGAGCATGTGACAATCGGCGGCAGGCACTGTGCACGCGCTGCCAGCTGGCCACATGGGAGCGACACTGCACGCCTGCGCGGCTCCGAGGCACCGCTGCTTCCCGACCGTCGATCTGCTGGGGGCCGCAGCTTCTTTTGGTTCGAGGCATCGCGCAATGGAAATTATGTAGTACCTCCTACCGCCGCGGTGAGATGTACTTCTTAGTGGAATTGAGGCATCCCACGGTACTCGGGCCCATCGTGATGCGCTCTTCCCACGGATGTGACATGATTCGCAGCGGGTGCGAGTCCACCACAACCCGTGGCGGTCCTGACCTGTCGCGTGCACTCGACGCTGCACGCACGTGACTGCGCATGGCACTCGTGAAGCAGATGGCGTCAGCCCGCGCCGCGAGAACCGCCCCGTCCCGGCCTCACTAGCGCCAAGCGCGTACTCCACGGGACCGTCGACGACCAATCTTCTGGGCCAACTGCCTGCACCCGTCACGTACAGCGTAATCAAACATGTTACTCGGCATCGAGCCCGTGACGACCACGGCCCTCATCTTCGGCGGATGCTGCACGAACGTGTTTGCCCTCGAAAGCATCGTCAAAGTCCAGCCCAGCAGTGGTATGTTGGACCTCGCCGTCGCCATCTCATCATGCTGGTCCGCGCTCACACGATCCGCCAGGTCTCATCATCACCTTCCTCCAGTTTGTCTTCGTGACCGTGTTCGCCTATCCGAGCCAGTTCGCGCCGGGGGCCCGGTACACACTGCAAGCACCCAAGGTTCCCATGAGGAGGTGGGCCTTCATAGCTTGTATGTTCTATGGCATCAACATGCTCAACAACTGGGCCTTTGCCTACAATATCAGTGTGCCTGTGCACATCATCTTGCGCAGCTTTGGCAGCGTCACCACCATGATCGCTGGGTACCTGCGAGGCAAGCGCTACAGCCCACTGCAGATATGCAGCGTCGTGCTGCTCACTTTCGGCGTCCTCGTCAGTGCATGGGCGGACTCGGAGAGCAAAGTTAGTGGCACTGAGAACGTGGACGGCGGAGCCCAACGTACTGACCCCATCTCAGGGCAAGGAAATGTCGTACAAAGCGTGGGACTCGTCCGCGGAATACACCCAAGGACTTGCCATTCTCCTCTTGGCGCAATTTCTCTCCGCGTACATGGGCGCGTATACCGAGGACACGTATGCAACGTACGGCGCGAGTTGGACGGAAAACCTCTTCTATTCGCACTTTCTGAGTCTGCCTCTGTTCCTACCCCTGTCCGGCACACTGCGCGATCAGTATCGGAAACTGGCAGCGACGCCAAACGTGGACATGGGCAACTCCACAGCCATAAGGGCGCTGCAGCTCCACGGACCCGCTCTCAGCAACGTGATCCACCCGCTCGTGACATTTGCTGAGGGCACGCCCCTCGGCGTGTTCTACTTGGTGACCAACGCGCTCACACAACTGGTCTGCATATCGGGAGTCAACCTCCTCTCGGCCAAGTCTTCGGCCGTCACCGTCACGATCGTGCTGAACATCCGAAAGCTGGTATCGTTCATCTTGAGCACATTGATATTCGGGCACAGTCTGGACACCAAGATGATCATCGGCTCGACGCTCGTCTTTGGCAGTGGAGCGTTGTATGGGTGGGAGACTAGTTGGCGACTTCCACGGCAGAAAGCTGCCGCATCGGGGTCGCGCAACCAGCAAAGCGAGAAGCTGAGGTAGATTCGGGCCATGCCCGTCCCAAAGTCCCGCACGCGTGTGTTGAGACTGCTGATGAGCATGTCGGTACTGCTGCGGCATGTCGAGCCACAGGTCTGCGGTGAAAAGTCACCGCACCGTCTTCTCGCGCTGCGGGGCGGAAGTGGGAGCGTGGTGGGCATTGGATGGAGCATACTATGCTGCCAACGTGCCGTCTCACCAGAAGCTTCCCATCACACAAGGCGCTGCCCACACACGTGCACCGAGGGCGGAGGCGCGTGGAAAGGTTCAGAATGAGTGCCGTTGAAGGACAGATTGGCATGTGGGTACTAGAGCCTATCGGTAGTCAACCATGGATGCATCCATCGTGGGCACCTCTGCATCGGGCCCACGGTTCTGGCGCCGCGGACCAGTGGAGAGCGACGTGCGCTGCCTGCTGGCGACGGGGAGGGATGGAGTTGCGGTGGTGGTGATGACATTGGGCGGGCGCGGCGCTCCCCGGGCGGGCTAGACCGGCGGCGGGCGATGGGCAGCAAGGTACAGTAGCGGACGTGTTCCAAATATCAGATGCGGAGCGCGCATGTGCAAGATTGCGGCGGGCCAGGCGATGGGACGGGCACCGGTAAACGCGAATCTGGTCCTCCGGGGCGTGGAGGGGCCTCGTCTCGCGTTAGCAGCGTTTAGATTGCACCTTCCCCGAACGCGCACATTGTTATGCAACGTGCCACCAGTTGTTGCAAGGGCGGCGAAAATTACATTGGCGTGTTATTGTAGGAAATTGTGCGATGCGATGCGATGGCGAGACGGCGAGCGTCCCCGGCGCATCCTGGCAAGTGCCGCCCTCCCACGTGTGCGCGATCGTCTGTGGAGCAGAGCAGAGCTCCGCTCTCCACCCACACGC
Source organism: Cercospora zeae-maydis (assembly GCA_023512815.1). Classification (NCBI taxonomy): domain Eukaryota; kingdom Fungi; phylum Ascomycota; class Dothideomycetes; order Mycosphaerellales; family Mycosphaerellaceae; genus Cercospora; species Cercospora zeae-maydis. The sequence goes on along the minus strand of JAKLWY010000002.1, from coordinate 5,389,125 downwards.
AACCATTCCATGTTGGCTGCGCTTCACACTTTGCCATTGCGTCGTCGTCTGCACCGCTTGTGGCACCTCGAGCATACCCTGTCCTCCCTCAGATCGAGGAAAGCTTCGTACCTGGCATGAAGACAAAGCCCACCACCGCTGCACATCCCATGTTGTTGCTGCCGCTGCTGCTGCTGCTGCTGCTGCTGCCGCCCTGCCCGTGAATCACGTCCGCCGCCGCACCGTATCTCAACCACCGCCCGTCCGCTCGTCCGCCGCCGCCGCCGCCGCCGCCCGACCTGCCCGCCCACCGCTGTCGCTGCCGCCGCCGCCGCCCCTCCTCCTCGATCAGCCCGCCGCCGCCGCGACGCTGCTCCGCTCTGCTGCTCCTCGGCACGTCACCACCCGGCGACCAGGCTCTCGTCCCAGGTGGCGCTGGCAAGGACTCCAGTTGGTGTTGCTTGCTCCGCGAACTGCTGCACACGTCCGCTTCGAGCTACACCCTGACCTGCCCTGTGCACGACTCTTCTCTCGCGCGCTTCGCCGTCGTCCCTGTTGCTGCTCCCGCTGTAAGTCCTCTGCCTGCCCTCGCGCCTCGACGTGTGTGAACCCCGCCGCGCCGCCGCGGCCCTGCAATCGCTAATACCACTCTCGCTCCCACAGCTTCCCACCGCGCGCACCGCATCGCCGCCCTCCAGTTCGCGCGCGGTCCGCCCGCACCCCAGCTGTCGCGTCGCGTAGCCCTCACCCCGGATTGTCCCATCGCTGTTGCGCTCGCCCTCTGCGCCGGACCGCGCGCTGCCTCGCGTAATAGGTAGATCCGGACCGCCACCGTCATGGCTTCCACTGGCCCGCCAGGCCAGCAACAGCACGCTCAAGGCTTGCCGTCCATCAGCAGCCTCACCAACGGCCTTCCCAAATCCGCCCCCATCTCGCCAGATGGCCAGTCCCTCGCGGACTCGACGCGGGATTCTGGCACCTGGCCACGGCCTCAAAGCAAACGTAAGTCCCATCGCCATTCCGCCCATGCCATCCCCACCGCCTTGCCCGTGCGATTCGCGAAAGGCTTTGTTGCATCGGGACTGCTCGAGTCAGCGCCCGTCAGACAGCGCTCTCGGCATGTCAAGCATCGCGGCATCGCGTTGGGCTCGAACCGCATCCGCTGACGTGCTGCAGACAACTCAGCCAACAGTCAAGGACTCCAAGTGCACACACTACTGAACCCGGATGACTCTCCGTCGCGACACTCAATACCCAGCACGCCACTCTCCGCACGGATTCCAGCCTCTGCTCAATGCGGTCCTTCACAGCTCCCCTCCATCAACCAAGGCTTCCAGGAGAGCCAGAATCGCGAGAGCTATGGCCAGCGCGATAGTCTCGGACGCGAACTCAACCGTGATGCCTACCGCGACAGTCGGGATCTGGCGCCGGCACTGGACTCCAGGCGAAGTAGCGTAGACAGTCGCATGCATCAAGGGTTCAATTCGCTCTACATCAACGGGCCAGCCTCGCCGTACGAGAGCGCCAACACCTCGCAAGTGTCGCTCGCCGCAAGTCTGCGCCGGCCAAATGGACAGGCGCCACTTTCGCCGCTCAGCGCTCGGTCGGGACAGCGTGGGCACACCGCACCGCGCATAGCCCCTCCTATCATGCCTGTCGGCCGCGGTCCTGGCGTACCGGATCCCACCGCCGCAAAACCTACGCAGGGTTACGCGTGGGCTTTTCCGGACAGCGCGATTCCAGAGGAACGACGAGGATCCGACAGCGGCGAATCGAGCACCCACGGGCCCTCGAGACAGAATAGCTTCGCCGCCTCATCTGTTCGGAGTAGCATCTTCTCCACGGACTCTCAGCTCCCCATGGGTCAACGTAGGTTTGCAGAAGATGGTAATTACTCCTGCCACGTTCCACAATAGAGCAAGGCTGACGGGCTGGCAGAAGCTGCGACTACACATCACCACTCATTGCAACATCGCACCATCTCCGGACTACAGCACGAAGCGATGACGCCCCCGGGGGTGGGCAACTACAGTCGAACTCCCGAGTTACGAGTCAGCCACAAGCTCGCAGAGAGGAAGCGGCGCAGCGAAATGAAAGACCTGTTCGAAGATCTGAACAAGGCTGTCCCGTCCAACGGAGGCACGAAAGCAAGCAAATGGGAAATACTGACGAAAGGCATGTCCCCTCCCCAAAGCGCGTGCATTCTGCGTTGCTGACCGACTGAAGCCATTGAGTATATCCGGAGTCAGCAACATAACGAGCGAAGCCTCCACGCAGAAGTGCAGCGGCTCCAGCGGGATAACGAATACGGCCGCGAAGTGCACAAGGAGAACGACATGCTCAAGACCGAAGTCCAAGTTATGCGCGAGCACTTGAGACGTTTGGAGCCCAACGCGCCACACATCTACGGCGCCTTCACCTCACAACTGAACCAGATGGGCCAACCACAAGCGCAAGGGAACGGTGGGCCTGGGATAGCACTGCCTCCGTTGAACACATCGCAAAATGTCGGACAAGCGCCCGCAGCTTTCACCGGCGTTCCCGGCGGCTCGGCGGCGATGCAAGGCGTCGAATACGGGGCGTATGGGCGGTAAGGGGTCGACGGCGCGTGGTGGTTGTACACGTAATTTTCTCGACGCATGGCGCCGTTTCAGGATGTACGGCAATGCATTTACGAAGGAGCGGAGCGCGCAGATGCCCTCTGAGTTATCATTATGACATTAGCACTATACCATTGCTTGCGAATGCTTACACGGCTGCGGGGCGACCTGGACGAGAGGGCGGCGGGCGGGGCGGAGTTGCGGGCCTCCCGGACGGACGATGTCGACGGACAGCGCCGGGTGCGTAGCGATTGGGCCGATGTGCTTGTATCTTAGCAGAATAGTTGACTAATGTGACTATATTTTCCGACGTGCCACCACGCGCTCTGCCCCACGTTCTCGTTCCGGGCACGATGATGATGATGATGATGATGCCTGAGGCACCACCGTCCGATGCAACGTTTCGGCCGGCGACCGCACTTGGGCCCGCGACGTCGTGGATTCGTGTCGATGCACGCGCAGCAAAGGCGAGGGGCATGGCGATGCACGGCGCGAGCAAGGACGAATCCGACGCGGATTCGGGCGACGACGTCGATGCCGCGCAATATGACCACGAGACGTTGACGGCAGAAGAGGAAGCCGAGAGGCTGCTGGCGAGCACCCGGAAGTCGCGTCACGGACGAAGCAAGCAGCAGCGGAACGGGCGGAGAGGGTGGTGGAGCAGTCGCGGCGGCGAGGTGGGCGAGGCGGGCGAGGCGGGCGAGATGGCGACGGTGGAGGGGGAGGGGGAGGGGGAGGTGAGACGATTCCACCCGACGGCCACGACGGCACGCCTGCGACATGCGCTCATGCATTCCTACTCCTCCGCAGGACCATGACCGCGACGTCGATGCGCGCGACGGACGGGTTCGTGCTCCGCCGCCGTGCCTGCTTGCAGTGGCTGACGCGTCGCGATACGATCGATATACAGTGCTCCTCGCTCCTGAAGGCTTCCGCGCTCCACGTTCTCGTCCTGCTGGCCTTCGTGGCTTGTGCCTACGCAGCCCATCGCGCATCACGCGCCCTCGCCGCCTCCTCCTCCTCGCCGCCGCCGCCGCCGACGCGCTCCAACGGCACGCACGACTTCGCGCCCACGACCATCTTGATCTCGCTCGATGGCTTCCGTGCCGACTTCCTGCACCGCGGCCTTACGCCCGCCTTGACCGCCTTCGCGCGCGCCGGCGTGTCTCCCAAGTACATGATGCCCTCGTTCCCCAGCCTGACCTTCCCCAACCATTTCACCCTCGTCACCGGCAAGTACCCGTCCGAGCACGGCATTGTGGGCAACAACTTTTGGGACCCGGTGCGGCGGAAACAGTTCACCTACACCAACGCGAGCCTGAGCAACGTGCCCGAGTACTGGAACGCCGAGCCTCTCTGGGAGACTGCAGAGCTACAGGGCGTCCGAGCGGCAATTCAGTGAGTTCGCCAGGCAGCCAGCCCGCCCGCACGCTTCGCGCTCGGCACTGACGCGTTGCACAGCATGTGGCCGGGCTCCGAAGCGCACATTGGCCGCGTCGAGCCGGCGTATGTAGATAGGTTCGATGGGCGCGAAGAGCTGAGCAACAAGGTCCACCGCATCCTCGGCTGGCTTGATCTGCCAGGACCTGCGGATCCTGGCGCATCGAACGAGACGCCACGGCCGCAGCTGATCGCAGTCTACGTTCCCAATGTCGATTCCGATGGGCACAAGTACGGTCCCAACGTAGGTTGACAACAACTCCGTGCGCGGGAGAGCCCATCGAGACCTCAGCTGACCTGCTCACGTTCAGTCTACCCATGTACGATCCACCATCGCCGAAGTGGACGGCATGCTGGCCTCTCTGCTCCGCGGGATCGAAGAGCGGAACCTGACCGACGTCGTCAACGTCGTCGTGGTGTCTGATCATGGCATGGCGACGACCTCCACCACGCGGCTCATCCAGCTGGAGGACATCGTCGACCTCCAGGAGATAGAACACGTTGACGGCTGGCCGCTGTATGGCTTGAGACCATTCAATCAGTCCGAAAATCGACTGTTGGAGCTCTACGATGGCCTCAAGAAGCAGGAAGAGCTTCACGAGGGCAATTTCAAGGTGTACCTGAGGGATCGTGACATGCCGGTCAGATATCACTTCACCAACAACCCGAGGATCGCACCGCTGTGGATCGTGCCAGAGGCTGGCTGGGCCATTGCACCCAAATCCGAATTCGACGTCGCCGCAGGATTGAGGACCGGCAAGACCTTCGCTCCACTCGGGCTTCACGGATACGACAATGATCATCCCCTGATGCGGGCCATCTTCCTAGCCAGAGGTCCAGCGTTTCCTCACCCGGAAGGCAGTGCAGTGGAGCCATTCTACAATACAGCCGTGTACGGCATCGTCTGCCAGAGCCTAGGCATCACACCTCAGCCCAACAATGGCACGATCGAGCTTCCCTTCAAGACGATAGGAACCCACGACCCTGAGGAATACCAACAGCCCCCCGATGACCCTCCGATCAAGACTGCTGGTCCCAGTAATCCTTTGCCATCCACCATGACGACTATTTCTGGGGAGGACGCGGCGACCAGAGCGGGTGACGATAAACACGCGGCAGCTCCCGAAAACACGGAGCCTGGGGAAGAAGCAAGCAAAGGCTCGGGAGACGAGAACACAACGTGGAGACAATGGGTAGATGGGAAACTGGAGAGCTTCCGGCATTGGGTTACGGGAATTTTCGGTGATCATAAGCAGACAGCAGACTCGACGAAGGATACAAGTGGCGTCAGATAGACGTGATGGTAGCTGCGTAACCTAGTGGCTGCACTCATTCCCCCTGCCAAGCCGGCGGTCTTGCGTGTCGCCAGTGACTTCGGTAACTGCCTGGTCGCTATCGCGAGCTTCTCAACCCCTGTGGAGAGCGCTACCGTCTGTGCGCAACACAACATGTATTCCGCACCATCGCGCTCTCGCTGGGAGCAGACGTGCTGCGTGTAGGAGCTCTGGACACATTTCCCGTGCAGCCGAGCTGCAACGGCCTTCATTCATCCACATATGCTCACGGCTCGACATGAGTGGCTTTCTTTTGTCGTTACAGAGGTCATGATCCAGCCTGATCTACCGTGACAAAGCAATGTCGTCAATTCTGAGTATCATCTTCACCGTTTCACTGGCCAGCTCGAAAGCGCTCGTGCTGACGAGAAGTGGTTGCATGACACCTTCACCAGAAGCACTCTTATCGTCGCCGCCCATGACTCCGACGCCACCCCTCTTGATACTGACGCCCACGTTGGTCTCGCCGCTGGCGTGTCGCGCTCGCAATTCGGTGACGACCTTGATGCTGTTCAGACCTGCGTTTTCGGCCAACGTGACGGGAACGACCTCAAGCGCGTCAGCGAAAGCTTTGAAGCACACACTGTCGGGATATTGCGATGTGAGAGCGTCTTGACTGAGTTGTGTGGCAACGGCCATTTCCGGCGCACCGCCACCAGGGAGAAGAGCTCGCTTCTTCACGAGACAGCGGATGACGCACATGGCATCGTGCAGACTGCGTTCGGCCTCGTCCAGAATGAGGGGATTCGCTCCTCGCGCGACAATCGAGACGGTCTTGGGTGCGTTGGCAACGGGGTGCTTGACACCGGAGACGCGCACATAGCGGGAACCCAGATTTGACACCTCTTCGACGAGCTCCGCAGACCCAAGCTTATCTTCGGTGAACGAGTCGATGTCTGCAATAGGCTTGCAGCCAGTGGACTTGCAGATGAATTCGACTTCGTCTCTCTCAATGTCTTTCACGGCCATGATGCCGAGCTTGTACAGGAAATGCAAGCTCAGATCGTTGACCGCGTCTCGGAGAATACTCTTCTGGATGAAGAGCACGTTGCACTTCGCCTTCTTGATCTTCTTGACCATGTTCAGCAGATACGTCCTCTCCTCCTTGAGGATCTTGTCCATTTGTCTGTAGTCATTGACCACAATCTGATTCTCCATGTCTGGCTTCGGCGGGCTGAGCTGAAACTGGATCAGACCAATCCTCGCCTTTTCTATCCGCGTGGGACCTCCCGCGCTCTTGATCGCCTGTTGGCTCAGTACTAGCCCATCCACCATTTCGGAGTCATCGATCACACCGCCGGCCTTTTTGAGGATTCGAATGTTGCGAAGATCGACATTTTGAGCATTGTTGGGGTTGATGGTCCTCAGGACAGCATCGACAGCCATAGGCGCAAGCTTGGGCTCCTGGGCCACAATTTTCGATGAAAGCGAGGTCGAGGCTGCTTTGAGTAGCGTCTGGCGGTCTGAAAGGTCGATTGGTACGGAGACTTGTTCGAGAATTTCGACAGCGCGGGCAGCTGCTCGTTGGAAGCTTTCACTGATGATGGTGGGATGGATGCCCTTGGCCAGCAGTCGTTCAGCAGCTCCCAGCAGGCTGCCAGCAATCACCACTACGGAGGTCGTGCCGTCACCGGCCTCGATATCTTGCGCATTTGCCAGGTCGACCAGCATCTTCGCCGAGGGGTGCATGACGCCTAAATCGCGAAGCATCGTGTTGCCATCATTGGTGATGATGGTCTCGCCTTTGCCCGTTTGAATCATCTTATCCATGCCTCGCGGGCCCAGTGACGTCCGAATGGCATCTGCAACAGCGCGGGCCGCCGTGATATTGGCCTCTCTCACGGCTTGCGGCTTCGCCTTGTCCTTGAAAGCATTGTTGCCGGCATTGGCTGGTGCACCTTGAGCCATCTTTGATGAGTGGGCCTCCGAGGCAGCTCGTTCCTTCGGGCGAGAAGTGTCTCGGTATTCCACGGCCTCGGCGACAGCGTGCAATGATTCCTAGCACGTTCAAGTCCTGCTTTGCGCGTGGTGAGATTGGGAAGGTGGTGTGGAATTGAGGGCAAATTATTATTTTGGAGTGAGAAGCTGCAGACACGACGCGGCTTTGCACGTGCCGTCACCACAGCTGCGTACACCCAAACGCCTCCTCCCAGACCCATACATCCACAACCATCAACACGCCAGGCACAGCAACATCACGTCTCTCGCGACTACAACCTGCTCTATTGCGCGCGACATCTGTTCATCAAAACGCGGCACAGCTCCGCTTGCGCCTGGAGTTTGCCTTGAAACTCGCGCCGACAGCTGCAACCTCTCCTCCTCCGCGCCGGCTCTGCTCATCACTTACCAGCCCGCCTTCCGCCAACATGCCCTCATCCACCGGCCGCGACTGGGAGCGCTTCCAGAAGAATTTCGCCGACGATGAGCAGGAGGAGAAGAAGATTACGCCACTAACCGACGAGGACATTCAAGTGCTCAAAACATACAACTCCGCCCCGTACGCAACCGCATTAAAGCAGCTTGAGAAATCCATCAAGGACAAGCAGACGTCTGTAAACGAGAAGATTGGTGTCAAGGAATCCGACACGGGTCTTGCGCCGCCGCATTTATGGGATATTGCGGCGGACCGACAGCGCATGAGCGAGGAGCAGCCGCTGCAGGTGGCGCGATGTACCAAGATCATTCCGGACGAGAAGGATAGCGAGAAGAGCAAATATGTCATCAACGTCAAGCAAATCGCCAAGTTCGTGGTCAACCTGGGCGAGCGGGTGAGTCCAACGGATATCGAAGAAGGCATGCGCGTGGGTGTGGATCGCAACAAATACCAGATCATGCTACCTCTTCCGCCCAAGATCGATCCGAGCGTGACCATGATGACCGTCGAGGACAAACCAGACGTCACGTATGGTGATGTTGGAGGCTGCAAAGAGCAGATTGAGAAGCTGAGAGAGGTAGTGGAGATGCCTTTGCTCTCACCCGAGCGGTTCGTCAATCTCGGGATAGATCCGCCAAAGGGAGCACTGCTCTACGGACCTCCAGGCACTGGCAAGACGCTTTGTGCAAGAGCTGTTGCAAACAGGACGGATGCTACCTTCATCCGTGTCATCGGTTCCGAGCTGGTGCAGAAGTACGTGGGCGAAGGTGCCCGCATGGTGCGAGAGCTGTTTGAAATGGCGAGAACGAAGAAGGCCTGCATCATCTTTTTCGATGAAATCGATGCCGTCGGTGGTGCACGCTTCGACGACGGTGCGGGCGGTGACAACGAGGTGCAACGAACTATGCTGGAACTGATCACACAGCTGGACGGATTCGACAGCAGAGGCAACATCAAAGTCATGTTCGCTACCAACAGACCAAGCACACTCGACCCAGCCCTGATGAGACCTGGGCGGATAGACCGCAAGATCGAGTTCTCGCTCCCAGACATGGAGGGCAGAGCCAACATCCTCCGCATCCATGCCAAGTCAATGTCAGTCGAGCGCGATATTCGATGGGAACTCATCTCCCGTCTGTGCCCCAACTCGACTGGTGCCGAATTGCGCTCAGTCGCGACGGAAGCGGGAATGTTCGCCATCCGCGCTCGGAGAAAGGTTGCCAGTGAGAAAGACTTCTTGAGCGCAGTGGAGAAAGTAATCAGAGGAGGGTTGAAGTTCAACTCGACGGCTGCCTACGCACAGTACAATTAAGAAGGCTGTGCGAATCCACACTTGTGCTCATTCGCGGCCTTGCTTGCTTCCTCTCTATATTATCAGACTGGAGCTGTGTATCATACATAGATCGACTCCGATGGCATTAGATCTGCGCATAGTATGCGCCCAATTCATGACACTTTCACGAATACAAATATGGTAACCTGTTACTGATTCCGGTTCGTGATGAGTTCGATGTGCATTGGCGGTTGAACACTGCCCTGAGACACGCGTTCAGCGACCAATGATACGTAGTGAGATGTCCTCGAGCTATACATCAAAGCAGGCTGCCGATATGGCCACTGCTCAGTCTTCTATGTCGTCATCCTCCAGTATCAAGCTCTGTACGCGTCTCTCCACTGGGGAGTTGATCCCTTGGAACATTATGGGCGGTTTTCGCGGAGTGCGCGCCTTGCTTGGGGTGGTGCTAGATGCCTTGACATCCGTATCTGGTCGATCGGTCGACCACTGTTCGGCATCTGCTTCTGCCTCGCTTAGATCTGGAAGGTCCGTGTCGTCATCATCGTTGGGCAGACCAGTACCATCCACTCTAGTGATGCTCATGATTCGATCTAGTAGTTCATGCTGACGACTAGGGTTTCTTGCAGGCCCCAGGATGTGCGTCATGTAGGGAAGTCGTTCCAGTAGCACCTCTACTTTTGCTTGGGCACTCAGCTTTGGAGCTCCTTCTAGAGCACTGAATGGGTCACTCTGATCCGGTGACTTCGCAACAGTATTTCCCCGTGTCCACTTTGCGACACCTGTGCAAGAGTCGAAGTTGGCGCCCGAATCGTCCACCCTCAGAAGGACCTTGTCGATCACCGCGTCGAGCGAGGTCTCCACTTCCTCCCTTTTCCGCCACAATCTCAAGGACGCAGGATAAAACATTCGGTATGCATCACTGCGCTTCCCACCCGCGGCCTCACTACGATGTACTGGATAAGGCAGGCTAAACAGTAAGCCACGCACAGCCACTTGGAAGCACATCTCATCCTGTCGCAATGTGTCTATCGATGAGCCGGACAAAGCTCGCCGTCCGATCGGAAAGCGGTCCGGTGACAGCAAATCAGAGTCCGATAGACTTTCCATGCAACCAAGCAAGCTGTCCAAACTCTGCTCGGCAGTAGGTGCGGCGCATGACACGGCATAGTTCTCGTGCAGTGCGGCAATAAATGTAGACGTGTCTGTACCGAGCTCGTCGATGAGAGTGTCCGGATCAGTCTCGGTGACCTGCAGTCGACTAGACTGAGAAAGCCAGGGCGGCGGCTGGGGCACAGGTGACGATTTGGAAGGTTCCACGCGCTTGTTGTAGACAACCTTGCCCACCGAGTGAAACAGGCCCAGGCTGCTCTCTCTGTTCCTGATGAGTTTTAGAGCTTCCCGCTCTGCTTCCGTGGCAGGGACGGACGCCCGGGGGTGCTTGGGTTTAGTGAATGCCACCTTCGAAGACCAATCTCCCTCGTCGCCGCGGACACAGAGGAACTCCAACGTCGTTACTGCACTCCGAATATCTCCAGCTTGAGCTAGTCGTTTCAGGATCTCGGCACCCGGGGTCTTCCTTCTGCCAGACACGCGAGCCTCTTTGACGACGACGAGCTCCAACGCTTTTGTCAAGAAGGTGGGTGCGACGGGGTTGAACTCGATCGTGTTGATATATGGGTTTGCGACAAGCTCTGGCCCGAGCAGCCTATGCGCTGTGAAGCTGTCCGCGCTCGCAGTGTTCGTCGACAAAAGGATCTCAGATATGACCATGACGATTGGAATGGGCAAAGTATTTGCTGGAACTGTCGACATTATGTATTGCGCGAGCGCTGTTCGGAACGATTGTAGTGTGCCGGATGTCTTGGAGGATGTGTCTGGAAACTCTTCCACCAGGAGAGCCTGTTGACGTGTCCTCGAAGTGCTGTCCTGCGGTCGGAGTGAGCTCATACCTGCTTCTATCTCTGCAGCAATGCCATTGCTCAACGTGAGTCCTCGCACCTTGCCCGCCCGGGCCAAAAACTCCGAGAATTCATTCGCGGAGGTCGCAAAGCTTTCAGCTGCAGTCTCAAATGCCGCGCGCGCTTTCCATTCAATTAGTTCTATACCAATTTCTTTGCACAACAATCGTAAAGTGGTAGTTTTGCCACTGCCAGCAGCACCTTTCAAAACGAGAACACTCTGACGCTTCCTTTGGTAGAATGAGTTTAGCCATGCCCGCACATCAGCTACCTTGCGCTTGTGCACAGCCAGCTCTGCAAGGTTACTAGGTGCGAAGCGTTCTGTCCACGGAAGCTGGCTGCTTGCAGCCTTAGGTAAGACTGGGGCTCTGTCTCCGCTCAACACCTTCCGAAATTTCTGAGAAGCGTGCGGAGAGAATGGCGACGGTTCCTCAACACTAGCAGCACGGCCAAACTTACGCTTGCGCGCAGCAAGCGCAGTACTTGAGCCTCGAGACAGTGTGGTTTGTGATGACTTTGCATTGACCTTATCCTCATCGATCTCATCTTCAATTGCCTCGATCTCATCATGAAACGCCGCAAGCCTTTCTGTACTCGCTAGGTATTGCTGTCCTTGCTGCTTCTGAGTTGCAGCATTGAAGAAAGAGTCAATAGATCTACCGCCGGACCTTGATTTGTCCTTGCCAGGTGGCTTGCTGGTTTGTCGATGCACCTTTGCAGACGAAGGCGACTCCGTTCCTCTTTGCGAAGGCTGTGTTGTAGGCGACTGTTGCTGATCTGCCCCTCGTCTCGGCTTGCTGAGCGCAGTGCTCAATGGCCTGAGCCGTCTTTCGCCTCCCTCATCCGTGAATCTCTTGGTGGACCGATCCGATTCAGTCCATGAGCTGGTCTTACGGCCGCCACGAGACGCCATCACACGGCAGGTGTTCTACAAGAAGACCGCCTGTTGACATGTCAGTATCTTCAATGGGGATGGTGAGGCGGCGATGCTGAAAGCGATGTCAGGTGAAGTCGCGTTGACGATCCTGATGAGTAAGCGGCGGGTTGGCGTTGGCGTCCGTTCGCAATGCGTCATCGCACGCGCAACCACGACAGCATCGATCACATGTACGAAGCGACGGCAGTGAGCGCAATCCAAACCACAGCATGTCAAAAAGGATACGAACTTTAGACAGCTTTTTCAGTCCGTCCCCGACGAAACGAACAAAAGTTCCGAATACTATCGAAAATGAGGCACAGGAGGATGCTCCCAGAGCGTGTGTAGTCCCAGCGCGTTCAGAGCATGCTACCTACCCATTCCCGGTGCCTCATCTGCCATCATCACTACGAGAGCTACTGAACTTCGTACCCGCAGCCGAGGGTCAATTGATTCGGGACCAACCCGACCTGGATTTGGTTCATTACACTCCATTCATACCCAAGGACGCTCAGAAGGATCTGTTCGAGTTCCTTCGACAGGAACTGTTCTTCTATGTAGGTTGCGCCTTGCCATGCGATGCTCCGCGCAGCAATAACCTTCCAAACAGAGGGTGAAATACAATATCAAGCGCGGTCCAGTCGAGACTGCGATCAATACTCCAAGGTTCACCACCGTTTTTGGGGTCGATGCCACCGCCCGCTTCAAAGACAATGAAGTCTGCCGTACGGGCTCAGGCACGACGTTTCCCAAGGACACTTACAGGTGCAGTCCTCGCCCATTGCCGCAATGCCTCGACGTTCTGCGAGAACTGACAGAGAACGCCACTGGTTGCAAATTCAACTTCGCCTTGGTCAATTACTATGCAGATGGGAACGACAGCATAAGTTATCATAGTGATGATGAGCGATTCCTGGGGAGCCGGTCAGTGCTTGTAGAAGAATCACCGTGTTGTCGATCAGCTGCTGATTGGTCTTGACCGTCTACAGGCCGTCGATAGCGTGTAAGTCGGTCGGCGCTCCGTTCGGCATTGTATGCATGTCAAAGCTAAGATCTGCGCCTGCGCTAGCATTCACACTCGGGGGCACGCGAGATTTCTTGCTCAAGCATAAGCCCACGCCACAGAAACACGAATCGGAAAGCAAGCCCACAAAACTGCCGTTGACCAGCGGCGACATGGTGCTTGTGCGTATGACAGGACGCACCGCGTTGCTTTGACTGACTTCGAGTGCACCTCTAGATGCGAGGAAAGACTCAGAGTTGCTGGCTGCACAGCATACCGAAGCGAAAGGGCCCACAAGGGGAGCGAGGGAGGATCAAGTCAGTGCACGACATCAGGCCAGACACACGCGGTTATTGACTTTATTGACGTGACACCAGCATTACGTTCCGCAGAGCAATGGTGCGCGGGGGGACGGAGAATTATTATCGGTACGTGCTCGCATTCACGGGAGCGTGCTGTCGCTCAGTTTGCTCTATCGCCTCGCACGTGGAGGAGTGAGACGTGGATGCCTGTTAACGATGATCTTAGGTATAATGTTGGAGAAGGCGGGCCTTATAGATGGTCTTTCGAGCGAGGAGAGATGGTTCCCTGGACTGCTCCCTCGACGCCGAGTGTCCCGCCGTGACGAATGCGTAGGGGACAATCGCACTGGCATCTATGTCCAGGGGTCTTGGGAGCAAGTCGTCGTGCGCCTTCGTAGAGCTCACGCCGCGGATGGGATAGCCGGAGATATCAGCATTGGCGCGACACTTATGCTCGTTGCCATGGCGGTAGTTTCTCATTCCACCCTACTCGCACGAATTCCCTATGTTGAAACGATACGCCTCTCCGCGTCGACGAGTTCACCGATAGTGTCGATGACTCGAGCGTCGGCAACGGGCAGAGGCGTGGCGGCCGTCAGCGAATGAGACAGAGCAGGCGCGGAATGCGATGCCTGTCGAACCATGTGGCGTGCCAAAGTTCCGTGAGCGCGGAGACGGCACTGCTCGCATGATGAGACAGGACGTCGCGAGGCACAGACGAGCACAGCGCGAAGACGACGAGCAGCAGGGTGCAGTGTGCAGCAGCGAGGTGATGCGGGTGCTGGCGGCGGCGGCGGCGGCGGCGGCTAAGCGTGCCGCCAAGCCGCCGGAGCAGGCAACAGGACACCACGCTTCGTTCGTTTCTTCACTCTCATCCTTTGACCAATAAAACCATCCACTTTCGCCCAACCCGAGTCGATTGGCCTGCCCTGCGGCGGGGGCCTACAGCGACCGCGAGCCATTCACACAAGGTATGCGCACCATCACCTCCACGTGCTCTCGAGCCAGCACAGCGCCCGGACACCACGCCCTGACCGCGCCCTCTGTGCGCTCGCCGCTGCTGCTGCCAGCTTCGGGCGTGGCGGCGCAAGCAGGGAAAGGCATGCTCATCGACGTGCCGCCGCCGGACAGACTGACACCGCGCAGGCGCACCAGCACCATTGTTTGCCATCACGACCGACCGCACGCCCGCGCTCCCGAGCGCACAGTTCGGTGAGTGAGTGCATCCTCCACGCGATGGCCGTTGCGACCTGAAATGCCACCGAGCGGCCACAGCACAGCACAGCACAGCACAGCACCGCACCGCCCCGCTCCGCACCGCACCGCTGCGCACAGCACCGCGCATCGCCCACGCCATCGCTCGCTCGCTCGTGCGTGTGGCGGTGCGATCGCGTTCGCACGCAGCTTCGGCTGTAGTTAGCGCGGTGTGATGCGCTGGCGGGCTGCTAGCATCGCGCGGCACACCCGCCGCACTCAGCTCCTTGCCGCCCGCGCGCTCCAGCGCATCGCATCCCAGCTCATCAGGAATCGTCGCTGATGTCTGGTCGACAGGTCAGACTCCGCCTTCGCCCGGAGGCACTCGCTGCGCCCTCGATCCGTTCAGCTGCGCCGCCTGCGTGCAGACTACACGACCAGCAGCAACCACCCCGGCGCGAACCACGACCATCGACCTGTCCGACGCTGCGCATTGGCTGCCCACGCGGTCGCGTCGTGTCCCTCCCACCGCACCTGCGCGCAACGACTAGGCCGTCCACCCGCCGCGCCTTGACCTCGAGCTCCAGTCGCGCCAGTGACCTCAGTACGCGACCCGTCTGAAGCTCTAACCTTGGCTGCGCAGCAGTCGTTGTCTGCAACATGGACTCCTACCCTCAATACCACCATCCGAATAACCAAAACCAGCAACAGCCCAATTATGCGCAACAAATGATGCCGCAGATGGGATACAACGGCTATGGAGTGCAACCACAGTACGGCGTCTCGCCCTCACAAGCGGCCGCCATGGCTACGGCCGCAGCTTCAGGCTACGCGCCGTCCTATTCCATTCCAGACTCGTCGCTTCCAGGCCAGTTGCCACAAACCTCACCACGGCTCAATCATGTCAAGACGGATGGACGCCCGAACCCACAGTCGCCGCAACAGAACCCCATGAACGTACCGAGCAGCATGGCGCATCAGCTGAACATGTCCTCTTCCGCACAGCCAATGCCCAACAGCATGGCAACGCAAATGCAGCCGGGACAAATGTCGCAATCGCGTCGCATGTCGCATTCCGTAAATAGTCCGGCGGTGCAGAATCCCCAGGGAGCTCCACCCTTGGGCGTCCCGCGACCACCAACGCAACCACAACAGACACAGGCTCCGCCACCCCCGCAACAACCATCGCCGGAAGTGCCCGTGGCTGGCGCCAATGAAGAATCCCCCCTCTATGTCAATGCGAAACAGTTCCATCGAATCCTCAAGAGGCGGATGGCACGGCAGAAGCTGGAAGAGGCACTTCGGCTCACATCGAAAGGCAGGAAGCCGTACTTGCACGAGTCCCGACACAATCATGCTATGCGCAGACCCCGAGGCCCGGGCGGCCGTTTCCTGACCGCAGACGAAGTGGCACAGATGGAAGCGAATGGCACTCTGCCCACGGACGGAAACAAAGACTCCAAAGGTGATGATGATGATCCTGTCCATGGCACGGAGAGTGCTAAGCGCAAAGCAGGCGAGATGAACGGCAGCGCGAAGAGCGACACACCAACGAAGAAGGCGAAGAGTGATGACGAAGATGGCGATGGTCAAGAGGATGGACAGTAGCCTGACGCAACAGCTCGCCTCCAATTTGATGCCTTGTCGATGACACGCGTGTATGCTTCCTACAAACAGGATGCTTGATATCCTTCACGGTGCGAGCAGGGAGCACGGAGCTAGGCGCACGGAGTTTTTTTTGGTCATGAGATACCAACATTCTTACTGGTGGGCCACGATTAACGCAGCGCGAGAAGATGTTCCTTCGAGCAGTACAGAGATGGGGATCTGGCGTCTGAGGACATGATGAACTGCGCATACGAGAAACCCTTATACCCACGCGCGCAATGCGCTCAGGAATAGATGCCACCTGTATGGATGTATTGCAAAGACATAGCACAGAATGGAAAGGCTATTCATATCGTATCCTTGCCGTCTCATGTGCTTCGTTTGCTTGTCGCCATTGGACGGCTCTCTTCTTCTTGGCATTCGTCGCGTGAACTTGTGAACTCCGCAGCACCTCCGTGTCACGCACCCAGCGACCAGCACATCTAACACACTCGCCACAATGATTTGTCGCCAATGCATGCGCTGGCTCGCTGGTAGACGTACGCAGTCTGCGAGCAGGCGCGATTTCGGGAGCAATGCTGTATTGCGTGCGCAAGCCGTCTCAGCGAAGGAGACAACCGCATCCCATGGCCGACCCAACGATAAACCAGCGGCGACGTCGACATCGGCAGCACAACCCTTCAGCACCCCTCTGACCCCGTCTCCGAGCAGCGAGCGCGTGGACCTTCCCATCGAGACCAAGCAGAGCAAGCAAGCAGCCAAAGTTGTGTCGAGCGTCCCAGCGGGGACCGTACTCAAAGGACTGAACTTCATGAAAAACAAGAAGGATCCAGTGGCCCTGGAAGATCATGAATATCCGGCGTGGCTTTGGACAGCATTGCACGATAGCCGAGACACTGCCGGCGGGCAACCTAAGGATGCTGACGGGGACTTGTTCTGTACGTACCATGTCCGTCCCGTTACGCATATGCCGTACTGACCGAATCTCTCAGCAAAATCCAAAAAGCAGCGACGAATAGCCGCAAAGGCCCTGAGGAAACAGCAACTGCTCGATCCCGAAGCCCTGGCACCCAAAGTACCATTGTACGAGCAGAGCATTGATCTTCCCGGAGGCGATGGCACTTTGGAGGGCAATAAGCAGGCATACCGGGCGCAGGAGGAGCTGACCAAGGCTATGAGAGATAAGAGGAGGAGCAAGATCAAGGAAGACAACTTCTTGCGGGAGATGTCGTAAGCGGGTATATATGCGCTCAGAGAATTATGGTTGGCCACAAAAACACTGCAGATGCATCGATGCGGCATCAGTCTGTTGCCCCGCCATCATGACATATTCTGCCATATGGACCATCGCTGCTTGTGCAATCTACAGCGGATCCAGAAGCTCGCACATCATGCACTTCCAATCACCATGCGAGTGGCGGTAAAACCAGCGTGAGATTGATCGCGTTTCCTGCGCGAGGGCCGGATCCTGAACTCTTTTGATGGCCATCGCGCCAGGTCATATGGCTCCCGATTGCGGTATCAATGAAGTAATTCAGACTATCGAAATGACCCGCCACACTCGCAACAGTAGGCATCTGGCTTTGCATGCTACGCAAAACGTGCCCGACTCTGTCAAAATCATCGGCTTTCAGTTCAGATTTCTAACAGAAGGTGTCTGCCATCCATTCACGAAAACTTCACTAGTCACTATTCTTCCCCATGAATCGTGCACAACCCTCGCGAGATTTCGGTATTCTTCCTTAGCGCCCCAAGGGCGTCGTTGTCATGAGCTGAGCAACGTGCGTTGCACTAGTCCGCTCAAATCGTGCGCCATCTCTGCATGCGGACCATCGGACGTGAATGAGACCTCTCGGCAAGATCACCCTTTGTATCCTCGGCTCAACTCGATTCCCTTCGCTCCCATTCGCCATCACAGGCCAAAATCAACGCTGAGGGCTGAGTTTTCCCTTACGTTACGCCGTGTAGAGATAGGCATTTGAGCACTCTGGCGAGTCGAGATCCCTGAATCGACGGGCTTTAATTTGCCTCTTGCCATGACATTCAATAGCTCTGGAAAAGGCCATATGTGAGTCAAGACAGCAGCATCAGCATCAGCGTCAGCATCAAGCGACCAACCGAATTTGAGCGTTCAAATGAGTGGTTGATACACCATTCTCGCGACAGTCTTCGTCATGATCTCTTTCTACAAACGTAGGAGGAGGCTACTCTTCATCACACGTGCTATGATTGCTGGGATTCGTCCCGAATCACAACAATACCCGATCGTGACACTTTTCATACATAACTCCTTCGTCTCATTGTACATGATAGCTCTTAGCAACCCAATTTAGATCGTGTAAGAGGATTACACGAGCAGGGCAACAAGAAGCACCTGGCTGAGCAGAGTGATGCCGGCTGAGATCGTATTGGGGGAAGGCCCGCCGGTAGACTGCTCGGCGCTTGAGCTTGTCGAGGGTAAAGACTCGGTTGTAGTGGCGCTCTCGGCCGGCTCGCTGGATACTGCGGTTGAGTTGGCAGCAGACGGCAGTGCGGAGTTCAAGGCAGCAATGCTAGCAGTATTTACGCTGTAGCTCGATCCCGTGACGGTGGTTCGGAGGGACGGGACCGTGTTTTCGATCGGTGCCACGCTCTGGCTGACTATCGGAGCAGACGTGACAGTTGTTTGAGGGACGATTGTCGCAGTACCGACGGCAGACTGAGTGGCAGGGGCGGACGAAGCAGCGCCCTCAGCATTGCATGAGTCGCCACTTTTAATGACATTGATACTTTGCCACGAGCCCGAGGTCCCCATATACGAGTACTGGCAAGCCGGATTATAGTTCATCACGTTGACAGATTTGACAGCCTGCAATGTTGGTCGTTAGTGCAATGGTTCGCCCGGAGAGTGGGGTTGGGGGGGGGGTGGTTTCGGAAGTCGCTGCGCATACCATCGCGAATGGTCCCTGGGCAAAGTCCGTCTTGCCTCCAGCCCATTCCACAGTGCCTTCGTCGGGACTGGCACCACCCGCCCAACTGCCCAGCTAGTCTTGAGTCAGCAAATGTTGTCTAAGTCGGTGCGAGCAAGATTTCTTTGCTCACTTTCAACTGCATTGGAGTCTGAGGGTAGTTCCGACCATCAATAGTCAAGGCGCTAGCGTACGGAACTGTGCGAACGACGGTACCATCTCCTCCGAGTTAGTATTTCATGCGTTGGGGAACGTTATCTCGAGGCCTACCGATGGAAAACTCGATTCGCTCGCTCGTCCAATCAATTCCGTAAGTGTGCCAGATGTTCTGTGGATCGGAGACGGGATGGTAGACAACGCGGTCGTAAGTGGTAGTGTTGCCCTTTCCTGTAGTTGGGCAGGAATGAATCAGTGGGTCTTTCGTTGATTGAGAACACACGATACTCTGCGACAACTCACCGTAGAAATTGGACTGAACTTGGCCATTGTCGGAGCCTAGCAGTTCCCAGTCTATTTCGTCAAGGTCCTGAGTGACGTTAGTCGACGTTGGAAAAGAGGCTGCGTGCATTCTCACGGCCGATTCCATTACGATGCTCGATACGATGCCCGTGCCGGAGGCCGCTTTCATGGTGACCTCAAAGCGACCGAAGAAGATGTTGAAGTCGGATGCGATGGTTGGAGCCTGACCTGGTCCAGCGATCGTGAATACAGCACCATCGGCTCCGTATTCAATCGTAGTGCCCCTCGCAGGAGTCCACGAAGCAGCAGCTTGCTCGCCTTGGGTGAAGTCGAGCGCGTAGGAGGCGGAAGGCAAGCCCACTTCGTCCGGGCAAGCCTTCTCGAGGGGGTTGCAGTCAGTGAAAGTCTGCGCACCCGCAAGGGCTGCAAGGCTGGCAAGGGCAGAAAAGCGAACAGGCCGCATTTTTGTCAGGCTCGAACGTCTCGCCGCAATGGAGTGACGGTTGGCAATTGAGGGTCGGTGGGAGCGAGAGGAGGCGGCTGTTCGGCGAGCAAATAATGGACCGGGAACAAGAGGCTTTGCATGTTTGAGGTATGCGTGCGATCGACTTCCACGTCACATTGAAGTCGAAGCGCACGCATTCACTGTTGGTCAGCCACGCACGCCGCGCATTGGCCCGTTTTGGCTCGTGTTGACCGCCTGGGCGTTGTTCACTTGCACCATCCGCCTTGTGACCGGACGAGGCCGACGACGCAGCGCGCACGGCGGCGTGATCATGGCTGCGATGCCTATTCGCGACAGGACTGCCGCCTATGACCAGGAACCGGGGCCGTGTTCGAAACTCGCTCGCGTCCGGTGGGCCGATGGTCGGTCAGCTGCTGCTCCGCACCTCCACGCACCACCGCGACGCGCAATGCAGCAGTCGAGAGCCCAGACAGGACGGCGAGTGCGCCACCAGACGGCCCCAAGGCTTCGTCGCTGCAGCTCATGGCGCGGCAGGCAGAAGTGACAGCGGCAGGGCGGCGCTGGTGGAAAGTGAAAGCCCGGCCCGCTTCGGCTGGCCATGTTGCAGATCGACTTGCCGACAAACCAGCACGGAGGGTCACGTCGACGCAGGTTGAGAGAAGAGCGACGAACGTGGAGTGTGGTGGAGTGTGGTGGAGTGTGGTGGAGTGCGATCTAAATTCAGCCGCAGGTAGAAATGATGCCAAGCGCCGTCCGACCATCCGGCATGTGCATGCCAGAGCCGTGACGAGTGAACTTCAAGTTCCCAGGACAGATGCGAGATTGATCCCCTCCACCGCCCTCTTTCATGTCCGGCATCAAGGTCGTCTTCGGCGGCGCCGGCATCAACAATGGCAGAGCACTGGCAGACGTCGCCGCCCTGAAGCGTGCGTTCGAGATCCTCCTCGCCGCCCGTGTGCAGACCATAGACACGGCGAACCTCTACGGCGATAGTGAAGCCATCCTCAGCGAAGCAGGCGCGCCAGGCCGCTTTACTCTCGATACTAAGACACGCGGCGGCTTCAATCCCGCCAGCGGAGCGTCGCGAGGGAACATCCTCGCAGAAGCCCAGAACAGCAGAGAGAAACTGGGCCCAGTCGATGTGTTTTACATTCACGCTCCAGATCACAGCACGCCGTTGGACGAGACACTTGCAGCCGTCAATGATGTCCACAAGACCGGTTTCTTCCGGCGTTTCGGCTTGTCCAATTACAAGGCCGAGGACGTTGAGAAGGTCTACAGCCACTGCAAAGAACATGGATATCCGCTCCCGCAAGTGTATCAAGGCAACTATAGCGCAGTGGCGAGAAGGCAGGAGGAAGTCTTGTTCCCGACGCTGCGCAAGCTCGGCATCGCCTTCTACGCTTATAGCCCCCTCGCGGGAGGCTTCCTGTCGAAGACCAAGGAGGATATTGAGCAAGGCTCGGGCCGCTTCAACACCACCGAGAGCGGAGCGAGCATGTACAAGAAGCTGGTGAGGCACTGCTGATGCTATCGATGTATCCGAAAGAACACTATGATGCTGATGATGACTTGCAGTACGGGAAGCCGGCATTGCTCAACGCGTTGGAGCAGTGGGCGAGCATTGCGGAAGACGAAGGCGTATGTTGTTTGCATTCCGTTCACGACGTTTGACATTGACACGCAACGCACAGATCACAAAAGCCGATCTCGCGTACCGTTGGGTACGATACAATTCTCCACTGGAGAGCCGCTACGGCGATGCCATCGTCATCGGCGCCAGCAGTCTCGAGCAACTCCAAGAGACGTTGAATTCGATCGAAGGTGGGCCGCTCAGCGACACAGCAGTCAAGAGGATTGATGCCGTCTGGGATGATATCAAGCACGAAGCGCCGCTTGACAACTACCATGCTTAAGGCGTCATGCAAAGCAAGCGCAGAAGCATGGCAGGATGGCAAAACAAATCCAACATTGGAAACTCATAAATTCCTGACGCACAAAAGGGTATCTCATGAGCAAATTCGTAGACGCCACCAACTCAGTCCCAAAGCATTCATCATGCCGCATCGCGATACTTTTCGAGGTAGTCCAACCTCGTCCGACACGCATCCCAGCCGTGCTTGTTCTCTAGCAACCGAATTGCCCGGGCATTACCGCCCTCCAGCTGCTCATCCTCGTATTCCGTCCACACGCCCGGCACGTCATTGGGGACCCCTTTACCGCCTCTGATGTGCATCAACACAAGTTCCGCGAGTTCCAATTGCAATGAAGTACACTTGGCCGCTTGAATGATTGCGCTCTCGTCGTGGCCTCGTACCTGCATAGTTGCCATCCAAGACTTGAGCTGCACGGCGTCATCATCTGTTTCCAGGACCGGGGTTGGCGAATCTGCGCGTATTGCTTGGCTGCTAGCATGTTGCTCAATCGTGTGAACCAAATCGTGAGCCGCCCTTTCATGTCCCGCATCCTCATCTCCCTCCTCGTCATCAGTGTCAAGAGGCAGCGGCATAGACAGATCCGCTAGTTGAGCCTCTGCGGTGTCAATCTCTTGCGTCCTCAGAGGCCTGTTGACCCGCCAGTCATATGTCCGGCCTTCAAAGTCCGAGACAGGAGAGCTTGGAATAGAGGTTGAGGAGATTTCGATGACGGGTGCCTTCCTCCGAGGGGTGTCGTATTCGGGTCGCTCAGGTTCATCGACTTTGTCATAATAGTCTCCTGCTTCTGGGAACTCTTCTGGCACGGCCTGAGAGCTGTCGTGGTCCGAACTGGGATCAAAGCCACCTCCTACTTCTGGGAATGCAACAGAGAGGTCGACCTGATGCTCCACGTCGTCGCTTGGATCCTGATTGGCGTCATGAAGCGCCCGTGGTGCGATCGTGGCACCAGCTTGAGGGACACGAACTTCTGTGGGAGGGCTGCCGTCTGTCAGCTCATTCCTTCCCGCAACCAATTGGTCTTCTCGGCCCTCTATTTGCACTTCCGCAGGCGTCCCCGTAGCGTGAGTCTGCTGAGGCGATGATGGCCACTCCATGTTGGATCGTATGACCTCATCTAACTCATCCTCAAATTCGTCGTCTGTTGACCGCGTCTCAGCAGCATACCCGCGGCTCGTTGGTTGCGCCCGGCTCTCCGCAAAATATGGAGTTCTGTGGCTCGTCTGAAGACTTTGTTGCAGATACTCAACGAAGTTGGACTGATCATGGTTTTCATCGTCCGCCGGTAGATCTGCGCCTCTCAGCACTGGCGCCTTATGTTGGGCCTCTTGCGCAACGAGATTAGCCTCAGTAAGGGTAGCGACTCTAGGCAGCTGCGATGTAAAGTCCGCCTGAAGGGCGCGCTTCGCAAGTAGCGATTCCGCGCGTGGGTTGCCCCTCGGTGACTTGCTACCTTCGGTGACGAAGTCTAGAGGTGCGCGGTCGAACACTGTTTCGTCAATGTCATGATTTGTGAGACGTCGTTGTTGTTGCGGTCCTAACATCTGCGAGTCTTCGTTCTTCTTCCATCTCCGGTCGGTTGTGGATTTTGATTGTTCGTCGCCCTCGTTCATGGCAGCATTGGTGACGTCCTCACTGCTGACTTCCACCACGCGAGTGCGACTTGCACTCTTGTCAAAGCCGGCCGATGACTCTTGGAAGAAGTGCTTTGGGAGTGTTCCTCCATTTCCCTCAGGGTCGGAAGGTCTCACTTCACCTCCTGCCAGACTAGTTCTATTTTGGAGTTGTTCTTGATAATTGGGACGAGCATGGTTGTGCCATAGCTCGATCCACTGCCGAGCTGGATGGCGCGGATATGCTTTCGACCAGAACCCGAAGGCTCCTAGCCGCTGGCCTTTTTCAGTATCCTCAATGTCTGCAGCATGACGCAGGAGGAGATCTACGTCAGTCTCTTCTCGATTGTGGTCGCCAGCCTGTACTGTTTCTTCCGCCGGCTGCTCAGAATGATGGAGCGCATGGTCCTCCTCGCGCATCGTCTCAAATCTGCGACGTTTCGCAGGAGGGCCGGTTTCTTGCTCTTCCTCATTGTCCCTGTCTAGCGCAGTGGGAGGACTCGGTGCAGCGCTCGCGAGTACTGCGGGCTCCATTCCAGTAGGCGGGTTGGCCATGAGCTTTTTCAGGTAGCGGTCGCGCCATGACTGAAACGTGTGGCGAGGATTGACTTGTTCGAGGCGCTTATAGATATCGTTGCCTTTGACCGTGCCTCCTCGAGACTTCTCCTGCTCCACCCACTGCCACAGCTGTTTGTCTTCTTCGTGGGTGAAAGGCGTGCGCGTAGTCTTGCCTGGAATTGCAGAGCCCAGATCGCGAATGCTGCCCGGCCTCGGACCAGCGTAATGTTCGGCGGGATCGGGTAAGGCCCCATGGGCAATGGCTGTGGTGACCAGCGTCCACGAGTAGCTGCCAGGAGGCGCGTCTTTCCGCGCGTGGTCTGCAATGATGTAATCGGCCAGCTTCTCGTCCTTCACCACGCGGCCGCCATTAGCCTGGATGTCGCGGATGAGCTGGGAGCGTGTGGGCAGCTTCTGGAGGCAGAAGAAACTGAGGTCGGCAAAGAGCGTGACCGCGGTGGAGGGACGGTATTCGGTTGATGCATCCCGCACGACGACGGATCCGCCGGCCATCATGCGCATAGTGGCGCGCCCAGCGAAGGGCAGTGTGCCGTAGTTGACTTGGTGGGTGACGACGCGCACGAGGACGGACGCGTCCCGACGTGTTTTTTTTTTCGAAAGTGGCCGACACTTCCGCCGTGTCACTGCTGCCGTCGGCGTTGCTTCTGCACAGCACGGCAGAGCGACAACATGGCTCTGCTCCGCACACTGCTCATCGGCGTGCTGCTGCTCTCCGCGTTGACCTTTGTCGCGCTATTCGGCCAGCTGCCGTCGCTGCGCAGGACGCCGGTGGGCTGGCTGCAACGTCTGCTCTGCATCCACGCGCCCACCTCGCTCCGTCGACTCGACCGCGTTGCGACGGGTGGGCGAGTGACGCGCAAGAGCAAGACGCTCGGCACTTATCTGTTCTACGAGCGGAATCCCGTCGTCCTGGTATGACCCCCCCCCAGTTGGGTCCTCCCCCGGAGTTTGCCGCCAAAGCCCCGTCTATCTACATATCAACCGCGGTCGCTAAAGCTGAGCCTAGATCATCTTCCTCTGTATCCTGACGGGCGCCACTGTCCTCTTCCTGTGGAACACCGTCCATCGGCTCCCGACGAAGCAATTGGTGCCCGTGCCGTTGCTGGTCGTGCTGCCCTACCTCTTCACATACCTCACTGTCACGTGCGCAAGCCACTACATCACGCCCGAGAACCATGCCATGCGCATGGCCGATTACCCCTACGATCACATTCTGTTCCAGCCCAATGTCACTTGCAAGACCTGCAACCTTGTCAAGCCTGCCCGATCGAAACATTGCAGTTTGTGCGGCCACTGCGTGGCCAAGTGTGACCATCATTGTCCGTGGGTCAACAACTGTCTGGGCCGGGGCAACTATCACTACTTCCTTGCCCTGCTCCTCACCATCGGCCTCATTCAGCTCTATGGCAGCTATCTCAGCTGGTACCTATTACGACCCTACATGACCATCGACCTCAGCACGCCACTTGTTAGCAGGGCCCGACTAGAGAGCATTGCCACTGCAGTTGTGGCCTGTCTGAACCGTGGCGGCATTTCCATTGCTGGAGTCGGCTTACTGGCCATCTCAACCGCCTGCTTGCCTCTCGGTCTCCTGGCTTACCACCTATATCTGGTGTGGGCCGGGATGACGACCAATGAGTCGCAGAAATGGTCAGATCTCAGAGAGGACATGGCAGATGGCTACGTGTTCAGGGCGCAGAGGCAGGATCTGAGAGCCCACAACCGTGCAAGGGAACAGGAACGCACTCGCCCGACTGATTTCCGAAACACTGCCTTGGAAGCTCATAACGACGAGTGTGCGATGGAGCCGTTCATGGCAAGAGCTGACAACGTCATTGTCAGGACGAATGATGGCAGACCACCCCAGGGACAAGAACCATTGTGGACTCGCGTCTGGAGTCTGAGCGACATTGACAACATCTACGATCTGGGGTTTGCGCGAAACTTTGTAGATGTCCTGCATGGGCGATGACCGCTGGTCTGGCTCGACGCTGTCGGAGCGTGCTGCTACGTATCTTCGCAACGGAGCCATTTTGTCACCCTCCTCCTCCCCTATCTGACAAGAGGCCGTTCAAGCCTGCTGCTCCCATGACTGCTGTTGCGACGTGCAGCGGCGCGAAAATGCCAACGTCGCATTCCAGACCTCTGGCCTTCGTTAACAGGGACAGTCCTCGAAACATTCGCAACGCCTCTCGCAACGTCAATTCAGCTTGCTTGATACTGCCCTCGTCGACCGTGCCTTGAGGCTTGACTTGAATTGTCCAGTGTATGTTCACACCAAGCGAAGGTAATTTGTCAATCATCTCGACTTGGTCGGTATCGTGCAGGGCCACTTTGCCGCGCTGCAATAAGATCCCGTGCGCCATGCTGTTGTTTGGTGAGATCCCGCTGAGCTTGGATGTCAACAGTACGCCCCAGGTCTCGTCAGTCATGTCGGTTAGTTGTGCCTCGGCGTCCCCCGCACTGTCCGCCGCGAGCGAAGTGGTCGTATCGCTAGGAGCGGGTGTTAAGGGTGCATTGCCCCCATGGCCAGCAACGTCAGGCGAGGAAGTAAAGGTGGCTCCTTGCGGAGTGGACGCTGGCGTAAGAACACCATTCTCTGCGGCCCCGTATGCAGCGTGGTCGAGCCCCGCATATGGTGGCAGCAATTGCAATAGTGGATCGCTCTGGATAGATAACATTGTCACGCAAACAGGCTGAGCGCGTGGTTTGGCCGCGAGCATTCGCCAGCAGTGCATGATCGAGGGTTCGATGGCGCCATCTTGCGTGACGACGAACACTCGCCACGAGACTTGACGCGCTGCCATGATTGTTTTCGTGTGTTCCCATACTTCTTCGGCAGTCTCCGCAAATGTTCTGCCGACCATGCAAAATGCTGAACTGGACAGATACTTTCCTGTGCTATCGATCCAGGATGCCGTCAGCCACCTACCATCTGAGCTGCAGGCATAGGCCAGATGAAGGACAGAGCCCTCGTACAGAAGGTCCGTCGCAGCTTCAGATATCAGTTGGAATCCGAGACGCTTGGGCGCCATACTGGCCAGTTCAACGGTCGGAGCGACAAGGTTTGGCAGTGGGGCGGGTATGTCGGACAGCTGCAGAGCAGAGGTCGGGGGGCAACGGTCGTAAATTTCGCGAGCTAACACAGACATCTTTCTGGCATCCAACGGCACATAGGCATCATAAGCCGCCACCAGTGTGATCGGCAGAAGCTCCAGGAAGATGTCGCTTCCGCTTTGTTCGCCAGGCGTCCTGGGCATGTTCTCCCGGTATGTCTGAAACAGGGTCCAGAAACATGCGCAAAGATGCTGGCGCGCCTCTTCTCCGCTAAAAGGATTCAGAATGTACACGACAATGGCTCGATCCTCAGCTTCTTGGTGAGCAATGGTCGACAAAGCTTTGCCTAAGTCTGAACAGGTGGCAGCATACGACTTGAGAGCAGCCTCCAAAGATGCGTCTTCTCCCAACTCAACAGGGGCCATGCCGTCTTCGAAGTTATCGTGCTCGTCCGTTTCGCTAACATTGCGCAAGTGAACGTGGGTCCCTAGTTTACAGTTTTCGTAAGCGGTGCCCAGGTCACACAGGAAGTGATCGACCAAGCGCTGGAGGTCCTCATTGAATGGAAACACGCAAAAAGCGCGCAGATGCTTGGGACCAGCTGCCGGACTGAGTCCTAGCGTCTCCCAGAATGGGATGCAAGCGGGCAGCATTTCCCAGGCATCACGGCCGCGACGCAACCTCAAAAAGGGCGCAGGTAATGTGAAACAATCGGGACCGATGTGCGCACTATCATGGCGCTGCGTTGGGCGCGGCTGGCCATGTAAAGTCTTTCCAGAATTGCTCGTTTGGCGCAAAAGTGACTCCTTCGATAGCGCAAGCTCGGCAAGGTCGCACTCTAGCGCTTCTGGCAGTGCTGTACGAGCGGCTAGTACTAGCTGGTCTCGCAAGTACTTCGTCACGACAGGTGCAGCCGTGCCTCGAACATCAGTAAGATCGGACGTAGTCATCGAAGAGGGCACATTGGCAGTGATAGACTGCTCGGCCACGATTTGCGCGACACAAATGAGGTCCGACTTGCTTAGGGCGTAGGCACTCTCAAGCGACGGTAGCGGACCTGTGAGTGTCTCCAATGATTCTGGATGCCACGCTTGGGTCAGCGTAGACGAGTGCTGCGGCAACATGGATATGCGACGTCCCAGTACGAAATCCACAACCACGTTGGTCGGTAGGTACTGTTGCAGCACCTCTACTATAGTGTCCTTGGCGGCAGCGTCGGATGTGTTGCCTGCTTCATCGTCGTCCAAATACGGGTTCGACTGGTTGCCGGCCTCAGAGAGGGATGCATCATCGTCGAGTGGTCGCTTCCGTTTTCTAGTCTCCCAAGGCAACCTGGGTGGCAAGTCCAACTCATCGGCCTCGCTCGTAGATGGCTCATATGAATCTTCACTTTCGCTACTCTCGTCATCGGTGTCATGCGTCATCTTTTCAACCCCAGCTCTGGTGTGCGCGGGTGGTAGCGTGATGCAGACAGCCTCAGAAGGCGTCTCAGTGCTTGCTGCATGCTTTGTTGTGAGTCCGGGTTCGTACATGGAAGTCACACGCCCAGAATCGCGGAAACTGATGGAAGTGAAGCTGCTGTCCCTGCGACTCATGTGGCGTGACTGTGTATCCACATGCGGTTGAGAGTGGCTCGCAGGAACCGGGGGAGGAAGCAGGTGTTCTCGGATGCCGAAAGGGCTCAAGGGCCGCTTCAATTTAGAACCAGGTTCAGTCAAAGCCTTCACCTCAACGGCTCCCTCCTCAAAAGTTGGCTTCTCCATGGTACTCGAGTGTCGGATGTCGTCTAGCACGTGCTGCAGCATGCTATCGTCATGTGAGGCGTCTTGCAGCGCCGGAGCTTCGCCCCTGAGGGCTGATACTTGTATTTGCACTGCACTTCTCGTGTCTGCGTCGGCCTTAGACTCTTGTAGAATGTTGCTAGTCTCGATTTGTGGATGCTCCGCAAATTCATCGTCAGGCTCGTCGAAGAAATTGAAATCCGCATCCTCTATCTCGGCATCTCCGAAGCCTATTTCGCCTACATCGCCGAACAGATCATCCTGCGCAGAAGTAAGATCGCCCGGATTGTGCAGCAGAGGGGCATGCTGCGCTGGAGGCTTCGGTTGCATAGACTCATTTGGCGATGTACTCAGCATGGAACTGGTCGGCTCTGGATGTGTGACCGAAGGGGTCGCAGCTGTCGGCGGGGCTGGCTGCGCGGGGGCAAAGCCATCTGGGGGTGTTGGATAGATCCCGACCATGGCAGACAAGTGTTCGGCACCTCGCTGCGTGAATGAGGGCGACACAGCCGTTTCTGCCCCATGCGGCGTCGCGGCCGCAGCGGTCATGGGTAGAGCTTGCTCAGTCGTGGGCGCTTCTACCGGTAAAGAGACATCTGCAGTAGTCTTGACGCGCTCGCGTTCTGCGAACCCTTTGTACCACTCTTCGGTGACAGCCAAGGGATTGCGAAAGATTGCTCCCTCTTCAGTGCTGATGAACCAACGTCGCCAGTCCCGATCTTCTACAAAAGTAGCGTCAAATTGGTTGCTACATGCTGAAGCTGTGAAGCACAGGTGCGCCGGCCAACTCCAAGCGTTGTCGGTGCCATTGAGGGGCTCGATTGGAATCCATTGAACATCGCGCGGCAGTTCAAGGCCCTGCGCTGGAAGCATCTCTCCCACGATCGTCCTCCAGTTCTCGCCATCGAGGAGACACTTCCGAGAATCGAGTGAAGGGATCTGGGCAGACAGGCCGAAAGGAGCGAGCACCAGCAAGTCGTCGGCACTATACGGCGTAGAAGCTACTGGTTGAAGGGTGGCGGGCAGAACATCCGAGATCAGGTAGAGACCATCTGTCGATGTGTTCCTGACGCGAAGCTTGATCGCCATGCTCTCCGCCCCATCGACCTCATCACCTCGACGGCTGCTATACAACCAAGTCCAGGGCGCAATATGCGTGATCGACGGGTCTTTGGCGAGGTTGTGCGCCACGGACAACTCCACCGCAGCCAACAAGGCGTCTCGAGCGCTTCCCGTCGCGCTCTCGGCTTCGCGCTCGCCAACTGTGCCGTGGCCGGTGGCTTCGAAATTTGTCCGCAGTATGTGGCACGCGACGCTGTCTTCCTTGGCCGAGGTCCCAAAAACGTATAACTGAGAGCCTGCGGCAGCGCATAGCACATTGTCGGCACGCAAGCGAGCCAGTGCGGTCTGCAGGCATGACCATTGCGTGTGGGCAGGCGCGGTGTGCTGGCGGAACTGATAGAGCGCGAATTGCACTTGGCTTACGCTCTCGATAGCATGTATGTTGGTGGTACATGCTTTCAAGAAGTCCATGCTCTTTGAGTCCGTCCACGGCGTGGTCTATATGAGGGCAACATGGACGGCGAGGCGGAATCGGTGGTTCACCGCGTGGTTATCGGCCCTTCTCTGAGACATGCAGAGCGAAGAGGCAGCAGGAATGTTGACTTCAGATTAAGGGTGATGTGTGCAGCGCAGGAGGGCGAAGAGTTGGCGACAGCACAGTACAGAGGACTATCCGCTACAGACGCGACGTCGTTGAATAGCGGCGGACGAAACGAGCCGAGCCGCTCTTCCGACGGCGGCGTCGGCTTCGGCCGACGGATCTGATCAGCGCCGCCGGATAGATAGCGCTAGTGGAATTCTTCAACCGCTACACTCACCGTCCGCTGCATCCACAACTCGCCATGAAGCTCACCAACAGCGGTGCGGTGCCGGTGTACACTGTCGCGGGGGCATCAACGGCTCGTCCGCTGCCTGAGTGGCTCGCGCGACGGCGGAAGCGCAGTCTAAAAAAGGACGCCGAGTACGCCAACCGCGTCGAATTACTGCAGGACTTTGAGTTCGACGAGGCTAGCCAGTGCGTGCGCGTCAGCGACGATGGCGAGTGGGTCATGAGTACAGGTATGTGAAATTCAATGCCGCCGCTCGACTGGTGTTCCCGGCGCTGACCATGGCCGCCAACTGACAGCGTGAGCACACCACAGGCACCTACAAGCCGCAGATCCACGTCCACTATCTGCCCCACCTCTCGCTCTCCTTCGCCCGTCATACCAACACCGTTAACGACACCTTTGTCCTGCTCTCGCAAGATTATACCAAGTCATTGCATCTGCAGACCGACCGCTTCCTCGAATTCCATTCCCCCGGAGGTTTGCACTACAGCACACGCATACCTCGTTACGGACGGGATCTCAAATACAATGCACGAAATGCCGAGGCGCTGGTGCCCGCCGTCGGCGTCAATGCAGACGGCAAAGGAGAGGTGTTTCGCCTCAACCTCGAGCTGGGTCGCTTCATGAAAGGATACGAGGTTGACGTGGGAGGCGGCGATGTCGATTTTCTGGGCGCCGGTGCTCTTCAGGGAGGACTTCATCCAGGTTCGGTCAACTGCGCTGCAATCGCAGATCAGAGTCACGGATTACTAGCATTTGGAACGTCACTCGGAACGGTCGAGTTCTGGGATTCTCGCTCACGAAATCGTGTTAGCGCACTCGGTGCACCCAGATCATCGCTAGATCAGGACTTGGTTCAGAGACCCGCGATCACCGCGCTTTCCTTTCACCGCTCTGGTCTAGAGCTTGCTACTGGCACCAGCACTGGCATCGTTCGCACATATGACCTGCGATCGCCCGTGCCACTCTTGGAGAAGCAGCAGGGATACGACTATCCTATTCGCACACTGCAATACATTGAATCGCCATTCGCCTCAGGTAAAATACTAAGTGCAGATCGCAAAGGCATCAAGTTGTGGGATGCAAAGTCGGGCGACTATTGGACGGGAATTGAACCCGCTGTTGACCTCAATCATGTCGAATGGGTGCCCTGCAGCGGCATGCTCTTGACTGCGAACGAGGGCCGACAGCAGCACTCTTTCTTCATCCCTCAGTTGGGACCAGCTCCGAAATGGTGCGCCTTTTTGGACAATATTGTGGAGGAGATGGCCGAAGACGCCGAAGACCCTCTGGCCTTCCGGTCCACCAGTTCTGGAGCAGGGGAAGTCTATGACAACTACAAGTTCCTCGACGTGAACCAGCTCCGCGAACTTAGTCTGGACCATCTGGTCGGGACGACGAATCTACTTCGACCGTACATGCATGGCTACTTTGTCGCACAAAAACTGTATGAACAGGCGAGATTGCTCACGAATCCGGATCTGGCAGAACAGCAAAGGCAGAAAAGCATCCAGGAGAAGATCGACAAGGAGCGAGAAAGCCGCATCCGGAGCTCGAAGAAGATTGCGGTCAAAGTCAATCGCAAATTTGCCGAGACTCTGCTCGCTCGGGAAGAAGCCAATGAACGTCGTAAAGCCCAGCGTGTCATCCGACAAGGTGGCGATCGGCCTCTCGCGAAGCCGACAGAAGACGCAAGGGACGTGAAGCCTGCACTTGATGATCGTTTCCGGAGCATGTTTGAGAACGAGGATTTTGAAATCGATGAGACCAGTCGAGAGTTCGCCATGCACAACCCATCAAGTCTTCCGAGCGCAGCAGCAAAGCCCCGCGCCCTTACAACAGTTGAGAATGAGGAGCTGGAGGATGGCAATGATGGAAGCAGCAACGATGAAGACGACGAAGAAGGCGAAGACCAGGTGGAGGTGGCAGCTCGTCAGCGACAGCGTCAACGAAAATCAGGTGGGAATCAAACATCTGCAGATAGAATCGGTTCCACGTCGTACAAGAAATCCGGGAAGAGGCCACAGAACCAACGACACGATGGACCAGTGATGCGAGTGTCTTCGGGGAACGAAAAGGTTCGCGAACCCCAGCGAGGCAGATCATTCGGCGATCTCGCCAGTTCCTTACCAGCACCGGCGCGGCGACAGGGGCACGGAAGCAATGAGGACAAGCCGTTTGGCGAGAAGCAAATTAGCTTCACACCATCGTCGAAATTAAAGAAGCGGCCACAGCAGCAGAGCAGCGAGGAAAATGGAAGGAGTGTTAGCAGCGGAAAGGCACGAAGAAGTGCCAGTGGTAATGTATTCAGGAAAATGTAGGCCAATCCTGCCGAAATCTCGTCAGTGTGTACCGCCGTCTCATGCAATTCTATGAATCTTGGAATGTTCCACCAACGCCTCGCTAATTCATTGATCGTTCTCGTCATCATCACCTGCTCAGAGCAATGAGCGGCGCGATGTGCCATTATGTAGAGTCACCCATCGTGCCATCTGCAGCCCCAACTGCTGTCCCGGTCGCCCCAGCAAAACGCTGAGTCGGATCCTGCTTGCTTGCCACGCTGCATTCGTCCGCGAAGCAGCCCAGTCCACTGAAAGCTTCGCACAGAGCACGATCAGTGAACACAGAGACTTCGTAGCCGCCAGGCCCATGCTTGCCATCATTGGCCGTACTCTGCAAAACGTCCCAGACGTATCTATCCTGTGTGGAATAATACCGTCTTACCCCATAATCGTAGCCGCCAAATGGGTCGATAAAGGCTTCGGGTTCTGTCTTGACTCTCACTTTGAGTCCTTTGATCAACACGTTGCCATTACCACCGCCACCGGCGCCAGCTTTCGCGTATGAACTGGCCTGCAGCTGCTGTTGCCGTGCTGCTGCATCCTGCCGGTTCAAACGCTTCTTCAGTGTCGCTCCTTGGACTTCCCTCGCGACCGCATCCGGATCCTGCCCGTTCTCCAATCGCCGCAGTACGTCGCGTTTGTTCGCCTGTGCCTCCCTCCGCTCATCAGCCTCTTCCCTCCTTGCAGTCTCTCTCCGCTGACGAGCGACCTCGCGCTCGGCCTTCTGCAGCGATGAGTATGACATGCTTTCCTGCTCCGCCAGAGACGCATTCTCGGCGATCTCGCGCTGATGCGCCGTTTCGTACTCTCGAAAGCGGCGTTCCGTGTCCTCCTCATCGATGCGGTTGATGAGATTGAAGGTGATGTCTTCCACGTCATTCAAGTAGTCGTTGTAGTCGCGCAAGCTCTCGAACTCGTCCTCGCGGCGGTTGAAGACTGCTGCTACCTTGCGTCGAATATCAACTTCGCGCTCGACCTGGATGTCTTCGAAGGTCTGCTGGCGGAAGCGGTTTTTGCGCAGCGTCTCGCGGCACTTGGGAATCGGACATGGCTGCGGACCATGCGAAAAGAGGCGGTCGACACACGACTCGCACATGCGGTGGTAACATGCTGGATTCACGAGGAAGCGCAGGCTGGCATTGAGGTATCGACTGCTCTTGCACACGGGGCAGATCTCGCTGTCGTCTGTCTTGCCCATCGGCGTCGGCTTGCTATTGTGCACCAGCCGCGACATGGTGGCCGCGGTGGCGACGCTGAGGCGCACAGTGCGAGAGATGCGGTGATGGACTGGCGAGGTGGGATGCGACGACGTGGGCGGGTGAGGGTGTTCAGGGTCGGCCGAGATCCTCCGTCCGAAGTTTTAGGTCGTCTGTTGGAACCCAGATTCTTGCATCGCTCGCATCATTTGTCTGTCGCCCATCCCGTCGCACACTCTGCTCGGAGCGATTCGAACTACGCGCCTACGACCGTCGCTGGACTGGACGCTTCGTTTGCGTCAACATGGCGGAGAAAGGGCACGGCCTCGACCACTCCAGAGACCCGTGTCCCTGGGTGGCTCTCTCGGACTTTGGCGGTGCCTTTTGCATGGGAGTATGTCTGCCCGGCGTCGTCTTGACGAATGTCATCAAGCTGACCGCGACAACAGGCCATCGGCGGCGCAGTTTGGCACGGAGTGAAAGGATTTAGAAACAGCCCCTATGGCGAACGACGGATTGGAGGTACGTTGGCACCACCTTAGCACCTGCACGACGAAATAGTCATGTACCGATCGCGCGCTGACGTTGATTCCAGCAATCACTGCCATCAAGGCGCGAGCGCCCGTGCTGGGAGGAAATTTTGGGGTATGGGGGGGCATGTTCAGCACGTTCGACTGCGCAGTGAAAGGCGTACGAAAGAAGGAAGACCCGTGGAACGCAATCATCGCTGGATTTTTCACAGGCGGCGCGCTGGCAGTACGAGGAGGTCCTCGCGCGATACGGAATGGCGCGATCGGATGTGCGATATTGCTCGCAGTCATCGAGGGCGTCGGCATTGGATTTCAAAGAATGATGGCAGAAAACACCAGGCTGGAACTTCCCCCACCTCCGCCGAACAGTACAGGCTCGGCGGGCAGTGAAGGCCGATTAGCACCGGCTTGACTACCGCGTCTGACTGTGTCTGCCCTCACCATGGCCGAGATGGGACTGATTTGCGCCTGACATTCAAGAAACGAGGACACACACGGCGTTGTGATGATGAAAAATTCTTGGCCATAATTGGCGCATAGCACTGGAGTTCGGCTATGAATGATGCACGATCAGGAGTTGCATCACCCCACGGACGGGCAGACTTACTCTCTGCTAACTCTTCACTCTCGACTATACACTAGAAGACGGCGTCGGCCGAATGGCCACCAATGAACGTGCTCGCCCCGACATGTTCGCGCATGTAACAATATATGTCAATATCCGCGTCGCTTTCACGGGTAGCTCCCGCAGACATGTACATTCCACGGGCGACCATTTGCAGACGACAGCATGCTCCACGAATTTGCAGCGGGATGGATGAACGAGGGAATGACCAGATGCGCCACGTAGAGTCTAGATGCTGTCTTCCAATAGCTGCGCTATCAAGCCTCTCAGTAGCAGACATTGCTTTGAGCGCAACCTTCTATTTGATCCTTGCAGCTCTGAATCTACTAACCTTCTTAATCTTCCCGTCGCGTTCTTCCAGTAGATCATCATCTTCATCAGCGCTTGCTTTGAAGCCGCCTTGCTGACGTATCATGTCATTGCGACGCCGGTAGTACTCCTCTGCTAGTTCTCGACGCTGCACGATGGCATCTGGCCCATCTATCGATGGGGCGTTCACGCCGGTTGAACGAGCGGGGCGCTCTATAAGCTCGTCGGCGATGATGCGACCGCTTGGGGCCGAGGGCGTCGCACTCGCAGCTAAGGGCTGGGTATCATGCTTCAGTGAAGTCTTGAATCGAGATGAGCTTCCAGAGCTCGCTCCAGCGGTCCGAGATGACGAGACCTGGTCGTTGCTTCTGGCTTGTTCCAGCACCACGTCGGTCAGCGGAGCCTCGTTCTCATCTCTGCTCGTCAGTTTCTGGGCGACGCTCTGCTCCTGTGCAAAAGTGGGAGCCTCCGCGAAACTGACACGTTTCTTGCCTTCTCGTTCGCCTGCAGCCGTCACAGCCGGATCTGAAGCTGGTGTGCTGTCGTCCTTGACCACCAGCCTGTGGACATGATCAGGATCGATGTCCATGTCAAGTTCGGAGGCATCCGCACCGTGCGGTGCCGGTCCCAAGTTTCCGATCAACCGTTGTTGTAGTGCTTTCATTTCCTTGTGATAGTCGTCGCTGATCATGCGGCGAGTACTGCGGCCGAATTCATCCTCACTCTCTCTGTCAGAATCCGACAGGCCGCTGGTGTATGGCGTATCCTCTTCTGGGTATTCCGAAGACGGGAAGTCGGACAGCGACGCATTCTCGTCGATGTCAAAATCATCTTCGTCCAGGTCCATCTGCGCTACAACGTGTCCAACTTCATTGAGATGATACTCAAGCATTTCTCGGCGAGTAGCCGCATCCTCTTCTGACTCGTTTTCCGGCAACACGACGTGCGATCCAACCAGATCGTCGTCTCCATCAGTCTCGCCCACTGCATCGCCGGGCTTGAACATGAACTCGCGGAATGCTTTCTGCATATTACCTGTGAGGTTTTTGTTGCTCGCCTTCTGCTCTTCGTCCCCAAATGCCGACGCTGCGTTGGTTGCCGGATCCGCTGGTATCTCCTCCACTTGTGGCGCGAAAGACACAGTCCTGGAATCTGGAGCGGGCGCTGCTGGCATGACTGCAACCTTATCGTTGAAGGATACGAATCGCTTCCCATCCTGAGATTCCTGGCGAAGGGGTGCTGGGGGTGATTTCGTATCTGCTGTGAAAGAAACCGATTTCTTCCGAATTGAGGGTCGCTCTGAAGTTCCCGTGTCCTCGGTTTCCACATGTTGGCGCGGGTTCACATCTACAGCAGGCTTCTTGTGGACAAGCGCAGGTGGCGGTTTTGCGAGAGTGGTGAATTGAGTCGTTTCACCGCTTTCTCCTTGAGCAGCCTCTTCGCTCGTAGCACTACTTGCTTCCAGACCCCTGTTGGCAAGTCCCGCCTTGCGAAGCGTGTCGACTATTTTTGCGGTGGCGGCTTCCGGCTGTGATAAGCTGCTTGATATGATGTTGCCGTCATCGTCCAGCTCCTCGTGAATCTCCGTCAGTGGCAACTCTTCATCCCTGTTTCCTCGATTGGAGAATGCGACGAAGTCGAGTTCCTCAAGTTTCGCTTCTGCATCCCAAAATTGCCGCTGGAGGGTATCGATGTTCTTTTGCACGTAATCCTGTCTTTTAGAAATGAGATCAACAATCTGTGACGCCGCACGAGGTGAGTGGGGAATGCCCGCCAATTCGCGAATCTCCTCTTCCTTCACGATGTCGCCAGGATAGGTTTTGCTGATATGCTCCAAGTCGACATGATCCGCGCCGGCTTGTATCTCTTCGGACAAGCCTTCATACTCCGCGTTTAGCATCTGAAAATGCTTCAGGCTCGCTTTTAGCTTCGCCAGGTTCTCCTCGAGCAGGGCGCGCTGTCGTTCCACCTCGAGGAGATCCATGTCTGGTTGCGAGGCGTGGGATGAAGCCGGAAGGTCAGAAGAGAAGTAGCGAGTCAGACGGGGTCAACGAAGTCTTGGCACTATAGCAGTATTGGATTGGACCCGCCCGACTTCCAAGCGGCGCATGGAGACCGGATCAGATTGCACAGACTCAGCGACCTTTACGATTGGTAGGTAGATGCATATTCTTTGGCACTAGGACTGCCTGATTTGCTGGACAACAGTGTTTGCATATCTGATCTCGGTCTTCCGAGGCACTTCCACACACCGAAGCATTCACCTCACTACTGGAGCAATGGGTCGCGGAAATGCTTTTGCATGTTCCCTCTCTTGTCGTTGCCCCATTGATACCGCGCCTGAGCTCGTTGAGCTCGCTTTGCATCGCGCTTCTCTACTGCTTTGATCTCGCGCTTCTTGGCCTCGCTCACTCCAGCCATACCCAAGCCACCGTTGGCTCGACTCACCATTTGTCTACCACGTCGCTGATCGCCACCGTCTGTGTCCATCTCCGCGTCTTCGTCATCAGCGTCGGAGTCATGTCGCGCGTCAGCGATAAGGCGCTGCTGAGCGCGCTCCTCAGCAGACGGGTAGTTGCGCAAGTTCTGCCTGTAGTAAGCTCTCAGGCTCCGATGACCCGCCATCCGTCCCGACGGCAGGTGAAGTTCGTAATCATCGTGGTAGACTGCGTGTGAGCCTCCGTGGGCATGAGAGTGGAAACCATCGCTCGTCTTGTGCGGCCTTGGGTCGGTGTGAGAATGGTGGCGATGCAATCCCAGTCGCTCATGCATGTGTGATCGGTCGACAGGCACAGATCCGATCTC
Organism: Cercospora zeae-maydis; assembly: GCA_023512815.1. Lineage (NCBI taxonomy): Eukaryota > Fungi > Ascomycota > Dothideomycetes > Mycosphaerellales > Mycosphaerellaceae > Cercospora > Cercospora zeae-maydis. The sequence continues at coordinate 5,350,584 of JAKLWY010000002.1, read as the reverse complement.
GTCAGTGGGCACAGACGATAGCGAGCTATCACTTTCCCATCCTTCATCGTCCTCCATATCCACATCTTCGCCCGCATCGTTCTCAATTGTGGTCCTTGCAGCACGGTTGGCGCCCAGCTTCACGCCTCCGCTCGTCCCCTCGCCTTCCGTCTCACTCTCTTCATCGGAATATGTCGATCGGAAGTCATAAAACTCGCCGACGTCCATTTGTTCTTCTTCGGTGCTATACGCAATCATACAGTGACCTCTATCGCGCATGTGTGTCTGAATACCAGACGTCGTATGTAGCTGTTTGTGACATAACAGGCACTGATGCAATACAGCCACAGTCTCGCTGAGATAGTTCACCAGCCCAGGCAGATCTACTAGATAGTCCCGCTCGGGTATGAAGAAGCCATGTTGTCGAGACATATGATTCATGCTGAGGTCCATGGTGGGCGATACGTAATTGCAGAACAGGCATTGCTTGAGATCCGCTTTGTGTTCGTAGTCGTCCTCCTCGGCTTTTGCTGAAGCAGAAGGTGCAGGGCGGGGAGCTTCATCTGACTGAGCTGCATCACCAGTGAGGGTTGTTCTACTGATGCCACCGATAACCTCATCTAGGCCGCTGTCTGTCGTCTCTTCGCCGTTCACAGTGCTCGCCGTCGTGCTTGCGGTGTCGATTGAGTCGCCGAGCGTGAAGGTCGAATCTGCCATGCTATCGGTGTCTACTCCGTCTTCACCGCCACCAAGGGCATTCAATCGTGCAACATGAAGGCGGTGCTTCTGGCTCCCCAGGTGGTTTACAAAGGCACCTTCGCTGAAATATGTCTTGTTGCAGGGTTCGCATCGCTTCTCAAAACTTGCTCGGGCTGCTGTGGCAGCTGCTGTGGCCTTGTTTGCAAGGACTTTTTCGGCGAAGATCTCAGACGAGAGAGGTGGCAAGGAAGCGACTCGGCGTTTGAGATTGTAGCGGTGCCAGTCGGATTGCATGTGTGTGCGCTGCAGGTCGCTCGTCCGGAACGCCACTTGACACGTATTGCAAGTGAATGGATGGGCGGAACCATTGTGGGCAGAAGCGGTGGAGGCCATGCTGGCCGTGTGTCGAGTGCTGTGGGCACGGCGGCAAGAAGTATATGCTGTGGTGTCAGGCGAGGGGGAACATTTTCAACAATTCCAGGTTCCACTCGTCTGCGATGACGTTTGATGAGTCAGCACATCACGAGGCGAGCCGGCACAACAACTATCCGCTTTCGCACGCTGTCCTCGATGCATCGCAATCGATATGTCGCAGCACTACAACAGGTACCTTCCGCCTGAGGTGGAGGGCACCACGAGCGCGAACCGTCTCCAGAAATGTCGCGCTCCCGGCGTGGTGAAGAAGGATGGCACGCAGACGGTGCGCTTCGAGATGCCTTTCGCTGTCTGGTGTCACACTTGCCAACCGCATGCCATCATTGGGCAAGGTGTTCGATTCAACGCTGAGAAACGAAGAAATGGCAGCTACTACAGCACTCCGATCTGGAGATTCCGTATGCGACATCCAGCGTGCAAGGGCACTATTGAGATCCAAACTGATCCCAAAAACACCGCCTACGTGGTCGTTGAAGGAGGTAAGGCTAGGGACTACGGAGATCAAAAAGACCGAGTGCGCGAGGGTGAAGGCGATGTTCCCCTGTTGACCGCAGAAGAGCGGGAGCAGAAACGTGAGGACGCCTTTGCGCAACTCGAAGGGAAGGTGGAGGAGAAGCAAAACGCTCGGGACAACGCGAAACGTATCAGAGAGCTGTATCAAGCTGGCGAGCGCGATTGGGACGATCCATTCGCCGCTAATAGACGCATGCGCGACGCATTCCGGCGCGACCGCAAGGCCATGAAGCGCAAAGCAATAGCCGACCAGCAGGTCAAAGATCGAATTGGCACCGACATGGATCTGCTTCCCGAAATCCGAGAGGATCGAATGCGCGCAAAGAATGTTTCTTACGGCCAACCCAGTGCGATTACAGGTACACACAATGCAAGCTCGAAGCCTGTGTTCACTGTAGCAACCAGCGAACTTGAGACGCAGCCGGTCTCGATGCGGAAAGAAAATGCCAAGGACTTACTCAGAAGGCGGTTACTGTCAAGTACCAGGGCGAATGCGAATCCTTTTGCCTGATCCTGATATTTGCACTGTGTGTCGCACGGGTTTGCGATGAGGAAGACGCTGCAAAAGACATGTGCATGGGCGCTGGAGCCGTGTTGAAAGCCTTCTCGCCGACACCTGCAGACTACCGATTCTAGGTGCAATCTGTCTTCTCCGCGCGCGTCACTGCTTTCTCTCACGATCGAGAAATCGTTGCTGTTGAGCATTAGGATCTGGAAGGGCCTACTCTCGAGGGCTGCTTACCATGTACTGTCTCGGTTCATGTCCGTTATTGGCTTCAAATGTGAGAGCGAACTCATCGATCCCTGCTTGTATTCCCTCTTCTACAGTACAGTTGCTCCAATGGTTCACCAGCCATTTTTGGCTCCGGATCGCTCTTGGACCCTTTTCGCACAACCTGGCCACCCACTCGTCGACGACTTGATCAAGTTCCCCTACACTTTGCACGACTTCTTCAACGAGTCCCCATTCCAGCGCTGCAAGGCCGTCGATGATCTCGGCCAAATAGAGCAGCCGTCGCGTTCGACCAAACCCAATCAATTGTGGCAAGAGCGCTGCTTCGACTACGCTCGGGATTCCAATCGCAACCTCGGGCATCCCAAAGCGTGAGTCTTGCGTCGCGACCCGCAGATCGCATGATGCCATTAGCTCGAGACCAGCGCCGAGCGAGATGCCATGTACACGCGCGATGACAGGAACAGGGAGATCCCGCAATGCTTTACAGGCTCTGTGCACGCCAGTGATGAAAGTCCGAGCCTCTCCTGCACCGGATAAGGAGTACATCTCCTTGATGTCTGCTCCTCCGATGAATACCGGCTTGCCATCTACTATTGGGCCCCCAGTGAGGATGACAGCGCGTAGACTCTTGGCCTTACTCAATTCTGCGCATGTTGTGACTATTTGCGAGAGAACGGCGCTGTTCACGATGTTCATTTTCTTCGGGTTGTTGATGAAGAGTGTTGCCACACGTCTGTCTTTCCGAAATTGGCATTGTATGCCGATGCCATTGGCCGCGTCAGATGAGGTTGAATACAGATTGCGACGATTCTGACGTGCACTGCGAAATTGTCGCCAGGGCCCAACGTCGCAATCAAGCACACGATGGGTTCTGGCCAGTCGGAGCAGCTGCAAGTGCCTGCACATGTTGTAGAGTCGATGTGTTTGAGACGTTCCGACTGTCAGCCGTTCCTTGCTGCAGCTTTTCTTGGTGCCGAAGAGAACCAGAGGACGCTCTCTTTACGTGTATGGTGCCGGCTGATGATTGCTCCAACGGCTGCTTCGGATGCCAATCTGTCCACCATCACCAGTGTCTTGCTGCCTAATAGTCCACAGCCTCTGAGTCCAGTATAGAGACAGCTCCTTGCAGTTCAACCCCGCGGCAGGTTGTAGCAACACGTCAAGTCTAGCTCCTACGCGAAGCTGACCCCGCCCTGATGAGGTCAACCAAGCATTGAGCCGCCTTACAAAAAGTACAGCATCCAGCGCTCTCCCACCTCTGTATTGCGCTGCCCTTCGCGATCTGACTGGGAAGATATCTTTGCTTGATCTTGATTGAACAGCTTTGTTGCCCGTCAAGAATTATGGCGGAAACGAAGATGAAAGCGCTCCATTACGATGGTCCGTTCAAGGTCGCTATTCGAGAGTCAGCTCGTCCTGTTGGCCGCTGTGAGCAGCAAATGACTGACATCGATGATACAGGATCGATCGTCCGAAGATCCAACATCCAGTATGGCACACAATGACAATCCCCCCTTGCGTGTGCTGACAGACATGTAATAGGACGATGTAATCATCAAAGTGACCACGACTTGCATCTGCGGTTCAGACCTCCACATGTGAGTCCGTTCATTCCCAGGAAGCATTTTCCCGCTTCTTTGAATGTCAGCTACGGGGAGCACCTGTGGCCATCAACGGGGCGCTGTCAGACGTGCACCAGTTGTAACGATCCTTCCAGGTACGAAGGCCGCACTGCAGCTGAGCAGGGCCTAGTGTTTGGTCACGAGAACATGGGTGTCATAACTGAGATTGGTTCTGGTGTGACTTTGCTGAAAAAGGGCGATCGAATCGTGTTGCCGTTCAATGTTGCAGACGGCCGTTGCCGCAATTGTGAAGAGGGCAAAACAGGTAAGCAGCCTCATGAGCTGGTCCGAGAATCTTACTCTGACGTTTATATCAGCGTTCTGCACGGGCGTAAATCCCGGGTTCGCAGGGTAAGTACCAAAGAGATTCGGCAGGAGTGACCACGAAATTGTGCTGATGGATCTCGAGCGGCGCATATGGCTATGTTGCTATGGGTCCGTATCAAGGTGGTCAAGCGCAGTACCTTCGGGTACCATTTGCAGATTTCAATGCTTTGACGCTCCCCGAGGGCACAGAGCACGAGGCAGACTTCGCACTGCTTGCCGGTATGTTCCTCAAATATGTGCCAACACCCTGATCGAGAGCTGAGAGGTGCACATGCAGACATATTTCCAGTAAGACGCAACGCGTTTCTTAACGATCTTCTCTTTTGACACTCTTTTAGACTGGCTGGCATGGTCTCGTCCTGGCAGGCTTCCAGAGCGGCGAGTCAGTGGCTATATTCGGGGCAGGTCCCGTGGGTTTAATGGCGGCATATTCAGGTGTCATTCGTGGCGCTTCTCGTGTCTTTGTTGTCGATCAAGTCAAGGAACGTCTTGACCAAGCAGCGAAAATTGGCTGCGTGCCTATTAATTTCAGGGACGGGGATCCAGTGCAGCAAAGTGAGTAATTGGATTTTCTTGTGAACTTTTTCTGACCAGAACACAGTAATTGAGAAGAACGGGGGAATGGTGGACAGAGCTGTGGACGCCGTTGGGTACCAGGCTGTCGACAAGGATGGCAGCAAGGAACAGCCCAACATTGTGCTCGATCAATTGATCATGGTGACTAGGCCGACCGGTGGTCTCGTGAGTAATATTATACGACTGAAGAGACTTGTTTGGAACTTGACGAGGTGTGAAAGGGAATTCCGGGACTTTATGTTCCCAGTGATCCTGGAGCTCCAGATGAGAAGTCCGGAAAGGGCCAGATCTTGTGAGCACAATAGACATCTTGGACTATGCGTGGTAGCTGCTGACCTCTTGTTCCTCTAGGCTGTCGTTCGGAAAGCTCTTCGAGAAGGGCCTGAAGCTCGGCACCGGACAGTGCAATGGCAAGTAAACATCCTTATGAGATTGAAGATTCGTGGACCTGACGTACGTATAGTCAAGGCTTACAACCGCTATTTGCGTGATTTGATCATCAGTGGACGCGCAAAGCCGTCATTCGTCGTGTCTCACGAGCTGTCGTTGGAGGATGCTCCCATGGCCTATGATAAATTCGACAAGCGGATCGAGGGGTATTCGAAGGTGCTCTTGCATCCGAATGGACCACTTCAGTGATGACTCGAATCCAGATCAAGCATTCTCACATATGGTGGTCATGATTCAAGTCAGGATCTTCAGCTCCTCGTCCCAAATTAGACGGCAGAAGTGATTGTGTCTTAGACAGCACCGTGCAGCATTGTTTTACTCGTGGCTAAGCTAACCAGCAGAGAAGCCTCTGTCTTCTGGAGGAAGAGATGCTTTCTGGGCTTTCCGTCGATTGCGTCGGGAACACGGTGCCTTTGCAGCAAATTCGGGGTTGCCTGACGCGCTGGTGGAGCACTCTCATGCATCGTGGTCATTCGGTAAGACACGAGTCGAGATAATCCTGACCTCTTCCTCAGGCTTGTCTTCTGCGCCTGTCTTAACCAGACCCAATTTCTGGACCGTCCGCATTCCACCTTTGACGCGGCCGAATATCGTGTGCTTTCCGTCCAGCCACGGAGTTGGGGCCAGGGTGATGAAGAACTGAGAACCATTGGTATCTGGTCCGGAGTTGGCCATGGAAAGTACGCCAGCGCCGGTATGCTTCAAGTCCGAACGGATCTCGTCTTCGAACTTCTCGCCCCAGATCGATTCCCCTCCTCGTCCTGTGCCCGTGGGATCGCCACCTTGGATCTGTCCTCAAGTCAGTCCTTACGCGCGAGTAATCCAAGACTCGAGACGCGCACCATGAAGTCAGGAATGATGCGGTGAAAAACGGTGTTGTCGTAATAATGCCGGGAGCAGAGGGTTGCGAAATTTTCGCAGGTGCGTGGCGCGTGCTGTGTGTACAGTTCGAGTGTCACAGAACCTAGTGAACTCTCCAGCAGCACAATTTGCGCCATGTTGCGAGTTGGACTCGGTTGAGCACAAGCGAGGTCAAGGGAAGTCTTTGTCCATCAAGGTGCAGCCTGACCGCACGCAGGCAAGCATGTTCTGAGTAATCAGCGATGCCGCGACTTTCGCCCGCGGGGCTGGCTGTCCCCAATGTCGGAATTGAGTTGATGAGCACCTGACGGCAAGTATGATTTTGATGCTCGGGGTCATGACTTCCATTTCGCGTCAAAGTGATGACTCTTCACGTGGCATTCTACATTTTTTAGCCTGTCACGCCACAGCCACGCTATGCACATGTCCTATCCAACGCTTGAACGCTCTTCAAGAATTCAGTACTTTGGTCTTCATCCACTCGCTGGTTCCGACACCCAAATTGAGGCCGTTTCTCGCCCACCACCTTCTCACTTCCAAGCCTCGCTCACCCTCGTAGCCGTCTTCGAGGGCTTCTTCGACATCGCAAGTTTTGTACTCCACCTGGAGGCCAGACTGTTTCCACCACTCGAGGACCTCCACGTTTCCGCTCTTCGTGGCACCGACCAGGACCTGGTTGTCAAATATCATTTTAGAGCCTTTGATTTCGTGCCACAGCTGAAGGATATCCACGTGGCCGTGTGTAGATGCTAGCTTCGAGACAGTGTCCTCGTGAGGAAACGCTATACCGCTGTGTAGCCACCAGCGCACCACCTCAGTATGACCATTCTGAGTGGCATAGCAAATACTTTTACCAGGCTTCAGCCGCACCTTGGAAGGGTCGACGCTGACACTGGAATCATCCACCGCCGTGGACTGAGCCTTCCACCACTCCAGCACAGGGATGTGGCCTTGACTACTCGCTTGCTCCAGCGCCGCCTCGGTGAACTTCAGGGGCAAGCCAGAGTGCTGCCACCACTCCAGAACGTTCACGAAGCCTGCTCGAGACGCCCCATCCAAGGCTTCGCAGTTGTACTCTTTGGTGAGAAACGAAGGCGAGGTCCTCCAAAATTCGAGGATTTCTGTCCTTCCGAAGACGGAAGAAGCTTTATCAGGTAAGAAAGTATGGCCAAAGGTCGCCCAGAAGAGGTCGGTATGGCTGGTCTCGAGATGTACCAATAAATCCGTCATGGCGAATCGCACGATGAGCTTGATGCAAAGCTTAGACAGCCAGCGTGGAACGCTGTGCGTCGCGACAAAGTGCTTCACATCGGCGAGGTTGCCACGCAAGAGGGTCAGCTCAAGGGCCTCCATGTAATTGCGCGGTCCCTGCGGGCTGGTATGAGACGTCCATTCTGCGGGCGGTTTCAAATTCGTGTAGATGTGCAATGTCTGAGCTAGCTCCCAATCGCCTGCATAATCGATGATCATGGTCCATAGTTCGGGAGGCAGCATGCTGCCGGCCTTCTTTGACGCTGGAGAGAAGCATGATTTATGGTGTGGCGACACATTGAGCCCAGCGCCAATGTTCATCAAGTCCACCTGATTGCGGACCGCTTCGACCAATTCGTCTGCAGCGTCCCACGAGGTCAGGCGCTTTTGCTCGTCGACAAAGGCCCACAGCACGGGCTGCAACACCTGCACCCAATTCCACTTTTTGCGGATCTTGGTGAGCTGCTTCTTGGTCATTGGATTTTCCCACATGGGTGAAGACATGCCCGGTAGCAGCAGGATCTTTTTGGACACGTCCCAACTCCTCACGACCTCTAGCACCAGGTTGTCGGTGTGCCCATGGAGCATCTTGGCGATATTGTTCGCATCGAGCGGCGCGAGGACCAACAGGTCCGCCCACTGGCACAGCTCGGCGGCCTCTTGCTCAATGTCCACTACACTGCGGGCGGTGGCGTGCCGAGCCACGTTCGACATGGTGAGACATGATGTCGAGGCGCGGACGAAGTCCTCGTGGGAGAAGGCGGGGTCGAGGATGGCTCGCAGCGCGACATCAGACCATTCCGCGAGCAGAGGCAGCAGGTCTCGCACGATCTTCGCGTCGGCGCAGCCGATGGAGGCAAAGACGACGTTCAGCGGGCGGGTGACGTGGAGGGCGGTGCGGTCAAGGTGGAGGCGTCCATGCTCGTCGGCTTCGTCGGGCATCGTCTGTCGGCGACGATGGCGGCGAGGAGGCCAGAGGCGTGGGGCGGGAGGACAGGAGCGCGTCAGCCTCCGCAGACACAATGATGAGACGACGAGGACGGGAGGGAGCGAGGGGGCAAACCAACGCTGCACGCGGGCGGCGTGTCGTGGGCTGTGTCTTGGCCCGTCCGCCAACCACCGTTGGCACCCACCCATCCATGCACACCCGCGCCCGGCGGTGGCGACAACTGCGCAGCAGCAGCGAGCAGTCAGGTTGCATGTGATCTAGCCGCTTGCGGGGTAGAGCACCCGTGCAAAGCGCAACCCGCTGCCATCATTGTGTCTCCATGTATGTCACCATGTGTCGAGACTGCAGCATTGGTGAACACACGTAGCCACCTCCGCTCCTCCCGCCTGCAACACGTGTGGCAAACGGCCACGGCGGCAGCAGACCATGGCTGCATGGAGCGGAGCGGAGCGGTGCGGTGCGGTGCGGTGCGGTGCGGGATGCCATGTGACCCAGGTCGGGCCTGCAACAGACGATGAGGCTCCAGTACATACAGTATGTACATGTACTACTAGTCAGCGGTGTTCCAGCGCTCAAGCACTCGCCAAGCACCGCAACCCCCCAGCTGTGCTGTGGATGGCCGTCCACGCCTCGTCGGTGCGCATGCTTCCTGCCGCTGCTGCTGTCGCTGCTGCTGTCGCTGTCGCCGTCGCCGTCGCCGTCGCCGTTGCTACGGGCCGAGTCGCGCGAACAAAGAAGCCGTGCGCGGTGCTCCGCATTGGTTGCTGTTGACGTCGAGCGCCGGGAGAGTGAGTCGCATCATCTCCCGGTCATTGTCGTTGCCACTGGCGCGGGCCTCGAAAACGCACAGTAGAGCGAGCGGGTGGCTTGACGGGGCTCCGCTTGCACATCGCCGCATCGACCTTTCCGCGAGGCACCACCAGCGCCGCCGTTGCCCCTCGCCGCCGCCGCCGCCGCCGCCGCCGCTTCGTATCGCGCCCGACATCGACATCGACTACGACGGCGACGCGACTCCGCCGCGTCCCTCTGTCCGCCGCTCACCACCTCGCCTGTCCGCGCGCACGCCCGCCCACGCACACCCGCACGCCCGCCCGTTTGCCACGCCTCTCACGCATCTCTGCGCCTGCCCTCGCCTGCTATCGACCCTCTCGCAGCGAGGAGCCCATGCAGAGCGAACGCATGTTGGCACCGCACCCTTCCACTCGGTGGTGGCGAAACGGCTTCGGCCACGACTTTTAGGTCGTGCTCCGCGCAGGGACAGAGCAGGCCATCCGCTTGGGCCGCTGCAGTAGCAACTGCGGCCACCAGCCCTGGTCGCCAACACCATGTTCACCGGATCGGAGCGCGAGACGCCGTCCAGCGAGACAGCCGACGACGCTGCCATCTCACCGAGCAATGCGCCCACTGCCTCGGCCGCTGCCACGCCACGCACGAACAAGCATGCGGACCTGTCAGTCGATGCGCCGCCACCGCACTCCAGCTCGGGCGTGAGCGACCGTCCGCAGTCGCCATCGTCCAGTACTGACGGCCAGCTGAGCCCCGCGGCAGCAGATCGGGTGTTTCCCATCCGCTCCGTGGTGTCAGTCGACCCCACGCCCACGCCGCTGACCAGGGGCGAGCGATCCGATGGCTACTTTCGGAATTCCGCTCCTACTCGCCGCATGTCCCTGAACACGAACAGCAGTGCTGAGCCCGTGCCACCGCCAATCGCGCCAGCGCCCGGCAGACACCATAGCAGCGAACGACACCCTGCGCGTCGAGACAGCGAAGTGCCCTTGTCCTCGAGTAGACAGGCGTCCACATTCACCACTGGCACCTCGCAAATGAGCAGCGCACGGAATCTGGCTCACCCACAGCATGTACTGAATCAGATCATCAATGAGACGGAGAGCGTGGGCAGCGGACGTGACGTGAGATCTGGTCCGCCGAGCGAGTCAGTGTCTTCTGTGCACGCAGCGTCGGTCAAGAGCAGCACGAAGAATGCGCTGGACGACACTGGACCGCTCGTCACGGCACGATTTAAGCATGTGGTGACGGACGGAGGCCATGCGATTATCACTGGTCGCGACGGCGATACTCTTCAACGTTGCGAAGATGAACCAATACACATTCCGGGCGCGGTGCAAGGCTTTGGTCTCATCATCGCCCTGGAGGAGCAACAAGAAGGTAAACTTGTCGTGCGGATTGTGAGCGAGAACTCCCGGCGCCTCATAGGATATTCGCCGCAGCAGCTCTTCGCACTAGATAGCTTCACGGACATTTTGTCTGAAGAGCAAGCTGACAATTTATTGGATCATGTGGATTTCATCAGAGATGAGGACGCTGATGTTGTGACTAACGGGCCCGAGGTTTTCACCATGTCTATTCGTAACCCCCAAAGGAAAAGTCAAAAGTTCTGGTGCGCGATGCACATCAACGAGAGGAATCCCAACTTGGTGATATGCGAGTTTGAGCTCGAAGACGACCCCGTGAACCCGCTGGTACCTCCCAACGACATGACCCCGGAGCCGCCAGAAGACACACTCGACAGCCGTCCGACGGCAGAGGAGTATCTCGAGAGCACACAAAACACTAGCAAACCTCTCCGTGTCCTGCGAAGTGCCCGGAAACGCAAGGGCGAAGCTGCGGCAATGGAGGTGTTCAACATCATGAGTCAAGTGCAGGAACAGCTGGCAGCGGCCCCGAACCTCGACCAATTCCTGAAGATACTCGTCGGTGTCGTCAAAGAGCTTACGGGATTTCACCGGGTCATGGTGTATCAGTTCGCCCACAACTGGAATGGCAGGGTGGTGACAGAGCTTGTCGACCCCCGGGCCACGAAGGATCTCTACAAAGGGCTCAATTTCCCGGCGTCAGACATACCCAAACAAGCACGAGACCTGTACAAGATCAACAAAGTGCGAATGTTGTACGATCGCGATCAGGAGACCGCGCGCCTCGTGTGCCGGACAATGGAAGACCTCGAGTCACCGTTGGACCTTACCTATTCCTACCTGCGGGCCATGTCTCCAATCCATCTGAAGTACCTTGGAAACATGGCGGTCCGCTCTTCCATGTCCATCTCCATCAACGCATTCGAAGAATTGTGGGGACTAATAGCGTGTCACTCGTACGGCTCGAAAGGCATGAGGGTTTCCTTTCCAATTCGCAAGATGTGTCGGCTCGTGGGAGATTCTGCTTCGCGCAATATCGAGCGACTTTCGTACGCCTCGCGGTTGCAAGCACGTAAGTTGATCAACACTGTGCCCACACAGAGTAATCCATCTGGCTACATCATCGCATCTTCCGAGGATCTCCTGAAGCTGTTTGACGCCGACTGTGGCATGTTATCCATCCGCGGAGAAACCAAAATACTTGGTCACCTCGAGCATTCACAAGAGGCCTTGGCGATGTTGGAATACCTACGCATGCGATCTGTAACGAACGTCATGACCTCGCAGGACATCAGGGAGGATTTCCCCGACCTTCGATACGCCCCTGGGTTCAAGGAGATTGCTGGTCTCCTACTTGTGCCTCTGTCTGTTGGAGGCCAGGACTTTATTGTATTCTTCCGGAAAGGGCACTTGAAAGAAGTCAAATGGGCTGGCAATCCTTACGAAAAATACGTCAAAGAAGGGACCGAAGGCTACCTCGAACCCCGAAAGAGTTTCCGCACGTGGAGTGAAATGGTTGTGGGGAAGTGCCGCGAGTGGTCAGAAGAGGAAATCGAGACTGCGGCGGTTCTTTGCTTAGTCTATGGAAAATTCATCGAGGTGTGGCGGCAGAAAGAAGCTGCGCTCCAAAATAGTCAGCTCACACGGCTACTGCTGGCTAACTCGGCGCACGAAGTTCGAACGCCGTTGAATGCCATCATCAATTATCTGGAGATCGCATTAGAAGGGACTCTCGATCAGGAAACACGGGACAATCTGGCGAAATCACATTCGGCGTCCAAGTCGTTGATCTATGTCATCAACGACTTGTTGGATCTCACGAAGACAGAAGAAGGCGGCGAGCTTGTCAAGGATGAAGTTTTCGATCTGAGCGCGACGCTTTACGAAGCAACGGACATGTTCAAGGGGGACGCGAGAAGGAAGAACATATCCTACGATGTGTCCGACCGCCCGGGTCTTCCACGCCATGTCGTCGGCGACCAGCGCAGGATACGTCAAGCCATTAGCAATGTCACTGCAAACGCCATACAGAATACACGAAAAGGCGGCGTCAAAGTTGAGATGTATGTGGCCTCGCGCGAGGACAATCATGTGGAGGTAGAAATCAGTATCGCAGACTCCGGCGTCGGGATGAATGCCAAGAAGCTGGACGCCCTCTTCCGCGAGCTGGAACAAGTGCAAACTGAAACGGAGGATATTATGACAGAACCCGTCATCACCGGGAAAGCGTTACCCGAATCCACTAAGCCTGCAGAAGGCAGGACACTCGGCCTTGGCCTGGCCGTCGTCGCACGAATAGTTCGAAATATGAACGGCCAGCTCCGTCTGAAATCCGAAGAGGGCAAAGGGTCGCGCTTCGTGATACAATTCCCCTTCGAGGTCCCCGATGGTGAAGCCAAACAGCAAGCGTTGGAGCCTGACGGCTCGCAAGGATCAGTCACACCACATGCTGAGCTGTCACTCGGTGCCGCAGGGCAAACGACCGAAGGCATGGTCACGCTCATTGAGCGGAGTAGTGGTACAGGCGAGACGCGCAGTCCTCCTGAAATGGTACGCAAGAACAGCGCCGAAAGCTTCGGAAGTAGGAACAGCTACCGGTCAGGCCGGAGCAACTTCAGCAAGTCTTCGAATCGAAGTGGGAAGAGCGAGGCCGACAGGCTGATAGAGGCCATCCAAGAACCGCACCGAGTAGAAGGATGGCACGAGAACAGTGTACAGCGAACCATTAGTCGGGCCAGTAGCGGCCTCTCGAGACCATCGCTTCAGACTCGCCATTCAGCAGGGCCCGAGCATAGTCGCTCGCCGGTCACGACGCGGAGCAACAGTATCGAAGCGGCTCCGGTCCCCGACCATCTGCGAAATACAAAGATTGTTCGGCCCGGTCAGAGCGAAGTAACCGATTCAGGAACCCCCATTCGGCCTATCCGGGTGCCGAACGAGTTCGCATCCCCGACGGTCGATCAATCCCCTACCGCAAGACATGCGTTGGAAATGGCAGGGCCCCTCAGTTCTCCTCAAACCGGAATCGAGACAGGTCACATGAAGGTGCTTGTCGCCGAAGACGACCCGGTTAACAGTCGCATCATCAAGAAGAGGCTGGAGAAACTTGGCCATGAAGTTGTTCTTACCGTCAACGGAGAAGAATGTGCCAGCATATATTGCGATCGCACGGGCGTCTTTGATATCGTCTTGATGGATATGCAGGTGAGTCGTGATTCTCGTCACAGACCCACAAGCATGAGAGGAACTGATAAGCAGGCAGATGCCCATTGTTGATGGTCTCACTTCGGCGAAGATGATTCGCTCCTATGAGAAATCACATCCTGCCCAGCTGTTATCGACGCGAGCTGCTATGAATGGCCGTGTGCCAATTATTGCCGTTTCGGCGTCGCTCATTGAGAAGGAAAGGCAAAAATACATCGACGGCGGCTTTGATGGCTGGATACTCAAACCAATATCATTTGTTCGTTTGTCAGAGATTATGGAGGGAATAGTGGACCAACAAGTGCGGAAGGAGAATCTTTACCAGCCAGGGTCATGGGAACGCGGAGGCTGGTTTGACGTCGCGCAGAAAGGTCTCTTTGCGGCCGATACCACTCCTAGCCAGGGACCACCGCAGACCGCCCCATCAGAGGGCGTCCGAACAGCAGCCACCACGGACGATCCTCAGGTCAAGGAAGAAGAGGACAGCGAGCAGACGCGCGAACAAGGTCGACTGGCGGACATTCGACAAGGCGAGAGGAAACAGAGTGAAGCGGGTTAACACGAACCGGACACGACAGCACGATGCGACCCGAACGATGCCCCTCATGCCCAGAAACCGATGATAGCATTGATACAGGTGGTGATTGACAGGACGGAGGCTCATGTGGACAATTTTTGCATGGTTGCGCTTTGAGGAATGGGGGATACATGAAGGACGGTGCGCAAGTTACACGACTACCTGCAACCTTGGGAGCAGCTGGCATGCAGTTGCGCAAATGCGGCAATCCTATGAATCAGTGACTTTTTCTTATCTTTTTCTGGGCGGAGCATTGAGCGTTCATAGTGGCGGAAACGGGTTTGATGGCTGGACGTTGCTGCTGTAGACATGGTGCATGCGATGGCATTCTCGCCATGATTGTTACGACAGGCACCTGGGAGCAATTACATGTGACCTGAAGATGCGTTTGGGTGTACGGGACGCTAGCAGGTACACTATGAGGCATACTCCAGCGATTGCAAGTATGGTAGTCCTTCACCACTACTGGCACGCTCTGGACATGTCGTTCGTAGAGCGCGCACGTCCCAGGGCCTGTAGGCAGTCTGCGCTCGACTGCAAGTCTTCCGGCCTCGGTGCGCGTTTTCAGCCTAGCGAGGCCACAGAGCCGTGTACTGCCGGCGTGTCTTGGATCTCGATGTCTGGATGACATCGCTTGACGATACAGTAAGGTAGATGCTTTTCTCCACTCCCTCGCGCCCGCGTTGTGGGAGGCGGGCACGGCGCCATCTTGGCTGGCCATCCAATTGCCGTCGCGCCGCTCGCATGAGCGGATTGATGAGAGCGGCGCGTCGAGCCGTCGTGTGTTCGTGCGGCCGTGCTTGCGCGTCGTGGCAGCGGCAGACATACGTATCAAACAGATATACCGCAGTGCCCAACCGATCCCGATCCCACCCGCGCCGCAAAGACGTGGTTTGACGCTCGGTGGTCCGAAGAATTCTCGTTGCTGCGCGGACAGGCCAATCATCACGACCGGCTTGTCACGTAGCTCGTCGGAGTGCTTTGCGGTCGTGGGGCTTAGTTCACGCAAACACAAGGGATCGTGTCCCGAGGGCATGTCGAGTGAAGGTCGAGCGAAAGTACAAAAGTCTCGTGCCGTCGCTCTCCCTCCCTGGCGAGCGTCACCTTTTCCCCTTCCCCCCCCCCTCCCCCCCTCCTTCTCGCACCCTTCGCCCCATCCTCCCCTCTCGCACCCCACCAACGAGCTCGCACCACGTCTGCCATCGACCACCAGCACCATGGCGGCTCGCGTGAACAAGACGGCGCTGCACCCCACCGGCGTGGAGTAGGTGCTGCCCTGCCGCCCCGAGGCTCGCTCCGCTGACCATGCCTCCCTCCCTCACAGGCCGAAGCACGAGCACACGGAGATCGAGGAGGAGCTCCACGACCGCGCACACATCGACTACGACCGGGTCGCCATCGTAGGCCGCGCACCGCCGACAGACGGCGCCCCTGCTGACCGTGGCTGCAGATCGCCAACCCCTCGGTCGCGGCGCTGTACGAAGATGCATTGGTATACGAGACCGGGTCGGCCATCACATCGACGGGCGCGCTGTCCGCATACTCGGGCGCGAAGACTGGCCGCTCGCCCTCCGACAAGCGCATTGTCAAGGAGGAGGGCTCCGAGAGCGACGTGTGGTGGGGTCCCGTCAACAAGCCCATGACGCCCGAGGTGCGTGCTGCCACATGATTTCTTCTGTCTCTCGCATGCCCCCCCCCCCGCATCCTGCCTCCACATCAACCAGACCGAGACGCTTTTGGCGGGGCACGCCCAAAACGTCATCCGCAGCTCGCAATAGCCGACCTCGAGCCGCGCTAGGCCCCGTGCGCGCGGCCTCGCTTCTCTCGGGCCAGCCCGGTAGCGCGCCTGCCTGCCTGCCTGCAACCTCGCACCTCGCACCGCCCCACTTCACGTGCCGTCTTCATACTGACCATCGCCCGTGCCAGGTCTGGCGCATCAACCGCGAACGTGCCGTCGACTACCTCAACACCCGCAATCGCATCTATGTCATCGACGGCTACGCCGGCTGGGATGAGCGCTACCGCATCAACGTGCGCGTCGTCTGCGCCCGTGCCTACCACGCTCTGTTCATGTACAACATGCTCATTCGCCCCTCGCGCAAGGAGCTCGAGCACTTCCACCCCGACTATGTGATCTACAACGCCGGCGCCTTCCCGGCCAACAGGTACACGACGAGCATGACATCCAACACCTCCGTCTCCATCAACTTCCAGGAGAAGGAGATGGTCATTCTGGGCACCGAGTACGCGGGAGAAATGAAAAAAGGGGAGTCATTCTTTCTGATTGTCTTTTTGCGTTTGTCTTACACACGCCGAGAAACTGAACGAACACATGCGATGGACCGGGAACAACTCGCACTGACATGATCTTTCCGACACTAACCCGCAAACAGGCATCTTCACCGTCCTCTTCTACGAGATGCCCGTCAAGCACAATGTGCTGACGCTCCATTCCTCCGCCAACGAGGGCAAGGACGGCGATGTCACCGTCTTCTTCGGTCTCTCGGGCACCGGCAAGACGACGCTCTCCGCCGACCCCAAACGTGCCTTGATTGGCGACGACGAGCACTGCTGGAGCGACACGGGTGTCTTCAACATTGAAGGTGGCTGCTACGCCAAGTGCATCGGTCTCTCGGCCGAGAAGGAGCCCGATATTTTCAACGCCATCAAGTTCGGATCGATCCTCGAAAACGTCGTTTTCGACCCAGAGACGCGTGTTGTCGACTACGACGACACCACCTTGACGGAGAACACCCGCTGCGCGTACCCGATCGAATACATTGAAAACACCAAGATACCGTGCATCTCGGACCATCACCCATCGAACATCATCCTTCTCACATGTGACGCCCGTGGTGTCCTTCCTCCAATTTCCAAGCTGAACAGCGCACAAACCATGTACCACTTCATCAGTGGTTACACTTCGAAGATGGCGGGCACCGAACAGGGTGTCACTGAGCCTCAAGCCACTTTCTCTTCATGCTTCGCCCAGCCATTCCTCGCCCTCCACCCCATGCGCTATGCGAAGATGCTGGCGGACAAGATTTCGCACCACAACACCAACGCATGGCTCCTCAACACCGGCTGGACCGGCGCCGGAGCCACGACTGGTGGCAAGCGATGCCCATTGAAGTATACTCGCGCCATCCTGGACGCGATCCACAACGGAGAACTTGCCAAGGCCGAATACGAGACATACGAGACCTTCAACCTCCAAGTGCCAAAGTCATGCAGTGGTGTTCCAGACGAGCTTTTGAATCCTGCTAAGGGCTGGACCGGCACGGCATCGCTCAAGGACGAAGTAACGAAACTTGCCGAATTGTTCCAGGAGAACTTCAAAAAATACTCGGACGAAGCAACTGAGGAGGTGCAAAAGGCAGGCCCCACGATCTAAACTGTTGTAAACTACATTGTTAGCGCTTTTGCATGGGTCACTTTGGAGCAGAGAACGGGCTGTCAATGACCAGGGTTAGCCACCAGCTCATCCCTTGCACGCTCGCACAATTCGGCATCAGACGAAAACGAAACACTCATCCAGTTTGAACGTTCATTTTCTACGCTAGTCTTGGCGCTCGCGTCAGCGTTCCATCGCCTTCGCCCTGTCTGCTGTGCACGACGTCAAGTTGCCGGCCGATGATCAGCCACTTTTCTCATCTCCAGCTTGGCGGGCAACCCTCCTCAGCCCGCTGCAGTGTCTATGCCTGAGCCTGGCAACACAGCTTGCACAGGCCGCCGGCTGGGGGTGCTCGGTGCACTGGCGTTCTCTGCAGCAGGTGGTCGGAAGTTATTTGCTCTGCCAGCCGCCATGATTTTGTCTTTCCAGACCTCCAGTATCCCAGCATCCGCGAACTCCAGATATTTCAGCCACAATCGCAGAGCAGTACGTGCATCCTCTATACTATCATGTACGTCCTGCTGAATATCTTCGTGCAATACTGCCCACGCCAGGAAGCGGAGTGACAACTTCCGCTGGGTTCGACTGCCCAGCGAGAACAGTTCTTGTGTATCGATGAGCTGCGCTTCAGGAACGTGAATGTTGATGATGCGCAAGTCGCTTGATAGTCCGTGGCCAATGAACGAACAGCCAAGATTCACCAACACCCACAACTTCTTGTATACGTCTTTGAGGTGAGACAGCTTGAATCGACTCCTTCCAGGCGTCAAATCTCCATCGTGTAGGCCCGAGAACTGCGTCAAGTAGTCGTCTACCGGGTCCTCGATTGCAATATAGTCGTCAATGAATGGCAGCTCGCGGTCGTGCCCGTCTGCTCGAAGCACAGAGACACGCGCGAGGCCTGAGCGTGCTGGCCGCGTCATCGTACGCTTTCCCGTCGGACCAACGTCGATTTCCTCCCTGAGCAAGCGCACAAACTCCGCGTCGATAGCGACGTGAGTACCTGTGGTAGGCAGCGCTTCTTCAGTCGATAGAGGTCGGAAGTGATACGATCCACTGGTGCCCGGCTGAGCGGGGCTTCGATACAATATACTCGTATCGATAGCAGTTTTCCAGCCGTGATCCACGACATGAGACATGGTCTTGGCCTGATACGTGATGACTGATGGCAGCTTCCACTGCGGATTGAAGTGCAGAGCGTCCTCTTGCGAGACTGGATGGACCAGGAAGTCGTTGAAGAGGTGCCAATTGCGCTGTCGAGTCGTATCTGCTGAGGCAAGACTGACGTCGATCGTTGCCACGAGATGAGACTTTTCATTCTCACTCGGCAACACATCTGCCACAACGCCCACGAGCTCGTAGACTGTAATGTTATACTGAGCCCTTTGCAAGTGCAGCTGCAAATCCTCCCCTTCGTAACAGAAGAAGCGGCCGTTGTTCACAATGACTCCTACTTCTCTCGGCAAGAAGTCCGGCGTTGCCCACAGCTGTCGAGATTCTCCAGTGGCGATCGCTGCGTTCAGCATGAGTACAGCGGGCAAGCAATGCACGGCGCGATGCGACACCATGTTCTTATACGAGTTACATCGAAGACACCAACCTCGATGCTGGCTGTGACGCTCAATCGATGCCTTGAGCATCTGGGAAAAGTACTGGCGAGTTGGTCGTGCTTTGGGTGGACGTGGCGGATAAACGAGATCGTGGGCGTACCAGACTTTATCCGCCCTGCTCTCATAGTGACACTGTACACATTGAGTGCTTTCGACACCAATAGTGCCGAAAGCTAGGTGAAATTGATCCAAAGATGGTGCGACCCTCTTGAAATTGTCCTCGAGCCGCAGGAATAGGAAGCGGTTGAGATTTTGCATCATGGTGGTCAGAGAGAAGCTGGTCGCCTGCGTCTCGATGATATTCTGTGCAAGTGCATCCGGCTGCTTGCTCAGTGCTCTGAGGAAGTTCGTCGCCTGGCAATTCGGCGCGGTCGCCTTCTCAAGCATGTCGACCAAAAATCCAAGTTCGCACATTAGGCACGTTTCTAGCCTGCAGTCGCGGGCCGTGTGATGCAGACTTACATTCCGGGCCACTGCCGTGAATCGCAGGAGTTGTAGCAGAGGATTAGCATAGGAGTTGGCGATATGAGTCTCCAGTCCTGCGTAAGTCGTCTTATTGAAATATCGGAAGTCGAAGTCTTCGACGCCGAACCGACTGTACTTGATTTCAACGTTGCGATACAGGAAACGAGCATCTTTCGAAGCCTTGCCATCCACCTTCATTCTATCCAGTGCGTTCAGTAGATCCTCGCTCATGCGCCGGTGGGTGTCCGGACCTGCATTCTCCAGTCTGGACTTTTCACTCAAGAATTTCGGCGCTGACAGCGGGTCGGGCAGCAGTTGCTGTGCAGATTCCACTGCTTGGTGACGCAGTCTGGTCCGAGGGTTGTTTCCAACTTTTCCAACATCGCAATTCCGAAACGACGCATCGAGATTGTCGACACGGGGCGTTGGGACGCCGACTTGATGAACCAAATTGTTGGGCCAACTTGACAGCAAGGGTTCGCGGTAGTGAGGCATACCAATCAGGTTGATAGCTCCAGTGGTCCAGTCCACTTGCTTGTTACCGATGATGGAGTCAGGAAAGTCAGTACTCTTTGCATACTCGGTGAATTGGAGCTTGGATGGGGAGCCCCACAAAACCAGATTGTTGTTGCTGTCAGCTAGCGCGAAACCTTTCCCAGAGGGCATGAGTTCCAGGCCGACAAAATGGCCATCTTGAACGCTAGCAAATTTCATACTGGGTATTTCGGGATTCTGTATGTCGATGGAGTGGAGCGCCCCATTCTGAGAAAGCACGATACATGTGGAGGAAAGCTTGGGATGGAGTCGCACGTGTGCGGCACCTCCTTGAAATGGTAGCGGCCGAGCGGGCTTGCGTGTCTTGAGATCAAAGACGCGGATTAAACGTTCCAGCGCCAGTCCTTGATGCTGCGACTGAGCCCAGCCGCAGGTCAACAAATAGTCGCATCTAGCGTCCATGTCATTGACCGTCCCTGCGTATGCCTTCCAGCTGTGGAGGACCGTGAGCAACTTGGGATCCAGCAGATGAATAGTCCCGTCATGCGCGGCAGCGCAGATAGTCTGACCGGCGGTACGTAGTGATGTGAATGGGATCGAGCTTTTGGGAGTGATGGTCTCAGTCACTATGCCCTTTTCGATGTCGATTCGGAATAGCTGTGTTTGACAGCCCGCCACAATCAAGTCCGTCGCATCGCGGTTGGCGAAGGTCATACAACGTAGGTCAATCATTTCTGGCAGGGCTATATGCCATTGTGCTATTCCTCGCCGCGACGAGAGATGTACGCTCTTACTCGAGACAGATACCACACCTCGGCTGCAGAACAGGATCTGCTTGACGGGCGCGCTGGCCGGAGCTACCCGCGACGCATTGCTGAAGTGAGCGCGATACGACGTGTATCTTTGCAGATCAGGCCCATAGAACGAACTTATTATGCCCTGTTGCGCGATCAGGACGAAAAGAACCGGAAGAAGCGCGTGCGCACCCGAGAGATACGCTGACGGCACATCTCTCAGCAACGCGCGCTGTCATGATCGCGGGCACTTACAGCATCGCTGCCGACCCATAACAACTCCTCAGTCGGATCGAAGCAGAAGGCGGTTACACGTGAAGATCGGGCTGATGGCAACGCGCCAGGATATGACATGCGAATTGTCTCGGTCCAGTCGGCCTCCATAGCTTCTGCCTGATAACGCTGTCTGACATGCCTGTTGCCGAAAGCTCCCACGTCGTTGGAGATGGTTGTTCACGGAGCGGGAGGTTGTGGCATGGACGGTCGTCTGAACAACTGCATGTGGCCAAGGAAAGACGGGATGGAAGGTGGAGCCGAACGCCGGGCCGCTACAACACAATGCCCGTCCTACATGTAGTTACTGTACACGGTGCTGTGTTGGCAGCAGGAGGGAGCAAACACGTGGAAGTACAACATAATACTGTGCAGACAGTCGTGTTACAAACTTGAGGCCGTATATCAGCACCTGGCTGCGCCACTGATGTTCGGACACAGACGTCAGCTCCTCGGCCTTCTATCGAACTCAGGTGCACACAAGTCAACTTGGAATCGACTTTCTTCCACAAGACCTGCCAAGATGGCTATGACAGGCCCCGATGCAGTCGTAGACTTTCAGAACCACCTTTCGAAATCCACTCGGGTTATGTGCTTGCTGGGTGCGGGCTTGTCTGCCTCCTCGGGCTTGCGTGAGTATCGCGCTACGACGACTCAAAAGGCCAAACTGATCATGAACTACCATCGCAGCCACGTTCCGCGGCAAAGGTGGCCTATGGAGATCACACGATGCTGTCTCTCTGGCATCGCCCGAGGCATTCGCTCGAAATCCTGCGTTGGTGAGTCAGTTCGCCCACACTCGCACATCGTGCGACGAACTAATCCCAGTCAAGGTGTGGCGGTTCTATTGCTGTGCGTTTTGATCATTTCGACAAGTGTTCCCCGTCAGCTAAACTCCCACAGACCGGCGCAAGATGGCCCTGAAAGCAAACCCGAATGCAGCCCACTTTGCGCTGGCTGAATTAGCCCGCCGTCTGCCAGGCTTCATCGCCCTCTCGCAGAACGTCGATCATCTCAGTCCGAGAGCAGGCCATCCACGTGAGAATCTGCATCTTCTCCATGGAACGTTGTTCGAGGTAAGGTGTAGCGATCCTGATGAAAGGTGTGGCTATGTTTCGGAGAACTTCGATGATCCCATTACACCAGCACTGCACATTCCAGACGGCCAAGATCCCACGTCGACAGAGGCGCGAGCGCGGGATATTAGTGATGCATCAGTGCCGCTGCCTGAGATTGCCCTGGAGGATTTACCTTATTGTCCAGAATGCACTGAACATCTTTTACGGCCCAATGTTGTGTGGTTTGGTGAACGACTTCCGGGTAAAGTATTGGATGCCATCGATGAATACCTGGAAGTCAGACAGAAAGTCGATTTGATCATGGTAATTGGAACCTCTGCGGTGGTTTACCCTGCGGCCGGGTTCATACCTCGCGCTCGAGAGAAGTAAGCATAAGCACTCAGTAGTGCCGTACAAATGTGTCCCCTCGTCGTGCTGATTGGAACTTTTAGGGGTGCTCGAGTGTGCGTTGTCAACACAGACGCGAACGACTCGCCGCCAGACGGCTGGCGGGAAGGCGACTGGTTCTTCGAAGGTTTGTACAAAACTAACAGATTGATCCCTTCGCTGACTGTCGCGCCAGGTGATGCTGCACAGCTTATGCCGCTCCTGCTGACGCCTTCGGCCGTGCCAATGTAGCGGGTGGCAGTTCTCCTCTCGCGTGAGCTCGTCATATAGCCGCCCATTGTAGTAACGAGATCATGATTCAGTATCCTTGAGTACTCTAGAATTGTAGAGGGTATGCCGCGTATGTAGTGCTAGTCTAGCGCAACAACATGAGGTGACTTTTGGTGAGAAATCACGGGCCAACAGATTTTCCCGAACACGGAGGTACCTTGGTGTTGACCATCTTCACAAAATGAAACGCTTACGGCGCGCACCTCTACGCGCCCTAGCACGTCCTGTGCCCTCGTTCCGGAGCAGACCGAATCTGAGCACGACCGCATCACCATGGAATACGGTGTTGGCCGCCGACGTGCAATTTGGACAGCCTCTCCACGAGACACACCCGCATCTCCTCCGAGCGGGCGACCTCACTCCGGGCATATCGGCTCTCGAATACCATCACCGACGCGCAGCGCTGGCACGTAAGCTGCCGCAGAATAGTGTAGCTGTGCTAGCTGCTGCAGATCTCAAGTACCGCTCTGGAGCAGTTTTCTACAATTTCCACCAGGATCCAAACTTCTACTACCTCACCGGCTTCAACGAGCCCGATGCCGTTGCAATCATCGAGAAAGGGCAGTCTGATGTCGAATATACCTTTCGCCTCTTCGTGAGGCCTAAGGATGAGCGCGCTGAGATGTGGGATGGTGCCAGGTCTGGCGTGCAAGCAGCTCAAGATGTGTTCAATGCCGACGAGGCGGCGGACATCGAAAGCGTGGGCGCTTCCATATCGCAACTAGTGGGCGGTAGCAAGACAGTGTATACGGACATTGGCCTCGCCGGCCGCCAAAGCGCTCTGAGCCGTCTAATTGCTGGACAGGCTCAGGTGGATGGGCTCGCGAAGATCTTGCAGCATACCAGTGTCAAGCCGCTTCGCGGCATCATGAATGAACTCCGACTGACCAAGTCTGATGCCGAGCTTGATTGTATGCGCGAGGCGGGAAATGTTTCAGGCGCCGTCATCAGTCAGGCAATGGCGAGCAGGCCTGCGAGCGAAAAGCAGCTGTGGGCTGACCTGGCGTACGGCTTTCGCAGCAATGGACTGGACGGAGAGGCCTACGTCCCCGTGATTGGAGGAGGCAAGAACGCCTTGAGTATTCACTACGTGCGCAACGACGCGCTCCTTCATGACGGCGACATGGTCCTGGTCGATGCTGGTGGGGAGTACGGAGGGTATATTACGGACATCACTCGAAGCTGGCCGGTGAACGGGCGGTTCACAGATGCACAGCGTGACATGTACAGCATGGTCTTGCACGTGCAGAAATTGTGTCTCAGCCTGTGTCGCGAGGATGCAGGTGTCTCACTGGACCAGCTGCATGGCGTGTGCGAGCATGGTCTGCGCGATGGGCTCAAGTCTCTCGGCTTCGAGCTGTCTGGAAGAGCTTTTGACAAGCTCTTTCCGCATCACGTGGGGCACTACATTGGCCTGGATGTGCATGATGCGCCAGGCCATTCCCGAAATGAGCGTCTCCGGGCGAAGCAGTGCATCACGATTGAGCCGGGGGTCTATGTGCCAGACAGCGACGAATGGCCGTTGCATTTTCGCGGCATGGGCATCCGGATAGAAGACTCGGTGGTCGTGGGGCTCGAAAGACCAGAAGTCCTGACCAAAAGCGCGTACAAGGAGATTAGCGATATAGAGGGCTGCCGAGAATGACGATCCGTGCTCGTCCATGTATATACATGTAGCTCTGGCGTTCAATGCGTGTGTGCTGTGCGAATGTGAAGGCGTGGGTGGCCCAGCCTTCTTCTGTACGGCCGCGTCCCTGCCACGCGGCGACCAGGCCGACGACATGGCTGCGTGACGATTGCCGTAGCCTCGCCATCGAAACCTATACCTTCCTCGTGCGGCCGTTCTGCCTCCCAGTCGACCGCCGACGTCGAGCAGAGCAGCGCGGCTGGAACTCCGACCATCACGAGCGTTGTCTGTCCGGTGCGTGTCATCATCAGCACGTGAGCCCGTGCGTGGGAGCAACCGTTGTGTTTGCCAAGCAAAAGCGCGTCTCCAGTCTCCAGCGCCCCGCCAGAGAGCCGTACTGTGTGCATTGCACGTCGTAGACTCCGCCACGCGACCCTCTCGTCTGCCTCCACAGACGCGCACACATGGCGGCCAGGAGGGTGCCGCTGGCCAGCGTGCCGCACGCCGCCAACTCGCCTGCATTCGGAGCAAAACGCAAGCTGCACGACGCGACGCTGCCTCAAGCGAAGAGGCCAAACACCGCCGCCAACAACGAGAATCTCGACCCGCGCAGGAAGAACGGAGTGACGGTCGTTGCTGTGGACAAGCTCGATGAGGCCTTTCGCGCGAGCCATCGCCCTCCGACGGCCTTCGAGAAGAAACTCACCGCGGTGCGAGAGAAGAGGAAGACACCGCAGCACACGCAGCAGCTGCGACACGAGAGCCGCACACAGAGACAGCACGCCGACAATGTCGAGTCGATCCGGCAATGGCAAAAGCACTACCGCCGCCAGTTTCCCCAATTCGTCTTCTACTTCGACAATGTCCCGGAGGACATTCGGCACAAGGCGGTGCGTGAGATCACCAGCTTGGGCGCTCACGAGGACATGTTCTTTTCCAAGGCCGTCACGCATGTCGTCACAACACGCACTATTCCTTCGGACACGACCACCACCCACCCCGACGAAGATGTCAATGATGCCGCTCAGCTTCGCGGCGCGCAGCAGTCGCTAGCTGCAATCGATCCGCAACGCACTACCAAAGCACTTGACGCGAATCTCCAGCGCCGCTCACAACATTCACTTGCGGGCACACAGCCAATCGTGGACGCACGTCGAGCGCAGCAGCAAGGAGCAGATGTATTGTCCAAAGCTCGCGCTCTTGGCACCAAGATCTGGGCCCTCGAGAAGCTCCATCGCGTGCTCGATACCATTCTCGATGCTGGGCCTGGAGATCATGCTGTCGATCAGCGTGGTGCTGTCACGAGGGTCTCGAGCAGGAACACCCGTGATGCGGACTTGGAACAGTTGTTGCGTCATGAGAAAGTGAAGGGTCCCGCCGACCGCGACATGACCGTTGCCACTCAGGGCACGATCACGCTGCGCGGATGCTACCTCTATGTTCACGACATGGACGAGAAGACTAAGCCGGTCATGGTACGCGACTACTCCAAGCCACAATCGAAGGAGCAAGGCAAATGGCCTCAATTCCGACTTTCCGCTCCAGGCCGCTGCCCGTTCGTGGAGGACCCGGCACACGCGAGGAAGGTAGCACAGCAAGACCGAGACGCCCAAGAAGCACGAGAGGAGCTGCAGCGCAAGACGCGGGGCAACGTGTCGTTGCACTTGGAGCCTCCTCAACAGGGCAATACTCGTGACACTACGCTTCGGCGCTCGCCCCGTAAGTTGGCTCAAGGTAATGTGGTTGCAATGACCCAGCCATTGCCACCACCATATCACGGCACGACGAGACAGCAGCCGCCGCCGACAGATGGCTTCGCGCCGTTCTTCAATAGCACGCAGGCGACCGCGCGCGGCATGCCCAGAATGGTGCGTGGCGAACCCGTCGCATCTGGTGTACAGCCATCCAACGTCACATCTGCCATACGTTCGCAAGCCATCTCTTCCGCGGCAATCTCATCCACTACAGGCCTTCATCGCCGCGTTGGGGATAGCAGGGAGATGTCCATGCTCAAGCGCAAAGTTTTGGGCTCCAACAGCATCCCTACCTCGCACGCCAACGACGTGCGTGCCGCGATCAATGAAGATGCGGTTCCCCCACCGCGTGCTGCTAAGCGAAAGGCGCAAGAGACGCTGGGAGTGGTCTACGAGAACGACCACACTGGCGCTGAGACTCTGCAGATTGCCGCTCACGCTGCCAAACGCAAGAAGGTTGTAGAAAAGGAGGCGAAGCCCGGGTACTGCGAAAACTGCCGTGACAAGTTTGATGACTTTGACGACGTAAGTGCAATGCCGCTACAACAGTGCGGCGAGATGCTGACAAAGATGCCTAGCATATCGCATCTCGAAAGCACCGCAAGTTCGCCACGACTGCAGAGAACTGGCAGGAGCTGGATGAGCTCCTTGCGCTACTCAAGCGCCCACACAAAAAGCGTTGAACGGTCGGTCTTGCAGGGGCGCGGCGAGGAAGTTGACGGAATGGGTAGACAGTCACGAGGAGCGAAGCATGCGCAGTTGTCGGTACATGTATTCTGTGTGGGTTTTAGCATTGTTGCATTGTTGCGGGAGTCACGAAACGCCCAAGTTAGTTAGCGAGGGCGCGGCATCGACCGGGTCGAGTGGTGGAGCTCACGAGCTTGGCATGAGGGCATGTACGTTGCAAAGTAACTTAGTCTCAATTAATGTAGTAGCTGCATACAGTACATGTACGTGGACTTGGTGGGAGATTCGCACATGACGGGCACGAGCGCGTTCCGTGCCAGCGTCCGCATTCGATCGTCATGTCCGGCGCCGCCATGGACGACGAGGCGCACGAAAACGACGGGGCAGATCTGCAGATGACAATGGCCGCTTCGGTGCTGCTGGAACATCTGCCGCGAGACGCCGCCAGAGCACTCGACACGGCGGGCGAGCTCGAACAGGCCAAAGGTGCGTTGACACCAGACGGTTGGTTTCTGTTTCCTGACCAAGCCGCCAGTGACGATCCGACTGTCGCCTCTGCCCAACACTCCCCAGCTGCGACAGCCTCGCTTCCGGTGCAGCAGCAAGCAGCGCTTTGAGCACATTGTGAGGTTTTTGCGGCGCAAACTGGCGCTGCAAGACCACGAGTCGGTGTTTTGCTACGTCAACTCCGTCTTTGCGCCTGGCCTCGACGAGGGAGTGGGAAATCTGTGGCGGGTGAGTCGCTTGGCCTCGATCGTCCACGCCGGTGCTGATGAGCTGGACACAGTGCTTCAAAACGGGCGACGAGCTGGTCGTGTCATACAGCATTACGCAGGCATTCGGCTGAGGCGACGCGGGCGAAACTAGTTACTGGCGCGTGTTGACTAGTCTACGGAACTCCTCTACCTCCTTCTCCGCAACGGGGTATGTGTGTTCGGGAGCTGGGTACAATCTCTCCTTGACCTCCTTGCCGTACTCACGCACTGCTCGGCTAGCCTCGCCCCATACATCGCCGTACTTCTTCACGAACTTGGGCAGGAACCTGCCAGCCGGGAAGTAGCCTGCCATGTCGACTTGCACGAGCACTTGGCCCGAGCACGCACTTCCTGCGCCAATCCCGATCGTCGGCACGTGAAGCTGGTCGGTCACAATGCCAGCGATCTCCGCTGGCACTGCTTCGATGACCGTGCCGAACGCGCCTGCTTGTTGCACGGCCTTGGCATCCTCGAGCAACTTCATGGCGCCCACCACCGATTTCCCTTGCACTCGAAAGCCACCGAGTGCGTTCTGCCGCTGAGGCGTCAGGCCGATGTGGCCCAGCACGGGGATTCCTGCGGATGTGATCTTGCGTATCTGCGGCGCCATGTCCAGCCCCCCTTCCAGCTTCACTGCGTGCACGTTGCCTTCTTTGACGAGTCGAATAGCAGATTGTAATGCTTGCTCGGGCGAGACCTCGTAGGATCCCATGGGCAGATCGCCGATGCGGAAGAGTGCGCTGGCCCCGCGGGCAACGCTGCGGCAGTGCAGGATCATCTCATCCAGCACCACGCTGCTTGTATCCTCCATGCCCAATGCCACCATAGCGAGACTGTCCCCCACGAGGACTACATCCATGCCAGCATGCTCGGCGACATGTGCGCTGGGGAAGTCGTGAGCGGTGATCATGGCGATCGGCTCTTTTTTGCGGTACATGCTCTGCAGCGTCTGGAGAGTGACTTTTCTACGGCCGGACGCAGTGCCAGCTGCCGAGTGTGACGACCATCTTGATCGTGCAGCGGCTGCCAAAGCAGCACGCGCGTGTTGCGGTGGGCCAGAGCGCAGTGTTGTGGCCGTGGTAGCGAACGTGGGTGTGAGATGGCGGCAGGCACGCGACATGTCGTGGACTGCTCAGGGCGGATCTGCTTGTAACAGTGTTTGGACTGCGGAAAGGTTGTGGTCGGGGTGCAACAAAGACGCTTGCATTGTAGGCGGGAATCGGCAGTAGGACGGCTGTTCACTGTGCAGTGTGCTGCATCGTAGTTGTGAGAATATCTACACACTGTCCTCGGGTACGTTGGGCCGAGACCGTCGGCTGCCGACACCTGGAGTTGGTGAGATGATGACATGGGTTTGAGCGTGACCAGCGACCGGTCTCGTGGACACATTGCTGCATTCGTCAAACGGGGGCCCCCGCTGGCAACTAGACCGCAAGTATTGTACATTCTATGACCTCGGGTATATATATGCATCGACGCCGTCGAGTGTTTGCCCCGTCACTCTCTCATCCTCATCCTCAGCTCCGCGCCCGCTGGGCCCCTTGACAGCCTGCCCTTTGTCCCGATGCGATGCCATGACGAACGCGGGCTTGCAAACGGCGACAAGCACCACGACGCGAAGCCACGCATGCCAGACGAAGGGCGCCTGGCGAGCAGCGCAACTTGAGGAAAAAGCCCTGCAAGTGGCCATCTTCTTTCTCAGCCGTGGCTGATGACGACCCTCGCACCTTCTTTGCCTAGAACTCCCCGTTCCTTTTCTTTCGCCTTCGGGCTTCGATCTCTTCCTTTTTTGCGGCTGAGAAAGCCCAACATGCCCGAAGGTCGTTCTGCTCGTCGCGCTTCGTCACTCGCGGCCACCATCGCCTGACTTTGGTTCGCCATCTCTGTCCAGCTCCCATGCTCGTTGAGCACCACCTGCACCCCTCCTCCCTGCGATGTGCTCCGCGTCGAGCCCCTCTGTCGCTGTTGCTGGTGGTAGCCTCGGTTCGCCGTCTGTGGGAGTGCCGTTGCCGTTGGATTGTCGTATCTTACGGCTCGTGACCTTCCCATCTCTCGAGGGTCGTATGTCGCGTACGGAGTGGGTTCTGATGTCGGCGATATCGGGTATTCGGACGGGTGGCTGACCGCTACTCCAATCTCCAGTGCTGCGGCGGGCAGAGGTGGTGAGCCGTCGGGAGAATGTGTTGAAGAGCGGGTTCTTGACACGCTGCCTGGCGTGTTTGAACGCGGTGTCGGGACCGATCTTGTCTTCTCGAGCGTGTGTCGCGCGTAGTTAGGGTCCAGGTCCCTGTCGCGTGCAGACCTCGGCGACGATCTCGTCGTGTTTGGGGATCCTGTCACCGACGCCACGGGGCTTCGGTCCTGGGGTAGTGCAGTGTAGTTGAAAGGTTCAAACATGGTTTCAATCATGCGATGCAGCTCATCGGCACGGATTTCTTGCTGCGTTGCATCCTCTCGCAACTCTGCCCGAGGCTTCTGCTTGCGCGCGCGAGCTTCCAGTGGTGCTTCTTCGAGAAGAAGCTCTTCGAGGTCATAGGTGGCGTCGAAATTTGTCTTCTCACTCGACGGACAGAAAATGGGTTCGATTTCCTTGTGCTCCAAGGCCACGAAGTCGATCTCTCTGAAAAAGGGGTTATCCGTGAATGTATCGAAGCCGGCAGCACCAATGCGGAGATGCTTGTTCTTCTCCAGAAGTGAGCTGATGGCGTGCAAACACGGCATGGAAACTGGCGGCGATGTCACGGGAAATGGCGGGTCGGCCTTGAAGATCGCTTGCGCTAGGGCATCGTGATGATTTGCTTCGAATGGGCGTCGATTGTAAATGCATTCGTAGAACAGCACACCCAAAGACCACCAATCGACTTCGGAGTAGTATCCTTTCCCCGAGTAGACTTCTGGTGCCAAGTATGCCAGCGTTCCCGACTTGCTCGTGAGCGGTTTTCCAGGGGTGATGTCGGAAGCAACATTGAAGTCGGCCAGGTGCACATGGCCCTCCGAGTCCAGGAGCACATTGTCGGGCTTCACGTCTCGATGCACGATGCCTTGCTTGTGTATGTATCGCAGGGCGCAGCCGAGTTCGGCGATCCAGAAACGCACAGCCTCTTCGGTGAAGGTTTTTCGAGAAATGTGGAAGCGCAGATCGCCGCCGTTCATGAGATCGACGACAATATACCTGCGCAAGACGTCAGTCGAGGTTCGTAGCAGCAAGCATGCGGCGCAGGGCGAGATACAGGTACTCCATGTCCTGGAAGCTGTAGCGCAGGTTGCACAGGAACGGGTGGTTCAGGTGCTCCAGCATGCGCCGCTCTCGAATGATGTTCCGCACGCTCTCCGACCGCACCACCTCATCCTTCCTGATGTACTTGAGCGCAAACGTCAAGCCCGTGTCTTTTCGCTCGACGATGCGAACCTTGCCAAACGCGCCCTTGCCGACCACGCGCAGCAGGCGGAAATGATTGAGGTTGACCTCGTCGGTGAGGACCACGGGCTTGCCATTGGAGTTGCCCATCGGTGCCGCACCGCCGACTGATCCAGCGTGGGCGGCGGGGGCGAGAGGAAGAGGATATCGGGGACGTGGAGCAGGTAGCAGCCAGCGGGAGTGCTACGACGTCCGCAGCGTCATCGCTCGCGGAGGACTGGACGTGAAGCGGCCTGCCTGGGTGGTGCCGTGGAGGTGGTGGAGGGGGGATGGGAGGACACAGCTCGAATCGTCGCCAGCCGTGAGCGCCACGGCGCGGTGAGCGGGGCGAGGGAGGGGGGGCGGAGGTGGTACGAGGGCGGGAGCAGCAATCGCAGCAGCAGTCGTCTGAGGCAGTGGGCAGTGGGCAGTGGGCAGTGGGTAGTGGGCAGCGGCAGCGGCAGTGTGAGCGTTGTGTTCCAGGCTACTGGGGCACGCAGACGAGCGAGGTAACCCGATCAAGCTCGGCGAGACAGCGATCAGAGCTCATCAGCGCACACGCACATTATGATTTGGACGGGTGCAGGGCGCGCGCGGCAGACAGGTCGGGGGTGGTTGGAGATGAGCTCGCTGCTATTCGTGGCGGCGGGCGAGGGCGAGGGCAGAAGCGCGCGTTGTCGGTCGGGGGGGTTGCCTGCAGGAGCAGCAGCATGCCATGCCTCGACTCGACGGATGAGAATTCTGTGAATGCTGATGCTTCATGAACCGCGTGTGCTCTGCATTGATTGATTGATTGATTGCCACCACGAGCTTGCCCATGTGGACGAGCCACGGTACAGTAGCTGCCGCGCTAGCGACGATGATCTGACCCAGCATGGACAATGGTTACGAGCGCGCCACGCCCTCCTGCTGCTGTGACTGCTGTTGCTGTTGCTGTTGCTGTTGCTACTGCTGCTGCTGCTGCTGCTGCGGCGGCGGCGGCGGCGTCTGCTTCTCCTCCTCCGCCTCCTACTCGTCCTCCTCCTCCTCCTCGTCCTCCTTCGCCGCCGCCGCCGCCGCCGCCGCCCGCCCGCCCGCCCGCCCGCCCGCCCGCCAGCCATCCGCCATCGCCATGCCCCGCTTGTGCTGCCACCCTCGCCACCGCCCCACGTGCGTCGGGCTCCGGCCTGCTTCTGCATCTGCCTTTGCCACTGCCACTGCCTGCAACTGCGCGATGCTCTCCAACCGCAAGCTCCAGTCCGCGAAGACACTCCACTTTCCACCTGCACGCTCCTGCTCCGGCCTGCTTTCGCACGTGGCGATCCCAAGAGCCTGCAAGCCACATTAATGTGTCCACGGCGGCCGCCTTGCCTGCCCGTCCAGCGAATGAGGAACGCCTACCCATTTTAACCGGCTTCCGTCACTGTGTTCCAGAAGCCCCTCCGATTTGCCTCGCATCACACGGCATGCAAGCCACACGCGACCCTCTCGCTGACGGGACGTGTTCGCCGCACGACACGCCCGGCACTGCAGATGCCAAGTCTGCCATCGCGTGCTGTAAATGATAACAGGAGCACTGCGAAGAGTACAATAGTACAGCACAGTACCTCGACGCGTTGCTGCCGGGGTGTTGCAGAGCCCGGCACCTGGTCGACAGCATGGCACTCCACGCCTTGCAGCCAGGTGATCCATGCCAGCGACGACTCCTCCGTCCGCTCTGGGACCCTCCTTGCCCGCTTTCGTCTCTGCCTACGTCTGCACGCTCTTTGTGGCTGTCACCCACGCCTGCTTGGCATGCAACGTGATGCTGGGCTGCTGAGCAACGCACACGGTAGTACGCCTCACAAACATCCGTGTTGGCGCGGGAGGAGATCCTGCCATAGGTCTGATATTCTGGCTACTATCTGCTTCCGAGGCACAGCCCTGTGCAGTGCGCATCCGTGCCGTCCGCACGTACAATGGAAATTACATGGCATGAGCCCCATTCTGAACCCTAACGCCGCGCGCCCGGACCATCGCATTGTATAGTCAACGCCAGAGCTACCGAGCCCCGATTCATCGCCCGAACATCATAGGCTAGACCGCTCAGACTTCCATTGTTCCGGCGGGTTCATCATCTTCATCGTCGTCAAAACTACCGACGCTGCTCATTTCGTCGCTGTCATTCGAATCGCCTCCAGCCTCGTCCACGCTTTCTTTGGACGCGTACTTTGTGACATATTCTACTGGCGAGTCAGTCAGGACTGGGACAAGTGGCGGCTGCCCCTACCCTACCTTTGACTTTGGCGTCGTAGCCTTTGCTGTCTCGCATCAACAGAGCGGCCGCTTCGCCGTTCAAAGGATCCGTAGGGTTGGGATACCGCAACAGTTGCGGCAGGAAGACTTCAAAGATATTGACCATGTCGTACATCGGCGACCAAGTCTGATTGATGACGTCGAGACATACACTGCCCGACCTTGTTCAAGTCAGCTGACTGGCATCCGTACAGCTTGCTGCGGCGTTGCTCACAGTTCATCGATATTGGGGTGGAAGATCCGATTCACGAAACCGATGCTCGGAGATTTGTAGGGATACTGATCCGGAAGCTCTACGTGAATCTTCCAATGACCACCCACGAATGGTGCTTGAAGCCGGAGTTAGTACACTTTTGTGCAACCGACGGGTGGGAGCGGTGGATACGTACTCTCCTCTGGCCCTTTGAAGCGGACGTAGAATTCCTGCCTGCAAAACCATTAGTCTGTACACTTGGGCGCA
Organism: Cercospora zeae-maydis; assembly: GCA_023512815.1. NCBI lineage: Eukaryota > Fungi > Ascomycota > Dothideomycetes > Mycosphaerellales > Mycosphaerellaceae > Cercospora > Cercospora zeae-maydis. Next base: position 5,316,531 of record JAKLWY010000002.1, on the reverse strand, counting down.
TCCATGCAGCAGCATGAGGTCAACGGACACTGTCGAGACAGGTCAGTCAGCATGCCGCGTCAGTAGAGAAGGCATGTGACCGTAAAAGCTGCACACTCACTATTGTCATTTACCAGCGTCACCTCGTAGTCACTCATCAACATCTTCATCACCTGTAAAACGTCAACCCCGGATGTTCTCTGTTCCCCATGGAAGGCTCCACGAACGTCCGTCTCGATCCTGCGTTTGGGACTACTCATCTTGCCGCCTGCCTGAGAGCCACCCTTGTCTGCCCCGTATTGTGGCGCTCAGTCGAGCCGCCGAGTGTCGCTGAGTGTCGGGTGTCTGTTACTTTCGCTGATTCGCAGTGACGGGAAGGCAAGTCTGCCAGCAGAGGTGCGTAATCCGGGAGGCAGAGGTGGCGCTAGACACTGGTCACGTCAAGCAAGCGCGCACTCGATCACTTGACCCGGGCGGCTTGTGTCTTATCGGGGTATGGATCGGACAGTGATTGGGCGCGACGGTTCGTGGACGAGGGGTTGCGATTCGTTCGGAAGATTCTCTCGCACGCTCACTGTGTGCCAAATGGGCAGTGGTCGTAGGTGTCGTGTGATAGGTACAGAGGGGAGGAGGAGGAGGAGGAGGAGGAGGAGGAGGAGGAGGTAACGCGGTAGCAAGGGTAGGAGGATGGCGTGGGGCCGACTTCCACATGCGACGCTAATAAACTTGCTCGTGCTTTGCACCTGCAACGCGCCACTGGTCACGTACATATGTCCCGCACTCCACAGTAGTGACTCCCATCACGATCAACCATCATCAGCACTGGCAGCAAGTTCTATCGTGCTCTAGAACACGCCCAGCCCAGCATTTGAGATCCTTGCAGAACCATGAGTCGAAAACGCCGCGGCAGTCAAAGTCGTCCAGCGCGGTCACTCGGACATCGATTCTCTTGCCCTGGTTTCTCCAAGCCCATGTTTCTCTCAAGACCTGTTGATGCGGGAGACCTGAAGTCGCATGAAGGGGGACTGTGATCTACGCTGCGTCGACTATGTGCAACTTGACATGATCTCAGAGAAGTTTTGTATTGGCCCCAACAAAAAGTGTCGCGAGAGGCATGCAGGTCCGCGGCAACGCATATGAGCGACGGCAGTGGCAGTGTGAGAGGATGGAGATGACATTTTGGGGGCAATTTTCCGCAGGATTGTGGTAGTTTAACTGGGAAAGAGAGATCGAAAGCAGGAATGACCATCAACGTGAGCTCAAGGCAGACCGAATGTCATCTGCGCGTTTAATTGTATCCGCATACGATCATTTCAGCTTCCTCGTGAAGCGTGAGCCTGCCGGTCTGTTCGAGTAGTCTCTTGGCCGGCTCTGTCTGCGCAGTGCATCGTCTGCGTGGCTGCTATAGTACATACGTTGGATCCTCATCAAGTCATGACTCTAAGCCGTTGGCTCAGTGTCTTCGCTACCTTTCCCAAGCCCGTGCTCTTTCAGTAGGGAATCGATCTCCTCGGCAGACCATAGCTTGTGGTAGATGGTGCCCTTTTCCGTGCGGCCCACGGTGGCGAACTCGATCTTCTCGCTCGACAGCTTCGTGCTGTCCATGGTCTTGGACAGGACCTTGACCGCCAACTCGCAAGCCTGCTTGAGCGTGCACTCTTCGTTGTAGTCTTGCTTAAGTAGCGACTGTGCACTGGCACTGTTCGACCCCACGCTCGTAGCCTTCCAGCCCGTGTAGTTTCCGCTCGGGTTGGACTGATACAGCTGGAACTGACGCTGATTATCCCAGCCAGCATAAATGAACGACACGCCGAACGGCCGCAGGCCACCACGTTGCGTATAGCCCTGCTTCAGATCGCACAGTCGGCGGACGAGCTGTTCGCAAGGTATGTCGGCGTTATAGGTCAGAAGGTAGCCTTGGGCGGCTTGACGGGCGTAGTTGATGAGGATGTTGGCATCGGCGGTCATGCCTGCTACGGCGGTGATCATGTTGTCGTTGAGAATGTACAGCTTCTCTGCGCTGGTGTCTTGCTCCAGCAGCTTGCTGGTGACTTTGCGTTCTGCGGCGAGCACGATACCATCGGTGGCGAGAATACCTAGCGCAGTGCCGGCGTGCGAGATGGCCTCGAGGGCATATTCGACCTGATACAAACGGCCCTCAGGCGAGAAGATGGTGGTGCGACTGAGCGTTGTCAGTGAGCAGTCAGCACGTATGCGCACCGTCCGGCAAGCTTACCTGTCGTATCTTCTGGACATCGCGGCGATGGTCACAGTAATGGGGTGCCTTCAGTGTTTGTCTGTGTCGTGATGCTGAGTGCGTGCGAAAGTGATGTTTGAGGGATACAGCTGCAGCTGTTGTGGCTGAAGCTTCCGTTGGCAGACGCGTGCTTCGACTGCAGCCTATCGCTATCGTCTCGCAGACCATCACCACCCGTCCCAAATGGCCGCCGTCGGCTCGCAATCGTCCAACAAGCGGCAGAAAACGTTCGCGACGCAGGATGATTTCATTTCGCTCCAAGACGAGGACGACTCCGCCACCCATTCCACCTTGGCGCAAAAAGCGTCTTCGTTCGCATCGCGATCCGCTCATCATCGCCACCATGGTGACCGCCCAAGGTCCAAACACGCCCTACAAGACTGTGAACCATGGCTGTTGATCAAGACGAAAATGGGTCGCCGCTTTGTGCACAATCCCGTAACGAGCGAGAGTTTCTGGCGCATACCACAGGATGTCTTGCCTGCTGTGCTTGCCCTAGAGCAGTCTGAAAGAGAGCAGCAAGAAAAGACCGAAAACGCTGTGTGGGCCGAGCGGCAGCTCCGGCACATGCGACCTCAGCAGCCCCCAGCGGGAGTTTGCCATGCATCAGGACCAGCTGCTGCCTCGGAGCGACGGCGAAGGAGCGTAAGCCTTCAGCGGGAGGATGAGGCCGCTCTGATGGCCGAGCTAGATGCACAAGCAGAGGGAGATGCAGCGACAGCCTCTGTGCGTGCTGCGAACCTGCCCACGCGCACCACCACTTACGGCTATGACAGCGACGGCTCGTATGAAGAGGTCGAGGTCACGGATTCGGAAGACGAGCACATTCTTGCGACTGAAGACATGCCAGAAGGAATTGATACATCAGGAGAGCAACAGCAGGATCACAGTGCGACATTACCGAATGCGCCCGTTGAGTTCGGCGAAGATGATATTGCCTATCAATTGGCCGCAATGGGCGCGGACTATGAACTGGACGCGGGTGAATACGGCGACGAGCCAGAAGCGGGCTGGGAAGCTGGTGCTGAGGGGTTGGACCTGACTGAAGAGGATGCCACGAACTTGTTTCGCGACCTGCTCGATGACCACCGCATCAGCCCGTTTGTTCCATGGGACAAAGTGATTGCCGACGATTCGGAAACCAGTATCCTGAACGACGACCGATATACTGTGCTGCCGAACATGAAGGCGCGGCGCGAGGTTTTTGATACGTGGGCTAGAGATAAGGCCGCGCAAGTCAAAGTCGAGCGAGCCACATTGCATAAGCTCAATCCTAAGATCCCATACTTGGCATTTCTAGAAGAACGTGCGAATCCCAGGCTCTACTGGCCAGAGTTCATGCGAAAATACAAGCGAGAGGCAGTGATGAATGATCGCACGCTGAGCGACAAGGATCGCGAAAAATTGTATCGAGACTATATCGCCAGATTGAAACTGCCCGAATCAAAACGCCAGGCAGACTTACAATCACTCTTGCACAGTATCCCCCTGGGCTCCCTCAACTCCCAGACTACTGTCGATTCTCTACCGGAGCAGGTCCTCTCCCATGTTCACTACATCAGTCTTCCACCGAAAGCACGCGACGTCATTATTGCAGCGCACATCAGAAGTTTGCCGGCGGGACCGGACGATCGAGAAGCGCAAGACGCCACGACTGTGGGTATGCATTCGGATGACCGGAGAAGACGAGAGCAAGCACTTGCCGATCGAGAGGCCAAGGTAAGAGGAGAGCGGAAGCGTGAGGCAATGGTGCAAGAGAGAGCGAAACGGGAGCTGCGAGAAGGAGAAGGAGAATTGGAGCGCGACACGGCTCGTGGTAATGGCGCAACCAACTCGTGAGCATTCAGCCTGCTAGCATAGATCAGGAACAACTCAAGGCTACCCCCACTGCACTGACGCTCTGAGCACAGTAGTAAGCCACAGGCGCAACAGAACTGACGAGCGGCTATCCGGGCCTGCTAAGTCCGGCGGTTCTCTGGGCTGCCTGCTTTCGGGTGGCCAGGGCCTGACAGAGGTCCCCTTTGCCTTCATGCGAGAACATCAATGCCGGTCCGAATCCACAGGAACGGCCTCTGGCCAATCGTAACAGCATGCCACTATAGTCACACGTAGCTACCTTCACAAGCAGTCACCGCTCGACATAATCGCAGCGCAGCGCCTGCAAGGGCAGCTTCGATCTGGCCCATGGGCAACCGGAACACGGCCATGCAGCCTTGCGCTTGTGCACTCAGTACAGCGTGGGCCGTGCCGGGGTTCGGTGGGTTCGGTAACGCGAAAGGGTCGAGTGAGTGCAGAAAGGAGGGATGAAAGTTGAAGTATGGAGCAAATCGGTGTGGGCACTCGGGTCTATTCTTGCGTATACGATGGGACACTGGTGCTTAACGAAAGTCTGTGATGCATGCCGAACATGTAGGAGCGTAGAAGGATGTCGTCATCACTGCCATCGATCGTTGCCCCGAGCAAGACTGGAGGTGCAACGTCGTAGCGCATGGCATGTAAACGATGAAGTGATGCCGTGCCCCCTGTACGCTTCGTCACTGCGGGGCGTTGCCGGGTCAGATCATGGTATATTCGTTCCAGTAGACCGTCACAAATTTGGAAATACATAACCTGGAGCCTGATGGCGAGAGTGACGGCTGGTTGAGCGATGCTGGTAGCGTATGGCCACTCGGCCGGTAACGATGGCTCTCCATGAGCGGATGCAAGGTGCAGGTACTGCAGAGCCACGCGGCAGGTAGCACAGTACTGCCAATACGACGGGACTAAAAGTAGGAGCGGGCCTGCTGTGAGCCGATGAGAGGCTGAAAGAGGAAGTCGTCAATGCGGGCGGGGCATCGGAAATCGTGGGTCACTGCGTGCTGTATCTCCGGCCACGCGCGAAGGCTCTGTGGGCTGGTACTCGCAGGCAGGTCAAGGCCACGGAGAGTGCGCGGTTCGTGTGTGATGCAGCACAGGAGGCGAGGCGGCGCAACGTGGAGATGCCGCCGCAATGCATTCGCGGGCAGGCGGGATCCAGTGGTCGGACGCCAGCTGCCAGCAGGGCCAAAATGCACGCACAGCACCGTGCAGCAGTTTGCTTCGACCCACGCCGCAGCCACGAGCTCGCCACGTGACACAGCGCGGCGCTGCACTGCACTGCGAGGCACGGACCCGAGGCAAGGGGCCTTGGGGCGTGCGATGGGCGGTGACAGGAGCGTGTCAGGCTCGGGGACGCAGCACAGCGACGGCGATGTGGGGAGCGATGAGGATGACAAAGACGACTTTGTCGCGATCAAGGCTGATGAGGAGTTTATTCTAGCGCCGGCCGGCCGGCCGACAGGCAGCGAGCAGGGAGGACGCGGGCGCGGGGCGGGAACGGCGCTGCGATGCCTTCCCGCCGCAACGTGGACTCCAGGCGCGGCGAGGGTGAGGGCGAGGGCTTGGGCGTTGGGCGTGGGCGACAGCGACAGCAATAGCGACGGCGATGGCGACAGGCGGCATCACAGGAGAATGAATAGCAGTCGAACACGAAGCGCTGAGGTCGGTGGCGGTAGCGAGCGTGGCACAGGCAGGCACCGGGACGGGCACTGCAGCAGCAATCCCACACCCACGCCCGTGGACCCGCCCGTCGGCGCACCGCACCGCACCGCACCGCACCGCACCGCACCGCACAGTGCCAAGTGCTGTGCTGTGCTGTACGCGACACGCGAGCATTGGGCGGCGGGGCGCGAGTGCGGGAGGCGGTGGTTATTCGCGGACGTCACACCGCAGACGGCGACGCAGCGTAATCTTCTGCGCACGCGTGATCCCGCACCTCTGCGCGCGCAACGCAGGACAGGACAGGACAGGACAGGACAGGAAAGGACACAGCAGCACCGTGGCTCGCGCTCCAGCGATTAATACCCAGCATGTCGCCCGAGCCGGACGACGTCTCCTCGCCAGAACCGGGCGTCGAGCAGCACGACCCGTCCACCATGGCAGACGCCGACAAGACTGCCCCGCGCGCCTCGCCCGCCCACAGCACCACCGCCGCCGCCGCCGCCGCCGCCGCGTCCAAGAGCAACGCAAAGGACCCGTCGCGACCACGGCGCAAGAAGGCACGCCGCGCCTGTTTTGCCTGCCAGCGAGCGCACCTGACGTGCGGTGAGTGTGGCATGACTCGCGTCACGCTGCCCGTGGCGTGGCGAGGCGAGTGGAGCTGACGGACTGCCGCAGGTGACGAGCGCCCGTGTCTTCGGTGCATCAAGCGTGGCCTCCAGGACCAGTGCCACGACGGCGTCCGCAAGAAAGCAAAATACCTCCACGATGCCCCTCCAGAGGCTCTGGTGCCGGGCTACGCCGCCAGCAACTATGCTATGGACGGGACGACCAGCTTGGCTGCCATCTCTGGAACGTCCACCGCCGGCACCTATTTCCCCTCCAGCACCTCCGGGGCTTTCGCCCCCTTCAATCACTCCGGCCAACAGCCACACATAGGACCACCCATCATGGATGGCGGCAGCATGGTCGGAGACTTCGCGGCAACGCAGGCGGCAGAAACGCCTGCTCAATACCCATCGTCCTCCAGCCAGCAAGTGTCCCCGAACCAAGAGTTTGCCAACGCACTCGACCAAACACCGTCCATTGGCACTGCCGCGAATTTCGATACTCCCTATTTCGATGCCAATGATGCTTCTCTGTTCAACTTCAACATTTCGGAACTGAATTTCGGCAACCATTACGGTGCCCTCGAATTCGGCATGCTCGGTCACATTTCTTCTGGGGCTGTCGACACGCCAGAGATCGACTCGGTCAACCAGATGGGCCGCTCCAACCACGGCAGCGTGTCCTACGACGGTAGCAACGCCTATCAAAGCGGGTACAGTTACAATCAGGGCTTTCCATCGTGGCCACCCCCGGGCTCCACGGTGTCGAGGCACAACAGTACCAACAACATCTGGTCCGGCCAGCACCATGGGCTGGAGGCTTACGCAATTGGTGAGCAGGCGTCCTCGATCACGGGCGCCAGCCCACGTTCGCAAAGTCAAGACCTCGCGGGCTATCAGTCTGCCACAATGTCACCGGAATCCCATTTCGCCCAACCTGACCAAGGCGCTCAGCCTGATCTGCTACGACAAAGCCTGTCCCAATCACAGCGCAAACCACTCCCCTTTCCGGGCGATCCTCAGCCAGAAACAGACCGCAAGCGACGCAGGAACACTTCGGAAGTGTACTCCACCGTGCAAGCGCCATACCCGTATACTCAGGGCTTCCACGCCTTGACGGCGCTTCTCAAAAAACGCTTCGTGCCGAAAAAGGTCTTGCACATTGCGAAAGCCCTGGCTACGATCCGGCCGTCATTCATTTCTTGCAACCAACATCTCGATCACGATGATCTTATATTCATGGAGAAGTGCTTTCAGCGCACACTCTGCGAATACGAGAATTTTATCAACGCCTACGGTACTCCGACTGTGATATGCAGGCGGACTGGCGAGATTGCGGCCGTTAGCAAAGAATTTTGTCTGGTCACTGGATGGCGCCGTGACGTTTTACTTGGCAAAGAGCCCAACCTCAACGTCAACATCGGCGGTGTGACAACTTCGGGAACGCAGACTGGCAGCAGTTCAAGAGGTGCGGCGACTCCGAGGATTACCGAATTGGAAATTGACGCTGGAAGACCACAGCCGGTCTTTCTTGCCGAGCTAATGGACGAAGATAGCGTAGTGCAATTCTACGAAGACTTTGCGGAACTGGCCTTCGGCGCATCGAAGACGGCCATTATTGGAGCGCCATGTGCTCTTCTGAAATACCGGACCAAGGACGACCCAGGGTGGGGCCCGAATGATCATCTGGCCGATGACAGCAAGCGCACCAAGAGGCACGGAGATATCAAGACTGAAGCTCTGATCAAAGGCGAAGCAGGCATGCACGCTTTGGGTGAGCGGGATGGTAAAGTTCCCTGTCAGATGTGCTGGACTGTCAAGAGGGACGTCTTCGACATCCCCATGTGCATTGTGATGAACGTAAGCTTGCTCCTGAACGCCTTGCAACTTTGGCCGGCACGCTGACACGAGGCGGTAGTTCTTGCCGATTATCTGATGAAAAACACGACATGGCTGGCCACCCAGCACGGCGGCGGCCCTGGTGGCCTCGCCACGGCGACGATGAGGGTATTTGGGATACGGCCTTGCGATACATGGCAGATAGTGGGTAACCTCCAGACAAGTACAATTAATACACACATCAGTCGCGCGTTCAATGAGAGTCAGCTGGGCGATTGGGCTCGGACGGCGGGCCAGCGAATATCGCATCTCGAACAATGAGCAACGAACACAAATCGCGAGTGAGGCAGGGGTGGCAATCGTGCTTGACGTCGATTGTTGCACCGCAAGTGCTCTCATACAAATCTCTACCGCGCGGCGGCGGTTTCCATTTCTACTGCTATCGAGCAACTTCGTCTTTGCCTTCAAAGTCGACCAGGTACGGATCCCGTGCCAGTGCAACATATGCTGGTCGGCTTAGACTGCGTCCTGCAACGTCGATATCCGTCTTGATGTCTTCAATCAGACTTTCTTTGCTGACGTAGTCTAGTTCGGGGCGGATGAAACCCAGGATCAGCAAATTCATGTGATTGCCGTAGAAGTCTGTTTCGAAGTCTTGCATGATGTGCACCTCCACGCTTCGTACGGTGTTCTTGTAGAAGGGGTTCCAGCCTATGGACATCACCATTGGATACACCGTCCCCTGCGCTGGGTCGCTCGAGGTTTCGGCAGAGAGAATGTATTGCAGGCCTTTATGGATTTCGGGTGTTATCAGCTTGTAACTCGATGTGTCGTTCGGCGGCCGTTGCTGTGTAGCATTGCAGGGAGAAATTCCAGCCCAGCCGTAGTAGACTCCGGATTCGAGGTGCTCATTGCCGCCTACGGACAGCCCCGAGAGTGGGATATTTGCAGTAGGTATTCCAAGCTGTTAGAACAGTGGTCAGCTTGTGGTATTGCTTTGCTCGAATAACAAGGAAGTTTGTCGGCGGACAGAGCAGGGCCGTTGAGGCGGTAGCATATCTTGCAGGCCGAGAAGGATGATTCGGTCCTCATGACTTAACAAGTCTTATTGACGTACATCTTTACTCCCACGTCCGAAACCCTTGATAACTTTGCCGTCGAGCTTGAGGGGAAATGGAGGTTCAGGCCCGTTGTCGTTGCCCACAACCGTCGGACGCGGCCCAGCAGGTCTCATGTCTGGACGCCGTTTACACAACTCTGTCGGAGCCTGAGCAGCGACTGGTCTTTGGACGTGTCACTGGATTGTGGTTATGGATTAGATGTTGGGCAGGCGCCGCAATGCAGGGGCAGAAGAAAACATGACACGAAACTCGAGCTGTCAAGTCGCAATCGTCAGAGATGTTGCATCTTAACTCCGGCTTCGGTCCGGCCGAGTTGCGATCTCCACGCCCGCATGGCCATCGGTCCTCGTCCACACCATAATATACAGTAGCGCGAGCACATGGAGCAATCAGTGTGGGCAGACTCAGCTGCGGCAGCTGCCGACTCCCAAGAGTTGACGAGCGCTTTCGCGCAGACTGGTTCGCAGCAGGACGACTTGTTCGATGATGTTGTTCCTGTTCCCATGCAGGAATCCATGCGACTGCGCTCGGACGATGACCTTTTCAGCGAGGACTTCACGCCGGTGCCACAGGCTACAGTCGAGCCGGCTCAGCCGTTGCAGCCTCACGCGAGGCCTCTGGAGGCACCAGCGGGGCGAGGCAGAGGATGGGGAAGAGCTCGAGGCTCTCGGGAGAGCAGAGACGGGCAGGTGAGGAACACGCCACAAGCACGCTCCCGAGACAGCGCTGGTCCCAGAACGAGACGTACCGAAGAAGCGGGCACAAGCAGCACCCCGTCGCAGTCACAAACGCAAACGCAGAATAGTCAAGCGCCAGAGAACGCGCCAGCCGGACCGCGGCGAGGTGCCCCTCGTGCTGTTCGTGGCGACCGACAAGATACCGGAGGCGTCCGCAGGCCCAAACTCACCGAGGAAGAGCTGGCAGAGAAGATGGCTCGCATTCAAATCAAGAATGCATCCTTGACCGCAGCACATGCTCGAGCAGAGGCCGACGCTGCATCGTTCGCCGAACGCGAGCAGCAAGCGAGGAAAGTGGCCGAGGAGCGGCGGAGTCAAGAGAAACGTGATCGACAACAAATGATGGGTGAGCGAGAGAAGAACAGAGTGCGGAAGCTGAAAGCGATGGAGGGCAGGGAATGGGACGCGGAGAAGCAGGATCAGGACTTCTCCAGGGGCGCAAAATTCGACAAGCCGGGCGGCTTCGCTGGTGACCAGAAAGACTACAGTGATGGGCGGGAATATCTTTATCGCGAGCCTAGGAGCTCTCATAAAGGACATGGCAGCCGCCCAGGGAATCGATCGCAGACTGCGACACAAACGGTGCCGACCAAAGACGAATTCCCTGCGTTGCCAGTTCAGCATGGCTCAGGTACGCCAGCTTCGAAGGAGGAGGTTACGTCGCCGCACAGCGGAACGACGAAAAGTTCGTGGGCCGAGCAAGTAGAGTACTCCGTGGGATTGTGACGTGACCATATGCTTGGCATAAACACAGAGCACTCGCATAGTAGCCCGTCATCGCATGTATCATTGTTGTTCCCAGTGCGTTGTCCGACCATGAGCCAATGTGCCCGCTGAGAAGAGTGTGTGTAGAACACTTCTCCAAAATTTGTGCAGGCTTGCAGGAGCTGTGAAGCTGTAGTGGAGCACGAGTGGCATTGAGTGAGAGCTAGCCGCTGGACTCGGCACCAAACAAAAAATCGACATCCTGACAGCACGCATCATGTCGTTGGACTTTGGTCTCCGCGGCGTGCATTGCCTCATTACAGGTGCAGCCGGAGGCATTGGGCTGGAAACGGTCAAGGCATTCCGTGCGCTCGGAGCGAGGGTTACCGCCCACTACAACACCCAGAGTGGAGAGCTCACAGACCTACATGTGGTCGCCGTGAAGGCCGATGTGCGCATTGAAGCAGACGTGGACAGGCTGTTCGCAGAAGCGGCTGAGCAGAATGGCGGACCGGTTTCTGTGGTGGTGGTTAATCGTAGGCGCATGGCTTCCGGCTGACTTGTACCCGCGACTGATGTATTGAACAGACGGCATCTGGCCCGCGAATGACACGCACGTAGCGGACATGCATCTCTCGCAGTGGCAAAACACAATTGACGTGAACCTTACTGGACCATTTCTTATCTGTCGGGCGTTTCTACGGGCGCTACGTTTGGCGCCAGATGCCGTCAAGGAGGTTGCTTCCATCGTGTTTGTGGGCAGTACTGCAGGCAAATTCGGCGAAGCTGGACATGCCGACTATGCTTCGACCAAGTCTGCTCTGCAGCACGGGTTGATGCTTTCACTGAAGAACGAGATCGTCGCAATTGCACCGCGAGCACGAGTCAACACTGTCAGTCCCGGGTAAGCACCCGAAAGCCTTGCCCGTCTGCAAATGTGGTCGAAGGGCTGCGATCGTTTTGTTTGACCACCAACGATACGTATTTCCATGTTCTGACGCGGACTTCAGTTGGGTAGCAACGCCCATGGCAGCTGCAACGCTCGAGGACAAGCGCTTTGTCGAGAGAGCTCTTGCGACGACGCCTCTGCAGAAAGTGGGAAGGCCGGAGGATGTGGCGCGCCAGGCTGCAGTGCTCGCATCTCCAGTGCTAAGCGGGCATATTACGGGGGTCGATGTTCAAGTTGGTGAGTTCGGCATGGCGCTGCCACAGCGCTCTCGATTGTGCTAACGTGTCCAAGATGGTGGCATGGAGGGAAGATGTCTGTATCCGCCAAAGGACGCCTGATCTCGCGCAGTCGCAGCAGGACCGTCGGAGGTTGGTTCTGGTGTATGCTACGCACTTCTGCCTGGGACAGGCTGTCCGCCCACAGGAGCGGTGGTGTTGGATGTACTAGATATACGACGCCCGTGGCACCAAGACACGTGCGACGTGTGGCCTGAAGCGGTGCATCACGACCACCGCGATACGGTTTCTCCGGTTCCGGGCAACCTCACATGTAGTCTTTGGACACCATGCTTCGTAGTGGTCGTCGCATGCGCTCCCGGCATACGACGTGGCTCTCCTTTTCCTCCTGGTCGTGGCCCACGATGCTGCAATCATCGCCCGGGTGGGATTTCACCGACGCTTGGCGTTGTCGTCACGTACGCGCGCGACGTCCAGCGACCAACACCGCCAGATCCGCTCCATCCGCGACACCCACGCCCGTTGCTGGCGACCATGTGAGCGTCCATGGCCGACTCCACCGACAGATACCCGTCGCCGAAGCCCTCCAGCGGTCTCCCGTTCTATCAGCACCACAGCCCGACCCACCAGCCCCAGCGCGCCGACGATGCCCGCGCGCCGCCGGAGCAGCCACGGCATGAGCACGCAGCGGCCGAGAGCGCCGTCGATATTCACGCGCCGGCATCATCTTCGCTCGGGGCAGAGATCAGAGACACACGCGCGCCAGCCGCCGCGCCCGCGCCTGCGCATCCTCCACTTTCGTCAGGCGATGCCATCGACTCTTCCACCATGGCTAGCTTCGGCGCCTGGGGTACGCATATGATGCCTCCGAATGGCGCGGCGGGAGCTGTGCCCACAGGCTCCGTCGCCTTTGCACAGGCCAGTGGTTCTCCCGATGCTGCATTAGCCGCGCAGGACAAGCACAAGGAGAAGCGGACCAAGGTCAGTCGTGCCTGCGACGAGTGCCGACGGAAGAAGATACGCTGCGACGCGATAGATGAGACGGGCAGTGTGCCCTGCACCAATTGTGCTCGGTAGGTCCTGCGCCTGGGTACTCTTGATGACAGTGTTACGACGGATCATTCTGACGCTTTGCGTGTGTAGGACCGGAGCACGTTGCGCGTTCAGTCGGCAGCCCATGAAGCGAGGACCGAGCAAAGGTTATATCAAGGAGCTAGCCGAGCGGTTGAATACCCTCGAGCAACAGGTTCATCCACCGCACCTAGAACAGCAACACCGATATGAAATTCAGCAGGTACAACAAGCGATGACAGATGGCTTGCAAAATTACGCGCAAGACCCCAGAATGATGCGTGATCCTCGCGCGGGCGATAAGAGACCCCATGACATGACAGAATCGTTACAAAACGGCCAGATGCCGATACCGCCGGCCCCGATGGGCCATATGCAGCAGACACAATTCCCCACGCCATTACAGTCTTCCAGCAACACCGGATCCATGCAACCTTTTTGGCGCTATGGAGCGCCACACGACAATCGCCGCGAAACGATGGGTTTGGCATACGAACCAGATGCGCCGAACAGCACGACACCCGAATTCGACTGGGACGAAGCGGTCATCGAGGAATACTATCGGATCATACACCAGACGTTTCCACTTCTTGCTAACAATAAGAATCGACTGCGGCAACGTCTGGCAGAGTGCCCGGCCTCACTCAGGGAGGCTTTTCTAGCTGCTCTCGATTGTCTTATGCGGACTTTTCCGACAACCACTCTGACACACAACTTGGACCACGCACAAGCTCTAAAGCGGACCGCTGAACTTTTAGCCAAGTACCCTTTTGACAACCCAAGCACACATACAAATGCCACGAACCTGGTGTACCTGCAAACATTGATATTAATGGCGTTGGAGAGCGACAACCACGGCCCAGCAACGATCAGAGGCCAAGCTGGCCCCAGTCGCGCAGAATGGCTCGGTCGTGCCGCTGGCGTGGCAGGCCAGCTGGAAATTAATGTCATTCGCACCACAAGTCAGTCGTTGTTGGAGGGTGATAGGGACTCCGAAGAGCGTCTAGCAAGGAGAGTGTGGTGGGTGCTATTCATATTAGATCGTTGGCACGCATCTTCGACTGCCGATCTTCTCAAGCTACCCGAGAACAGTGTCGTGCTCTTGCCCGAAGACCAAATCCTCCTGGGAGAATCGACGTACAACCTTGCCCGGTTGTCCTTCATCATTGGGCACTTGGCAGCAATTCTGACGACTACCAAAACACCGTCCACAGATGTCATGGCGCCTTCGAATCCGGCGTCGTCTTTGTTGGGTCTCACCTTGGCTGGAGAGATTGATCGTTTCCGCGAGTCCGTTGAGTCTGTCTGGGGGTCGCTGAATCTGGTACATCTCAGTTACCATCATTGTCACCTGCTCATCAAGCGCATGAACCCAACCACTGAGCCGTCGGAGCTGGTTGGTCATGCGGTGAAAGTGGCGACTATGCTCAACAGTCGTTTGACACCGGTAACGCCGCTCAACCATCACTTTGGTGCCCTAGCCGCCATGACTCTATGCGAGCTTGCAGACGTCCCAAAGACTCGAGCTGAAGCAGCAAAGGGTCTGGAGCAGATGGCAGAGTGCCTCGGAACGGGCCGTGGATTGGCAGGAAAGCTGGAAAGTGAAGGCTGGGATGGCGCTGTGCGTGAACTCGTGAACAAAAAGAGAGAATCGATGCTGCAGTACGGTGATGGCCTGCACGACCTCGCCAATGCTGCGGCAGGTGTGGTCGAGCCCAAGTTCGATCCCACCATGATCACACGATACGGATACTTGACTTCGCTGGGTCAAGGTATATTCGGACGGGAGGATTTGGGAGCTCTATAAGCCGTCACAATGCATGCTACGTCACACATCTTGCTCTACCCTGCGCTAGCTTTACAGTCGTGTCCTTTCATCGCTCGTATCTGAGACTGCCAGCATCATGGACTTGCCTCCTAATCTCAAACAAAACATCGTCAAATTGTCGTTCTTCTTCCTGCGAACCAAGAATCATGTTCTTGCAGTCAGCCAAGATGCCGCGCAAACGGGACAGGAGGCTTTGAGGCCGTGCTATTTTTCGTTCTTCGCGACCATATGCTTCGCTTCCATCTTGAGATGCACCATGCTGCTCACTCGTATCGACTGTGGAGTCCTGTGATCGCTCCGCAGCGTCAGACAGGTGCGAGATCGCAGATCCAGGGTTTTCAGTTGCGCACTGCTGGACAAGGCTTGTTCGGAATGAGTCCGGCGGGTCTCGCGATCCACCAACGCTCGATGCTGACGCAGATCGCTTAACGCTTCGTGTTGATCTGGGCGAAAGCACGATACTCTCTTGAAGTTTGGACTTTTTCGGCCGTCCGCGTTTTCTCTTCGAAGGCTGCGCGATTGGTGGTTCCACAGGCGCAGCCTCTGCCATACTGGCTACACGAAGTGGACTCTCCGGTGATCCAGCGGGTCCTCCTTGCACGAGGCAAGGGTTTGATGAGATTGATTGCGAGCGAGCAGCAACCACAATTTCCTCCTCGACGCCATCTCCTTTCCCACTGCTGGAGGCGGACACCAAGTTCGCGTATGGCGACTGCGGTTTACGCTTTCTAGATATATGCGCCGCATCGGCCATTCGCTTGCGCTTTTGAGATAATTGAGGTGTTCGAGAACTACCAAGGTCGCTGTGCTCTGGCTTATTCGAGACTGCAGCGCCTTCGTCTAGAAGAGTCGCCTCGATCCTCGTAGGCGTTGCAGGCTCGACGGCGGCTTGCACTGAAGCGTTCATCGAGAGCGAGTCGGCCCTTCGTCTTGATGCTAGTTCATCTTCCAGCTGCAGTTGCGCGTTCGGTAGCTGCGTGTCCGAAGGCAAGTCTATATCATCCATCGCGGCGTCCTGATCGATTGCGGTTGAGCTACTGGTACGTAGATGTGAGGACCTCGCAGTGCTTGCATATGACGGCCCGTCTTCAGCAGCTTCATGACCATGAATTCTACCGTCACATGCGCTGTCTTCACTGGCGGCAGGAGGGGAGGATGGAGGCTCCGATGCTGGTGTGTCGTGTGAAAGGCTTTCCTTGATGTCATGCCCAACGATGACATTGCTCACTTCGGGCACGGTCCGCGGAGTTGGCGAAGATGGAAGGTCATCGCTGAGCAATACAATGTCTTGAAGATTTCTCGAACTCACAATGATCTCGCCATCTGCACTGCGGTGCAGGTTCGAGGTGAACCTCAAATTCTTGGCGACATGTGCCTTCGCTGTCGAGGCAGTTGTCAACGGGCTGGAGGCAATACCAGGATATGCCCGGGTTTGCCGGCGTTGTCGGTCTTTCACGTCTCTCTGGTGCTCAGTCAGATGTTGAGATTCAGTTGTCGAAACTTCCTCTGCTGGTTTTATGGGCGCGAAGTGGACTTGCGTGTCATCAAGACGTGGTCTCAGTTTCAAGGAATTGCTTCGCGCACTGTTGAAGGCATCGCTCTCTTCAGATGGTTTACTGGCCCCAAGCAATTGCTTGATGTAGATGTTCTCAGAAGTGTCAATGTGTGGCGTGCGTGATCGATTGGCGGTGGCTGCTGCGCATCGGTCGATACGCGACGTTGAATGTGTTGAGGCGAAATCCCGTAACTTAGATGGCGACACTCGCTCCTTCGGGTTGGGAAAACCAGGCAGCTTCAACTCAGTTTGCGCTTGCCTCTCTCGGAGCACTGAGAATAACTTGTGCGGATAGTCCAGCCTGGTTTCCAGAGCGAATGATGAGTTCCAGAAATTGATGGTATTGTTCACGATCATCTGACTGGGGCTCGAGAAGCCAGCAACAAAGAATGGTTCAAGAACTTCAAGGAGCTGGCTGTCTTTCTGTGGAAGCTTTTCAGACACCATCGAGAGCAGTTGTGACCACAAAATGTTGGTTGCGTGCCGTAGTTCATCAACCGCTTTCCTGTTCGATGGGCCTGGGTCTCCAAACGGTTCTTCCAGAGCTGGAAACACCAGCGTGCGAAGGTCTTCGGCCCACGTCACATAAGCTCCCTGCAATTTGTGGAACGCAACCTGGAAGAGCGTCGATGGGCATCGTTGGAGGAAGCCCGCTACCGATGACATTAGTGTTGCAGTCAGACTGCGATGACCACCATGCAAAGTGTCAAGCCGCACGTACGCAAGGTCTAATATGGAGCCAAAAAAAGTGTACACATGATTGAATGGGTCGAAGACTTGCATCTTGTAAGGCTCGAGGCTCACAGTCCACAGTGCTTTGCGGCTCTGGTCGAGTTCGGACCGAGTGCTGGGCCAGACACCGCCCTCAGCCATCGCGCGCGCCAACTGCAATATTGGCACAAGCGAGAGTTGCGATATCTGCTCATGGATTAGCCTGGCCAGTGGTTCCATCACAGCCAAGACTATGCCACCGTTCCCAGCAACATGCCGTGCAGAATGGCATGCGGCGTTGTACAGCCGGATCATTGAGGCGTTGCATTCGAGATCAACGTACTTGAGGCCTTCTACGATGATGGTTGCTGCACACTTAAGTGCCACGCCCATGACGAAGGTGTCTTTCTGTGGAGAGAGTGTTGATTGTTTTGTCAGCGCATGCGTGGCTGTGTCAGCCACTGCAGTCCAGAGTCGTCCATGAATATCGTCATGCACGCCAGAGCTGAAGTCCCTGCCGACATCCACAGATCTCTGCAAGAGACCAAGCAGCCCGGATGTCGACACTTTTGCACCAGCAAGTAGTTGCAAGAACCAGTGGGCTGAGGTCTGAATGATGATTGGCGTACGAAGGGGCAGAGGGGGCTCATAGTACAGAGCGAAAAGTAGCAAGAAGGGCGAACATGCGGATGGCGGTGACTTTGATGACCGGTGAGTGGGCAAAGCTTCGACCTCGTCTGCGCTTGTGCGGCTGAGTATGTCGTCCACGAAATTTCCAGAGCCCAGGCTTTCCACGGTGACCTCCAGCATGGTCTGATACCTAGCCATCCATGTTGACGCACTTTGTCCCGATGGAAGTTGTGATGCAGATGACCACAGCCGACGGAAGAAATTGAGTAACGCGGCGATTGCGTCTTTGAGCTCAGTGGAAGCCTTGACTTCCTGGCTGCCGGCTTCCGCGATTGCAGTCATCAATGTTCGCCAGCATTCGTCAACAGCGGGTTGTACATCTGCCGACTGTGACATACCCGCGATGACAATGGGCTCCATGACCGTCATGAAACGGGCCAGCCGTAATCGAACCCAGCGCACGTCCAGTCGAGGCAGGTCACGAGGATGGATGGGCACTTGTTCGTTTGCAGCATTGGCATTCCACGTTCCGCCAGTCTTCTTCAGTAGCCCGTGCAGGACCCGAAAGGCAGTGTTACGACCTTTGCTGCTAGCTTTCGAGATTTTTGTGAGGACTGGTCCCACGTACATGTCCCAAGCAAGGTCCAGCTCTTCAAAGGTGAGCTCTGGACGCAGGGCATAGTGTAGGAGGTTGCAGTAGCTTTCCAAGGCAAGCTGTCGTAGTTGGTGGGACAGATCGCTGTTACCGCGCCTCTCCAGACCAGCTAGGATAGGCACCTTCAGCATGGATCTCAGCAACTCAGAGGTTGACGAATCTGGCATGATGGTGAAGACTAGGCGGTTCCAAGCGATGTTGGCAGGTCGCTTCACGGCCATATCGCTCGAGTTCAGACACTTTTGAATAGTCAAGAGCCAGTCCCTAAACTTGGGCCATTTGCCGATGGGATAACGCTTATTCCGGAAGCACAACACGACTGCCACCCAGATCTCAGGTACCAACGGGGCCTTCGTGGGGTCTGAAGTCATTGCAATCAATTGCATGTTCAGGTAGTCGCCATAGCTCTGGCCTTCTTCAATCTCTTTGTCGCACAGTTCCGATATTGCCTTGGCCGTTTGGGCGTGCTGGCCGAGTGACATGCCCATCTGCATGCAGACATCGATGGCACGTCTCTGCACATCGTTGACGTTGCTCAGCAGCGCATGAAACACATGTTCGACCCAATCCCTGATTTTGTTGAGCATCACTGCGGGAGCTCTCTCGATCAATCGCTGGTAGATGACCAGTCTAGCGGCAATGATGCTGTTCCGAGCCTCGACATTCTGCATGACTGCGATGAGTCGCTCGGCACGTCCCGCTGCAAATATATTGCGAGGGAAGCGCTGCACGCAGAGGAGATGCAGATGGCCTTTGACCAGGGCCTTGGCGGTTTCTGCTTGTTCCAGCACGAATATCGAGCGATCGATGGCAAAAGCTTGGAAGTCGGGGTCGAGTAAGCCTTGAGTCTCCGCATCGAACAGTATCGCGCAGGTGAAGCTCAATGCCAGCTGCACAATCTGTGCGTCAAGACGGCCAGCCGCATCTTTCCAGGCGAGGTCGCGGGACAGACACTGTGTTACACGAGCCATTTTCTCGGCCAACGACTGAGGATCAGGCACCCGCATGTAGGTCTTGATTGAAGTGTTAAGGGCCATGTAAGCGTCGCGCCGAGCGTCTCTTGATGGGCTTTCTAGCTGCAGCAGAGCAGACTGCAGCATGTGCCGAAAGTCGACAGGTTGTTGGGACAGGCCTTTTTCAGGCGCACTGTCGGACCTCATGCTACCCATCTCGTTGGGCGGCGCGAAGGCCGTCTGCTTCAAAATGGATTTCAGTGGGCGTGAGCCAGAGGTCGGGGCAGGAGGCGAGGAATGGACTGGTGGCAGCGGGCGTGGTGTTGCGCCAGGCGAACTGGACTGACCCAATGCGGGAATCTTGTGGTAGATTGGCCATGGCGAGAAGTCGACCTTTTTGGCGGACCCTCGTGGCTGTGGGGAGACGGTTCCGCCCACTGCGTTGTTCTTCGACGGCGGCGTCTCGTTCGTTCGCATCGTTGCTGCCGTGGCAATGATGGTAGCGGTGGACTGGATATCGGTGGCTTTCGCGACGGGTTCGTCGTGTCCTTGTTCGAGGAAGCGGAAGGCATCGCCGACAGCGTCCGAGGAGAGGTCGCGCGGCGGAGTGGGCGAGCGGGCGGGCAGCGTTGCCAGCAGCGATGGCGACATGAAGCGCGGCGGAACAGGCGACACGGTCCCTCTCATCTGCTCTTGCCAGGCGGCATCGCTGTAACGATCGCAAGACGAGCACGCTGTTGCCAGGAAACGAAGTTGTGGTCGAAGAGGCTGGTCTGAAGTCGTGGACGCGACGCGTGAGGTGAAGTGAACGCGCCACGCGTCGGGAGACGCCACGTGACTTCGCGAACGGCGCGTTCGCGAGAGGGTGCGCGACCATCGTTCGTCCACGCACTCATTCACGCCAGTGCCATGCAGACCCAAGGCACAGCCGGCGCTAGCGCCCCTCCAGGTGAAGAGATATCCACGCTCGAACGTCTGCTGCTGCAGTTGGAGCGCAACCTCGAGACTCTCACGCTGTCTCTGCAAGGTGCGCCGTGGCAAACGCAACCATCGCTCACTGACTACTGACCACGCCCGCTGCAGAGCAGCGAGATGCTTTGACGCAGGTGAAGACGTTTGGTCGCAACCCCCAGACTGCGACTCCCATATTCACCCAGCAGGTGCGGACATCGTGACTGCACGTGGCCGATGGTCCGCTCACAGTAGCTTCAGGCGATCTCGGTGCTGTCCCAATACGCCCTGGACCTGCACAAGTCGAACGAAGCCTCGCGTGAAGCGCTCCGCTGCCTTGCGAACGCCTTCTTACTGCATGAGCCTTCGAGGCAGGTCTTTGTTGATCTGGGCTACGGGCCCAAGGCTGCCGATCGCTTGACTGGGGACGACGCTGATGACGAGTTTCTCATCGCTCGCATTCTGTTTTACCTGACCTACAATACCACTCTCGACTTCCAAATTCTGCTGGACCAGCATGGCCTCGCCGAGAACATCCATCGTCACATCTCTCGCCATGCCACCCGCTATTCCAAGCCTGTAAAAAGGGATTCGGCGACGGCCAGCAGAGACGAAGCAGCCATGAGCGAGACCTGCAAGTTGATGTTCAACGTCACCTACCACTACCCCGGCTCGGTATCGAAATTCACACCAGCAATCGAGCCACTGATCACTATTTTGTTGCTGCACGACCTCCCCCGTCCGCCACTGCAGTCGCCCACCAACTACCTTTTGAATGCTCTGCTCAATCTTGATCTGCAAGCTGCCGAGAAGAAAACCCCCTTGGGCCGCGAGGCTCGGTCGAGCCCAATGTTTCCCTACTCTGATGCCGAATCTTTGGTCAACAGGTTGATCAACATTCTAGACGCCGCGATTCGCCAACAGCCCGAACCGGATCTCGAACAGGCTGCCGCCCCGCTTTGCACACTGTTGAGAAAACTGTACGAGCTTGCAACGTCTCAAATGAAGGCTTACATGCGCTGGTTACTCCTGCCTGACCCAAAGGATCGTGACAAGCCCCTCGGCCAAGGAGATACTTTGTCTTCTCGGTTACTGCGGCTTTCGTGCTCACCGAACCTGCCCAGTCTGCGTGGCAACATTTCGGCATTGCTGTTCGAGCTCAGCGATAAAGATGCCACTAAGTTTGTACAAAACATTGGCTACGGGTTTGCGTCCGGCTTTCTAATGAGTCAAAACATTCAGGTTTCCGCAAATGCTGCGGATGCCAGTAGTTCTTCCAGCCTCGACGGCTTCAATCCCATCACTGGTCAGCGGCTGTCAGCTGAGAGTCGCGAGGAACTCGGCATGGCGATGACAGAGGAGGAGAAGGAGAGAGAAGCAGAAAGGTTGTTTGTACTATTTGAGAGACTCAAAGCGACTGGAGTTGTTGACGTCAAGAATCCCGTGGAGGGGAGATTCGAAGAGATTGACTGAGGCCCCGGCTACTCCTGTACATCGAAAGAAGGATTGGGCTATCTACTGTGCATGCAGCAGTGCTTTGCACGTGGCAAATCTTGTTGCAAAGTAGGCGCCTCGGCGAGTCATTCTGCGTACTGCGGTGCCGAGGTGGACACTCAGCATGCATTCAGGCAGAACGCCATGTTGTTTGACCAGATCCCGTCGCAATGACGCATAGCCGACTTAATTGCAGCGAGGACCTCTCCAAGTATCTGCTCAACATGACTTATAACGTTAGGGTTAAGGGTTATAGCGTCCTTCGACAGCTGAAGCGCCAAGAGGGATGTAGTAGACCACTTATCCGTTCCCCTGTGCCTCAACATGAACGGTTTGACGACCGTACAACGTGAATGTCAGAGGTGTCGCTAACACATCGACTCGAGACTTGCTAGGTCCTGCTCAAGCCTACTGTTCCCGGAACTCCACAAAGCGCCAACGAGAACCCTCGGTCTCCTTCCCGATGCTTGTTCTCTCCCTCAAGACGCTTGTAGTAGAATTGTGTTTCAACATGGTGGTGTTAGAGCGGTGGTGTTAGAGCCCGTGCCTCTTATTATATTAGCCAGATATACCTGAGTTTAATACTGATTTCAAGTGCACTCCACGTCATATTATCAGTTCGACTGTCCTTGGAATCCGGATCCCTTTGTTCAGAGCATAGCGCAATTCATATAGATGACATCTCCAGTTGAACTTTTCGAGACGGACAACGTTCATATTGTCAACCGGTTGATATGCTTCGTGCGTCCAGTTCTATGCGGTAAATCCTCAACATTCAATTAGGAGCATATAGATTATTGGAACCTGAAAATATAATTGAACTCGTCCAGATTTATTATCAGTTCAAAGGTTGAAACGAAAGTTCAAACGCGTCATCGGTGAGACCGAATAGGAAATATCGAAGCAGCGATATTACCTCCATGGGGTAGCAGAAGTAGCACTAGCAACGCCGGCCAGCAGCTTCGAATTCTAAACACGGCTAAACGAATTGAATTTATTGATCCTTCAGACATCAGATTCGAATTCAGTTCAGAGCTGAATTTGATGAAATTTAACAGTCAATCCCCAATGCATAGTCTATGGTTGGGAGGCATTGGCGCGGATACGAACCAGGTCGCTGCGGATCAAGTGACGTGTGCATCGCGCAACAAACGTCACTTGCCAACGAAAGAGATGGTGGTTTGGTACGCAAACTACGAACACGAAAGCGACCGTAAAGCATCGGGGACAGCCATAAAAGCATCGGTCAAACACACTCGCCCACACGCGTGCGATGTCACCAGCGGTACTACAGAACGCTATCAACTGTACTATGATCAACATCGTAGCATTTCTTCTTATGAATGACCTTTGAACAAAGACCGCAATAAGGAGGGCTCCTTCTTGGTCTTGATCTGCGTTTTTTCACCTTTGCTCCGCCTGCTACCAGAGCTAGCAACACTTTTCGACTTCTTCTTACGCTCCCTTTTTTCTTTTTTCGTCTCCAGTGGTTTGAAGTCAGCTTCAGTCAGCCTTCCTTCTTCGATCAGAGTCCGTGTAGCCACGGGTGTGATGAATTCGCCATCAACACTGGTGCCGAGAGACTCTGCACCAACATCCGCAATGCCTCGTCGCCACTTCTCAATGCGGTCGAGCTCGCGCAGTTCTTCCATCTCCTCGGGTCCGTCGGCGCCCACTTCACCCGGAACTGGCGCTTCCAGCAAACGCTCGTCCTCGTTCTTTGCCTGTATCTTCTTGATAATTTTATATCCGCCAAAAGCTATGATAGTCACGCCAATGCCAACGCCGGCAGCAATAGCAAATTGGGGACTCGCCAACAGCGCCAGAATTGCTGGGTAAGAGCTTTTCATGGCTGCCAACGCGCCGGGGGCCATCTTGGCAGCAATGTTCGAGATTTCGGCCAGTGTCAGTGCTACCGCGGCGAGTGCATCGGGGTTCTTCTGCAAATTGTCAATCATTGCGGTGGCAGAATGTTGAACACAATTGCCTTCATCGAGGAGGTGTTGGAGGTAGGTCAACTTGTCTCGGAGCACCACTTCGTCCTCGACTTTTCTCTCCGGGAGCGGAGCGGGCAGCTCTCCGTAGGCGAGATCCATGTCGACTTCATCTAGACTCGTGCTCCGCATTGGGGGAGCACGTTTACGACGGAGGTCCATGCCATCGGTGTGACGCCGTGCGAGCTCTCCCATCCGGGGCTCGTCATGTTCGAGCGAATCTTGGGCGCCAGCCAAGGCTCGGGTATTGTGAGATCCGTCAGTCGGGTTGTTGTCGTTGACGAAGAAGCTGTCGGTGGCACCTCGCGTCACACGTGGTCGGCCATCACGGTGCGACGGCACCGGCTTCCCCCACCCCGAACCTCCATCACCGCTGCCTCTCCGCGAGCTCCGCCTGGAGGGATGGTCGGCGTCGTCAAGCACTAATGCATCCAGCTGCTGCCTGGCCTTGCGCTCTCGACTGCGGGCCTCTCGTTCGCCTCTTCGCCGCGCTTGAATTTCCGCCTTGCGCTCGCTGTAGGCACTCTTTGCTTCAGTGAAGACGTTGACCAAGTGTTTGGATGTGCTCACGATCTTGCCGCCCTTGTTCACGATGGTGATGGTCTCGTTGGCCGCGACCATGACGGCGTCACGCCTCTTTCACAGGTGCAGTGAGTTGCGCAGGCAGGCGGTGGGTATGTCGTTGTGAGTGATCCGTTCGAGGGCGTCGTGGAGCGAGGTTGGGAAGGGGGGGGATATAGAACTATGCCGGCGGCAGTGCGTGTAGATGAGCGCGGGACAAAGGCGAGAGACCGCGCCAGAAGAGGACAACAAAGGAGCGGCGTCGCTGTGCCCAGCCTTGCAGCCTGGTCGACTGGACTTCGGCGTTTGCCTGCGATTCGCTCGTGGTGTCGCTTGGTTGGGCTGCACCCAGCGCCTATGTGCTGGCGACTTAGGCTGCTTCTCACTCGTCTGGCTCGCCTTACCTTGCCCACACGCCGCACGAACGCGGAGCCATGCTTGCGACGGCAGAAGCAGTGTGAGCGCGAGCGCCCAACAGCTGTCGCGAACCGGGATCCGCGAGGCGGTCAGCAAGTCCGGAGAAGAATCATGATGTGCATGTGGGAGTCGGCAAGACAGACCGGACGTCACTGGTGCAGACGGCGGTTTGCGGAGGCACGTCCCACAAAATCATCGGTTCATTTGCAAACAGAAGAGCACACGACATAGCGATGAGCAATTACGGTTCACGTGTATACACGACAGCGACGTGCGCGCGCCGATGAAAGCTATCTGTCCATCATAACATACTCATAGATCGGCGCGAGCTGGCGCTGACGAGGGCATGGTCCACCGACTTGCATAGCGGTGTGGCGTAACTCGCCAGTAACGCCAGCTTCACTGGTAATCTTGCAAATTAGTTCAACCTACCGAGTTTGCCGTCCAAAATCCCAGCTCAGGTCCTCATCGTCGTCGTCCCTGTCCTCGTCTTCCCCCTCTGCCCCATCCACAGTAGGTCCAGCATGGGGCAACGAGGACGTCGCACTAGGTAGTCGTTGTGCTGCTGTGCTGTAAGACTTGTCTGTCTGTTGCAGGGATGCTACTGATTCTGATTTGCGCAGTTCCTCTCGTCGAGCGCGCAATTTCTTCGCTCGCTCCTCGAACCCGTCCATGGCCTCGAACTCGTCCTCGAGCGCTTTCGCTGCGTCTTCGCGCTCGCCCTCGAGTTCGGCATCTCGCGATTCCCGTTGCACATCTCGCTCAGATTTGGCGATTTCATCGGCCGTCATGGGAGGAGCCGAGATGGTCGGCGTGGCTTGACTGTTGGCCTCCGCCTGCTGTGCGTCCATTATGGCCAATTCGCGGTGCAAGGCAGCTAAATCGGCAGCATGCTGGTCGTCTCCAAGCCGGCCTACGTCTCCAGTGCCGCCGGCGTCCGTTTGCTTGCTTGGGAGCTCGGGAGGCTTCTGGTCTACTTCCGATGCTTGAGATGTAGATGCCGGAGGCCTGGGCTTCTTGCTATCAGGACTGCTCAGCACTGCCGACGCTTTGCGTTTCTTGCCATTGCCCTCAGCACTGGTCTTGTGACTTCTCGCTGCAGAGGTTTGTTTGAGGAGCAATCGCACGTCAGCCATGATATGATGCAATGTTGGTTGGTTGTTCAGAAGCAGTCCAGCCAGTTGGCCGTTGTCGGAAGTGGCCGCGACTTCAGTAATGCTTGGCGACTGCGACAGCCTCTTGTTCGCGACCACCTTGTCGCCCTCGCTTTGCATCACAAACACCACACACGACCATCCCCACCAACGCGATCGCGCCGTCTGTCGCGTCGACTCAGCGATACATCTGTACTACTGGCCGTGCACTCGTCGCGCACGCGCCGCCGCCGGCGCAAAGGAGCTCCACGGGACCACATACGCCAGGACACCACGCGCTGCTGTCGCAACAGCGGCGCATTGCCATTCGCAGGTGAGTAGCGCAAAATCTCGCCTGGACCGAACCGAGCGGTGTGCGGGCACCTGGTATACTCTCGAGCGTCGCACATCGGAACGCGTGTGGGAGAGGAAGTGAGGGCGAGCAACAGCAGCTGGACGGACTGCGGTACTTGTAGCTAGATACCTGTGAAGTTCTGAGAGCGTCTAAGTGCTTGCGTATATCTCTGCCGTCACCTCGCATCACGGCGCGCGCGTCGCCGCTTCATGCCACGAAACATGTCAGGTAAGCAACACACAACCTGAGGTTGTTGGTCGCCTTCATTGCGCAGCGGGCGTCGAACACCCTCGACAGTCTCTAACAGTGCCTTGATGGCTCGGGGTGTTCAGCGGGACGATCACTGACTTTGTCACAGACGAGCCACGTCGATCCGGTCGGGCCACCAAAGGGCAGCACAAGAATGCTTCTTCCTCTCCAGCACCAAATGTAAAGCCCGGCAGAGGAAACAAGCCCAAGAGCAACAAGACATCGGAGCGGGAGAGTGAACTGCAACGACAACATGATGGAGCCGACGATGGAGAGGAAGAAGAAGAGGAGGAGGTGATCCGCTGTATCTGCGGCAACGATAATCCCAAGGACAAACGCGCCTTCATTGGCTGTGATGCGTGCACGGTATGGCAGCACAATGTCTGCATGGGTGTACACGACGACGAGGATGATGTGCCTGAACACTACTTCTGCGAAGAGTGTCGGCCGCAAGAGCATCTAGAGACCGTGCAGGCCATGCGTCGAGGAGAGAAGATATGGGAAACTCGAAACAAAATTTTCAACAACGAGAAGAAGATGAGCAAGAGTCGCAAGAGCAAGGCCAAGAACGGTGAAGACTTTAGGCCCGGCTGGCTCAAGAAAGACGTGCCGCCAGAGCCAGCTGATCTACAAGCAGATCGCGAGCCCGAAGCTGAGCAAGAGACTCAGGAGAAGAAGGAAACGATCGAGACTCAGGAGCCGCAGGAGCCGCAGGAGATCCAGGAGACCCAGGAGACCCAGGAGAACCAGCAGACGCCAGCAGTCACGGCCTCTGTGGAAGTCGGTAGTGCTCCATCGCACGCCAATGGAAACGAGAGCTCCCCTGAGGCGGGAAACAAGCGCAAGAGAAATGTGGCAAAGCACGATGAGACTGCACCAGACGAGGGCTCAACACGACCCAGCCGACAGGAGAAGCGTCGCAAGCCGTCCGCTGCGCCAGGTAAAGCTCCACCAGCGAGCAATGCCACAGCTGCCGATTCCAACACAGCTTTGGTGAGCATCGATGAGCTACCACAAAATCGTCGGAGAGCTGCGCAGGCTTTGGCAGAAATCATCACTACCGCTGTGCGAGATCGCATCAAGTCCGACTTCAAAATGCCCAAAGGTGAAACCGCAGAGAGTCTGGGCGCTCGGCATGGTGCACGAATCGAGTATGCCGCGCACATGAACTTCGAGGGCAACTTGCAGGCATACAATACGCAATGCAGAGCTTTGTTCGCGAACCTCAAGAAGAACCAGGTCCTAGTGCAGCGTCTCCTCAATGGCTCATTGTCAGCGGACGAAATTTCAACAATGAGCAGCAGCGACATGGCCAGCGAGGATCTTCAACGTCAACGGGCCGAGATGAAGGAAATGCTTGATCGCCAAGCGACGGTCGATCAGCCTGAGGGACCTAGATATGCGCAAGATCACAAGGGCTACCATCTCATCGAGGGTGGAGCCACAACTGCTCCGTCTGTTCAAGCAGCAGACTCGAAACCGGTTGCGCAAAGCGCATCACCACCACAGGTGGCCAAGTCACCTCTGGCCGTCGACACGAGCAAACACCCGACGACAGATCGTCGCTCCTCGAGTCAGCAGTTTGACATGAACAACATCTGGGCGAAGACTGCAAACTCGCCAACACTACCGGCCGCACAAGGTGGGCCTGCACGTCCCGCGCAGGCATCAACCAGGCGCCGTAGCTCTGTGCATCGTCCGCAAGCACCGCCGAATGGTGCCAAGGATGACCCTGATGTTGATCGTATGTTGCAAGACAACGACGACGCGGATCCCCAAACAGAAGGCGGAGGCAGCGCGGTCGTGTGGCGGGGCAAAGTAGTGCAGACCAGTGAGGATAGTGCTCCTGTTGTCAATGCGCAATTTGTAGCTGGACGTGATCTGCAGCCGGCCACGCTGTGGCAGGACTTGCTCCCCCGAATGCTCTCCATCGATGGGAGGCTTCAAATATCGAAGGCCGAGGACTATCTGTGCGGATTGCGTTGGAGCTCCAGCAGTGACGTGTCAGTCTTGCAGCTCACTCCGGGCGAGAACGTTGAAGCCTTCAACAGCGTCTTTGACTACTTCCACAGCCGCGAGCGCTATGCGGTCGTGGAAAAGGATAAGCCGGCAATGGTCAAAGACCTATACATCATCCCCGTGGAAGCTGGCGAGGCGCTTCCGGGTCACGTTGAAATGCTCGAGCACTGCACCTTGAGCAAACCGGTTCAGGAGCGTACCATGCTCGCCACGCTCATCATTGCGCGTGCACCGGATAGTCCGGTCAAAGACGCTGGACCTCAACAGGCTTTGGCCAACGGACATCTTCCACCACACGTGCGGCAAAGCATTGGTGGCCCGGCAGGATCTCCACTGAACGCGCAACACTCAAATCTCTCGCCTCCCAACCATGCCCACGCGCAATCTGCCCATGGCGGTACACCGGCTTTCCCTCCGAACCCCTATGGGCCACAAGCGCAGCACCACACGCCTGCCATGCCATCTGCCCAGCAGCAGCCGCACGCGAATCCACTAGTGAGCCAGATATTAGGAGACCTACAGTACGCCCCCACCGCGCGGCTCATCTTCAATTCGGCTCCCAATATCAGCACCGATCAGCTGCAAAATTTGCGTGCGATTCTCGAGGACGATGTGAATGCCCGAACCGATCTCGAGGCACTGAGCAGAAGGCTGTATGCGGGCGGAAGGTGACGTCTGCACCACTCATGGTGAGGTTTTGTCCGAGGCTGAAGGACGGATGTGAGGCCCGTGCAGCGATTGGATGCTGTGAATGGCAGCGCGGTGCGAGGGGAAAAGCTTGGTGATGGACATGCATTGTACATAGATTGAGACAAGCAGGCACGAGAACGGTGCGAATGGCTCGAGCCACGTACTGGTGGTAGCAAAGTGCAAGCACCGGCTGTATCGATCGCTAGTGTCTGTGTATCGCGCGATGTTTGCGAAATGTAGGAGACGGCGTGCAAAGTGCAGTCGAACCCCACATGGCGTCGGCTGAGTCACCCAGGCTCGCAACATGTGAAATTGCGGGTGCAATGACTCTCTGTTCGCACCACGAACTTTCACTCGCAGAAATGGCAGCACAGCAAGCAGCAGACGCGGTGAAGGACGCCGTCAGCAATGTAGCCGAGAAGGTGTCATCGCTCACAACAGACACCGGCAGCAACGACAATGGCGCCGATAAGGCTCACGCCGCCGGGACTACACCCAACCTGGTCTTGGACGAGGTCACCGGCGAGAAGGTGTCCAAGTCGGAATTGAAGAAGCGCATCAAGGCGCGAGAGAAGGAGGCCAAGAAGGCCGCCGCACCGCCTAAGCAAGCGCCACCGAGCGGCAAGAAGAAGACCGGCGGCGAGCAGGACGACGAGGCACAACTCAACCCCAACCAGTACTTTGAGATACGTTCGCGCGCCGTTAAGCGTATGAAGGAGACCAACAACCCCAATCCCTACCCGCACAAGTTCCATGTCACGTACGATTTGCGCGACTTCCAGAAAGACTTCGGGCACCTCAAGAAGGGCGATGTGCTCAAGGACAAGACTATAAGCGTGGGAGTACGCATCTACAACATCCGCACATCCGGAGAGAACCTGCGCTTCTACGAGGTCGCCGTCAATGGTGCTGAGATCCAAATCATGGCCCAGAATCTCGAGAGCACGAGTGCCACGCCCTTCGCCCAGCAGCACGACATCCTGCGCCGTGGCGATATCATTGGCGTAACGGGTTACCCAGGGCGAACCAGCCCTAAGCGCGAGGACAACCCCGGCGAGCTTTCCATCTTCGCGCAAGAGGTCACACTGCTGGCGCCGTGCCTGCACCAAATACCTTCTGAGCACTATGGTTTCCGGGACCAAGAGTCGCGCTACCGCAACCGCCACCTTGACATGATCATGAACAAGGGCACGGTCGATACGTTCATCGCGCGATCCAAGATTGTGCGCTACGTGAGGAACTACTTTGACAGCAATGGCTTCTACGAGCTTGAGACGCCGATCCTTCTCAAGTCCGCTGGTGGGGCCACGGCCAAGCCGTTCTTCACGCATCACAACGACTTGAATATGACGCTCGCTTTGCGAATCGCCACTGAATTGCCGCTGAAGCAGCTCGTGATAGGCGGTATACACAAGGTATACGAGCTTGGTCGCCAATTCCGAAACGAGGGCATCGATCTGACCCACAACCCGGAATTCACCACCTGCGAGTACTACGAAGCTTTTGCTGACGTCTACGATGTCATGGAGCGTACCGAAGAACTGGTAGAGGGCATGGTCAAGTACGTGACGGGCGGACTTCAGACCAAGTTCACCACAGTCGATGGCGAGGAGTACAATGTCAATTGGGCCAAGCCCTGGAAGCGGATCGAGATGATTCCAGCATTAGAGGAGGCATGTGGGGAAGAGTTCCCTCCTGGGGACCAGCTGCACACGACGGAGACGAACGAGTTCTTGCGACGCATGCTCAAGAAGACCAACGTCGAATGCTCGCCCCCGTTGACCAATGCGCGCATGATTGACAAGCTCGTGGGCGAATTCATCGAAGAAAAGTGCATCAACCCTACCTTCATTACCGGACATCCACAAGTGATGAGCCCATTGGCCAAGTACCACCGCGAGAATGCCGGACTGTGCGAGCGTTTTGAGGCGTTTGTGTGCAAGAAGGAAATCGTGAATGCGTACACCGAGCTGAACGATCCATTCGATCAGCGGTTGCGGTTTGAGGAACAGGCCAACCAGAAGGCTCAAGGAGATGACGAGGCACAGCCATTGGACGAGGGCTTCTTGAACGCACTTGAGTACGGTCTGCCTCCCACAGGAGGATGGGGGATGGGCATTGATCGCATGGTCATGTTCTTGACGAACAACTACAGCATCAAGGAAGTCCTCACGTTCCCATTCATGGTACGGCGGTATGAGCTCTGCATTCCTGATTTGCATTCACTGACCTGCATCACAGAAAGATGAGACTCAGGCTCCAAAGCCAAAGGCGGCCGAGGTGGCTGAAGTCGAACCTGTGCCGGTGGAGGGAATCAGTACGTCGTGAGCAGGCATCTTACGTGTTCCGCAATTGCTGACTGTTTGTAGCCCACAAGTGATTGAAGCGTCAAGTGGAAAACGCGGGATTCCCCTCGAACATCCTCAATTTGACTTCGGCATTGGATCTTACATTGCCTATATGCAGCCGCTGCAGCACTACCACATCAGTTGCGTAGCGCGGTGGGAATGATGAGAAGGCTGTGAGTCAAAATGAACAGTGGAGCCGATGCTCGAGATAGAGGCACCACTGGAGCCTCGAGGTGCCGGAAGCCAACAACTTCCGCCACTAGGGGTAGGTCGGAAAAGGCACATCTGGAGCACGTGCTCGGCCCAATGAAATAGACGAAAAGAAAACAGACTCTCCGACTGTGCAGTGCAGATATACATTCTACAACTGTGCAGCTCATCGTATTGTTTGTGCAGATGGTTCATTGCGAAGAGGCCGCTGGGCCGCTTTGGTCAGCAGGTCCGCGACAGCCAATGCTGTAGACGCGAGGTAGGTTCCCGAGCCTTCTGACAATGCTGCATCATTGTCGCCGTCGTCTTCGACACCGTCGGTCCTATGAGACGCAACCCGTGCGGCCCGCAGCGTCAACTGAGTGCTCGCCCCATAGACAGCCCCACCATCCACTTCCGTGTACTGTAGCCGCAAGTCACTGTCGGATGTGTCGAATGGTGTGCCTTCCAGCTCTTGCTGCTGAGAGAATAGAAACTGATGGCTGAGCAGGAAATCCCGACTCTGCGTCTGCTCGAACCTCTCCAAGAGATAGGTGGCGGAGCATAGCTGATCTACGCCGCGCGCCCGCGCCTGGTCGTGCACGATCGATGCCGGTAAAAGAACGTTCAACTCTGGCGGCGCAGACAAGATCTCGTCTCTAGATCGCATCGAGCGTTCCAACTCCCGCGCGAACTTGGCTATCTCCGGGTCTTGCCGAGCAGCGTCCACATCCGCGACTAATGCTTGGTACTGCGAGAATAGGATGTCCACGGCACATGACGGCAACGGAACTTGCAATGATTGTGCCTGGACGATGGCTCTCATGCCACAGAACATGGGCTCGCGCTGATCGTTTGCCGCGAACCCGAAGCGAAGCTCGATTCGTGGCAAAATATGTGAGGACTTGTCGTGAGTGGGCTTCGGAACAAGATGCGCCTTCAACTGTGGCGCTTGATGATCGACGAGAGCACTGGGAGCAGTGGAGGCATCTCCAGGACGAGTGCGATGAGGTGCTAGGTAGGGGCCAAGAGTCGAAAGTGCGCTTTCGATGCCTGGCAGGCGATACTGCGTGACATGGTGCTTGAGGGCTTCCTGGCTGTCCAGCAGGCCGTCTGTCCCAAGCAACTTGACGAAATCGGCTCGCCAATTGCTCAACGTTGTTTCGTTCCCCTTCCAATAGCCCGAGGGAAGTGGTTCATGGATGCCCAATCCGAGCACGGATTCAGCTTTGCGTAAGCGTCCCGTGATCACGGCAGCGATGGTGTGCCTTTGCGCAGGGGAAGTCACAGCATCTGTCGGAGTTTCTGGAAACATTGCGGCCTGACGAGCGAGGTATCGGCTGCTGTCTCGAACGTGGAGGCCAGCGGCCATGCTGTCCACGGGCAACGAAGCGTGCTTGGGGGACGTCGGTGGCGTGTACGAAGATGTGGTCGTTCCGGCGGACAATGGGGACCAATTCAGAATGGAAAGCAGCAAGCGGCGAGCATGGTTGGCGCCGACGTCAGTGCGGTTGTATATGGTGAGCATGTGACTCCCGTGGCTGACGATCACCGACTTGGTCACGCTCGAGACAAGCGCCATTTCCTCGTCATTGCAGGGTGCACTGGCAGGTGCTGCAAGGTCTGCAAGACGGACACGCAGCGTCCGCACGGCGGACAAAGCCTGTTGTAGCTGGGAGGCGACCTCCTCGGCATCACATCTGCGGCCGGTGATCCTCACGATGCCATCCGGTCGGTACTGCTCGATTTCGGTGGCCTCTGACAGGCGAGGAGGGGAGAGCAGAGAGGCATGGTACGGGCGTCCGTCGGGAGCCGTCAGGTCAAACAGCATGGACAGCTGCCAGGAGTGCAGAGCCAGCTCGAGCTCTCCGACCTGCTGTTCTTCGGGAACGACGGTGAGGCTCCAGACCAGTCGCAGGACTCGCTCGGTGGCGCGTACCTTGCTGCCCACCACCGCGGCCACGGCCGGGCGGAGCAGCTTGGGGCGGCGCAGGTGCAGAGGCGTGCGGTGCGGCTGCCACGGCGCCGCCTGCAAGCCGTTGCCGGGTGGCTTCGACGCAGCGTCGGCTGCCCGAGGGGCGTCCGGGCGGAGGTGGGTTCGGAGGTAGCGCAGCAGCTGGGGCAGCGTGTAGCTGTCGGCCAGGTGCTGTCGGAGGCGCTCGAAGTGCGCCGGCTCCAGCACGGTCGCGTCCGGGCGCAAGGCGTCGATGGAGGCATTCACTTCGGCCGCGTCGGGAGCGGGACCGCGGCCGGTGATGGCATGCTCGACGTCGCGCGCGCTGGGGGCGCGGTGCGGCGTGTGGGCGGCGGAGTCTGTCGCAGGGCGCGGAACGGTGCCGTGGTCGTCGTCGTACAGCACAATCACATTCGTGGGCTCGTCGTCGACATCTTGGTGGCGCAGCTGCGTCGACCTGAGGCGCAGGCGGCGGCCATGGCCAGCGAACGACGACGACGGCGGGAGATTCCGGACGGCGGGCGCGGCGGAGTGGGCTGCACGTCGGGCCACAGCGGCGCCGACGGGCAACAGCAGCAGCGCTTCGTGCAGGCGTAGAGCACCGCTCATCCCGCGCATCGCATGGCCGGCGATGTTGGGGCTGCGGCGGTGGTGCCAGGTGGGCGCTGCGGCGGTGGTGGCCAGTGCCAAGCCGCCAAGCACTCTTTCGGACGGGCGGATTCCCGACTAGTTAACTTATAGTACAAGCGACGCGCGCGCACGGCAGCAGCATGTGACCAGCAGACGACGACGACGACGACGACGACGACGACGACGACGACGACGACGACGACGACGACGACGACGCGGTGCACGTCATGTCCACCGCCGGCGACATCTGGATCGCGGGAGCGTGTGCTGTGCGTAGACCAACGTTACTACTTCCGAGGGTCGGCGAGACGCGCGCTGACTGCTGCAGGCCTTCAGCGTTGACCTGGTCGGTATGTAGTGTACTGTACTGGACTGTACTGGACTGTACTGCACGACGACAGGAGGCGTGCGGTGTGCGGTGTGCGGTGTGCGGTGTGCGGTGTGCGGTGTGCGGTGTGCGGTGCTGACGCTCCAGTCGCAGTCTACCCGCTCGACACCATCAAGACGCGCCTGCAGAGCGCCGACTACGCGCGCGTGTACCGCGGCCATCCTGCTCGGCTGTACCGCGGAGTGTACCAGGGCGTGGGCAGCGTGATCATGGCCACGCTGCCCTCGTCCGGTGCCTTCTTCACCACCTACGAGGCCGCCAAGTCGCTGCTGACCGCCGCCAACCACCGAGGCAGTGGAAGCTACTACGTGCCCGCGCCGCTCGTGCACGCCGCCGCATGTTCGTGGGGCAGGCCCCCTTCCCACCATCATCATCATCATCATTCTTTCCTCTCCACCACCATCATCATCATTCTTTCCTCTCCCACCACCATCATCATTCTTTCCCCCCACCACCATCATCATTCTTTCCCCCCCCCCCCATAACCACCGACACACGCTGACCTCCACAGCTGGCACCGCGGAGCTGGTCTCTTGCGCCATCCTGACCCCTGCCGAGGTCATCAAGCAGAATGCGCAGATGGTCGACAACTCGCGGCCCGGGCGCCCGCGTGTCAACGCCACGCTGCACACCATCAAGCGCTTCCGTTCCAACCCGCTCGCCTTGTACGTGCATCGCCCGAACGCCCTCTCACTACATTGCGTCCTAATCTCGCCGCTTCAGATGGCGCGGCTACACGGCGCTCGCTGGCCGCAACCTCCCCTTCACCGCCATGCAGTTTCCCTTGTTCGAGCAGATCAAGGAGAGAATTCGCCGCTACCGTGACGAGCGTGACATCAGAACGCATACCCTGCTCGAGAGTGGCATGATCACTGCCGTCAGTGCCGGCGGTACGTGAAGCCCACACGGCCCACCCGTGCATCCCCCCTTCTTCCCGTCGAGCGCTAACGCCATCGATTGCCAGCCGGCGGCAGTATCGCCGCAGTCATCACAACGCCAGTGGATGTCGTCAAAACTCGACTGATGCTTTCCGCCATCGACCTGCCTCGCCAGCACACCGCGCCCACCCCGCGCGACAGCGTGAAACAGGCCAAGGAGGCCCTCGTGGATGCCACCGGTAGGACTGTCGACGCTGTCAAGCAAAGCCCTGTGGAAGCCGTGAAGCGCGTGGCCACTCCGGCAACCAAGTCCAGTGTCACGGTAGCTCGAGAAGTCATTCGTCAAGAGGGTCTGAAAGGCTTGTTCCGAGGCGGCGCACTGCGAGCTGTCTGGACCATGGTAGGCAGCGGATTGTATCTCGGCGTCTACGAGAGCGGCAGGATCTATCTGTCTCAACGGCGAGGGGACGCCATCGATGCAGAGGAGTATGCGCGTACATAGCCATAGGCAACCGTGTAGAGACCCACTCGTGGCCATGCACAACCTTCCCATCGCCGCCAGCCATCTCCACCTGTGGATGGCCACCGAATTGGAAGCACACTGGGCTTCCATTCGCCGGGTCGTGGCCCGAGCGTGATGATACGGAGAGACTGACCGCACATGAGCCTAACATGCAGCTGGGAATGACCGGAAAGCGTGGCTCGATACACGCTGGCTACTCCATTGACATGCAACTAAGACCCCGTGACAGCAGGCATCCGGTATCTCTACACACGCGCTCGTTCCAACGCCATCGCTATGCAGTCGACCAGGGAACGTGGGCCATGAAAACACGGCCCGGGAAACAACCACCTCTCATCTTCCGAGCAACAAGTCAGCAGAAATGCTTGACCCCCCAAAGCCTTGCGTGCGGTATCGCAAGTCGTGCCCATTAGGCGTCCCTTCCTCCGCTGCTGCGATCCTGCGACCTACTACCCCTGGCTTTTTGCGTGAAGCTTCTGCGCATGCTCTGGCCCCACGCACTCTCGGAAAAATCGCTGACAGCACTGTTGGCCCGGCTCCTCGACGCGTCGGGCGGGTCTCCGGGGCTTGCGGGCGGCGAATGAGAGCTCCGCCCTCCTTCAAAAGCCGCCGCAAAGTGCCAATCAGGCTGAATGCTGCTGCTGCTCGCGCTGGGCCGGTGCGCTGATCTTCCCTCCGGACTCAGGTGGAAGTCTTCTCGTGTCGGAGAGGACGTAGGGGTCATTTGAATTGAGGAGCGCCGCGCCAGCTGCAATCGCGGTAGCGCACCACTGCTGGAATGCCTCCTCGCCCCGGACGCCTCGCCCGGTTCGGCATCGAACCGCCCCGACGCATCGCCCGGTTCGGGATCGACGGGCGTGATGCTCAGGGCGGGGATGTCCGTCTTCCTGTCATACTCGGGTTCTTGCTCTGCCTCATCTTCGACAAAGATCTCCGGAACACCGAACGAGGGTATCACCGTCATGCGCGCCGACTTTTTGCCGTCGATTCTTCTCCTGAACTTGCGCGACCAATAGAGCGTGTCAAAGAAACCCATCACGATGTTGCGATTCACAGCCTCCTCTACACGCTGCAAACGTGCGCGGCGACGCAGGAA
The DNA here is from genome assembly GCA_023512815.1 of Cercospora zeae-maydis. Lineage (NCBI taxonomy): Eukaryota > Fungi > Ascomycota > Dothideomycetes > Mycosphaerellales > Mycosphaerellaceae > Cercospora > Cercospora zeae-maydis. Next base: position 5,279,312 of record JAKLWY010000002.1, on the reverse strand, counting down.
CTCTTCCAGTTTGAGGCTTTTGCTGTCGTTGATCACTTTGTAATGTGCCAGGATCATCAGGAGCGCGTTGAACGCAATCCCTCGGTCAGGGTCTGCCGAAACCAGCACTTCTTCGTAAAATGTATTCATTCTCCTTCTTCGGTTGCGGATTTCATGTACGGGCAGCTCAGCCAGTCGACGATTCAACTTGTCCATATCAATCTTGACATTACGACGGGAACCTTCGCCGTCGAGCGTCAGCTGCGAGGCTCGATGAGGAGCCACTCTGCAGTCCTCGACCAAGGCCTTGACTGTGAAGTCGCCATCGTAGATCCGCATCTCAAATATGCCCGATAGCTCTCCCAGGAAACGTGGAAACTGCTCTTTGGTGATGTAGCCGGTGCCGTTCGGATCGTACTCAGCCCACGCCTGTTTGAAGCGTCGTATCTCCTCCCGGCTGATGATGGACAGGCCACTGCTTCGCTGGTATACATATGAGAAGCTCTCGTATATCAGAGAAATGAACAAGTTGACGAAAATGTACATGCTGATGATGTTCCACGACACAAACAGCGCATAAGCCCACTGCTTGCTGCCGCAGTCCGTCTTGAAATAGTCATCTGCCAAGGTGCAGTATGGTGGCCGAATGTTGGCGAAATCCATCATTAATTGATTCCATCCCTCTCCGACGCTGATGCGGAACAGCAGAATGAGAGCTTTTGGCACGGTGCGAAAATTGATATTGCCAGTCTCGTTCTCTCCGAACCGTGTTAACCCAAACGTCTGGGTGAACGCTATAGCATAAACCAGGAAAAGCACAAACCAAGTCGCCAGTAAATTCGCAATGGCGCTGAAGCTGGCTGCCGCTGTCTTGAAGAGTTGGTCCAGCTGATTGTTGCGAGGGATGAGCATGAGAGCCACAGCCACCAGGCACAACTTATGCGTCTGTGAGTATATGTTGCTGTGCAGATTGCCAAAAACCAGTATGGCCGTTGCAAAGGCTGCGGACACGACGATCAGAGAGTAGACGTCCCAGGCGCTTTTTCTGAACCGTGTCCAGGACAAGCCAATCAGGCGCACAAAGATATTCGCGATGTAGAGGAGGATGAAGATGAAGAAGATAAGCAATCGGGTGACGGTCCAAGCCCAAGGTTCGGGGTACCATTCCATGCACAGTAGAGCTAGGTGCGCAATAAGGATGGCAGTAATGGTACGTTGCCATTTGCCCTTTTTGGTAACAGCTTGTCGATAGCACCATTCTTGCCAGTTCTGCCGTTGCCTCTGTCTATTCGGACGTTTGGAAGGCGCGACTTGCCGCAGCAACTTTCGGAGTTCCAACCAAGATCGTTGCTCGACTGTCAAGAACGCCACCCCCGTCTGCTCTGTGTAGTTGCGCATGAAGACCGAAACAAACAAGGTCAGCACAAAAACGGCACCCAACAAGTTGAACAAGACAAAGTAGACAGCATTGCCTTGCTGGGAGAACCAAGCGGGTTGTGTGAACACTCCGGTGATGGACTGCGCACTCCACATTAGATCGATCCAGCCCTCTTGCGACACGACTTGGAACAGGATGAACAATGCGTCACCAAACGAGTCGAAATCGTAAGAAAAGTTCACATTCGCAACTCTTCTCGGCATAATCATGTCAAACCCGATCGGCGAGAAGACTGATTCACCGACGCAATCCGTCAGGTTGTGAACATCATACTGCTGCCAGTCGTTACACCACGCCATTTTGCCGGCGAATAGATTGAGGCCGTATATAGCGAAGGGAATGAGCAAACTCAAGGAGACGAATGCTGCACTCAAGACCTTCCAGCCACCGAGGACGATTACAGAATGAAAGGTGTCGCGTGCGCTATCGCTGACGTTGAGCAACCGCAGGGCTCGCAGTGCCTTGAACGCCCCGACAGCACGGGAGCCACTGCCAGGGCTGTACAAGGAGGTGAGAACGTTGATCCAGAGCGTGACAAGGACGACGCCGTCGATAAAGCCCCAGGAGCTGCGGAAGTACGCATTTGGACTCCAGAGAAAGCCGTCCGCGACGACTTTGATCGCAGCTTCGACCGTGAACAGTCCAGCAAAGCCGATGTCACTCCAGATGAACCAATTGTGTCGGTCGCTGATGTTAGGGTGTCGCCTGAAGTATTCCAGCTGGTACAATGGTGTGGTTACGCACGCTAACAAGACCATGCCGACAATGGCAGCGTAGATGAATGCCGAGAAGGCATACCAGATGGTGGGGTTTGGCTGTACGCCTTGGATGCGCTGGCCTCGACCCGGGCCGACAATTCTCATGCACAACTTGCGCACCGGGTTATCCGGCGAGAACATGTAAAGGGTGGTATTGTAGCTTGGGTGCAGGCGGAGATATTCACGCTGAGATTGTTTCCGCTGCTCAGCCGCTGCTACAACTTCCTCCGCCAACTGACGAGGGTTGAGCTCCTCGTGCGGTCTGGTCAACTGAACCCGGGCGTAGAAGGGGTTGGGCTGTCTGTTCCAGACATGCTTGTCGAACCATTCCTCTAATCTCGAAGCCCAGCCAGCCGGCTGTCGGATGAGGTTGAGAGTCGACGCTGATGTCAGGCCAGCAGTGGGTGCACGCCGAAAGTCCTTATCTTCCTGCTGGATCTCATCTAAAAAGTCCTTGACGACTGCATCCTTGAGCAACATCTCAGTGGCAGCTGAGCCGAAGTCCAAGGGGTCTTGCCGCTTGACTTGACCAAACTTGAAAATGGTTGCTAGCGAAAGTGTGCCGCCTCCTTCACTTCCGAGCTCTTTCCGCTGAAGAAACATTCGGACTTGCTGCATTCGCTTCTGGTCTTCAGAGACATCGAAGTTTTCTTGAATGACCGCAATAAACATATTGAGTACGACGAAGTTCGCGAGACAGAACCATATAATGAAGAATAGCGATGCAATCCATGCCGTGCCGTATTGTGCGTCAAACCTTCCCACGTTGTACATGACGTCGGTCCAATTCTCCGATGATAATACTTGATACATACCCAAGAATGAATTGAAGATGGTGGCGAAGGTGACCTCGATGTAATTGCCCTCGCCGTCCACTATTGGTAGCTGGCCACGAAACAGCTGGGACGCAAATATCGCCGCCAGGAACGTAAGCAGAAACACGAACAGGATGAGGTTTAACACACCCGAGACGTGTCGCAGCACCAGTAAGATTAGGTCTCGCGTGAGCTGGACTGCCAGAACAACTCGGTATATGCGCAGAATCTGAAAGGCCGTAAGCCATGCGTACGGGTCTCCAGAGTGCCTGATCGGCGGAAGCTGGATAATGCCAGTCACAATTGCCAGCGACAAGTCGAACCAGTTCCGGCGATGGTGTCGGAAGTCCCTCCAGTCCGATGCGAGGCGGAATATGATTTCAAATATGAGCAACAGGGTGATGCCCAGCTCAGTGTTGCTGATGAGGTGCTTAGTGAAGGAACCCATGGTATCTGTACGCAAGCTCTGCACGACCAAGTCAAAGGCGATGACGATGACCCAAAACCAGTACGTCTTCTCGTATGCTCGCTTTATGGCTGAGCGGTGCTTCCCTTTGGCTCTGTGACCAACTGATTTCGCCGATGCTGCCTCTGATGCCTCCTCCGCTGGATTCAGGGCGTTCATGAACGCGCTGGTCTTGCTTTCTTCCCGTATGACCTGGAACGAAGAGGTGATGACCGCAATTAACAGCGAGATGAGCCAGAAGGTCAGGATGATGATTGCAAGTGCATAGAAAAGCGCTGCGGCCAGGTAATCGGAGTCGGTCAAATAGTACATTGTGTCAGTGAAGGTGTTGGAAGTCATGATCACGAAGACTAGCTCCGCTGAGTGGAGAATATCATCGAATCCAATCGTACCATTGTAGGGATTGTCGCCCTCAACGCAGAACGAGGCTGGCGGACAGAGGTATCCCTTGTGCTTTGATGCACCCCAGGAACCATCCTCTTTCAGCCATGGCATTTTTGTGCCATTCGGTGCCAACCACCCGCCACAGAATTGGAAATTACCTGCAGGCGGTGGCTGATTCTGGGTGTTGTTGCTGTCAGGTCCCTCAAGCGGTGGATATGCAAGACTCCCGTCGAAGACGCAGGTCCTGCGGAGACTTGACTTGAAGCTTTGCACGCCGACAATGGAGAAGAGCAACCAGAAGAAGCCTATCAGGAAGGCAACATTCAATAGTGTGGGCATCGCCCTCTTCAAGCTGCGAAGAATGACAGACGTGCCACTCGTGATACCGAGTAAACGCAGAATCCGCAGGGAGCTCATCATGCGGAAGACGTAGACCTGATATCGATACTCTGCGCCTGCTGAGCCCAGAACGAAGCTGATCCAGAAAGATGCGACAGCCACAAAATCCAAACGGTTAAAAGAATGTCGTAAGAAAGCCCGATGGGCAAGTCGCTTTTTCTGAGCTTGTCTTGAGCCTCCTGGGATGTCGTCGAATGTGTGGGTGGTAAAAGACCGCAAAAGAGAGTGCGGAGCCGGTGCACGGGATGCATGCAGGACGTGCTCCCGGAATCCGACTTTAGACGAGTTTCTGTGGAGCGCAAATAGGGCATCAGCTTTCTTCTTGAGGGCCGTTCTAACCCCGACGCTGCGATCGATGGTACTGTACTCCACCGGGTTGAATATGAACCCTGAAACGATAACCTTGATGACGATTTCTAAAGTGTAGACGATAAAAATACCAAGGAGTAACCAATCCGTCCAGTTGTTGCCCCATTTCGTCGGGCGAGGTTCTGCGTAGACATTGGGTGCCGCATCAACGGCCAGGACGATCGTCTGGGCGACGATGAGTAGTAATATACAAGGCTCAACGAATGGGTGCACCAGAAAATCAAGTAGCCCGCGCCGTATCCTGCTCTCAGATGAAAAGGCGCCTAGTGACTTGCCTCTGAGTGGATTTCGGTCGATCCTGGGTAGATCTGGCGTTCCAACATTGACAGTAGACATTGGCATCTTTGCCTTTTCATTGGGAAACGACTTAGTTGATGCAGCGCCGTCGACAGCAACGCCAGGAGTTTCACTGGGGTCTGGAATGCTTCGTGACTGGGCGAATGAGCGCCTTGGTGGGGGACGATCCCGATCGAGCACCTCGGCCTCGTTGCTCAAATTGACTACTCTTTGAGACATTTTGCGCAGCATAGTCCCTGTCCGTGCCAATGGGGACTCCGTGTTCGTACTGAGCGGCGTTGAATGGTGGTTGGACAGCCTGGTGCCTTGCTCTGCATTCGCTAGATCGTCGCCCAGTCGCGATCCGCTCCGCGATCTACTATCTCCTCGGTGGGGTGAGAAGCGGGCACTCAACGCGCTCGCACGAGGCGCCCCACGGTTTGCACTGCGAATGGGCGTGCTTGACTTGCCCGCAGATAACGGCTGTAATCGCACCGAGTCCGTCAGTGGCAATGTATCATCGTTGTCATCGAAACCACCTGGGGACACAAACGCCGGTCCATCTGCTAGCTCCACGGGCGCTATGCTGCTCTTGCTATGCCTGCTCGTTGGTGTGCGCAACGGGGGCAATGTGTCGAGTGTCGCCTGGGAGGCACGCTGAGGCACGGGGTCTGAACCATCTGAGTCCCAATCACTGGAACTGTCGCCCTCATGATGGTGATCGGAGCGGGGAGTGAAGGATAGGCCGGCGAAGCCAATGGCCGACTGGAATGCGCCTCGATCGGCAAGGGGTGATATGGGATGTTGCTCATCATCGTCATTGGGAAGGCGCTGGAGAACACCCGATGGTGTGGTGACGAATGCGACCGGGGACGCGGGCGCGCAGGGCAGCTGTTGCGGCATTGGCGTGTACTGTGGTGCATTGCTCACGCGCCTGAACAGGTCGCGGCCTCGGTCGCTCAGAGTGCGGCGATGTGGCTCGTCGCGCGCCAGCCCATCTGTGCACGCGGATGCGCCTTCCCGGCCTAGATCTCGCAGTGGTATGGCAGTGCTGGCCGACTGGTTCCTGCGGTGCCTCGCATCATCGGTGTCCATGGAGGCTGCGCTCCTCCTCCTCCTCCTGGATGTTGTCACGATCGCTTCTCGAGCGTCATGTCCGGGCAGCAAGATGGTTTTACAAAAGCGACAGGTGCACCGGCCGCGGAGTCGCACAACGTATGCAAGACGCCCGACAGGTTGTGGTCTCGGCAATGCGCGGGAGCAGCGAAACAGGCGGCGCGTCGCCTGTATTGCGCCACTGGTCGATGTCCCGGAGAGGCGGACAGAGTGCAGAGTGTGGTGGTGCTCGACTTTCGGCGGATGTTGGTTTGGCAGGCATCTGTAAGCATGGCGCTGACAAGGATAGCGCGCCCTGCAGCGGCCCGGCACAGCGGGACGCGCCGAGCGCATGGGCCAGCTGGTTCGCTCCGCAGGCCGAGCCGGCGCAGTGGCAATCTGACTTACTTCACATCGTAGCACACTCTTGTGAGATATCAAGAGTATCGAGCAAGTGCGTCACGAGCCAGGGGCTCATTGTGTGGCAGAGCCTCTGCAGACCATTATACTTGTCTGCTGGGACTCTCGATGCGATTCTTGCACATCGTGTGGCCTAAAAGGATATTTGAGGGGCTACAGCGGCACTTCGCTGCGCTCAAAGTTACCATATACACATGCATATGGGGAACGGCAGACATGGTATACATGGGACTTCTAGGCATTTAAGACCTTTTTGGCAGCTGATTCAGAGTACTTTTGACTTCGTCGGCCGACTCTAGTTGGCAAGCGCACTCAGAAGCGCCCTACAGTCTCAGAAAGAGCTCGTCACGTGGGTCAATACCAGTCTTGAGCTTATACGCCTGAGTTCAGCGAACGCATGTAAGGCCATGTATTCCGGCGCCCAGTGAGTCGCGCAATGATTTTTTTGGCAGGCCCTCTTCTATCTTGTAGCAGAGAAAGCAGATCGACGGCCAATGGCAGATTGTTCGGCCCTACATGATCACCTGGAGCGCCCTCCCCCGATGTCTTGACCCAACTGTCTCAGCGTTAGGATCCTTTCAACTATCCGGTGGCTTCCACGTGATGCATACCCTATAACCGCCAATCTTCTCCCATTCCACTCGCTGCCTTGTGACGGGCAATTGGCGTCTCAGGCCTTTGAAGCTGCCTTCGGCAAGTGTCGTGAAGGAGCGATTCAAGTCTTCCTGGAACCTGTTCTCCGCCTTGGCTATGTCGCGCACGATGTGATCTGAGTCGCCGGATGTGACAGTCAGCTCGCTCTTCTTCGACGTCGACATGCGGACATTGCCGTCTTCGTAGTAGTGCACATCAGCCTTGACTGAGCCGGTCAACGATCCCGATGAGGGGTTGTAGATGTAGGTGCTGCGCCAGCGCCCGTTCCAAAAGTTTTGCGGGCTGTACTTGTTCGCAACCAGTAGCAATGCGACTGCAGTGTCATCTTCGGCGGGATACACGCCTACCGTGTATGAGGGAAAGTGCTCGGCGGCGGAAGAGGAAAACGCCTTCTGCAGAGACGTGATCAGGTCGGGGTGAGCGGATTTGATGGCGTGCGGCTGGGCATCGGATGATTTTTGCGTAGCATGGTCGACGGCGAACGAAGTCTGAGTGGCAGTGTCAAAGTAGCGGTTGTCGCCGAGGGCGTTGTGTGCGCTAAGGAGGGCGTGATCTCCGCCGCCAGGCAGTGCCAAGGTCGTGTATTGCTCCTCGTTGTACTGAGCAAATGCTGGGTCCAGTGATTGCAAGATAGAGGGTTCGTCCCCCGTCAGCACCTTGATATCACTGACCACGTTGGCGAGCTGTTCAACGCACCGCATGTCAGCTCTCGCCCAACAGAGTCATTTGTCGCAAGTTGCATGCGGCCAGGCGCCTACCAACCTCTCCTGGCGGTGCCGATGCTATGAAAGCGGTCACGGTGGCCTGTTTGCTAGCCATGTTGTCGTTGAACGTTGGCGCTGAGAGGAGGGAAGTGTCGTGGACTGCCCGCTTCGGATGTCCCACACTTGTTTGGCGCGAATCCTAAAGCAGTGTCGCCAGCTCGGCCGACCAGTCGCCGAACCTCCGAGTGGGTGGTCTGTGCTTGACCTACTACTTAACTTACTTCTATAATAATATTGTAAGAGCGAAGTGAAGCTTAAGGCTAGGGGCCTTAGGCCTAATTAGTACTTAGTAATTAGCTACTACTATATTACTTAGTATATAGTATTTATATACGTAGAGTATACGATATATAATAACTTTATAAGAATTAGCGCTATTTTTAAATAGGAAGTCTAAGGTAGTCTATATATTACTATATACCCTCTTATAGTTCTAATTCTTCTACTCTATATAGAATAGTAGCTTATAGATACTAATATTAAATAAATAAGAGTTATAGGCACGTCGTACTAAGTACGTAGACTTTACGCTATAGGCTTTACTATATAGAAAATAAGCGAAGAGATACTAAACCTTAAGGAGATAATAGTAGATAATAATATTAATATAAAGTATAAGTAACTCGAACGTAATATAAAAGAGCTTTATAAGTAACTTATAGTATATATACTATAAGAAGAGTATAAGCGCCTTAAGCGCGAGCTTACTATAATACTAAAAGGTAATAACTCTCCTTCTAGCAGATCCGAAGCCCGCCGCACGCAGAGTAGCGCGGAAGGGAACGCTAAAGAGAAAGAAGAAGAAGTTAGCGAAGCTAGTATAGCTAATATATAAAGCGTATATAATACTTAGTTAGAAAGCTTATTAGTAAAGGGCGTAAAGATACGCAATCTAAAGCTATTTAAGAGTAAAAGTAAAGATAAGGCTTAGAAGTTTATTTACTACTTTAAGATAATCTTTATTAATAACCTAATAATATACTATAGCTCTTATAAGAAGGCGCTATATACTATTATATAGCTTATAGGTAAGGCGAAGGATATATAGTATAACTAGTATAATACTAAGAACCTTCTAGCTAAGTATAGCTAGAAAGACTTTTAGTAGTTTATATATAATATAGTTAGAGATTATATAGACTATATACTTCTTACTACTATTAAGTATAAGAAGGCCTATTAGTATAAAGGGCAGAGCGTATAATAGTTCGTAAATAAGTTAGCTTATCTTAAAGTATAACTTAGTAACTACTATAAGCTATAGCTAGTTTACTAGCTACTTACGAAGTTAAAAGCTCCCTTATAAAGAAATATTATTAAGAACTATATTATAATAAAGTTTAAAAGAACTAACCTCGTAGCGCTTATAATATATTTAGAATAGGCTAAGAGGGCTATATTCTTATAAAGTAACTATAGTAGTTTATTTAGTAAAAGTAGGCTAGGTAAGTATATTAGATATAAGATATAGGTAAACTATAAGCGTAAAGGTAGTAATAATACTATAGCGCGACTTAGAAAGAAAAGATCTAACTCTAGTAGGTAGCGTTAATCTAAAAGGAATAAAGACGACTTAGACTAGAAACTTAAAGCTAAATACTATAATTATAAGTAAAAGAGATATATTAAGGCTAACTACCTTAACTCTTATTTATAGAAGTCGCCTACTATTCGTAGAGTAACTATAAGTAAATAGCTAAAAGATAAGGTATTAAAGAAGACTTATAAGCTTTAGATACTCTAATAAGTAGAACTAATTACCTACTTATATAGAGTAGGCTAGCAATTTCTATTATAGCTAAGGTTAAGATAGATACGAGCTATATATAAGCCGACTATATACTTAATAAAGGCGCTAATATTAATATAGTTTCTAGATCCTTTACTCTATAGTATAACTTTCTATTATAAAAGAATACTACTCTACTACTAGCGACGTCCTTTACTAGATAGCTAGGGCACTACTATAATACGTATTATATACGCCTATAAGCTACTAACTCTAAGAGAGTAACTTATATATATAAAGATATCTTCTATATATATAAAGATATCTTCTATATATATAATATACTAACTTCTTATACCTTATTAGGCTAGCTATAGCGTATAGCCTATAGAGTAAAGGAGGATACTTTAACTAATAAATAGATCTTTAGGTCTAGAGATAAAATATATTTAGTATAAGTATATAAAGTATAAATATTACGCCTACCTTAGCCTAGCTACTAGCCTAGTACGCCTATCTAGTAGTACGCCTACCTTAGCCTAGCTACTAGCTATATACTTTAGTAAGAGAAGGTAGATAGTAGGTAAAACTAGATATACTCGAGACTACTTTATTAATTTCTAGCCTAGCCTTAATAACGTAGTAGCTTAGAAGTCTAACGATTTAGCTAGTTTAGAGGAATTTTTTTTCTAATAAACGGCCTCTACGCTCTCTATACTAGTATTCTATAGGATACCTAGCGTAACTAGAACTAATTAAATCCTAGCCTAGCTATAGCCTATTAATAGAAACTTCGCGAATATAAGTATATACTACTTAAGAACTATATACTACTTTTTCTTTTAGCTACTAGCTACTAGCTATACTATTACTAGCCTCTAGCTACTATACTACTTTACTAAGCTACTAGCTTTTATTTACCTTTTATTTAGGCTTAGAAAGTTACTTATAAGTATAGAGTAGTAAGTACTCTTAGTTATAGGTTCTTTCCTTTTATTATAAGAAAATATAGTACTCTTAAAAGTACTTTTAGTTATATACTACTCTCGCTTAATACTAATTTTTACGATAATAACTATTAAGAAGTGCAGTCTAGTTAGTACTTCCTAAGGCACCGAACTAAACTAGTTAGTTTAGTTCTAGGGTTAGGTAATATAGGTTATATAATATTAGGTTATATAACCTACTAGGAAATATATCTTAGGAGAAGGTATAACCTATAACTAATATAATTAACTCGGTTAGTTCCTACCTACTATCTCTACTTCTACTACGCGTTATACCTACCTATCCGACGAGTGCCTACGAGAATATAACTTAATAGGCGTTTAATAGGTTATAAGTCTAGGTTTATAAAGAGGCCCTAGGTAGTAAGAGTTAGCCTTCTTATCCTTAAAGTAATACGTTTTACCTCTTATAGGACCTATAGTATTAACTAGATAGAGAAGTAGGAAAAGAGTATACGGGAGACTAGAGGCATATCCTATCTATACTACTAAGAAGCTTTAGATAATCCTAGCTATATACTAGACGTCCCTAAAGGGCAGATAAGATAGAGAAAAGCCTAGTAAGACATACTTAAGATTAGACGAGTATAAAGAGGAAAGAGTTAGCCTTAGGCTATAGCACCTAAAAGGATAAGACTAGGCCTAAGCACTTAGTACTACTAATACCTTAGAACTAGCTAGTAGTGCCCTTCTAAGAAGGTAGATCTTCTAGAGGTTCTCTACCTAAGAACCTAACTAACTCCCCTAAGAAAGAAGAGTCTTTAGATACCTTAGCTAAAAGAGAAGAGTCTTAGTAATAAAGGAAAACAGCTATTTAGAAACTACTATTAGATTAAAAGAGCTTATATTTTCTAGAGTTAGGTTTGTTTATTTAACTTTATAGAAATAGATTTAGCAAGTAGAATTAGTAAGAGAAGGGCTATACTAGTACTATATAAAGAGAACTAGAGACAATAGTTTAGTCTACTATAGAACTACCTTAAATTAAAGGATATATTTTAGATTATCTCGGAGACTATACCCGAGTCCTCTATAGAGTTATTACTATTAGTACTTAGCCTAAGGCACTTAAGAAGTAACCTAGAATAGGTTAAGGCTAATGCTACTACTAGATACGAGATAATAATCTACCTATTAGAAGATAATTAAGAGGAGACTATTAAGGAGAGACAAGCCTTAAAGATATAGGAAAAGATAAGAGCTAAGTATAGCAAGGTATATACTATATATATAATAGCATATATCTAGGAGTTTATAAACTTCTAGATAATAAAGGATATAATAATTTAAAAGGCATAGGTCTAACTAGCTAGTATAGCTAGAAGGATTATAGAGGTAGACCCTTAGAAGGCATACTATAAGGAGCTAGAGAGGAGACTTAAGCATCTCCTTAATAGCTTGCCTAAGGCGTACTAAAGCATAAAGGATACTATCCTTACCTAGTAGTCTATATTATATAAGGGTATACTATAGCTACTAGAATTATATAAAGCTAGACTAAACTAGTTCTAAGAAATAGTAATATTTGCTAAGAGGAAAGGGATTTAAGGCACGAGACTAAAATGCTACCTCTATAATTAGGAGCATTTTAGAGGCGTCGCTAAATGCCTATACCTTAATAAAGCTAAGAAGACTATTAACCTAAGACAGAGCTATAGAGTAGAAAAGAGAAGAACACTACCTAAAGAGAGCAGCTTTAGGAGAAGATCCTTACTAAATAAGGAAATATTAAAAGAAATAGTAAAGAAACTTAACCTAAAAGTCTAATCCCTTAAGAAAAGATAAAGCTTAAGGAAGTTTTCTAAGAAGGCTTATACTACCTAAGAAGATATAGAACCTTTAGTAATATCTAAAGCATCTTAATCCCTATTAAAGGATAATAATATAGATAAGGTTATATACTTAACTATAAAAGCAAAAGGCAAGTATATGCTATTAAAATAGCTGCTTAACTCTTGCGCTTTATTATATATAACTAACTAGGAACTACTTTTTAGAGAACTAAAACCTCTTTAGAAGAAAAAGTAGATTAAGGTCGGTAGTAGCTATTTAATAGCTATATATATAGGAGACGTAGTAATAAGTAGGAGAAGAGGAAAATAGATTATACTTAAGAATATCCTCTTTATACCTAGCTTAGGAGTTAATCTTATTTCTTAGAGCTAATTTAGCTAGCAGTATAGTATTTAGCTACTAAAGTTTATACTTATTTTATTATCTAGGAAACTAGTTATCTAAATAAAACTATTAGAAGGAGTACTATTTATTAAGGAGATTAATAAGGCCTTATAGGAGCTTATAATACTATGCCTTAATTAGAATTAAGAGAATAAAGCTTATACCTTTAAAGCCTAAGAGAAATCCTAGAAATAGTAGGAGCTTTAATATAGGAGACTTATATACTTTAGAGAGGGTCTTTTTAGAAACCTATATAAGGTTTCTAACTTAAAGGCTTAGATTCCTATTCTAAAAGAATACTAGCTATATAGGGTATATTCCTTAGTAAAGATAAAGAAATATAGAGAGAAAGAAACTAAGAGGAAACCCTAGAGGTTATCTCTTAATTAATTAATTAATTATTCTATTAACGTCCTTTAGAAGTCGAAGACTATATAGGACGGGAGCTGCAGGTAGCTACTAGTTAGATTCTATCTAGGGGTATCTTATTCGCGCTACGATATATATTATAGGCTAATGCCTAAGAGAGGCTCGTTCGAGTAGAGAGAGAAAGGAAAGGGAGGGTTCCTAGGTTAGTTATCGGAGTTTTCTAGTCGGTTATTTTTCTTTTTTTTTTCTAGAATTCTAGAATTTTAGCTTTTGCTAAGCTTATACGCCTTAGCACTTGCTTAGTACCTAGCGCTAAGCTTATAAATATCGAAATAGAGGTGTCTATCGTACTAGTAGAAGCAGGTAGTTTCGATATCGATAGAGGTATAGAGAGCCTTCCTACCTATCCGTCTTATTTTCTAGAGAGCTCTAGTATCCCCTAGATAGTATAGTTTCTAGTCGGGGAGAGTCTGCCTTTATCTCTTCCTTCTACGGCCCTTTTTAGTAGTTTAGATAGTTTTTCTCTTTGCCCTAGTAGCTGCCTCTCGTCTCTGCCTTTCTACTTGTCTCTATCTATTTTGTTTTCTTTTTCTCTTTCTCTATTTATCGTTAGGTTTAGGTTATTAGTTCTATCTTTAGATTCTTAGGTTTTATAGTTTTTTTCGGCTATATAGTAATAGTAGAGGAGAGTTGTCTTATCTTATCTTATCTTATCTTATCTTTGCCCTTATACTTTGCTAGTATACTCTAGGAGTACCTATTTCTACCTACGGCCGCGTAGAGGCATATAATAGGACTTCGTAAGTAGAGGTTATCTCTTATTTCTATTAATATCTATAGTCCTTTGCCTATCTTAAGACTAGGATATAAGTAGTAGCTTAAGATTATTAATAACTTCTTAAGAAAGAAATAGACTTTCCTAATAAAGTCTAGAGAAGATATACTAAGTATCCTTAAAGACTAGAAGGTAAAAGCTAAGCTATAATCGGGAAATCCCCTTTAGGTTATAAGGAGTAATAGGGTAAGAGAGCTTCTTACTATACTAAAATAGTAGGAGAAGGAATATAGAATTTCCTTCTATACTACTAAAGTATATAACTCTATCTAGAATAAAGTAGTTAAGAGGTTAATCTAAACCTCTAAAGATTATATAAGAGTAATACTAGAAGATACTTATATACTTATTAAATTTTAGCTAGAAGCCTTAGCAGCCTATATAGTTATTAGAAACTCTCTTCCTAATAGCCTAGAAATTAATAGTTTTAAGATTTTACCTAAGGAGGCCTTTTTAGGTATCTAGCTCTTAGTATTATACTTTAGAGTTTAGGGTTGCAAAGTAGTAGTCTATATAGATTCTAAGTCCTACCTAGCTAGGGTAAGGTTAGATAAACTAATAAATAAAGGCAAGGATACTATATTTATTAGGTATATTCCTAATACTACTAAAATATAGCTCTTCTAGGAGCCTAATATAAGAGCTATTAAAGCCTATAGTACTATAACTTAGTTTAAGTATAAGAAAGGAGGAGATATAGAGCTAAATGTTCCTAAGCTTAACTAAGCAAGTAACGCACCTATTAGAAACCTAGTTAGCAGACCTTTAAAAAAGCTAATAGTAGTTATATCCCCTATAGCTACTATACCTATAACTATAGTAACTAAACCTATAGGTCCTAGCTAGATACTCTTTATATAGTTGCTACCTCTATTAAAGAATAAGAAGGAGTACTAAAGGATAGAGGATCTAGAAGAAGAAAACCTTAGGTATACGAATACTAAGATTAGAAATAGACTATAGGTAGCAACTAAACTACCTAGTTTAGTTCGGCGGTTACGTAATCTAACTAAACTAGCTAGTTCGGTTCGCCTATTACGTAACGTAGGCAGCGCACCTATATTTACTCTAAATGCCGTAGAGTAGAGCCTAAGAGAAAATAAGGACTAGGAGGCAGACTAAGACTAGACCTATAGCTAAAAGAGAAGAAGATCTATCTTAGATAAAGGACTAGACCTAGAGCTAAAAGTTTATAGTATAGTTATAAGATAAGTGCTTTAGAAGAGATAGAGAGAATAAGGATAGAAGGAGGAGCTAAGTATAAAGCACTATAGAGCATTCCTTAGCTAAGTCTAAAGCTAAGATTAGGAGTAGATCTAGGAGGCCCTATTAGAGGTCTAAGAGTCTATATTTATAGTACTTACTTCTTAAGTCTCTATATAAAGATAAGAGGTACCTATTCTAAAGTTCTATAAAGAGGCAATTTAGGACCCTAAATAAGGATATATATAGGAAGATATAGTCTAAAAGGAGCTAACTATATTAAGAAGCAATAATACCTAAATAGAGGTTATTCCCCTAAAAGAAGCAAACCTTATAATATCTAAATAGGTATTTAATATAAAGAGATTAATTAGTAGAGCTATTAAAAAGTTTAAAGCAAGACTAGTTATAAGAGGTTTCTCTTAGAAATTTAGAGTTAACTTCTAAGAAACCTTTATACTAATAGTTAGGCATAATACCCTAAGGGTATTTATAGCTATAGTTTATAAAAAGGACCTAGAACTTTACTAAGTAGATATAAATAATGCATTTACTAAAAGCAAACTCTAAGAAGAAATCTTTATAATTCTACTACTAGAAGTTAAGATTCTACTTAATATAGTCCTATAAATCCTAAGAAGCTTATATAGACTTAAGTAAGTAGCGAGAGACTAGAACAAACTCTATATCTTAAAGTTAAAACAGATTAGGTTTATATAATTAGAAGTAGACCTATACCTTCTTATCTACTAGGAAAGGAATATTCTAATCCTAACTTATATAGATAATATTCTAATTATAGTACTAAAGCTAGAAGATATACTTTAGTTTAAGGAATAGCTAAGCAAGGTATTTAAGATTAAAGATCTTAGAGAACTAGAGAAGATCCTTAGAATAAGGTTAATAAGAGATAGATAAGCTAGAACTTTAAAGCTTAATTAGGAATACTTTATTTAAGAGAACCTTATAAAGCTAGGAATAACTAAAGATATAGCTAATCTAACTCTCTTACTAATAGATAGTTATAAAGGCCTAAAACTAATAGGCCTATATAATAAGAGAGGAAATAGAACTAATTACTAAAGTTAAACCGGTACCTAGATATAGCCTATAGTTATAATAAGACTAGATATTGCTTTCTCTCTTAGTAGGCTAAGCTTATATATCTTAGACCTAGCTAGGAGACACTTGCAAGCTCTAAAGAAACTAGCAAGGTACCTAAGATTATCCTAAGACTTAGGGTTAATATTTAGGAGAGAAGAGGGAAAGCTAATAGGATATTTAGACTCTAACTATATAATAGACAAGGCAGACAGAGTCTTAATCCTTAGAAGCATCTACTTCCTCTATAGAGCCCTAGTTTCTTAGATAAGTAGGAAGCAAAAGTCTATTATAATATTAATAATAGAAGCTAAGTATATAGCTATAAATATATATGCAAAGCAGTCTTAATTCCTAGTAGCACTCTTAAGAGAGATAGACTATATAGAGCTAGTAGGAGAATACCTATTTTAGCTAACTATTAAAGCTTATTCTAATATAGTAAGAGAGCTAATACTAGTATAGATTATAGGGGATAACTAAGCAGCCTTAACACTTATTAAGGATATATATACCTATAAGAGATCTAAATATATTAATATTATATATAACTATATTAGGCATCTCTAGTAGTAGAGAAAGATTATAGTAGAATATATTCTAATAAAAGAGATAGTCGCTAATAGCCTAACTAAACTAAAGAATAGGCTATAGTTTTAGGAGTTTATAAGACAGCTCTAGCTTATATAAGGAAGGGCAGGAAGGTTCTATCCCTATATTATAATAGGTTATTAGGTACTAGGGAAGAACTAAAAAACAAATATAAGGGGCAGGTAGAAGACTACCTAGCCTAAGTAGAAGTATTAAGAAGTATAGTCTAGTTAGTACTTCCTAAGGCACTAAACTAAACTAGTTAGTTTAGTTCTAGGGTTAGGTAATATAGGTTATATAATATTAGGTTATATAACCTACTAGGAAATATATCTTAGAAGAAAGTGCAACCTATAACTAACTAATATAATTAACTCGGTTAGTTCCTACCTACTATCTCTACTTCTACTACGCGTTATACCTATCCGACGAGTGCCTATAAGATTAAACGAGATTAATACTATAGGCTATATCTAGGTACCGGTTTAACTTTAGTAATTAGTTCTATTTCCTCTCTTATTATATAGGCCTATTAGTTTTAGGCCTTTATAACTATCTATTAGTAAGAGAGTTAGATTAGCTATATCTTTAGTTATTCCTAGCTTTATAAGGTTCTCTTAAATAAAGTATTCCTAATTAAGCTTTAAAGTTCTAGCTTATCTATCTCTTATTAACCTTATTCTAAGGATCTTCTCTAGTTCTCTAAGATCTTTAATCTTAAATACCTTACTTAGCTATTCCTTAAACTAAAGTATATCTTCTAGCTTTAGTACTATAATTAGAATATTATCTATATAGGTTAGAATTAGAATATTCCTTTTTTAGTAGATAAGAAGGTATAGGTCTACTTTTAATTATCTAAACCTAATCTATTTTAACTTCGAGATATAGAGTTTGTTCTAGTCTCTTACTACTTACTTTAGTCCGTATAAGCTTCTTAGGATTTATAAGACTATATTAGGTAGAATCTTAACTTCTAGTAGTAGAATTATAAAGATTTCTTCTTAGAGTTTGCTCTTAGTAAATGCATTATTTATATCTACTTAGTAAAGTTCTAGGTCCTTTTTATAAACTATAGCTATAAATACCCTTAGGGTATTATGCCTAACTATTAGTATAAAGGTTTTCTAGAAGTTAACTCTAAATTTCTAAGAGAAACCTCTTATAACTAGTCTTACTTTAAACTTTTTAATAGCTCTACTAATTAATCTCTTTATATTAAATACCTATTTAGATATTATAGGGTTTGCTTCCTTTAGAGAAATAACTTCTATTTAGGTATTATTACTTCTTAATATAGTTAGCTCCTTCTAGACTATATTCTCCTATATATGTTTCTATTTAGGGTCCTAAATTACCTCTTTATAGAACTTTAGAATAGGTACCTCTTATCTCTATATAAAGACTTAAGGGGTAAGTACTATAAATATAGACTCTTAGACCTCTAATAGGGCTTTTTAGATCTACTCCTACTCTTAGCCTTAGACTTAGCTAAGGAATACTTTATAGTACTTTATACTTAGCTCCTTCTCCTATTCTTATTCTCTCTATCTCTTCTAAAGTACTTATCTTATAACTATACTATAAGCTTTTAGCTCTAGAACTAGTCCTTTATCTAAGATAGATCTCCTTCTCTTTTAGCCGTAAGTCTAGTCCTAGTCTCCCCCCTAGTTTTTATTTTCCCTTAGGTTCTACTCTATAGTATTCGAGGCAAGTATAGATACGCTACCTATATTACTTAATAGGCGAACCGAACTAGCTAGTTCGGTTAGATTACGTAACCGCTAAACTAAACTAGGTAGTTTAGTTACTACCTATAGTCTATTTCTAATCTTAGTATTTATATACCTAAGGTTTTCTTCTTCTAGATCCTCTATCCTCTAGTACTCCTTTTTATTCTTTTATAGAGGTAGTAACTATATAAAGAGTATCTAGCTAGGACCTATAGGTTTAGTTACTATAGCTATAGGTATAGTAGCTATAAAAGGTGCAACTACTATTAGCTTCTTTAAAGGTCTGCTAACTAGGTTTCTAATAGATGCGTTACTTGCTTAGTTAAGCTTAGGAACATTTAGCTCTATATCTCCTCCTTTCTTATACTTAAACTAAGTTATAGTACTATAGGCTTTAATAGCTCTTATATTAGGCTCCTAGAAGAGCTATATTTTAGTAGTATTAGGAATATACCTAATAAATATAGTATCCTTGCCTTTATTTATTAGTTTATCTAACCTTACCTTAGCTAGGTAGGACTTAGAATCTATATAGACTACTACTTTGCAACCCTAAACTCTAAAGTATAATACTAAGAGCTAGATACCTAAAAAGGCCTCCTTAGGTAAAATCTTAAAACTATTAATTTCTAGGCTATTAAGAAGAGAGTTTCTAATAACTATATAGGCTACTAAGGCTTCTAGCTAAAATTTAATAAGTATATAAGTATCTTCTAGTATTACTCTTATATAATCTTTAGAGGTTTAGATTAACCTCTTAACTACTCTATTCTAGATAGAGTTATATACTTTAGTAGTATAGAAGGAAATTCTATATTCCTTCTCCTACTATTTTAGTATAGTAAGAAGCTCTCTTACCCTATTACTCCTTATAACCTAAAGGGGATTTCCCGATTATAGCTTAGCTTTTACCTTCTAGTCTCTAAGGATACTTAGTATATCTTCTCTAGACTTTATTAGGAAAGTCTATTTCTTTCTTAAGAAGTTATTAATAATCTTAAGCTACTACTTATATCCTAGTCTTAAGATAGGCAAAGGACTATAGATATTAATAGAAATAAGAGATAACCTCTACTTACGAAGTCCTATTATACGCCTCTACGCGGCCGTAGGTAGAAATAGGTACTCCTAGAGTATACTAGCAAAGTATAAGGGCAAAGATAAGATAAGATAAGATAAGATAAGACAACTCTCCTCTACTATTACTACGTAGCCGAAAAAAACTATAAAACCTAAGAATCTAAAGATAGAACTAATAACCTAAACCTAACGATAAATAGAGAAAGAGAAAAAGAAAACGAGATAGATAGAGACAAGTAGAAAGGCAGAGACGAGAGGCAGCTACTAGGGCAAAGAGAAAAACTATCTAAACTACTAAAAAGGGCCGTAGAAGGGAGAGATAAAGGCAGACTCTTCCCGACTAGAAACTATACTATCTAGGGGGTACTAGAGCTCTCTAGAAAATAAGACGGATAGGTAGGAAGGCTCTCTACACCTCTATCGATATCGAAACTACCTGCTTCTACTAATACGATAGACACCTCTATTTCGATATTTATAAGCTTAGCGCTAGGTACTAAGCAAGTGCTAAGGCGTATAAGCTTAGCAAAAGCTAAAATTCTAGAATTCTAGAAAAAAAAAAGAAAAACAACCGACTAGAAAACTCCGATAACTAACCTAGGAACCCTCCCTTTCCTTTCTCTCTCTACTCGAACGAGCCTCTCTTAGGCATCGGCCTATAATATATATCGTAGCGCGAATAAGATACCCCTAGATAGAATCTAACTAGTAGCTACCTGCAGCTCCCGTCCTATATAGTCTTCGACTTCTAAAGGACGTTAATAGAATAATTAATTAATTAATTAAGAGATAACCTCTAGGGTTTCCTCTTAGTTTCTTTCTCTCTATATTTCTTTATCTTTACTAAGGAATATACCCTATATAGCTAGTATTCTTTTAGAATAGGAATCTAAGCCTTTAAGTTAGAAACCTTATATAGGTTTCTAAAAAGACCCTCTCTAAAGTATATAAGTCTCCTATATTAAAGCTCCTACTATTTCTAGGATTTCTCTTAGGCTTTAAAGGCATAAGCTTTATTCTCTTAATTCTAATTAAGGCATAGTATTATAAGCTCCTATAAGGCCTTATTAATCTCCTTAATAAATAGTACTCCTTCTAATAGTTTTATTTAGATAACTAGTTTCCTAGATAATAAAATAAGTATAAACTTTAGTAGCTAAATACTATACTACTAGCTAAATTAGCTCTAAGAAATAAGATTAACTTCTAAGCTAGGTATAAAGAGGATATCCTTAAGTATAATCTATTTTCCTCTTCTCCTACTTATTACTACGTCTCCTATATATATAGCTATTAAATAGCTACTACCGACCTTAATCTACTTTTTCCTCTAAAGAGGTTTTAGTTCTCTAAAAAGTAGTTCCTAGTTAGTTATATATAATAAAGCGCAAGAGTTAAGCAGCTATCTTAATAGTATATACTTGCCTTTTGCTTCTATAGTTAAGTATATAACCTTATCTATATTATTATCCTCTAATAGGGATTAAGATACTTTAGATATTACTAAAGGTTCTATATCTTCTTAAGTAGTATAAGCCTTTTTAGAAAACTTCCTTAAGCTTTATCTTTTCTTAAGAAATTAGACTTTTAGGTTAAGTTTCTTTACTATATCTTTTAATACTTCTTTATCTAGTAAGGATCTCCTTCTAAAGCTACTCTCTCTAGGTAGTATTCTTCTCTTTTCTACTCTATAGCTCTATCTCGAGTTAATAGTTCTCTTAGCTTTATTAAGGTATAGATACTTAGTAATACTTCTAAAATACTCCTAATTATAGAGGTAGTATTTTAGCCTCGTACCTTAGATCCCTTTCTCCTTAGTAAATATTACTATTTCTTAGAACTAGTTTAGTCTAGCTTTATATAATTCTAGTAGCTATAGTGCACTCTTATATAATATAGACTACTAGGTAAGGATAGTATCCTTTATACTTTAGTACGCCTTAGGTAAGCTATTAAGGAGATGCTTAAGTCTCCTTTCTAGCTCTTTATAGTATGCCTTCTAAGGGTCTACCTCTATAATCCTTCTAGCTATACTAGCTAGTTATACCTATGCCTTTCTAATTATTATATCCTCTATTATCTAAAAGTTTATAAACTCCTAGATATATACTATTGCATATATAGTATATACCTTACTATACTTAGCTCTTATCTTTTCCTATATCTTTAAGGCTTATCTCTCCTTAATAGTCTCCTCTTAATTATCTTCTAATAGGCAGATTATTATCTCGTATCTAGTAGTAGTATTAGCCTTAACCTATTCTAGGTTACTTCTTAAGTGCCTTAGGCTAAGTACTAATAGTAATAATTCTATAAAAGACTCGAGTATAGTCTCTAAGATAATCTAAAATATATCCTTTAATTTAAGGTAGTTCTATAGTAGGCTAAACTATTATCTCTAGTTCTCTTTATATAGTACTAGTATAGCTCTTCTCTTACTAATTCTACTTACTAAATCTATTTCTATAAAGTTAAATAAATAAACCTAACTCTAGAAAATATAAGCTCTTTTAATCTATTAGTAGTTTCTAGATAGCTGCTTTCCTTTATTACTAAGACTCTTTTCTCTTAGCTAAGGTATCTAAGGACTCTTCTCTCTTAGAGGAGTTAGTTAGGTTCTTAGGTAGAGAACCTCTAGAAGATCTACCTTCTTAGAAGAGTACTACTAGCTAGTTCTAAGGTATTAGTAGTACTAAGTACTTAGGCCTAGTCTTATCCTTTTAGGTGCTATAGCCTAAGGCTAACCCTTTCCTTTTTATACTCGTCTAATCTTAAGTATGCCTTACTAGGCTTTTCTCTATCTTATCTACCCTTTAGGGACGTCTAGTATATAGCTAGGATTATCTAAAGCTTCTTAGTAGTATAGATAGGATATGCCTCTAGTCTCCCGTATGCTCTTTTCCTACTTCTCTATCTAGTTAATACTATAGGTCCTATAAGAGGTAAAACGTATTACTTTAAGGATAAGAAAGCTAACTCTTACTACCTAGGGCCTCTTTATAAACCTAGACTTATAACCTATTAAACGCCTATTAAGTTATATTCTCGTAGGCACTCGTCGGATAGGTAGGTATAACGCGTAGTAGAAGTAGAGATAGTAGGTAGGAACTAACCGAGTTAATTATATTAGTTAGTTATAGGTTATACCTTCTCCTAAGATATATTTCCTAGTAGGTTATATAACCTAATATTATATAACCTATATTACCTAACCCTAGAACCGAACTAGCTAGTTTAGTTCGGTGCCTTAGGAAGTACTAACTAGACTGCACTTCTTAATAATAAGTCTATTTAAAGTAACTAACGTAATTAGGAAATAGGCGTACTACCTAGCCTTACTAAGCGTATAGCGCCTCTATAATATCTTCTATATATCCTTACTAAAGCCTTAAAAAGGTACTATAGGCGACGTAAGTATAAAAAGTATACTACTTATAAAAAAGAACTTAAGTAAGTAGAGAGTTAAAGAAATCCTAAATACGTAAGTTAGATATAGGAAGCGCTAGTAGTTAGTTAAATAAATAGGCTAGCTAGAAGAATATAATATATAGGGACTAGTCGAGTATATTAGAGAATATAAGATACTAGATAAATTTAAAGTAACGTATAAGGAAAATAAGTATAGTCTATTATTTATTTATTTATTTATTTATTTATTATTTATTTATTCTATTAACGTACTTTAGAAGCTAAAGGCTATATAGTACGTAGAGACTTCTAGATTCCTAGAAGTCTCTCTAACTTTATTTATAAGAGAAAAGCCTCTTAGGCTAGAAAACTCTTTTCTTTAGAGTTCCTTTATTATATTATATTATATATTATAGGCCGATACCTAGGTAAGAATTCTAGCTCTATACTAAGCTTATATACCTTAGTACTTATACTTAGTATCTAGCGCTAATATTCCTAACTAGCTTATTCTTAAAGACCTTCTTCTCTAAGGAGACTTTCTTAGCCTTTTTCTCCTTCTCTAAGAAAGAATAAAGGCTAATAGTAGCGTAAATAGCTTTATACTTAACTAGTATATCTCTATACTTAGCGATCTATAAGTATAGTTAGTATATAATAAAAAGATAATAAGCTACTAGATATACCTTAGTAATTAGCTCTATTATACTCTAAAGGATACTATTAAGCTAGGAGGCCTTATAGACGAGCGCGTAGGACCTCTACGAGGCTCTACTACTACTCTCCTTCTTAGTAGGCTCGCTACTAGCTAGCTTACTATTATTAATTTAAAGGCGCTTTATAACTATCTTAGTCTCTATACGTATAGTTAGTAAATATAACACGTAAGTAATTCGTATACTACGCGCGACGTTAAAGGAAGAAATTACTAGTATAAGTAGTATCTAGCTAGGTCTAGGCGTTAACTACTACTTACTAGCTATTAGCTTAAGCTATATTATTTCTATAGTAGTATATAAAGAGTACTAGCCTCCTTCTCTTAAGCGCTTTTTATTCTTATTAATATTTTACTATTACTAGAGATAAATAGTAGTATATTAAAAGGCCTTAAGGCTTTTTTTATTTAGTAGTTCTTTTATCGTTACGCTTATCTATTCTTTTATAAGATAACTGTATAGTAGATGCGTATAGAGCCCTAAACTAGAATTAGTATAGCTAAGGCGGGATATATAAGCTTAAATTAGTACTAAAAATTCTTCTTTATTTACTTAGTACTATTAATTAGCCTCTAATTTAGCCTCTAATTTAGTCTCTAATTTACATAGGCTAATTTGGCGAAATTAGCCTTTGAAAATCGCTTAATTTAAGGCTAAGTAGATGGGGCCTTAGGTAGCCATCAAATTTAAATCTAGCTAGTGGACGCACATTGTCCCCGGAGTAGCCTAATGGCGACCAAACGGAGCTCGGTTCGGCCCCACCTGACGTTTGCAACTCCCTCTTGTCTTCTGTTCTGCTTGAACGTGATCATAAAGCGCCCGTGCTTGTTCGTGCTTTGACCTCTTGCGACGCACATGTAGCCCATGTGGCAGCTGGCTTCACGAGACGATCCGCGTCGCGGTCACTTAGGACGCCGAGGATGAGCATTTTGCATCGCGACACGCGGGAGATGGGCGCTGTGGGCGAGTCCACCGACGATACAACAGACCGCCATGACCACGCCGATTTCACCACCGCTGCCGAGGGGAGCGACCATAACAGTAGTGTCACCAGCGACGTATCCGCGCCCACGCTGCCGAGCACACCGCGCCGCCCCGATCTCCTCTCGCGCCTAACGCTGCAACTCCCGCCGTCCGCCCCTGCTGTTTCCGTGCCCTTGACTCCTGCTATCCCAAGACATTCGCGCGGTATGGATTTTAGTCGCGCTTCAACGACGCTGCATCATTCGACGCTGGCCGAAAGTGACGCGGACTCGTCTCCCATCGTCTCGCACAAGGGTATGCCGATCCCCGCGCGCCGTTTATCCTCAAGCGCCATGGCTGTCGACTCACTGAACATCGGCAGCGGCAGTGCCATGCCATGGGGTTCGCTGGCGCTGGGCCATGAAAAGAGCGCGGTCAGTAGCTCAGTGGGAAGCACCAACATCGTGGCCTCGGAGAGCGAGACCTCGAGTAGTGACGACGACGCGAGCATGGGAGGGGACGATATCGAGGATCCGGTGTTCTCGACGCCTCAAGTGCACAAGTTGCAGAACGCGTGTGCTCCAACACCGTTTCAGCAGTCTACTCAACCACCGTCAACTCCGACTGCCTCTACATGGGGCACCGGCAGCCACTTCTCACCCGCTCAAGCATCCTTGCTCAAGACGATTAGGCGAACGAGATTGCACAAAAGTAGCAAAGGGAGGAGCAGGAAGAGTTCTAGTAGTGCGAGCGGAAGCGGCTATAGCTCGGTGGCATCGCCCAGAACTACCTCCCCGCCTCCGATGCGAAGCATTGAGACTGCAGGCGGAAGCTATTTTGCCATGGCCAATGCTGCACGTAGCCGACGCGAGAGCTTAGCACTGGGCGCAGACGGCCTTCATCTCTCCAGTGGCAACGACAGCGGGGATGAGGCACACGCCATGGCAATTTCAACGCCGGGCGTGGTGCGGCGCCCAGTCGTCCGGCGTGGCAACTTACTGCCCAAGACCAAAGGATTCGCTCGCATTCGTGCCGCATTGATTGAGGAGGCTGCACCGGTCGATGCGGAATCGAGACGAGAAGCCGAGACGATTCGCCAAGTGCGGGAACGCGACAACAGTGTGACGGACTTCGACCCGCAACATGAACGCCCTCAGAGTTCCACTGCAGCATCATCTCCGAATCTGCTGCCCGCCGTGCCCGAGTCCGCGCAGGAAGATTTTGGCCGAGACCTGGACGGTGACGCTGGCGTCAGTCGTGGGTTGGGCCTAAATGCAAACTTCTCCGACCACGCGACTCGCAACAGTGGTGGGCTGGAGTACTGGCATCGCTTCGATTCGTCTGCACGGACGCCTCCGCCGGCAGCCTTTGGTCGACAGAGCAGCAGCGCCGTGTCTGACAGTAACATGGACTCGCCATTCGGAGATTTCACCACATGGCGTCGGCCACGGGCGCGATCGTCAGCTTCTGACGCGTCTGAAGCCATCATGTCTAACGGCGCAGGGGCCGTGCTGAGCGACGACATGCATCTACAGAAATTCAAGAAACGACCGCGTGAGGACGACTTCGACATTGGCACCATAAAAAGGCGAGCTGTGTCTCCGGGTATGAGCACTGCACAGAATAGTCCGGTGCTCGCGAACTCGCCATCGTCACGCGACACGCATGGAGGGACGTGGGGTCAGCCGCCGGAAAGATCGCACAAAGCACCGTCGACCGTGAGCGATACAGGCTCGCAAGTGCCACCCACACGAGCTGGCAGCGGAGGCAGTATCAGCGGCGCAGCGAACATGGTTAGCCAGGGCAAGAAGCTGGGATTGCAGCCGATGGCGGACACGAGAGACGAGCTGATGAAAATGAGCATCGAATAGCATCGAAACGGGAGTTCTTTGTTTGATAGTGTGAATTTAGCGATGGCGCTGCGGGTAGGCATGCATGTATAATACTCTCCTGGCGTATGCGTGATGAGATCCGTGTAGTGGCCTTCTACGCACGTGAATCCTTGCGCCTCGGGTTGCTTTAGGAGAGTCTACACGTCGGCCGACTAGTCGCATAGGACGGCTAACTTATCGGAAATTAAGGTTTACCCCTATAAGAGTAGATTTAGCTCCGGACTAGTTAGTTTAGTTTAGATAGAGATTTCTAACCTCTATTAACTATTACTCTAAGTACTATTATAGAAACTATTAAGAATAGCCTTTAAATAATAATAATATAAACTCTAATAAGATATATAAATAGATAGATAATTCTTATATACTATTCTACTTCTTTCTAACTAGAGTAAGTAGTATACTCTATATATTTTAGTTAAGAGTAATATAAGCTATAAGTAGAAATATAAATAGATATATATATAAGTAAGTTACTAAGTAAATACTCTCTATAAAGCGAGAAGAGACTATTAAAAGCATATAAAGTAGAAGATAAAGGCAGAGTAAACTACTAAGCTCTTAGTAGTAAATACCTTAAGTAATTATAGAAAAGTAAAGTAAACTACTAAGCTCTTAGTAATAAATATCTTAGGTAGTTAAAGATTTACTCTATAATACTAACTCTCTAAAAGATATTAACACTAGCTCTCTATAGTACTAAAGAAATAAAAAAACCTTCTATCTAATTATCGCCTAAGTATATCCTTTAAATTTTATATAATAATTATAAAAACTATACTAAAAGCCTTTTTTATTATTTATTCTATTTTTAAGCTACTAGTACGCTCTAAAGTATCGCTAGTAACTCTATACTTTTAGTTAAGATAGTATAGCTATAGTAATATATTTATATCTACTAGGTATATTATTAATATATAGTATAAGTACGTTACTTAGTATAAGAGATACTAGCTATTTATTAAACTACTTAAGTAGATCGCCTTAGGCCTTATAGTATCGTATTGTTTTTAATAGTAGGCATAATAGCGTAGTAGTTAGAATTAGTACTAGGTATATAGTTATTATTATATAAGATAAGTATAGTACTATTAAGTTAACTCGTTACGTTTATAATTATCTCCTCGTTAGGTATTTATCTAGCTAGTAGTAACTAGGCTAGTAGAGGCTTAAGTGCTAATAGATTCTTATAGTAGTAGTCTACTAGTAGATCCTTATAAGTACTTTTTAAGTTAAAGTAAAGCTTATATACTAACGCGCCGCCTTTCTAGCGTATATTATACTAAAGTAGTCTCTTTACTCTACTAGTCTACTTACTATTAATAACTTAAAGTACTCTATAATATTCTTTAGTTTCTTTATCTTCTCTTTTAATAAATTCTATTTTCTTATAGTCTTACGTAAATAGGTTATTATTATTAATAGCTAAAGTAGTATACTATAAAAGACTTATATAGAAAGTATTATAAATACGTTAATAGCCTAGATTAAGCTTATATATATTAGTTATAGTAGGTAGCCTTTAGTCTTCTAGTCGTCGTTAGTATAAACTATATAGTTATCTAAATAAGTAGATATAAAGTTATTTAAGTACTTATAAAGAGACTTAATAATATACGCCTAGAATATACTTAGAGTACTATATAGCCTAAATAGGACTACTATATACTCGTATATTTTAGAATAGTAGGTAAATATAGTTTTCTACTTATTTTCTATACGTACTTTTATATTATTAAAAGGAGCGATTACGTCTAATATTATAAAAACTTTAGCTTTAAATATATTAATTAGTATCTTATAAATCTATAGTATTAGATATCTATTCTTAACTATAATTACGTTAATAGTCCTATAGTTAATATAAACTTATAGCCTTCTACTAAGTTAACTTAATAATAAGAAGAAGTAAGAGTAGCCTTAATATTAATTATTAAGTATAGCTTTTTACTATTAGGTCGTTAATATACTTTTTAGCTATAGCTAGTTCTAAAATACTTATTAGGTATAAGTAGATAAATAGTAGTTTAGCGCTTAGTTTAAAATTAATAGCTAAATAGTTAATATAGTAGCGTCTCTACTACTACTAGATCTATAAGGGTGCCCTATATAGATACGGATAGGAGATACTAGCCCGGCCTATTTTCGGCTAGCTACTATAAGGACGGGCCGAGCCTACCTAGCTTAGTAAGGAGATACTCTTCGCTACTACCGTCGCATCTAGAATAATAAGGTAGATATTTAAATAGTTATAATCTAGAGCCTATTATCCTCGTATAAGCCTATAGTACTAATCTAATAACTCTAATACGTAAGTATCTCTTAAAACTATATAATAGCTCGAGGGATATTAGATAGAAGGACGCGCTCTGCGCTAAACGACGCTACTATAGACTAGAATAGCGCCGTAAAAGGTACTTCGTCCGAAACGTTACGTAAGATAAGTAACAACGCTACTATAAAGAACTAAAAATATTAATCTAACGATAGAGATAGACGGAGGCGTAAGTCTACTCTAGACGCACCTATAAAAGATAAAGAGATCGTAAATAAGAAAAAGAGACTATACTTTATAGAGTTATAATAATAGACGCTTTAAGTTAAGGCCGATATTAGGTAACTTAAAGTAGAAGCTACCTAATAGAGAGTTACCTTAGCCGAGCTAGACTAGAATAGGCTAGTTAGTAGCAACTAGCTCCTAAAGGCTAAAGAACCCCTTACGTTCGAGAGGAAGAGCTAGGCTTAGTACGATAACTAGATCTATACTATAAAATAACTATTTCGTAGATATCTAGATTTTAATAGTTATAAGAACTAAAAAATAGATTATACCGTAGATTATATAGGCAAGCTCTAGTAAGACTACTAGAAGTGTAAGAGGGTATATAGCAACGTATAGACTACCTTAGACCTCCGTCTAAAGATAGCGCTAATTCTTATAGAGTTATTATATATCGTATACTTCGCGTATATAAATACTATACGCTAAGCAAGGCGGTAGCAGCCGCTTACTAAGTACTAGTAAGGCCTAAGGCCCCTAACTTCTAGCTTTACTTCGCTCTTATAACTACCTTCCTTCCCCTATCGAGCTATCTTAGCTCGATAGGCAAATAGTAGTCTTCTCGTATACGCGACGTCCCTATTACGTCTGCGTATCTCTTATTATCTATAGGCCTTCTATTAAGTTCTATCGTACGTTACTATTATAATTTGCGTACGTAACGTAAGTAAGTCGTTACCGTATACTATTATTAATAGCAACGCGCGTTATTATATTTACTACGGTAATAGTATTATAAATTCTTGCTTATACGCTTCTAAACTTCTTTTATAATACTAATACTTAGTTATTTAGTTTTTTATAGACGCGCTCCGCCTTTACCTTACTATATATATATATACTTCTTATACTCTCTATATACGCTCTACGTACGTACTTAAGAACTACTATAAGATAGGCCCTAAGAAGACTAAGAAGCTATTTAAAGGTAAAGAGGCTACTATAGCCTCCCTATTAAGTAGCTTATAGGCGGGCCTAGAGCGTACTAGTAGAAATACTAGTACGCCTAGCAGCCGCGCCCTAAGTTTAGCTAGTAGCTAATCCCCCCTCTTACGTCTAGGTAGCATTGCTCTAGGTAAGAATAGCTAGTCGGGTAGTATACGCGGCGCGCGCTTGCCTTAGGCAAGCCCTAATACCCCTAGTAGTAGTCCGTAGCTAAGCCTATTTCTAGCCCCTAATACTACTAGTCGTCTTAGAGAAGATAGTTATAGTAGTAGCTATATTAGCTTTAGCCTAGTAATAAGTAGAGGCCGGAGTAAGCCTACGCTAGGCGGGTCGCTATTAGCCTAACTTCTGCTCGGTAGTAGTGCGCCTACGAAGTATACTCGCTCCCCGTTATTAGAGCTAGGCTCCTTACTAGACCTTATTACTAATAGAGCTATAGGCCCGCCTCCTAACTATACGCTAGCTATAAAGCGCTAACGCCTTATAGGCGCTTCTACTATACTACGTACTAGTACTATACTCGGCTTAGCTCCTATTACTTCTCGTATTAGTATAGCTAAGACTAAGTACCTTAAGTAGTATAATCGTTGCATTCGTAACGACTACGATTCTAGTAGACGTAACTATAAGTCCCTTTCTACTCGCTAGCTTATTATATTCTATTTATATATTAACTATAGTATAGGCTAGGCTACTTACTCTAGTAAGCTACTTAAGGATATTAATACTAAGAAGTATATACGTTATATACGTAGTAAGTATACTTATAAATAGACCTACTACGAAGCCGTTAAGTCGGTAGTACGTCGTATATACGACGTACGCGACGCGCTAGTATATTACTAGGCTAAGCTCGGCCGCTATAGAACCGATATAGTACGAGCTAATAGCTAGCAAGCGGTAGTAGATGCCTAGACCTAGCTAAACGCTACCTACGCTAGTAAGTTCTTTTTTTAATATCGCGCGTAGCGTACGCGTTACTTACGTCTCGTATTTGCTAACTACGCGTATAAAGACTAAGACAGTTATAAAGCGCCTCTAAACTAACGATAGCAAGCTAGCTAGCGGTAAGCCTACTAAGAAGGAGAGTAGCGGCAGCGCTTTATAGAGGTCCCGCGCGCTTATCTATAAGGCTACCTAGCTTAATAGTACCCTCTAGGATATAATAAAGCTACTTACTTAGATATATCTAGTAGCTTATCGCTTTTATATTATATACTAACTATACTTATAGATTACTAAGTATAGTAGCGTCCTAGTAGAGCGGGACGCTATTAATGCCGCTATTAGCCTCTATCTATCCTTAGAGAAGGAGGATAAGGCTAAGAAGGCCTCCTTAGAGAAGAAGGCTTCTAAGGATAAGCTAGCTAAAGGTAGTACCTAAGCTAGCGCTTCTTACGCTCCTTTATACTTCTATATATACGCTACTTATACGCTCTATATACGATACGCTATAATAAATGTTTAGTTAGCTCCCTATAAATAGTATAAAGCTTGTCTATAGAATAAAAAGCTATTTATTCTATCTTTCGTACCTATATATTATATGCGACGCGCCGTTGCGTCGCCTTTAGGCTACGCTTATTTACCTTACGCGTTGCCTCGAATTTGTCTAGTACCTTATATTCTTTAATATACTCGGCTAGTTCCTACGTATTATATTCTTCTAGCTAGCCTATCTACTTAACTAACTACTAACGTTTCTTATATCTAACTCGCGTGTCTAGGATCTCTTTAACTTACTACTCGCCTAAGTCTTCTTCTATAAGCGGTATGCCTTCTATATCTGCGTTACCTACGGCGCCCTTCTAAGGCTCTAGTAAAGATATATAGAATATATTATAAACGCGCTATATACTCGGTAAGGCTAGGCAATACGCCTACTTTCTAATTACGTTAATTACCTTAAATAGACCTATAAACTTCGGTACTAACTTCTTTATAGGTACCTTTAAGCGGAGGTTCTTCGAGAATAATAATACTATATCGCTAACCTTAAACTCTATCGGCTTATATCTAGTATTAAAGTATTTAGCTTACGCTTTAGCTATATATCGCTAGCGTTTCGTAAGGTCCTTATACGTTTCTTATAGTCGCTTTATAGCGTTAATTGCTACTAGTGCCTCTTTCCTAGAGAGCTCGTCTTAAGCGACTTACGTACTTGTCGCAATCTTCGCGTCGTAGCTATATACTACCTTAAACGAACTTATCTTAAACGTTAAATATACCGCGTTATTATAAGCTAATTCCGCCTAAGGTAGTAACGTTGCCTAGTTATCCTATTTATCGTTATAGAAGATATATAAGTACTATTTTAGCGTCTAGTTAGCACGTTCCGTCTACTCGTTAGTCTACGGGTAGAAGGCTATAAATAGCTTATAGTTTATATATAACTCGAAGTAGAAGTCTAACTAGAACTAGCTAGTAAAGATAGTGCCTCTATTACTTATAATTCTATATAGCATTTCGAATTAGCAAATTACCCTATTAATTAGGATCTATACGAGGTCTACGCTCGTATATTTCTTAGTAGTTAGTACGAAGAGGTTTATCTTCGAGTACTAGTCGATAATTACTAGGACCGCATTTTATACGTATATATCTCGCTTACTAGGCGGCAGGTCTATAATAAAGTCTATAGTTAGCTCCTTCTATAGAAGCTCCGGCTGCGGCAATGCTAATAGCTCGCTATATAGTCGATAGCGTCTTGCCTTTAATACTTAGCACTCCTAATAGGATTAGACGTACTAGCTAATATCTATAGACATTCCCGGCTAGTAATACTTCCGCTATACTAACTCGGTAGTTTTGTCCTTACTAAAGTAACTAGCGAGTAGATTATTATAGTATATATAGATTACCTACGTCCGTAGTATATAGTTCTTAGGAAGATATAGCTAATCGCTATAATATAGTACTCCTTCCCTAATATAATACCTATTGCATTCGCCTCTACTATACTACGCCTCCTCGAAGAGTTTCTTTATATTAGGCTTCTATAGCGTTAGCGATTTAGTAAAGTTAAGAACTAAGTCTAAGATATTTAGGTATAGTTCTTTTATAGCAACTACTACGCGTGCGATATATACGCTACTTAAGAAGTAGTCTTATATATACCCTTCTAGAAGCTGCCCTAAGGCTATACTTACGAGTTGCTCTTATATCGTAATTGCAATACGCTAGAGGAACGCCTAATTGCTATACTTAGCTCTTATACTATATACCTAGAGCTTCTTCTATAATATTAGTAGTAGGTTCGATATATACGCCTATTCGCATACGTAGTTACTATATCTTAACGGCGTATTAGCTAGGTTCGTTTTCCCTAGTTAATGCTTAATTACGAAATTAAATAGGGCTAGAAACACGGCCTAACGAGCCTATCTGCCTATAAGTTACTTTATTATTATAAAGGCTTTAAGGTTAGTATAGTTAATAAGTATAGTAACCGAATATAAGGTGCCTTCGAGGTACGGCCGCTACGCCTTAAATGCTTCTATAATAGCTAGAAGCTCTTTATCGTAGGTCTCGTAGTTATATTCTGCTAGAATTATCTTTTATAAGAAGAATATAACTAGATATTAGTTCCCGTCCTCGAATAGCTAGCTTAGAATACCTATAATTATAAAGTTCGATATATTAGTTTTAACTTATATACGTGCCGTAGGGTTATAGTACCTTAGTAGTAGAGTAGCTTAGAATGCGTCTTTAATCCTATAGAACGTAAGCTCCTTACTTTCGCCCTAGCTAATACGCCCTAGCTTCTTGCCTACTTTAGCCCCCTTTAATAGTACTATTAAAGTAGCGACGATCCTAAAGTACCTATATATAAACTGCCGATAGAAGTTAGCAAATCTAAGGAATAACTATACTTCGGTAAGAGTAGTAGGCGTTAGCTACGCCGCAATTACGTCGACTCTATAGAGATCTATTATTACGCCTTTAAGGCGTATAATAAACCTAAGGAACTTAACCTCCTTCTTAAAGAAGTAGCATTTTACGCGCTAAGTATATAATCCGAACTTTCGGAGTCTTTCTAGTACGGCACGTACGTCTCGTATATAGGCCTTATATAAGGCGCTATATATAAGAATATTATTTAGGTATACTATATAGTATATATCTACGAGGCCTAATAGGGCTCTATTAATATACTTCTAAAAGGTAGCTAGTGCGTTAGTTAACTTAAAAGGCATTACCTTATACTAGAAGTATCCGTACTATATATAAAACGCAGTCTTCTAGCGGTCGGTTAGCCTTATATAGATGCGATAGTACGTATCTATAAGGTCTAGCGATATAAACTATATAGCTCCTATAAGCCTATTAAGCGTCTTGCTAATAAGTAGTAGAGAATAGCGATTCTTTACTATAATCTTATTTAATCTACGGTAATCTACGTATAACTATAAGGTACTATTCTTCTTTAAAATAAATAGAATAGGCATACCTGCCTTACTTTTGCTCCGCTCGATCTAATTATACTCTAACGCTTCTTAGAGGTAACGACTTAACTTACTAAGCTCGTAGCTAGACTAATAATATAGTAGCTTAAATAGCGGCTTAGTACTAGGTAGTAGGTTAATTATATGCTTAGCGCCTTCGACTAGTATACTCCTTATCTCCTCTATAGGATTAAAGAGGTCTATAAAGTTCTAGAACTTCGTAGGTAGTAGCTCTTAGCTAGCATCTACCTTCTAGAGTAATACGGCAAAGATATATAGGGCCTTTTAAAGGTCCTTATAAAACTTATACGCTTCGCGTACTTATACTATATACGTCTCGCCTCTAGACCTAAAGGTCTACTTATTAGTACTAGTATCCTCTATTACTCTATAGGCTATACGCTATAGCCGGCCTAGCAAGACGTAAGGAGTTAGTATATTATATATATAAAAGATACCTCCGTATATATAAGTCGCTTTCTTAGAGTCGGTAGCTCGTAGGCGTATATAATACGTACTATAGTAGTGCCTTAGCTACTTAGTAAAGGACGTAGCTAGCGGTAAAGTAGTATTCTCTCTTACTAAGAGGTTATACTATAGAGCGTAGGATCTAGAGACTATATTAATATCGGCGCCCCTATTAAGTACGTACTTAGCTTATATATAGCCCGTATCTATCTTAATCTTAGCTATAATAAGAATCGCTAGCCTACTCTATATAGGCAGGTAATCTATCCCGCTTATTATAGTATCTAGAGCTTACGGGTCTTCTCTAATACCTTGCCTTTTAGCGGCTTACCTATAGCTACCCTACGTATAGTAGGCGGCTTCTATAGGTCTAGCCGAGGGTATTCCGACCGGATATGCCTCTTTCCCTTATACCTATAGCATTTAGCTTTAAGTTTCTAGTTCGGGTTGTCTTTATTCCTCTTAGATTAACGCTACCTACTAGGGTAGAATCTCTCTTTTCTAAATTGCGCTATAGTATTATCGCTACCTTTGCGCTTATAGTTTACCTACGTCTTATATCTAATATACTTGCCTAGCCCGCTTTTACTTAATAAACCTTTATAGTTACTTTATAAGAATATAGCCCTTTCGGCCTATTCTAAACGTATCGTAAGCGCTACGAGGTTAGCTCTTTTAAACCCCGTTATATTATAGTTCTTAATAATATCTCTCTATAAGGGAGCTCTTAACTTCGCAAGTAGCTAGCGAACTAGCTACGGCTCGTAGTAGTTACTAAGTTGCACCTTAAGATAGGCTAACTCGTTTATAAACTATTATACGCTCTACCCTTTACGCTAATAGGCCTTCTCGTACTTAATAATAGTAAGAAGCGTATAGTTTACTTAATCCCTAACTACGTTATATATAAACTGCTAGAAGTCTTTCTAGCTATACTTAGCTAGAAGATTTTTAGCGTCGTACTAGTTATACTATATATCCTTCGCCTTGCCTACGAGCTATATAATAGTATATAGCGCCTTCTTACGAGGGCTATAGTACGTTATCGGATTATTAACGAAGATTATCTTAAGGTAGCGAATAAACTTCTAAGCCTTATCTTCGCTTTTACCCTTAAATAGCTTTAAATTACGTATCTTCGCGCCTTTTACTAATAAGCTTCCCGATAGCGCGTTGCGTACGCTCCGTATATCGGCTATACTAGCATCGCTAGCTTCTTCTTTCTCCTCTCTAGCGTTCCCTTTTACGCTACTTTACGTACGGCGGGCTTTAGATTTACCGAAAGGAGAGTTATCGCCTTCTAGTATTATAGCAAGCTCGCGCTCGAGACGCTTACGCTCTTCTTAGAGTATATATACTATAAGTTGCTTATAGAGCTCTTTTGTCTTACGTTCGAGTTGCCTATACTCTATATTAACGTTATTATCTACTATTATCTCCTTAAGGTTTAGCGTCTCTTCGCTTAGTTCCTATATTAGTAGAGCTTATAGTATAGAGCTTACGTTCTCGGTATAACGCGCTTATAAGTCTCGTTTATCTAATATTAGTATCTATAGGCTACTATCCTATATAGGGTTAAAGAATTAGAACTATAAGAGGGTATATAGTAACGTATAGACTACCTTAGACCTCCGTCCGAAGATAGCGCTAATTCTTATAGAGTTATTATATATCGTATACTTCGCGTATACGAATACTATACGCTAAGCAAGGCGGCAGTAGCCGCTTGCTAAGTACTAGTAAGGCCTAAGGCCCCTAACTTCTAGCTTTACTTCGCTCTTATAAGAAGTAATATATAGATTAGCTAGCGCTAGAAACTACTTTATTCTAGCCTATAATAAAGAAGGTTATAATTAACTTTATAGGTTTACTATTTAAGTAACGCTAGAGAGCCTATAACGCGTTAAAGACGGTTAAGTAGAGTAGGCGCACTTCTATAAAGCTTCTAGAAGAGATAAAGGAGCTTTAAGAGAAAGTCTAGAAGAATTAAAAAAGCTATAAAATTCTAGTATTCTACTCTATTTTATCGCTACTACTACGATACTATATATAGTTATACTTAGTACTAGCTAAGTTACTAAAAGAAGTAGAAGAGTAAGCAAACTAGGCCTACTACCTTATCGGCGATATAGCTAATAAGAATAAGTAGCATAAGAATAGGTAAGTAGTATAGAACTATAAGTATACTAGTACGAAAATAGCTACCTCTTTGCTAAAAAGCAAATACGCAAATAAGTAGCATTTGCCCGAGCTATTCTAAAGTAGAAACGAGCTAGAACGGCCTAGATTACCTTCTATATACTATAGTTATAAATAGGTAGGCTATAAGAAAAGAGAATACTCTAACCTTAACCTCTAGAACTATAACTTAAAAAAAGAGAGAGCCTACTCCTAGAAGCTATAGCAGTTATAGGCTATATCTAATATAGCGAGAAATAGAAAAGGGCGATAGAGCTAGGTAGGCCTAAGAGTTATCGCTACTTCGAGCTTATTACTATTATAGCTACGATTACTAGGCTAAATAGACCTAGAGAGGTCGCGGAGTTAATTAACTTAAGCGTAGTAGTAAACTTTATAAATACTATACTCGCGAAGAAAGTAGAATAGAATACTATCTTTAATAGTAGTATATAGTTCGTAGTACTAAATAGCTAGAATCTATAGATTACGAGTAGTACGAAGAGTCTATTATTAGTCTATAATAGCCTAAGCTAGGTCTATAGATATAAGGCCTAGATATAAGTAGGCTATATCTATAGGTTCTAGATTATTCTAGGAATACTATAGTTAGAAGCGCTAAACCTATCTATTAACTTCGTAATAAAGATACTAGTTTAGAGGCGTAAGCTATAGAAGAGGCAAACTATAGTAGTTATAGGCGCGATATATTTCTAGCGAGACTATAAGTTATCTTAGAACAATATAGTTTACGCCTTATTAGTCTAGAAGGTACTAGAAGAGAATACGAAGAGATAGAAGGAGGTCTCTATTACCTTCTAGAAGTATACTACTACGTTCTTAAAATAGAGCGCTAAAGAGCTACCTAACTATAGCCTAAACGATATAGCTATCGACCTAGTAGAAGGTAGTTAAGCTCCTTAAAGCCTATTTTACCTAATATTTAAAGCAGAACTAGTATATACGCGCGACTATATAAAGAGTAACCTAAAGTCGGGCTTTATATAGTATTCTACGTCGCTAGTAGGCGTACTAATTCTATTTATATATAAGAAGGACGGTACGCTACGACTCTATATAGACTATAGGAAGCTAAATACTATTACGGTTAAGAACTACTACTTACTACTACTAATTATTAAATTCTTAGACTAGCTAGTAGAAGCTACTATATTCTCTAAGCTAGATATTAGAAATACGTACTATAGGATTTATATCTATAAGGAAGATAAGTAGAAGACGGCATTTAGAACTAGATACGGCTACTATAAGTATACCGTAATGCTATTTAAGCTATTAAACGCGCCTAGCGTATTCTAAAGATATATTAACTAAGCCCTTACGAGCCTTATCGATATATTCTATATAGTATACCTTAATAATATCCTAGTTTACTTAAAGAATAAGATAGAATATAACGACTACGTCTAGTAGGTACTAGTATAACTATAATAATATAGGCTCTACGCTAAGTTAAGTAAGTATAAGTTCTATAAGGACTAGGTTAAGTTCCTTAGGTACGTTATAAGGCGTAAGGAAGTCTATATTAACCTAGAAAGGGTTAGAGTAGTATAGGAGTAGCCTATTTCTAACTTAGTTAGAGGTATTAAAGTATTCCTAGAATTTACTAATTACTACTAAAGATTTATAAGGAGGTTTTCTAAACTTATAGTATTACTAAATTAATACCTTAAAGAAAAAAAAGAGCCGTTTTAGTAGAAAGAAGAGTCTAGACCCCTATAGCTTAATACTAGCGCCCTTATAGCCTTTACTAAACTAAAAGAAGCGTTTATAGCTATACCTATCCTATACTATTTCGACTTAGCCTTACCTATCTAAGTAGAAACTAATATATTTAGGTTAGCTATCTTAGGTATTATAACCTAATAGTATAATTTTAGAGATAAAAAGAAGTAGTAGTTTCTAGTAGCTTACTTCTTATAGAAGATAGTAGCTATAGAGAGAAACTATAGGATAGAAGATAGTAAACTACTAGCTATAGTAGTATTCTTTAAGTACTTCTACTACTATCTTAAAGGCGTATAGTACTAGGTCGAACTTCTAATAGATTATACTAACCTCTAGACGCTAATAATAATAAAGATACTATCGAGGCGCTAAGTATAATAGGCTAAGTAGCTATTTATAATTAATTTCTATACGATCTACCGTTTAAGCTCTATAAATAGAGAGGCCGACGTACTAAGCTATAGGCCTAACTATAAGAAAGCTAATTATTTAAGAAGATAAGCTATAGAGAAAGAGGCTAGAGTAAGCTAGTAGTTTCTATAAGTAGTATTAATACTAGTAGGATAATCTAGCCTAATCTACCTCGCGGCTATAGTAGTTATAGCTACTACTAGCGCGACCTAGAAGCTAAACTATATAGTAGTAAGAGTAAAGAAGATACTAATCTATACTAACGCTCTTACGTAACCTTAGCGATAGGTAATTAAGAAGAATAAGCTATATTACGAAGGTAGAATATACGTCTAGAAAGGACTAGAACGCTTAAGGTTACTCTAGAAGTACTATAATAATCCTCTAAGCGAATACTTTAAGTTTGCTAGAACCTTAGAATTATTATAGCGTAGGTTTTACTAGTCTAAGATATACTAGTATATTAAGGACTTCGTATATATATACGAAGCGTATACTAGGGCTAAACTCTAGTAATACCTACCTTACGGCCTTCTATATATAAAGAAACTATCGTCGGGCCTATAGAAGAACCTAATAATAGACTTTATTACGGACCTTCTACCTAGTCGCCTATAGGACTAGATATATAACTTAATCCTAGTAGTAGTTAATAGATTTACTAAAATAGCCTATTATATCCTATACTATAAGAATATTATAGTAGAGAGGCTAGGTAAGCTACTATTTAAGAAGATCGTACGCCTTTATAGCGTCCCCTACTCTATTACGTCTAATAGAGGACCTATTCTAACCTTAAATTATTAGAGTACGCTATACTACTACCTTAAGGTACGCTAAAAGCTTAGTACTACCTTCTATTTATAAATAGATAGATAGATAGAGCGCTAGAACTAGACGCTTAAATAGTACCTATATATATACTATAACTTCGAATAGAATAACTAGGCTATACTACTATCTATAGTAGAATTCGCCTATAATAATAGCTATTACGCCTCTATAGAGTATACGCTATTCTTAGTAAACTACGTTTATAACCTATAGTAGCTAAACTAGCCTAGAATACGCTAGAAGATAGAAGAGGCACCTAAGGCAGTTATATTAGTAGACTAGGTCCTTATAGTATAGAAATAGCTAAGGATAAGGCTAGCTATAATATAGAAATAATAGGTATCGGCATATAACTAATACTATAAGAATATAGCGTTTTATAT
Organism: Cercospora zeae-maydis; assembly: GCA_023512815.1. Lineage (NCBI taxonomy): Eukaryota > Fungi > Ascomycota > Dothideomycetes > Mycosphaerellales > Mycosphaerellaceae > Cercospora > Cercospora zeae-maydis. Next base: position 5,238,717 of record JAKLWY010000002.1, on the reverse strand, counting down.
AGGCGAATAGATCTACCTTTCTATAAGGAATATTAAGTTACTACGGCCCTCTAAGAAACTAGATTATAAGTATATAGGACCCTTTCTAATAAGACAAGTTATAAACGGCGTAATATACTACTTAAAGCTTCTATTAAACCTTAAGATATACCTAACCTTCTACGTTTTACTACTAGAACGAGCTATCTTAGACTAGAATAGCTAGAGATAGGCTCTAATATAGAGGTTCGACGTAGATAAAGGCGAGATTTACGAGGTAAAAGCTATTAAGAAATAACGTATAGACGACTTAGGGAACTAGAAGTATTTAGTATTCTAGAAGAGGTACGATTTAGAAGATAATTTATAGAAACTAGTAGTATATATTAGCAAATCTATAATAGACGTATATAGGAAAAGAATAGGAAAGAATAAACCGACGCGTAGAAGTCGTAGATAATAGCAACTCGCTCGAGTAACGAAGTCTAATCTAGGCTAAGATTAGCTAAAGTAGACTAGAAGATCTAGGGAGGGGTTATTATAACTAACTCTACGTCTAAGTAGTATAAATAGGCCTATAATAGGTTAGTAGAGAATAGACTAGACTCTAAGGGACTAGTATAGAATAATAGGCGCTAAAGAGAATATAATAAGATATAGCAAAATTTTAATAAAATTCGAAATTTAAAATAAGAAAAAAAGGAGAATTTAGAAATTATTAGGAAGAAATTAGGTAGCTTTAACTTCTATAGGCTAAAATATAATATAGAGAGGTAGGGCCTACCTAGCCTATAATAGCGCAAACTAGCGCTTTCTAACCTCTATAGGGTAGTTAAGTTCTTATTTAGCTCTATCTTACTCTCTAAGTTAGCTTCTATCGAAGAAGAGAGTATAGCGCCTATAGCAGCCTTAGTTAGGCGCTTACTAGTACTATTTAGACGCCGCGTATTCTAGATAGTACTAGCTATAATCTTTAAGTAGGTAGATAGAGCTATATTCTCCTTCTCTAAAGTAGCGTAGGACTTAGTACTAGACTCTAGAAACTTTATACGCTTCTTAGGTATAGAAGTATCCTAGCTAGGTTAGTAGGCGCTAGAATAATTTAGACTAATTTAACTTACTATACTCTTAAAGAGCGTAGTAGCAAAGTAGTCTCTCTTAGCGATCTTAGAGCTTAACTTATCCTATATATTCGCGCTAAAGTACGCGCTAAGGCTATCTTTACTACGAATACTACTACTAAGACTACTAAAAAACTAGATAGAGTTAGTAGAAGCTAGAATAGTATAAAAAGGGATAATATATAGTATAATGCTACTAGCTTAGATCTTAATACGATCTTTAAGGTCCTTTATAGTAGCTCTATTAAGAGGGAGGCTATCTATATATATACCGTTAATCTCGCTCTTAAATGCGTCCTACTTAGCCTTATGTTTAAGTAGGAGCTATAAGATTAGCATATCTAGTATAAACTAGAGTAATCTAGACTTATTTAGAGGTAATTAGCGTTCTTATTACTCTAGTAAGATAGGTAGTTATAGGTAAGGCCTAGAGAGGCCTTATTAGATTTATCTACGCTAGGCTAATAACCTAAGATCTTACTAAGTAGAAGCTTAAGCTCGATTAGGGTTTAAGCTTATTAGGTAGTCTAGAGGAAGGCAACAAAGTAGAAAGAGTTACTTAATTCTAATTAGCAAGATAGAATAGTAAGTTATACGCGATAACTATCTAGGGAGGCGATACTTATCGCTACTAAATATAAATAAGAGTCCTAGGTATTTCTTTAATTACCTAGTAGAGTCGTAATTAATACTTACTAGGAGTAAGTATTAATTACTCTAGCCTACTAAGGAGTAAACTCTCGCATAAAGGCCTATAGAGCCTATAGCCGTTATTAAGTCCTTATAGTCTACTATATATATTAGCTACGGCTATAGCTTAGAGAGTAGTTATTATCGATATAGTAGTTTTAGCTACGCTACTTAGCTTATAGCTTAAAATACTCTTACGAGAAGTAGCCTTCTCCTCTATAGTTATAGTAGACGCGATTACCTATCTAGCCTAGTTCTATCTTAACCTTTACGTTACTAACTTCTTTCTTAATATAGTCGCTTTCTTAGTCTAGTAGCTAGTAATAATAATCGTTTCTAGTTAGATAGTCGCGCTCGTAGCTATAGTTATAGCTATTATTCTACTATAGTTTCCTATTAGGTAGTTCGTATTAGCTGCGGCTAGGATTACGTAGATATTTAGGCTCGACGTTACGAGCGATAAATTGCCTATCTATATTATAGCTAGTTCTCGCGTAATTAGCTAGTTCTTATCTCGATTTATTATACTTACCTTATAGACGCTCTTATAGTATCTATCTCTAGCTAAAAAGCTACGTCTTTATCTAGCTTATAAACTAGTCTACTATAGTAGTTAGAGTAGGATAGGAGATAGTCGTCTATAGTTTATAATAGAGTTTTATTTATACTTAGGTTAGTTAAGCTAAATAGTTAGTAGTACGAGCTTCCTAGGCCTAGCAAACTATATTAAAAACGAATTCTCCTAGTAAAAAGTTATCTCTTACGTCCTACTAGTCGTAGCGCTTACTTTCTAACTTACTTAGAGCCTTAGCTAGTAGTAGCTAGAACTTATTATAGAGAGCCTTTTCCTAGCGTTTAATACTATAGCCTCTACGTAGAATCTACTTATTATACTTATTTAATTCCCTAACTAACTACTAGAGAGCCGTACTATAGAAATACTTAGAAAAGTAGATTCGAGTAAACTAGCTACTATTAATTATAGCGTAATCCTTAGCTACGTCTAAGAAAAGGTAGACTAAGTAGTAAAACGTCTTACTACTATAGTTAATAATATCTCTATCTAGGAGGTCGTTAAAAGAGGCGTCTAAGTAAAAGAAAGTAATCTTCTTTAGCTTAAACTACGCGTTCCTAGATAGGCTACGACGTAGAGAACGGGACGGCTACTAATAGCTATTACGATAGAAGTCTAACTTAAAGTCGGAGAAGTAGAGGTCTAAGTTAGGTAGCGAGTGTTAATAGCTAGATAGGGAGCATTAGTAGCGTCTATATCTACGATTATTATAGTTCCTATTACGGCGGCTATTATTCCTTAGCTACGAGGCGTCGCTACTATTATTAAGTAGTAGAGAGCTACTATTAGGCTAGCGCTAATAATAGGGTCGAGCGCTATTTATACGTAATCGCTACTACTACTAAACCTATAGGCTAGCTTTCTAAAGATAGTTAATTCGGCCGTAGCGTAGTCGGTCGTTAGCGTTTCTATTAATATAGCCTCCTCGTAGCTTCTTATCTTCTAGGTTAATAACTACTAGCTCCTAATAGGAAGCTAGTATAGCGTTAGCTACTAGCCGCTATTCTAGAGCCTATAGGTAGGCTCTAATACTCTACTTTAGCTAGGCTACTCTATTATTCTATTAGTTCCTTAGTAGGCTAATTTAGTCGATTTAAGCTATAGCTTATATAGCTAAAAGGTTAGGAATCTACGTTATAAACTTATTAGGCAAAAGGTCGACTACTAGAGGTTTAGTTCCTCTACTAGGTTAGGTATTTACGGCTTATTCTAATAGTATAGGCGGACGGACTCGCGGTTATTATATCCTAGCCTAGGCTAGACTACGAAACGTCCTAACTTATAGTCTAAGCTAGGGCGTAAGTAGCGTACTAAAGGCGAATAGTCCCTAGCCTAGAGGTCCTAGAAAGTAGATATAGAAAGAGCTAGTAGAGCTTAAGGAGTAGTCTTTATTAAAGGCTATATTTACTTATATATTATATACGTTTACTAGCGCTAGGTTAGCCGTCTCCTAGTTTGCTCTTTTACGTACTAGAGAGCTAAGAGAGTAGTTATAGCGCTAGGCTAAGCTGCCGCTACTATCTATACTTACCTTCTACTCTTCTATCTAGTAGAGATAAAGGCTTAGAGGTTCGGAATAAATAGAGTTTACTAGCGAGAGTAGTAGAGAGCGTCTTAAAGAATAGTTAGAGCTTATATTTAGTTATAGACGAAGTCCTTCTAGCTAGATAAAGGGCCGTAGTAAAGAAGCTCTTAGAGATTATATAAAAGACGTTATCTATAGCCTCTAAGTACGCGGTAGCTACTAGGTAGCTATCTAGTAACAAGTAGCGTTAAAGGACTTAATCGGCTAGTAGTAAGCTACTACCTATCGCTATAGTAGGGGCTATACTTCTTCCTTTATAGCTTATTTCTCCTTAAAAAGTTCTTATTAAGACTAGTTCTATTATAGTTCTTCTTAAGGCTAGTCTTACTATAGGCTCTACTCTCGCTTTTATTATAGACGCTTCTACTATAGACGCTCCTACTATAGACGCTCCTACTATAGATACTCTTACTATAGCCGTTCTTACTATAGCTATTCTTACTATAGCTATTCTTACTATAGCCGTTCTTACTATAGCCGTTCTTACTTAGCTACTACGAACTAAGAGAGAGGTTTAATCTCTACTTAAAAGTAAAGAACTTATTTAGCTACTTATATTACGGCTAATAGATTTACTACCTACTTCTATAAGTATCCTAGAGCTACTTACTCGCAGACGGTCTATTTAGAAGGAGAATACTCTTAAAGCTACTAGTAGTTCTAGACTAAGAACTAAACTAGAGCCTAGAGTACTAGCTTCTACTTTTTAATTCTTCTAGAGAGTCCGTTATAGTTAAAGAAGACGCTAAAGGAAAAGGTAAGAGTAAAAGTATAGGCGTCTATATTAGGAAGTATAGGAGAAGCTAGTTTAGTATATAATACGCGCTATAGTCTTAGAGGTACGCTAAGAAAGCGTATATAGCGCTAAAAGTGCTATAAGGCTATAGTAAGCTATAGGAAGCGGCTAGAATTAGAACTAAAAATAGTTATTATAGTTATTATAGTTATTAGTTATTATAGTTATTATAGTTATTATAAAAAGTAGTAAGAAGCAAAAGTAATACGCAACCGAGAGTACCTTCTCGTAATAGAGAGAAAGAACCTATAACTAAAAGTACTCGTTACTATACGCTTACTAGCGACTTTTTAAACCTAATATAAATAAAAGCTAGTAGCTTAGCGAAGCGGTGCGATATAGTATAGTAGCTAGAGGCTAGTAATAGTATAGCTAGTAGCTAGTAGCCGAAAGAAAAGTAGTATATACTTATATTCGCGGAGCTTCTATTTAATAAGCTATAGCTAGGCCGGGATTTAGATTTAGTTCTAGTTAGTTCTAGTCGCGCTAGGTATCCTACCGGACGCTAGCGCTATATAGAGGACGTAGAGGCCGTTTATTAGAAAAAGTAAGTTCTTTTAAACTAGCTAAATCGTTAGACTTCTAAGCTACTATATTATTACGGCTAGGCTAGAGATTAATAAAGTAGTCTCGAGTATATCTAGTCTTTCTGCTATCTACTACCTCTCGCTAAAGTATATAGCTAGAAGCTAGGCTAAGATAGGCGTACTAGGCTAGCGGCTAGGCCTAGGTAGACGTAATATAAATAGACCTATAAACTTTAGTACTAACTTCTTTATCGATATCTTTAAGTAAAGGTTCTTTAAGGATAATAATACTATATTACTAACCTTAAACTCTATTAGCTTATATCTAGTATTAAACTATATAGTTTACGTATTAGCTATATATTACTAGCGTTTTATAAGGTCCTTATACGTTTCTCTTAGTCGCTTTATAGCGTTAATTACTACTAGTATCTCTCTCCTAGAGAGCTCGCTTTAAGCGACTCGCGTACTTATTATAATCTCTACGCTATAGCTATATATAACCTTAATTAGACTTATTTTAAACGTTAGGTATACTATATTATTATAAGCTAAATTCCGCCTAAAGTAGAAGTATTACCTAGTAGTCCTACTTATTATTATAAAAGATACGTAAGTGCTATTCTAGCGTTTAGTTAGCCCGTTCTATCTACCTATTAGTCTATAAATAGAAGGCTATAAATAGCTTATAGTTTATATATAACTTAAAGTAGAAGTCTAACTAGAACTAGCTAGTAAAGATAGTACCTCTATTACTTACGATTCTATATAGCATTCCGAATTAGCAAATTACCTTATTAATTAGAATCTATATAAGGTCTACGCTTATATACTTCTTCGTAGTTAGTATAAAGAGGTTTATCTTTAAGCACTAGTTAATAATTACTAGGACCGTATTATATACGTATACGTCCTACTTACTAGGTATTAGGTCTATAATAAAGTCTATAGTAAGCTCCTTCTATAAAAGATCTAGTTATAGTAACGCTAATAGTTTGCTATATAGTTAATAGCGTCTTACTTTTAATACTAAGTAACCTTAATAGAATTAGACGTACTAGCTAATATTCGTAGATATTCCTAGCTAGTAATACTTCTACTATACTAACTTAGTAGTTTTATTCTTACTAAAGTAACTAGTAATTAAATTATCGTAGTATATAGTTCTAAGGAAGTTCTAAGGAAGATATAGCTAATCGCTATAGTATAATATCTCTTCCTTAATATAATAGCTATCGTATTTACCTCTACTACGCTACGCCTTCTTAAAAAGTTCTTTTATATTAGGCTCCTATAGCGTTAGTAATTTAGTAAAGTTAAAAAATAAGTCTAAGATATTTAGATATAGCCTCTTTATAGTAACTACTACGTATACGATACGTATAATACTTAAAAAATAGTTCTATATATACGCTATTAAGAGCTACTCTAAGACTATACTTATAAGTTACTTTTACGTCGTAATTATAATAGACTAGAGGATCGCTTAATCGTCGCGTTTAGTTCTTATACTATATACCTAAACCTTCTTCTATAATATTAGTAGTAGGTTTAATATATACGCCTATTCGCGTATATAATTACTATACCTTAACGGCGTATTAGCTAGGTTTATCTTCTCTAGATAATATTTAATTACGAAATAAAATAGAGCTAGAAATACGGCCTAACGAGTCTATTAGTCTATAAGTTACTTTATTATTATAAAGGCCTTAAGGTTAGTATAATTACTAAGTATAGTAACTATATATAAGGCGCCTTCGAGATATAGCTACTATGCCTTAAATACTTCTATAATAGCTAGAAGCTTCTTATCGTAGGTCTTATAGTTATATTCTACTAGAATTATCTTTTATAAGAAGAACGCTACTAGATACTAGTTCCTATCTTTAAATAACTAGCTTATAATACTAATAATTACGAAATCTAACGCGTTAGTCTTAACTTACGTACGTGCCTTAGGATTATAGTACCTTAGTAGTAGAGTAGCTTAGAATATATTCTTAATCTTATAGAATATAAGCTCCTTGCTTATACTTTAGCTAATACGCTCTAGCTTCTTACTAGCCTTAGTTTCTTTTAATAGCGCTATTAAAGTAGCGACGATCCTAAAGTACCTATATATAAACTACTAATAGAAGTTAGTAAATCTAAGGAATAACTATATCTTAGTAAGCGTTATAGGTATTAGCTACGCTATAATTACGCCGACTCTACGAGGATCTATTATTACGCCTTTAGGTTATATAATAAACCTAAGAAACTTAACCTCCTTAAAGGTAATATTTTACGTATTAGGTATATAAGCTAAACTTCCGGAGTCTCTCTAGTATAGTATATACGTCTTATACGTAAGTCTTATATAAGGCGCTAGATTTAAGGATATAATTTAGATATACTATATAGTATATATCTAGGAGGCCTAAGAGGGCTCTATTAATATATCTCTAGAAGGTTGCTAATACGTTAGTTAGCTTAAAGAGTATTACCTTATATTAGAAGTATTTATACTATATATAAGACGTAGTCTTCTTATAGTTAGTTAGCTTAATATAGATATAATAGTACGTATTCGTAAGGTCTAACGACGTAAACTATATAGCTCCTATAAGCCTATTAAGCGTCTTACTAATAAGTAGTAGTAGGTAGTAATTCTAAATTCTTATTTTATTTAGCCTTTAATAATCTAAGTATAACTATAAGGTACTATTCTTTTTTAGAATTAATAGGATAGGCGTACCTACCTTGCTTTTACTCTACTTAATCTAGTCGTACTCTAATACCTCTTAGAGATAATAACTTAACTTACTAAGCTCGCAGCTAGACTAATAGTATAGTAGCTTAAATAGTAGCTTAGTACTAGGTAGTAGGTTAATTATATACTTAGCGCCTTTAACTAGTATACTTCTTATCTCCTCTATTAGGTTAAAGAGGTTTATAAAGTCCTAGAACTCTATAAGTAGTAGCTCTTAGCTAGTATCTAGTTTCTAGAGTAATATAGCAAAGATATATAAGGCCTTTTAAAAGTCCTTATAAGACTTATATACTTTACGTAGTTATACTATATACGTTTTACCTCTAGACCTAAAGGTCTATTTATTAGTATAAGTATCTTTTCTAAATCTATAGGCTATATACTATAGCTAGCCTAATAAGACGTAAGAAGTTAGTATATTATATATATATAGAAAATCCCTCTATATATACGAGTCGTATCCTTAAAGTTAGTAGCTCGTAGGCGTATATACTACGTACTATAGTAATACTCTAGCTATCTAGTAAAGGACGTCGCTAGTAGTAGAGTAGTATTCTCCTATACTAGGAGGTTATACTATAAAGTAAAGAATCTAGAGACTATATTAATATTAGCGCTCTTATTAAGTACGTAGTTAGCTTATATATAGCTTATACTTATTTTAACCTCGGCTATAATAGAAATTACTAGCCTACTCTATATAAGTAGGTAATTAGTCCCGCTTATTATAGTATCTAGAGCTTATAAGTCTTCTCTAATACCTTGCCTTTTAGCTACCTACTTATAGTTACCTTATAGATAGTAGGTAGCTTCTATAGATAAGAGTTATAGCATTTAGCCTTAATATACCTCTTCTACTTATACTTATAGTATTTAGCCTTAAGTTTCTAGTCTAAGTCGTCTTTATTCCTTTTAGATTAGCGCTACTTACTAGGATTAGATCTCTTCTTTCTAAGTCGCGCTATAGTATTATTACTACTTTTATACTTATAGTTTGCCTATACTTTACGTCTAATATACTTACCTAGCCTACTTTTACTAAATAATCTACTATAGTTACTTTATAAGAATATAGCCTTCTTAGCTTATTCTAAACGTATTATAAGTACTATAAAGTTAGCTTTCTTAAACTTTATTATATTATAGTTCTTAATAATATACCTTTATAAGAGAGCTCTTAACTTTATAAGTAGCTAGCGAACTAGCTATAGCTCGTAGTAGTTACTAGGTTACGCCTTAAGATAGGCTAACTTATTTATAAACTATTATACGCTTTACTCTTTACGCTACTAGGTCTTCTTATACTTAATAGTAGTAAGAAGTATATAATTCGCTTAATTCCTAGCTACGTTATATATAAACTACTAGAACTCTTCCTAGCTATATCTAGCTAGAAGGTTCTTAGTATCTTACTAGTTATACTACGTATTCTTTGCCTTACCTACGAGCTATATAATAGTATATAGCGCTTTCTTATAAGAGCTATAGTATATTATTAGGTTATTAACGAAGATTATCTTAAGGTAGTAAATAAACTCTTATGCCTTATCTTTTACTAGTATAGGAAATAAATAAAGAGACGCTAAACCTTAAAGAGATAATAGTAAATAATAACGTTAATATAGAGTATAGATAACTCGAACGTAATATAAAAGAGCTTTATAAGTAACTTATAGTACGCGTACTATAAAAAGAGTTAAAGCGCCTTAAGCGCGAACTTACTATAATACTAGAAGGTAATAACTCTCCTTCTAGCTAATCTAAAGCTTAATATACGTAGAGTAGCGTAGAAGGAAACGCTAAAGAGAAAGAAAAAGAGGTTAGTAAAAGTAGTATAGTAGATATATAAAGCGTATATAATACTTAGTTAGAAATCTTATTAGCTAAGGGCGTAAAGATATATAATTTAAAGCTATTTAAGAGTAAAAGTAAAGATAAGGCATAAGAGTTTATTTACTACCTTAAGATAATCTTCGTTAATAACCTAATAATATACTATAGCTCTTATAAGAAAGCGTTATATACTATTATATAGCTCGTAGGTACGGCAAAGAATACGTAGTATAACTAGTAAGATACTAAGAACCTTCTAGCTAAAGACCTAACTAAAAGAAAGAGAATACTAATACTAAGAAAGTAAGGATCCTAGCTAACTACTTCTTTCTAATAGAGAAACTAGTAGACCTAAGTAATATCCTAAATATATAATACCTTAATATCTTCTATATAGAAATAGAGGTCCTAGAGGTAGAGGTTATATAAGTACTTTAGAAGCTACTAGCTAATAAAGCTCTAAAGCCTAACTAAATTCCTAACCTAGTACTTTAAGAATATAAAACTACTATTATACTAATTCTCGCTAAGCTATTTATAGTATACCTAAAACTAGAATACTATCTAGAGCTATTTAAATACTCTATTATAGTAGTTTTAAGAAAGCTCTAGAAGCTAGACTACTTTAAACTAAGAGTATATAGACCTATAGCCCTACTAAATATACTAGCTAAAATACTAGAAGTAATAATTATAAAAAGAATATTTAAGAAGATAGAGGCTAGGTAACTCCTCCTAGAATCCTAAATAAAAGCTAGGCTAGGGAGATCTACTACTTTAGTACTTAACCTTATTACTAAATAAGTTAAAACTATCTAAGTAACTAACTCTAGAGTAGTAGTATTTATACTCTATTTAGATATCTTAAGGGTATTTAATAATATCTCCTATACTAAGATACTATATAACTTTAGACTTAAAGAGTTCCCTAGGTACTTAATAGAATATATCTAATTATTCCTCTAAGGTAGGACTACCTACTTTAGGCTAAGAGGCTCTATAGACTAGCTAAAGCTATAAAATATAAGCATCCTCTAAGGCTCTATACTATCTTTAATTCTCTTTCTTTTCTTTATATCTACTCTCCTTTTAATTCTTTAAGAAGGAAAGATAAAAGAGTAATAGAATAAATAACTTTAATATTCTAGCTTATAGTAGTAGTATAGAAGAGAACTATACGTAGCTAGAAAGAGCCTACTAGATACACCTAGCCTAGGCTAGTAAATATAAAGTAGCTTTTATACTATAGAAGTACTAACTAATTTACTTTACTAGAGGGAAATAATATAACCTTATAGCTATAGTCTAGATCTAAGGCTTTAAGGAAAGCCTAGTTCTATCTCTTAGACTCTTAGGAGTATAGGTAGATACTAAACTATAGTAGGGACTCTATACTAAGAAATTAGTAGAAAAGAGAGTATATTAAATATAGTTACTTTAGAGGCTATATAAGTTTATATAGAGTATATTATTCTAAAAAGCAAGATACCTTTATATAGTAGTAGTTAGGCTAGTAATTACGTTTAAGTATACTACTTAAATAGACCTAGAAGGTACTTAAAGATATAGAAAAAAGCTTACCTAACTACTAAAGAAAGTATAGACTTAGGCTCTTAGATATATTATAGAAGTATATAAAAGTATCCTAGTAGTAGTACTCTAAAGAGAAGTAGATATCCTACTAATCTACCTATATATATAGGACCTAGTAAGATAGGGAGCTAAAAGAAGCAAGGACTAAGTAGTATACTAATATATCTAAAATAGGTATAAGAATATTATAAAGCAAGTATAGAGAACTAAGAGATATAGATAAGAGAATACCTAACTAACCTAAAGGATAAGATAAGAAAGAATCTAAGAGATAGTTATAAACTAAGAGGCTCTATAAGAGGTACCTAAAAAAGACTAGTAGATATACTAAAAATAGAAAACTATATAGAATAGGTTTAAGGCAAAAAGGAACTAAAGAAATAGAGCCTAAGTAGTAGCCTAGATATTAGATAAGAATAGTATAAATAGATACCTATATAAAGAATAGTCTAAGCTAGAGAGTATAATAGTAATACTCCTTAGGACTAAATATATAGAGTTTAAGGCCTACCTAGCTAAGAGAAGAGTCCTAAGCATTTCCCTAGACTATATATATAACTAAGGCTACTAAACTCTAAAGTATATTTATATTTCTTACTTAAAAAAATAAGAGAAAAGATAGGTACTATTTACTATAGTAGGCTTAAGAAACTAGAAAGACTTTATAAATACTAAGAAAGAACTACTAGTAATAGCTAGGTAGCTAATCTAATAAGAAGTACTAAAGTAATTCTCTTTAGTAAAAAAAAGGAACTCTAGAAGATCTAGAAGAAAAAAGAGAAGAAGGAATAAGAACCTAGTAAAAGGAAGAAATTTTAGAGTACTTATACTTATTTAAAAGAAATATATACTCTAGAGTATAAAGCTACTAACCTATAAAAATAAAAGGAGCGCGAGAGGTTTTTATAGCTAAGGGCCTTAGCTCTAAGCTTTTCCTTTCTAGATAAATAAGTAGTATATACTACGTACTTCTTTATAGGAGATAGAATAGTAATTAAACTTATTTATTTATCTATATAAATATCTACTTTATTATCCTAGATATAATAGTAGTAGTAAAGAGTATCTTCTTACTAAGCTAAATAGGCTTAGTACGTTATATAAAGAAAAAGCTAAGAATAAGCTAGAGCTACTAGGCTAGCCTATTCTATTTATATTTATATAGTATATTCTTCTAGTATATCTATAATAGCTAATTAGTAAATAGAAAATATCTTAGTTACAAATAGTAGATATAGCGAATATGCCTCTAATCGACTAGAATAGCTATATTCTATAATATACGTTTAATAGTAGCTTAAGCTATAACGTATAGATTTAATTATTATAGTACGAGTATTTATAATTATTATAAATTTCTTTACTCTACTAAGTATACTAGCTAGGCTTAGTAAGAATTTAAGAATACTAGATTTAATATTTTATTACGAGGTAAAAAGTAGAATTATTAAATACTATTATTGCTAAGATAGATAGTATTCTAATAACTCTTACGATAATACTCGCAAGGTAAATAGGGCCTAAATTAAGCTAGAATTGCTAATTAGCACCCTAAGTAGACGGGGCCTAAGCTAATAAGTAAGCATAACTTTCGAAGCGCTTTCATCCCTTTGTTATGCTAGGGTGTTCACGATTCCCGCCGCCCAATTCACATCTCCCCAGCTTGCTCCCCAGACACCGCTGATTTCGAGGCACCATTTTTGCTCCGTGTCCCGCTTCATTCTGCCGATGACCCGGCACATTGTGCACGACGCATCGGGGTCCAAGGAGACGTTGCAGTCTTTACCCCAAAAGGTTGCTTGACCGCGGCGCTCGAAGGTGCCCTCGAGTTGGGGCGCTTTGCCGTGATACAGGTCGCCGAACACAAAATGCTGTTTTCCAGAGGCTGGTTCTTCGTCCCAAGATGACGCGATGCGAGCATAAAGCTCAATCATGACGTTGCTATTGGTGCGCACGGCTTGGTGTCCGACGTTGATTGCTTCGCCGAGCCGGAAACAAGTACGCAGCACTATCGCACGGGAGGCGCCAGCAATGGGAGACCGATCCGAAATAGCACGCGGAAATGACTGCCTTACAATCGCTCTGCGTTTCGGGATGGTCGACATGTGCTGATCTACGGCAGGCACGTGGTCAGGAAGCTGCGAACACGACGTCAAGTGCAAAGGCAGGCTCACCTAGAAATGCCCGCTCCGCATCTGAGAGCAACGCCCCATCGTAGGTCTCTTGCTCGTCCACTTCGCGCATATTCTGTCGGTAGCTTCGCACAGTCTGCGTCTGCGTCCGGCTCTTCGCTTGAATCGCTTCATCCTCGATTGCAGGAGGCAGCTCAGTCGCGTTATTGTTATGGAATTCGTCATCTGAAGTGAGCTGCCCAACTTCCATCGCACTACTGCGCTGCATAAGTTCCGAAGATACCACAGAAGGCGAGACATTGGGGGCGTTGTCGCTTTCCACTCCGTGTGATGTGGACTGTTGAGGCGCAACAAGATCATTCATATTTGTCGCGACTACCGTCGAGAGCCGTACGGGTCTGCGGGACGCCATCTTGTCCAATGCATCTTCTTTAGCCTTCCCCGATGGCCGTTGAGCAAGACCATCCATTCTCGTCTTCACTTGCGGAGCAGTGCCTCTCGCCTGTTCCGCCTCAATGGAGGACTCGGTGTTCGCACAAAGCACTGAGGCTAGCGGTGTCCTTGCAGAACTTTCTGCAGGCTCGTGAACTTTTCCGCGATATATAGTTTGCTGCATCGCACGATCCATGATGTCTTGGGATTTGTCGAAAGACATTGAGGTGCGCAGTGATGTTGAATCGAGAGCGTCCATGGCGGTTATCGGCGGCGTAAACGCCATAGATTCGTGGAGACTGCGCCGAAGGGGTACGAATGTCGTCAAGCCCCGCACATCATCAACATTGCTCACCTGCGGTGTTTCGAATTCAGAGGTCGCAGGAGCTGTAGCGGAGGAGCGTCCATGTTTGGTAGCCGTCTGCGAGGTCTCTGCTTCGCCTTGGGATGCGATGTAGTGCTCTCTCTGGCCAGAGTCGACTGCAGGACTGGGTTTGAAACGTTTAATTAGTCGCTTTCCGGAGTTGGCAGCAGGCCGTTTCTTAGTCATCGAGGCATGTTTCTGCGGGCCACGTCCAGTGGCGGGCATTGTCTGGTGGTCACTTGAGCCGATACCCAAGTACCCACAGACCGCCGTGGCCGTGTCAGCATCACCATTCCGAGTGGGAGAAGATGGAGGCACTTTCGGAAGGCGCTGCACGGCCGACTCTGGTGCTGCTGTTCCGGGTGGATTGATGGCGGTGAACTCCACCATCTCGGCACTGCGGTGGCTTTTGTTGCCACGTCTGACTTCAACAGGCTGGCGATCGATGGTGATGCGTGGTGGTGGGACATGGTCCAGCTGCACCCGCGGCGCGAAGACGTGAAGTGGTGCTCGGCTCGGTAAAATTCCCATCATTCGCTGGCACACATGATTCACGACCGGTAGACTAACTACGGTACAATACGCTTGTCAGCTTCGCCGCATGCCGCGGCGCTTCAAATCATCACACACCGTAACCAATCGCACAAAACTGAGAAGAACGTACTGCAGAGTGAGTTGCAGACGTGCAGGACCAGGCGCAAAGGCAGCCATGTTTGGCGGCTCGGTGAGTATTCCTCGCGCCTTGGGCCCTTGGCCCGAGCACCGCGCACCGCGCACAACCGCTACGTACGAGCCTTTCCAAGTCAAATTCAGGCTCGTACTGCCCGGTGCGTCGCTCGAAGACGCGTCGGGACTCGGGCGACAGTTTGAATAGTGCCCTGCGACATCAGCGTTGATCGCGTGGAGATGCTGCCTGGCGTGAGCTAACGTCAAGCGGTTCCCAGCGCAAGCCTTACTCGGCCATCACCGTACAAGTTGATCGTCTCACAAGCGAGCAGTATGAAGAAGACGATGTCAGCGGCATCGTAGAGCTCATCGAGGTGATTCGCATTCAGTCGGCCGGGCCCACCGAGGCAGCGAGGGCATTACGCAAGAAACTGTAAGCGGGCTTGATTCGCGATTCGCGAAGGAGCTACGCGGCTGACCCACGCTTGTAGCAAATATGGCAATCCTCATCGTCAAGTCAGGGCCCTCGTCATCCTGGACGGGCTCATCCAGAATGCGGGGGGACGATTCCAGCGTGCTTTCGCAGATGAGCCACTTCTGGAACGACTTCGATTAATGGCTCGCGATGAGACGGTTGATCCTCACGTTCGTCAGAAATGTAAGGTACTCTTTTCGCAATGGGCGAATGCTTACAAGAACACATCTGGCCTTGAGCGAATCGCGACCCTCTACAAAGAGCTTCCAAAGACCCAGCGGCCAGCTGCAGCACGTCAAAAGGTGCTGAGTGACACGCAGCCTGCCGAGTCTCCATTCGAAGAGCCCGGGTCGCGCTCCAGGTCTAACTCATACCAGAAAACGCCCCAAGCAACCCCGTCCCGACCAGTTACTCTGACGCCAACATCGTCGAGCCTATCTTCCAAGCTCTTTAAAGAGAAGAAAGGAAGCTCACACAAGGCGTTCAACCTCAGCAAAGAGAAAGAGGGCATGACAAGCACCATCGCTCAGGCTTCCATCGCATCGACGAATCTGCTGAACGGGCTCCAGTTAATTAATCGTGAACACGAGCGTATCTCAGAGAATGCTGAGGTTGTCAAACGCTTTCAGACCTGCAAGGCGCTAAGGCGTAAGATCTTGTACTACATCCAGCACGTCGAATCCGACGAATGGATTGGCAGCCTCGTCAATGCCAATGACGAGCTTGTCAAGGCCCTAACAGCATACGAGATCATGGATCGGAGCATCGATGATGACAGTGATAGCGATGCATGGGAAGCTGCGAACAGCTCGGCCGGGACGAGTATGCAGCAGCAACTGGCGGGGCTTTCGCTTTCCGACCAGGCTCCTGCGAAACCACCGAGACCACAGGCAAATATCTCTATGCCAACCGCACCACCGACGAGCGGTCCTAAGTCGTCGCTAGCCTCGAAAGACCTCGGCGATGAGAGTGAAGAGGATGGAGACCCGTTTGGTGACTCGAACGCTGTGCATACACCCTTCTACGAGCCTTCGGGTATGACATGGAGGGAGGTTTAAGGAATGCATTGCCATGTTTGTGAGCAGCCGAGAGCGCGGACGTTAGGATTAGGATTGCATTAGAGCCAGCCATGATCGCACTTTCCCCCACGATTCTTCCCGTACGCATTCATGTTAAGCTTTGACGAGTACTCACAGCCCTAAGGCAGGTTTGACTGCTTCCGGTGGAATATTCGTCTCGCATCCATTGCATTATAAAGGTCCCTGTCGCCGCCGAACAGCGCCGAGAATGCCGACCGCAGGTTATGTAACGTAGAGCGATTCTATTTTAAGCGCTGCGGACGGTGCTAGCTTAGCGCGTAACTTTACCTTATATACGATCTAGGTTGCTATTAATAGCCTATTTGCTATTAAGCTAGTATTTATTATATCGTAAGCTAAGCGTTCTATAATATAAACTAATTCGTAAGAGTACTACTAAGTAAGTACTACTAACTATAAGTATATACGTTATTATTATATTACGCGTAGAATAACTATTAAATATAAAGCGGAATTCGCGCAGTAGGTAAGTATATTATTTAGGAGAATAGTATCCTTTTATATAGTAAGGCGTATTATCTCGTAAAGTAGGAATATTACTATATAAGACAATTAGATTAATAAGCGATAGGGCAGCATTCTATTATAATAATAGTAGTCGCTGCACCTATTATTAATAGCTAGAATATCGTCGTTTACTTTCGTAACTTACTTCTTCTACTTCTTCTTTATACGTACTACTACCTCTATACTACTACTACTACTACTAGTACTAGCAATAGCAATAATAATACTACTAGTACTAGTACTAGTACTAGTACTAGTACTACTACTACTACTAGTACTACTACTATCTACTATCTACTACGCTACTACTACCGCCGCTATATCTCGCCGCCGTATTAGTTTGCCTACTTTTATAGAGCACCTAGAGATATATTAGAAGGCCTCTACAAACTATTAACTCTACGATATATATTAATAACTTCTCTTAGTCGTATATAATAGCCTTTGCTACGCCTCTTCTCTATAGCCGCTTAAGAGCTAAACTCTCGCGTAAAGAGTATCGCCTATAGTATATTACTTAATTTCTATTATAAATAGCGTTTACGGCATTATAACGCAAATTAACTAATATTAAATAGGCCTAATACCTCTTTAGCGCTTTGCGCTAGCGTCGCCTTTACTACTACTAATAATCGTACTTATTGCTACTACTCTCTTATCTGCCTTTACCTCTACCTTCTTATTCGCACCGCCGCTACTACCTACTATAATGCCGCTACTACTACTACTACTTCTCCTCCTCCTTTTCGTAGCGTCTCCTAGTTCCTTAGCTCTTCTCCTACCTTTCTACTACTATAAGTTTAAGGCTTAGCTAGTTAGGTATATTAGCTAATCGCAATATATAGCCTACTTAACTCTAATAGCGGCTCTTCTTTTGCTAGGTATATCTCCTTATTTCTCTTATAAGCAGAAAGGGCTACTAGGCGATAGAATATAAGAGACTAATATAGAGATAGTAATAATAACTATTTCGGTCCCTTAGGCAAAAGCCTATTATACTTTCTACTTACTACGTAAGTCTTATTGCAATTCTATCGTAAAGGGTTCGAGAAACTAATCTAGAGATAGCGACGACGACGACGACGATAATAACCTGCCTGCCGCCGCTAATCCTTTGCCTTCTTCTCCGTAAGTTTTAGTAGTTCTATCGTAGATAGCAATTATAGGCATACGACGAAAAGAGATAGATATACTAACCTATAGATATAGGGCTACCTCCTCCTTCCCTCCGCCGCCTATCTCCTCTACTATGCCGCCGCCGCTACTACTAACTACTACTACTACTATAACTACTACTACTATTACTAACTAGCTCTAGCCCGAGGTAACCGCTAATAGTGCCTATAGAGGATATAGTCGCCCTTATAGCTCGGAGCGTACTTTTATTATATAGTAGCCTATTACGCGCGACCGGTAGTAGTTAGTTTCCGACTAGAGGTAGTAGTAGATAGTAGACGCTACCGAGGCTAGTAATATCGACTAGCGTAATTAGCTAGTACGGACTAGGCGTACGTTAGAGATAGGTATACTACGCTCTAGCAGTCTCTATAGCCGCTATATAAGGCTTTAGAAGAAGCCGGAGAAGTATCGCGTATAGGGCGGCGATAAGGTCTATAGGCCTTATATCTAGGAGAAGAAGGCTAGAGAGTATATATAAGCTGCTACTACTACTACTAAAGTCTTGCGTTTTGCCGGTTCTCTATAGGCTACTCTATATTAGTTCTACCTACCTATATACGTAGCCTTTTTTTAGACTAAAATAGAAACCTTAGATAATATACTCTTAATATCTCTTAAAGATTAATTTATAGCTATCTTCTATATTTCTATAAAGAACTTAAAGGTATTTCGGATATTCTAATTAGCTAGAATAATCTACTAAATAGTCCGATTAGTAGAGTTAACTTTTAATTAAACGACGGTATTTATAGCCTAGTAGATGTTTGCGTCGCAAAGGCTAGCTATTTCTAGTAGTATAATCTATCGAGCAACGCGCGTATTTTCGTTATAAGGCGAATAGCGTACTATACGACGAAATTCCGGAATTCTTTATACTACGCAATCTATATATATAGGCCGGGAATAGTAGATAGCCGGGTGCTAAGCCTACGGTAAATTATATAGAAGAAGTAAGAACTACTAGCGTTTTATACTACGTCTAGTAGTATAGTTTATTAGGCGAGGTACGTATTTTCGTCGTAAGGCGGATAGCGTACTATACGACGAAATTCCGGAATTCTTTACGCTACGTAATCCGTATATATAGGCCGGAAATAGTAGATAGCCGGGTACTAAGCCTACGGTAAATTATATAGAAGAAGCGAGAACTACTAGCGTTTTATACTACGTCTAGTAGTATAGTCTATTAGGCAAGGTATATATTTTCGTCGTAAGGCAGATAGCGTACTATACGACGAAATTCCGGAATCCTTTACGCTACGCAATCTATATACGCAGGCTAGAAATAGTAGATAGCCGGGTACTAAGCCTACGGTAAATTATATAGAAGAAGCGAGAACTACTAGCGTTTTATACTATATCTAGTAGTATAGTCTATTAGGCGAGGTGCGTATTTTTGTCGTAAGGCGGATAGCGTACTATATAATAAAATTCCGGAATCCTTTACGCTACGCAATCCGTATATATAGGCCGGAAATAGTAGATAGCTAAGTGCTAAGCCTACGGTAAATTATATAGAAGAAGCGAGAACTACTAGCGTTTTATACTACGTCTAGCGTATAAGCTATTAAGTAAAGTACGTATTTTTGTTATAAGGTAGGTAGCGTACTATATAAGAGAAAAGCGGCACTTAAGTCTAGCCTATATTTATTTATCGAGTATAATAGGCGAAAAAGATCGTAGTATAGGAGATCCTATACTATATTCTAGTCTACCTAATATTATCGCAACTTCGTCGTCTTCCTATTCTTCTATTATCTGCCCTACTATAAGCGACTATAGATAGTATAACTTATCTAAAGCGGTATTAGCGTTATGCGAGGATAGGACTCTAGCTCTATCTAAAGCGTAAAAGGTATAGTTAATTCGTATTTAAAGGGCTGCTATAGATATCGGTACGCTATCGCTATCTATAGTTATTTTACTTCTAGTATTATCCTCGAAGTTAGGCGTAGGTAGAAGCGATTTATTATAGGTCTACTAAGGTTAGCCGTACTTAAAGTCTATATTACGCTAGGGTAGTAGGAGCTCTAGTTCTCGGATATAGCCCTATAAGGTATTATTCTATATATATTCCCTTCGCTAACAGAACGGCTTAGCTTAACGAAACTATAGAGTAGTACTTTATAATAGAAAGCTAGTACTATATAAGGAAATACTTCTAGGCTAAGAGCGTTAGTAGAGTAAAGAAGTAGGTTAGCTATAAAACTTATAAGGACTTCTACGAAGAGGCAATATATAATTTGCCTACTAATAATACTAGTCGCGCATCCTTATATCTACGTTTTTACTACCTCTAGTAGCGATCCGTTTAAAGTTAAACGCTTCCTCGAATATTAGGTCTTTAAGCTTTCGTACCTAGGATATAGTAACGTAGAAGAGAGTAGCGTTACGCCTTTCGATATTAAGATTAAGGACAACTTTAGGTATAGTTATGCCCTATACCTTATAGATAGTAATAGTATACGCTAGGCAAACGGGAAACTAGTTATAGAACCGTATCTCGCCTTTAAAGAAGAAGTCTCTTTATAAGCGAAAGATTAGAATAATAGCGAACCTCTAGCTCTGCTATAAATACTTATTAATATAGAGCCTATCGTCGTACCCTTCTATAGTAACTAAGAGATAGAAGAGCGGATCGCTATAAAAAGGATTAGAGCCTAAGTGCTATACTATATCGTATAGTCGGTATTAGATGCTATTTATAATATTACGTTTAGTCTATATATTCTAAAGTAGTATTAGCTTATATCTAATAGAAAGGTCTAGGGTTTGCTTAAGATAGCCGGCTTACTTATAGTTAGCGGTCTTTACGATAGAATTACTATTTAAGGCAACGATCTTAAAGATTAGCTAGCCGCTATCGCGCTAGCGATTATAGTTATATATAGCGGTAAACTCGTTAGTACTATATATATAAATAGCTTTATCGAATTTCTAGATCTAGTCTATAGTAAGATTAGCCTATAGGTATTAGCAATTTGCGTTATATAGTAAAAGTGCCTCTTTATAACGAAATACCTAATATTAGGAAGATAACGTTCGCTAATATTCCTCCGTAACCTAATAATTGCGTAACCCTATAAGCGCCTTATAAAACGGAATCTAATCGGTACGTTATCGCTACTATATAGTAAGCTTAATAAACTAATTAATTGTATAATACTTCTAGGAACCGTAGGTGTTATTAAAGGTTACCCCGTTACGTAGCACCCTTAGTTTAACTTCTTCTCCTAGTATAGGCGTATAATTATAAGAGCTACGCTTAAAGATATTATAGTATAGGGCCTTATTAGCGATAGGCGGTAACTACTAGAAGTTGCTAAAGAAAAGGATACTAAGCCCTTTAAACGGCAGCTTATTCTACTTTACCTACTTTAACCTCGTATTAACGTAGTAGAGAGTAGCTAGGCTAACTATACTCTTCTTATTAATAATAAGATATTAGCAATTACGGAGCCTTTACTATATAGTTATTAAAGGTCCTAGTTTTAATAGCTCTAGGGGCTTTAGCGTAATAGGCAGTTATAGAAGAGAATAGAGCGTACTGCTATTAATTCCGTATAATACGGCGCCGGTTAAAGTATAGCGGATAATTACCTCCTATCTAGACGCTAACTACTATAGATAAGCAGAAATATACTAGATTATATAGAACTTACTAGTGCTAGCGGGTCCGTCTATATTAAATAATAGCAGTTACTAGAGCTAAAAATAGAAATTGCAAAAGTCGGTTATAATACTATATAGTTAGGGATTTTCGTCGAAAAGAGGGGAATATACTATATAAGAGAAATAGATAGACGTACTAATCGTAGATAAGCCTCTACTCTAGAGCTAAGTTATTAACTACGCTTTATAAGAGCTAATCGACTTCCGAGTCCTTTAGAAAAGCGACCTTCGCTTACTTTTACTAGTCTATACTACTATATATATCGAGCCCTAGCGGGCCCTAGCCGTAGTACGTGCTAATATAGAACTACTAATCGTATAGCTAATTACTCGTGCGTTCTCTAAGTTAGTCGGGATTCTTCTCTTAAGCGGTAGGATTATAGCGGGCAGTTTCTTCTACTAGCTAGGCTAGCGCGTCTACTAGTTCTTACTTCTACTAAGACGGTAGATTAAACTTATCGTTATCCTCGACGGAGGGAACGTAGATATCGGTATAGTTAAAGTCGTAGTTATAGCCCTACTTAGTATAGTAGAAGAAGTAGGCCTTAGCCTAGGACTTATAGCTATCGTATAGTAGTATAAAGTAGCTATTATCGCCGCGGAAAGGATAGTATAGAACGATCTTCTACTAATACTAGTCTTCGTATTCTCTACTACCTAAGTTAGTAGAATAGCGTAAAACGTAGTCGAGTAGGCGAGGTTTAGCCTACGGCCTATACCTATAAAGAGTTAGCTATTTTCGTCGCAAGGTAAGATAGTAGATATATAAGAGAAATACTTAATTTCCCTATAGTAAGTAAATAGGGTTAGGAACTAAAAGAGCGTAACGTAGTCTAAATACTCTTTACGCTTACGATACTACTAGAGAATTATCTTCCTTAGTCGCTCCTTGTCTTCGAGGTCTAGTACGATTCTAATCTTTACTTTACTACGATAGTCGAATATAATATACTACCGACTACTAGAGTATAGGGGAAGCCTAAAGAGAATATAAGACACCTCCTATACTAACTAGTCCCTTTTAGCGATTATATAGTTTATTATCTTTATAGTTAGCGATAGCGTAGGCTATAACTCTACGATATATAGGGCTAGAGACCTCGCAATCTCTTAGAAACTAGCTATAGTAGGTTCGTCTTTTATAGCGTACTTTGCGACGTAATTTAGTATAAAGTAAACGGTAGTATAAGGAGAGATATTAGTATTAGTACGCTAGGCTAGTGCTATTGCTAGATTATACTAGTTTATTATAGGGTTATTAGATATAGCGTAGAAACTCTAATACCTAGGGTTTCTACTCTTATCTATATAAGTAGCGCCTATCGTATAAGGAAAGTAGAAACGATACGACTTTAAAGCGGTGCGAGACGCTCCTTTCTTATAGGCCTAGCGAATATATTAGGGGATTTCTATCGTAAGGTAGGGGTAGCTAGCTTACGACGAAAAACACGTAACTTACTTAGTAATACGCCTTTATATATACGTACTACTAAACCTAGTTTACTATATTAGATAATTCTCGTAAAGTATTATTTAGCTCGGAAGTAGATTTATTATATATTCCTCGAGCGTAGCGGCCTACTCGCTTCTAAGTAGCTGCTTTAGGGTTAACGGCAACGATATACCTACGCTAAAGTTCTATAAAGCTAGCCTTAGATAGAGGGTTAATTCTATCGTAGAGTAAGCGATATACTTTATAACGAAACTTACCTTCTCTCTTTACTCTCTAGGTCGGTATTTACCTTAGGTAATATATTCCGGTTATACTATATAAACCTATAGATATAGGTACTACTGCGACTCTAGAACTCGTAGCGGAACTACTAATCCTATATAGCGAATTTAAGTACTATAAACTACTTAAAGAACGTTATAAACCGGCGCTTAAAATGCTATATTACGATATAAGAATACTAGCGGATATTTTCGTAATTAATTAGGTATCGTTCGTTATTAGCGCTATTACGCTATTACTTAAACCCTAGTAGGTATCGTTAAAGGCTAAACTATTAGGTATTAGCTACGCTAAACGTAAAGAAGAAGAAAGGCTTATTAAGAGCGTAGATATTAGTAAGAAGCTCTCGCTACCTCTTATACTAGAAAGGTCGTATACCTTTTATTTAAGTACTACTACGTACGATATAGTTAAGAAGGGCGTAAGTAGCTAGAGTAGGCAAAGTATAAGTTAGTATTTTAGTCGTAAGGAGGAGATCGTACGTTGCAACGAAATAGGTATACTAAGGGTATTCTATTTAAGGGCAGACCGTAACTCTTTATAGCTATATACTACTATACTAGTAGTACGGTCGGTATTTAAAACCTATCGCGCCCTACTGCCGCTTTGCTCCCTTATCTAGAGGTTAAAATATATAAAGCGAAAGCGGTTATATTATATAAAGCGGCTATTCTAATAGCGTAGTAAATACTAGATCTAGTTAAGAAACTTTACGGCCTTTTTTCTACTACGTAGGCGCGGTAGTATCTAATCGGTAAGGCTATAAGGGAATAGTAAAAAAAGGCTAGTAAGAATAGTCTACGCCTACTTATCTATTAAGAGTATCGTAGAGATTCGAGGTAAGGCTATTCTATTTCGGGAATTTAGGTAGTAGGGTTAGAGTTAAGACCTAGAAGCAGTTAGTAATTTATCTCGTAAGGTAGTATCTACGCTTTGCGTATTAATTCGGACCTTAACGGAAGTCCTCCGCCTTAGTATTAATAGGCTATAGCGTAGATATAGCGGCCTACTAGATAACTCTATACTCTAACTTCTTATCCGATAATAGTAAATCTTCGTCCTCCTTAGTATCGATAGTTTAGACCTAATCTAGGACTACGTCGTCCTCGGGCAGTTATTCTAGTAGTACGTAATTTAGCCTTACTCTAAGATTAACGAAACCGGGATAGTACGTAATAAGATACTTAAGGGCTACCTACTAAGAGTTAGTATAATTCCGTCGCAAAGAGGGAAAGCTATTTTGCGACGTAAATACCTATATAAAGCGTCGCCGAACTATAAAGAAACGCCGGAACTAGACGTTAATAACGCCCCTTCGGCTATCGACGATACTTTGCTATAGGCGTATTAATATAATATCGTAGTCTCGGGGCAGTTATAGTAGAGTAGATACGACGCTAGGCACGTCTCTTAGAAAGGTTATAATATAGCCCTTATACCGCTATTAGGCACCCTTCGCTAAGTATATATATATACTAATATAGATAGGCGCTACTAGTATCTATTCTATATTAGTAAGATCTAGAAAGCTAGGTAGTATAGTCCCTAGGTCTATTAAGTTATTATATATTATTAGAAATAGGGTAGTAGAACTAAGAATAATATTGCAGTTACGCAATTTATAACGCGTATATATAAAGGCGTAGTTAATTCTACGAAGGTTAGCAATTTTTATTATAGAGTATAAGCCCCTTATTACGATAGAAATATCTAACGTCGAACTAACGCTTAAGGCACCTCGAGCACTTACTTATTATCTTAGTATCGATTGCGGAAGACTATATAACAACGCGCTTCTAATTAGCATCCGTTATTATAGCGTAACTTAAGTTACTCTCTAGACCGTAGTACGTATCTAATATATACGCTTAATTAAATAGCTATTCTTAAAGTATTAAGGGCGCGGAAGGTATATCTTATAGTAGGCTATCTTAATAATCGTTCTTATAAGGCAGAGGTAGAGAAGGCAGTAGGTATAATAGCGCTAGTCTAATAACTAAATAAGGATTTAATTTATAAGTACGTTAGAGGTTTTAGTATCGGGCGGCGTAGAAGAGTCGAGTATACTAAGTAGTATTAGTATAGGACGGAAGCATTATATATTTTCGTTGCCTAGTAGTAGCTGCGCTTTACGATAGAAATATGCGATAGTATAAACCTTAATTCGGTTCCGCGCTTCTTCTATTATCCTTAGCGTTCCTCTATAGAAGGTATCTTTAACGTTAAGTTCCTCGTTATTATCTAACTACAGAGTAGCGCTATAAGAGGCCCTCTAGTTCTTCCTATAAGTGTCTTTTATTCTCTATAACTTGCGATAACGCTAATATATTTTAAGAATGCGTTTTCCTTTTTAGAATTAATATAGTACCTTATACTTAGAGTACGACGTATAGAACCGGGTGCTTTCCGCTATAAATTCTCTTATAAGAAGCGATTAATTATATCGTATAGAGAGATGCGTATATAAAAGAGAAATAGGGAAGAGAAATAGCGTAATAGCATCCCTACTACTAATAGGTTATAGATAGAAGCTCGGCAATTTATATCGCTTATATATTATAAGAACTATAGAATTATTATATATATAGAATTCTCTTATAGTAAGCCTTTCTCCTATAATAGGCCTTAAGCCTTATAGAATTCTATTATAGATAGCCTTTAGCAGCTCTTTAAAGACCCTTTAGAGGCTACTATATAAAGCCTTTTCTTTTTGCCTATAGCGGGCTTTCTATCGTATAGTAGTATTTTAAAGTAGCGAATTTAGTCGCAAAGTATTAGTCGGAGCTTTTCTTTTTACGTAGACCTTTATTCTATTATATAGTAGGATCTTATTATAGCGAGTTTAGTCGTAGAGTGCGATAGTAGTTATAAGGTCGAAGTATACGTAACTATACGTTACTATACGTAACTATACGTAACTATATATAACTATACGTAACTATACGTAACTATACGTAACTATACGTAACTATACGTAATTATACGTAACTGCGCATAGATGCAGTAGAAATGGAATAGACCAATAAGACGCAGCTACGCTGCGCACTAATAATTTTTTTATAGGTAGTATTAACCTGCGGTCGGATTATTCATCCGTTATGTGGCGTGACCGTGGCTGAGCATGCCCCGTGCTCGATAACGTACTGCCTTTGATGCCAGCTTGGCGACCGCCCACATGTACAACATGAACCTTAGAACCTTACACTATCATAACACTTGACAATCACAAGAACCGACCGCATTACAACTTCGACCTCGCACACTTGTACAAGCCCCGCACGTCCTTCGGTTCAAGCTTCACTAAGGCCTGGTCGCTTCTCGCCCAAACCAACACCATGCCTCCGTCAACAACTTTAGCCACATCTCCTGGGTCCTCGGGCGCAGTAAAGAAGGCACCTCGACCAGTGAAGCTGCCATGCTGGTGCGGGGACGATTGCTCATGTTGTATCATACCATGCGTACGTGTTAACCGAGGACTATCGAGTACTGCGTGTAAAGTGAACTAACTGGAAAGGAACAGAGTATTATGTGAGCTCAAGATACACTGCGAAACCTCTGGGCCCACCAACGCGACCCGTCATGTCCACGGACAATCGGAAGCTATTCTGGTCTCAAGCATAAAATTGTTGCGGGGTATCAATGTGTCTAAAGCTTCATATCGTCCGTGCCAATTATCCAATTTGCATGCGTCATTACCTTTCATGCTAGAACTCAATGGTCTTGATCGCTTGGCGCTTGACAATCCAAGGTAGGCTTTCGAGAGCCCTACGACACAGCACCCAAATGCGAATTATGGGCGCCAATTCCCAAACCCAGCTTGCTACTCCAGCGATGCTGTTCTGTGATGAAGTCTTCGTTGATCTCGAGCAGTTGTTCGGTTTGTATGCGAAGGCTCTCCAATGTCCCTTCGAGATTGCTGGCAGGAGAAACCTCATCTTCACGCATATTGCCATCGCTGATTTGGGAGAAACTTTCGTCGTTCACAGTCGTAGTTGGGGATCGGAACGGGTTATCGGAAGGCTCTTCACACTCCCCAATTTGAGCGGTGCTGATTGCTGTATCTGCTGCCATGTTATTGCGTTTCGCAAGCTCCATGTCGTCTCGTGCGCTTTGGAGCGCCAGTCGCAAGTTCGTGTTGTCCTCTTGGAGCCTTTCAATTTCCTGAGCGGGGGTCCAATGTGCTTCGTAAGGTGTATGGGAAATGCTCGACGAATCCCAATCTTCTTCACTGCCTTCTGACGACGGCGCTGAAGGATTTACGTCGAAGCCAACGTGGTCCAGATTGACTTGTCTCCGCATCATCTCTGCGTATTCAGCCCGCATGGCGGCAATGGCGGACTCATGCTCGCGAGCTTGTTGCTCAAGCGCAGCTCTGGCTTCTCCAATCGCGACTGCATGCTGTGCTTGCAACGCTTCCAAGGCTGCCTGGTGGTGCCGGGCTTGCTCCTCGGCTGCCATGCCTGCTTCTCTGATGGCCGCAGCTTCCATTTGAGCGACTCGGGCTGCATGATCGTCAACCATGTCCTGTATTTTCTGCAAGTGTTCATGATTCAGCCTTCGCAGAGCCTGTTCATGCTGTTCTCTTAAAGATGCCTCTCTGTTGCTCGCCGCCGCTGCCTCCGCGTCAATCATTTTCGCCATGTGAGCGGCTTCTGCCTCGAGCATCCTTTGGGCGTGGACTTCTGCCATTTCTGACATTGCCTTCTCGTGCTCAGCCTTGAATTCTGAGAGCGAATTCTGCAGGCCGTGCCGCACCATCTCTGACTGTTTAGATTGCTCTTCAATTCGGTATAGGTCCGCCATGGCTTGATCGTGTTCTTTCCGCAGTGTGTTTATGACTAACTGGAGGTCCTGGCGAACGAGAGCCACCTTTTCGCGTTCTTGCTCAACCGAGCGCTGCTGGTTCTCCTGAAGCTGCTTATAACTTGCTTGAAGCTCACGATATGCATCGTCATGCCTTTGCGATTCCTCTTCCAGCTCTCGATTGTGCTGCAAAGTCATATCGCCAAGCCTCTGCTCCAGACGAAGTTTCTCTTGTACAAGCGCCTCGTGCTTTGCGACGCTTATGTCTGACTCCGACTCCGACTGCAGCTGTTTCACGGCTAGGTCATGCGCAGTCTCCCTGTCCTGTATCTGCTGTGCATGATCCTGCTTGATCCTTTGCAGCTCCTCGACTAGCTCCGCTTCTTTGTCTGCGCGTTCTTGCCTGACTTGTTGCAATGTTGCCTCGGCTGTGGTTAGCTGAGTGCGATTTGCAGCCAGCGAGTGCTCGGCAGCGACTTTGAGGGCTTCACTGTCTGACACAGCAGCCGAGAGCCCGCTGACGCGTGTTTTGGCCTCGGCCAACTCCTGTTCAACCTCCTTGAGCTGCGCTTGCAACGCCTCCTCGCCGTCAACCCGAGCATTGCTTACGGGCTGTTCCTGTTTAAGCGTCTTAAGTTGTGATTGCAATGTCTCTTGCTCCCTTAAACGAGCCTTGCTCTCTTCTAGTTCCTGTTTAACCTTCTTAAGCTGCGCTTGCAACGCCTCGTGCTCGCGAATCCGCGCATTAGCCTCGGACAGCTCTTGTTTAGTCGTCTTTAGCTGCGATTGCAATGTCTCTTGCTTACTTAAGCGAGCCTTGCTCTCTGCCAGTTCCTGTTCGACCTTCTTAAGCTGCGCTTGCAACGCCTCGTGCTCGCGAATCCGCGCATTAGCCTCGGACAGCTCTTGTTCAGTCGTCTTCAGCTGCGATTGCAATGTCTCTTGCTCACTTAAGCGAGCCTTGCTCTCTGCCAGTTCCTGTTCGACCTTCTTAAGCTGCGCTTGCAACGCCTCGTGCTCGCGAGTCCGCGCATTAGCCTCGGACAGCTCTTGTTTAGTCGTCTTTAGCTGCGATTGCAATGTCTCTTGCTCACTTAAGCGAGCCTTGCTCTCTGCCAGTTCCTGTTCGACCTCCTTAAGCTGCGCTTGCAACGCCTCCTGCTCGCGAATCCGCGCCTTAGCCTCGGACAGCTCTTGTTTAGTCGTCTTCAGCTGTGACTGCATCGTCTCCTGCTCGTCGACTTGGCGAGCCAACCTATTGCGGTCGTTACGTGCGTCCTCCGCGTCATGTTGCGAAACCTGCAATGCATTCTGTAGCTGTTCGATAGTCTCCTTCAGCGTGGTGACTTCTGCTGAGACCCGGGAGGCGGCATCGTCAGCATTCTGTTGCATTTCTTGGTGTTTGACTTGCAGGTCTGCAATGACTTGATTGAGCTCCTGTACCTTGATCTCCATTTGTGTGCGAATTCCTGTCTCCGTAGCTTGTGCGGTTCGCAACTCTTCTGCATATCGTGATCTAGCAGCCGCGAACTCTTTCTTGCTCGCCTCGTTGCCACGTGTTTCGTCCTCAAACTGTTGCTGTAGCTCAACGACCTTGCTTTGCAAACTCTCCACAGTGGTAGATGAGTCCTTGTCTTGCTGCTCTAGCCGCTGTTCACGCTCAATTTGATTACGCGTGTTCTCCTCAACGGTAGAGCAGAGGCGCTCAATATTGGCTTGCAATCCACCGACCTCTTCATCGTGCTGTACCTTGAGATCCTCATTCGTCTTCTGCAATTCCAGGATTTGGGTTTGCAACCGCTCGGTGACATGTTTTCCACTGTCGGCAGAGCCTGTCAGCTCTTCCACCCGCTTGCGTAGCCCTTGGAGCATTTCCTCGCTCCTCGCCCTCGTTTCACGATTCTGTCCCTCTTCGTACTCGCGCAGCTGTTTGAGTTGGTCGAGCTCATCTTGAAGACCGCTTTGCGCTACGTGAGCTTCATTGACACGATCGAGATGAGCCTTCAATTGCGTTGCATGCTGGTCCTCGATACTCTTGATATCGGCCTCCAGACCTTTGATAGTGTTGGCAGAATTCTCGAGGGCAGAGGCATGACGCTGCGCAGCTGCTTCATCGTCGGCGCGGAGGATTGCTATTTCATCTCGTAGCCTTTGGCTGGCCTGCTCCGCTTCTGCCGCTGCTGTTCGAAGCTCTTCGGTCTGCTGGACGGACCGTTCCTGTACTTCCTTCAACTCGTTTCGGAAGCGCTCTTGGCTTTCCGCCAACTCGGCCGAAAGCTTCTCCGCCTTGTCAGCAGCCGCGTCGCTACGCTGTCGTTCCACGTCTAGCTCTCGGCGAAGCTGCTCCAACGTCGTTTGCGCCACGGCATCCTTTTGTACCTGCGCTTGGCTTTCCTCGTCCAGCTTCATCTGGCAACGATCAATCTCCTGCTTCAGTTCTTCTACGACCTTGGCCAGCGAGTCGCGATCTTGAGACTTCTGGATCAGTTCCTGCTGTAGTTCTTGCTCGTTCTGGGAGGCTCGCTCCTTGCTCTGTCGCAGCGCTTCTTCCACCGCCTCAATCTTGACCTCGACGCCCTCCAGTCGGGATGAGCGCCGCCGGTGGCTCTCCAGCTCTGTTCGTAGGGTCTCGATTTCGGAATTCAATTTCTGTCGCAGTGACTCTGTCTCCGCAGCATGGGCTTGGCGTAGTGTATCGAGCTCGGCTCTGTGTTCAACCTGCTGCGCGGAGGGATCGAAGGCAACGGGTACGGTGGCAGCCGCAGATTTGTTCGTGAGTTGTCGATTCTGCTCTTTTAGGCGCCCAATTTCTGCCTCGAGGTCCTTAATCTCGGCAGAAAGGGCATCCCGGGCAACGGTTTCGCGCAAAAAGCTTTGCATCACCTCCATCTCTCGCATGCCTTGCTCACGCTCAGAGAGCTTGGGCACAGGCGCCGTATCTGACCTGCCGACATGCTCAGACTGAGCACGATCATGGCGCACGAGCAGCTTCGCGGGACGGCGTTCAATCTCGGCGTCAGAGACAGCGTGCGACTTCAACGAGCGAATCTCGAGCTTGCGAGGCGAAGAGGCCTGGAGGCCTGGCTCCGGCGGATCGTCGTCGTCCGTGACGCCGATGCGGTCCTCGCTCTCTCCTTCGCTCCTGGTGGGAGCGTACGAACGAACCGATTGGGCGGTCCCTTCCGGGATGGTTTCGCGAGATACAGGTCGTACGGAGGTTCTGCTACTGGCAGGGCTGCTGCTGGAGGTAACAGTCGAGGAGCGCGGACTCTTGGTCGAGGGCGGCGTGGAACGAGGCTTCGTGGTGGATGAGCGTGGGGTCGCCGAGGGAGAGGCCGCGGGCTTGCTGCTTTGACTACTAGAGAGCCGCTTGGGCGCCGTAGCAGCAGCAGCCGTCGTCGTCGTCGTCCGCCTTGCCGGCGCTGCAGCGGCACGGGAAGCGGCAGACGACGACGGGACAGTGGACGTCGACGAAGCGGCGCTCCTGCGTGCGGCCGAAGTTGAGCTCGTGGCCGCGGTGAGCGAAGGGCGCGCGCTGAGCCGCGTGGTGGAGGCAGAGGCCAGCGCAGAGGCCGTGGTGCTTGTCTTCAACGAGGCCGTTGACGAGGACGCTGGTTTGTTGGCCGGCGCAGAGGACGGCTTGGAGGGTTTCATGGCTCACTGCGTGCTCTGCCGGGCCGCAATGCAGAGTATCATGGTGTGCGCGGAGACAGCCGGTTATGGTCGAGAAGGCGATCCCATCCAGCATACGAGGGAGGGCATGTGTCTCTCGCACATCGCATCGCGTCGGGTGTGCCCCTTCCACGCCGCCCGCCCGCATTCCTGTCGAAGCTGCATCCCGATCGACGGCGGGACGGCTCGACGCGCTCCCGTCCCCGTCTCCGTCACGTCCCCGTCCCCGCCCGCTGCCACACTGTGGCACTGCCGCCACGGGCTTCGCTCACGACCACCGCTCTCCTGCTCTTGCTCCTGCTCCTGCTCCTGCTCCTGCTCCTGCTCCCACTCCTGCGCCTGCCTTTCTTGCTGTATGTATGCAGCCAATGGCAGTCGGCGCTCCATGCTCACCCCGCGCCAGGCCGAGCAGAATGCGGCGACGTTGGAGCACGAAGGGCGCGAGGGTGCGCGGAGAGGAAGCGGTCCTGTCTCTGTCTCGCTCGGCCTCGCTGCCTTGCAGGACCTCACGTCGTCGCCCGAGTCGTTGCCGCTGCGTCCGCTCGACGCGCCGTCTCGTGCATCGTCGTCGTCGCCGCCCGCCTCGCCCGCCGTCTCGCCCGCCGTCTCGCCCGCCGTCTCGCCCGCCGTCTCGCCCGCCGCCTCGCCGCACGCCGCGCGCTCGTCGGTGCGCCCGCCGCGCGCCAGAGCGCAGCTGGCTCCGCTGGCTCCGCTGGCTCCGCTGAGGACCGACGACCAGGCGGAGCTCCCGGGCAGCACTGCTCGTCGCCGCCATCCGTCGCCCATGCCGGCCGTGCTGCCCGTGCCGCCACTGTCCTTGCCCACGCATCTGCACCTGGAGCTGGCTTCGGAGCGGCCTTCTGCTCTCTACCTGCACCACTCGGCCACCAGCGACTGTCCCTATGAAACGTCGGCGGTCAAGTTCGAGCGGCTGCACAACTTCCTCATGCTCCCGCCCCAGCTGGAGCAGGTCTTGGTCTTTGGCGCCATCGCCTGCCTCGATGCCTGGCTGTACACCTTCACCATCCTGCCCCTCCGCTTCCTCCGTGCCCTGATGATCCTGCTGAAGTGGATGGGAGGCAATGCTATCCAGGAGGTCCACGACGTGGCCAGCTTCGTCTACGACGGCGTGGGCCGCATGTGGCGGCGTCGACAGTCGCATCGACCCTCCCCACGCGATCGGAAGCCCTCGTCCAGCCCCAGACCCAACGACCAAGATGCGCAGACGAGCATGCCTGGCTCCGACTGCAACTCGAGCGACGCCCGGCCTTCCCGTGCCTCGCAGCCGGCCGCCGATCAGAGCCAGCCCTTGTCGCCGAGGCGCAGCGCCCGCCAGCCATCGCGCGTCTTCCGTCACCGGCGTACGCGGTCCACGCCGTCCGTACTTCTTCCCAGTCACAAGGCGGATCTCCTCCAAGGCCTCCTCATCGTGACTAGTTGCGTGGCGCTCATGTGGTTTGATGCAAGTCGAACGTACCACTCAATCAGAGGACAGGCTGCGATCAAACTGTACGTCATATACAATGTCCTCGAAGTCTTCGATCGCTTGCTGTCTGCACTGGGCCAGGACATCTTGGAATGCTTGTTCTCGCGCGAGACCCTGGAGCGCAACGCCGATGGCCGCAGCAAAATCACTCGCCCGTTCTGGATGTTCCTGCTCGCTCTGCTGTATGTCATCGCGCATTCGACGGCCTTGTTCTATCAAGTCGTCACTCTGAATGTCGCTGTCAACTCTTACTCCAACGCCCTCCTTACCTTGCTCATGAGCAATCAGTTTGTCGAGATCAAGGGCACAGTGTTCAAGAAGTTCGAGAAGGACAACCTTTTCCAACTCACCTGCGCCGACGTTGTGGAGCGCTTCCAGCTGTGGCTTATGCTGCTGATCATAGCCTTGCGCAACATTGTGGAAGTCGGCGGGCTGAGCATCAGTCTGAGCGCTGCGTTCAGCGACCAGACCACGGCCAGCCTATCGCCCAGCAGCAATGCGACCAGTCTCCCGCTCCTCTCGGGCTTTGTGATTCCAAAAGCATTCACCTTGATGCCCACCTGGACGGGAGAAGTTCTCGGCCCTTTCCTCATTGTCCTTGGCAGCGAGGCACTGGTCGATTGGTGCAAACATGCATATATCTCAAAATTTAACAACGTGAAACCCAACATATACGCGCGTTTCCTCGACGTTCTGGCGAAGGACTACTACTCCCACGCATTCGTGGACCAGAATCTCACGAAGCGGCTCGGGTTGCCCATCATTCCTCTGAGCTGTCTGTTCATCCGTTCAATGGTCCAAACATATCACATGTTCCTGGCCACTCACATGCCACCTTCGATCCCAGCCAGCGCCACGTCATTGTCTCTCGAGGCCGAGACGACAGATACGTCCTCGGTAATCATGGTCGCGCTGCACAACTTCGATAACGTCCTGCGTCGAGCTCTTGGTTCATCGACGTTTGGGGCGGGGAAACACGCGGAATCGACATACAGGTGGTGGACTCTGGATGACTTCATTGCACTCGCGACCATGGTCATATTCTTCCTGGTCATCTACCTCGTTTTCCTGGCACTCAAGCTCATCTTGGGAATGGCTCTCCTTTCATACTCCCGGAATCGTTATCGTGACATGAAGACCAGAGAGGAACAACGTGTCGACACTCACGGTCGGCGAGTTGGTGGATGGGGAGCGGTGGAAGTTGACGAGGATAAGCGCCGCTGGATATATGGAGACGATTTAGAGAGTCTGGCCAAGCTTAAAGAAAAGGAGAGCAGAGGCCGCCAGCAAGCCGATCAAACGACGTTGAAGCTTGACAATGTGGACCGCTACACCATGGTCGCCAAAAGAATATGGTAGCACCAGCCTGAATCCTGAGCGAGATCCGGTGTTTCTGCGTCGTCTTCGTCGCACTGATGCCCGGACAACGACACCGTAGCAGCAGAAGACGAGGAGGGAGGAGGTATGCAGTCGTTGCTGCCCACTATCCCGTTGCCCGTAAGATGAGTAGGCCCTTGTGGACGGAACCTTCGATCATCCGACCGTCGGGGGCTTTGAATGAAGCCGTCGCACAAGTGCCGTCGCCGGAAGCAACGACGCGGAGGCGGTCCCCGTGCATACCCCAGCTCCTGGATGCAAACTAGTCGCGTATCGCTGCACCCATGTCCGTCACGGAGGTCCAAGGTGCATCG
Organism: Cercospora zeae-maydis; assembly: GCA_023512815.1. Lineage (NCBI taxonomy): Eukaryota > Fungi > Ascomycota > Dothideomycetes > Mycosphaerellales > Mycosphaerellaceae > Cercospora > Cercospora zeae-maydis. The sequence continues at coordinate 5,203,350 of JAKLWY010000002.1, read as the reverse complement.
TAGACCCGCCAACTGCTATAGATCACAGATGCGGCTCCGTGCACCTGTGGAGCCGATTCCAGCTCTGTAGCGTGTGAGATGAGATCACGAGAGTATGCTGATGTGGCAGACCCCCATTATTTGTGAGGGGTTTGGAGACGTCATGCAGGCCGGCGATCGCCGCAACACAAGGGTGCGCGGAACCAAAGCGCGCTTGACACCAAAGCATTCACTGGGAGGGAACCAGACCCACCACATACTTATAGCATCTGCGGTCATCTTTTCGCGTTCCTAGGATCTATATACCTTGAGTGGCCTTGGTAGGTAGCGAGCCACACTTCGTCTAGTGCCTGCTCTCGCCTCGTCTCATCACCATCTTCCCCATTTTCCTCCGCTTCACTGTTCCGGCCAATCCGGACGTCTGATCATGCCTCACAAAGAGTCCTATGGGGAGTTCACGCCTTCGAGTTATCCACCATTCCCTGACGGTCTGCGCGAGATCCAACTCAGGACCATCTCACTGCGCAAGCTTCAAGATGCAAATAAGGACGAACAAGAACTCATGTTCGAGGCGTGCAAGTCCTGGGGATTTTTTTATCTGGATCTGAGTCAGTCTGAGCAAGGCGATATCATATCACGCAGCTCCGAGGACGTTGCTCGAGTTGCGGAGGATGTCATGGCCTTACCCATGGAGGAGAAGATGAAGTATCCTTTCGACTTTGCGAATCGGGAGGTGTTTGGGTAAGTAGAGTGCGCACTTCGGCGTCAGTGATCGAACATGTGTTGAATCAATCCAGCTACAAGGTAATTGGCCAAACAAAGGTGGACAAGGCAAGTCTCATCATTGGCACCTCCTCGGGAAAGCTCATGCAGGCAAGGCGATGGGATTCCAGCTGATTTTCGCCCAGGATCAAACGCCCGATACTGCCGAGTTCTTCAATGTTGCCAAGAATGACATGATTGTTCAAGACGATCAAATGAGGCGAGTGTGGCCGAGGCCCATCATGGAGAATAAAGATGTTCTTGCCACGTACTGCAAGACCGCACACTCTGTAGGCCTGCAGATCTTGGAAATCCTGGCGAAGAAGTTGGGGATCGACCCTGAGGAGATCCATTCTCGACACAAGATCGAAGAGCTTTCTGGAGACCATATTAGGATGACTCGTGGGCCTCCGAGAAAGACGGCTGAAATGCCGGAGATCCAGACGCCATCGCATACAGATTTTGGAACAATCACCATTCTCATGAATTGGCTTGGTGAGTAGATCGTCCGCTGCGCATCCCTTCATTGCTGTATATTGAAGCCTGCTGATGAACGTGCACTAGGCGGTCTCCAAGTTTACGGGTCCCCAAATCGTGTCTTGGGAAACCTGGATTATGATGACAACACCGCAGAATGGATGTGGGTCAGGCCGAAAAAGAACTGCGCCATTGTTAATCTCGGAGACGCCGCTGTCAAATTCACGAATGGTGTGTTGTGCTCCGGACGTCATCGGGTAATACCAGCGCCAGGAGAACAGGGCGAATGGCCACGCTACAGTAAGCGAGTTTGTTCAAATCGAGATCCAGCCATAGCTAATCGGTATTGCGCGTTGCTTAGGCATCGTATACTTTGTCCGACCAAACCATGACTGTCGACTGAAGACACTTAAGGGGAGTGGCGTACCGGAAGCGGGGGATGAAGATGAAGCAGGTATCAACGCCAAAGATTGGATTTTCATGCAGGCCGAGAGGCTTGCTGGAAGGTAGGGTTCAATCAAACTCGCTTGTGATGGGTCATGTTTGGATTGGGGGGGGGCGCCACTGGCATGAGATGTGGCCCTACGGAGGGAAGGGGTCTGGGGAAATAGAAGGATGTACGTCGGCGACGACGTTCATTGACGACTGATAGCAAATCGATCCCTACCTTCGTATGCTTTCCATCGAAGTACTAGATTAAGAAAGACCATGGTGCTGGCTCGCTCCTTGTGTTGCCCGTTCGCACCCACGTGGAGCAAAACGTGAAGTTTGAATTGTAGGTATCGATCATACAAAGCAGGAGTGATGATGGAACGGGCATCAGAATATGGCGTCGAAGGCGATGTTCATATGCTCGTCATCGGACACTATAATACACGTGGACGCGGTGGCATTCAGACACACACGCATCCACAGATCGTAACCTGAAACGCGCCGATTCAGATGGCTTCGAAGCATGATCTGCCATGGGTTCGTGCACATCTCGTATTAGATGCAGCCTGTGCGGAAGGAAAAGAAAGACAGCGAGCTTGTGTCCTGTTGTGCCAGCTCAAAACATAGTGCCAAAGTTCTCGTTAATATCCGTCAGCGGCTTTCGCGGGCTGCTAGGTATGCCATTGTCATCAGTGGCAGGCTTTCGATGCCTGCAGCTCGATTAGTTCCCACACGTGTGATCGAGTACGAACCCTAACGTACCTGAATGTGAAGCCCACGAAGAGAGAACGGCCCATTTCGCCAGCCCGATCTGCCATGCGCTCCAGTGCCTCTTGTTTCTCCAGAACCTCCTTATACTTCGCCATGTCTTTCTCGCTCCCGAAATCGTCGAAATAACCCGCGTCTGTGTCCGAGTCGAGTTCCGGCACGAAAGGCGCGCGCTCCTGGCGCAGACGATCCCAGGCGACTTCACGAAAGTAGTCATGGGTCTGGACTTGTTTGATCCCACGGAGCCTGTTCTGCTTTCCAGAAATGAGCCTCGTGATAAGGTCCCAAGTGCGTCGCGACAAGAAGTAGTTTGGATCCTCGTACTCCGGCTTTCGGAGCACATGCTGCCAGCGCTTCAGATTCTGCCACGTCTCATCGACAGAAGCGCCAGCAAAAGGCGGATAGCCGGCCAAAGCCTCGAACAGCATGCATCCTAGAGACCAGTAGTCGACCGTAAAGTCGTATTCGTCTCCCTTCAATACCTCCGGCGCCATGTAGTCCGGAGAGCCCACTATCGACTTGGCGTAATTCACATCACGTTCACGCAGAGATCGGTAGCCTTCCCGTCGTTCCTTTAACGAGCGCTCTTCCATGGGTCTTCCAAAGGGGATCGCGTGAGCGGGTATGTTGCCCGCCTCCTCCAGCCGAATCCGCATGCTTTCGATCTTGGCAGGGGCGAGGAAACCGGCAGCGAGCCCGAAGTCGGTGAGCTTGACATGGCCGGTGCCATCAATCAAGAAGTTTTCCGGCTTCAGGTCGCGGTGAATGTAGCCAAGCTGATGCAGTGCGTCAACGCAGAGGAACATTTCGGAAATGTAGAATCGAGCATGTCGGTTGTGTAGCACGCCAGTATTGTTGAGAAGCGTGCGGAAATCTCCTCCTGGCACATATTCCATGGCAAGATAGATGCTCGTGTCGTCTTGAAAGGAGTAGAGCAGGCGAGTGAGCCACTCGCTCTTGGCATTGGTGAGGATGTCACGCTCCGTGAGCACGTGGCGCACTTCGTCGAGCTTGAACAGCAGCTTCTTGCTCATCACTTTGAGCGCACAGATCTCGCGTGTATCCTTTTTCGACGCCAGATAGACCTGACCATAGCCGCCCTGCCCGATCTGCGTCAAGATCTGGAAGTCGCCATGGCGCAGGCGGGTTCTGCGCTGGCGGACGTTCGCTCTCTCGCGGCCAAGGTACTGCTTCCACAGCTCGTCATACTGGTCCGCGTCGGCAGAAGGGCTGGAGGGTGTGGGCGGGGGGTTGTGGGTCTTGAACGCCTGGAGGCGTTTTTGGCGGTTGTGGATGTACGACAGTAAATCGTAGTAGTAGTCGAGAAAGTAGAGCTGTGTCACATTGGCTAGTCTCTTGACGCTGGGCTTCTGCAGCTTCTCGAGCTGCTCTGGCGTAAGGCCGCCGCCGATGGCCTTGCTGTGGCGCGTGGGCGAGGGATCGTCGCGCTGGCGATATGGCTCCTGCCTGCTCGCGGCAGCCTGGTTGACGAAGCTCTGCGTCGACGGCGGGGGAGGGCGCTGTGCCGGCGGCGTGTTCTCCTTGCCAGTCTTGCGCGGCGGACTCCCTGGCGCGCCAGCCTTGGCATCCGGAGAGGCGAAGGGGTCGTGGTGGGCGGAGTGCGGCGGTGGCAGCAGCTTCGTGGCATTCAGTCTGTGGGGCAGGTCGTAGGCACCCGGCGGGACAAAGCTCTTGCTGGGCGACCCGAGCGGCGTGATCGCATCGCTGTCGGCGGCAGCGTCGAGCGCGAATTCCATTGGCGCCATGACGGCCCCGGTCAGAACTCAAGAGCCGACTAGCAGGCAGTCGGGCGGTCTCGCGGCGAACGCACCAGCAGGTCGACGTCGAGAAGCAGTGATAAAGGCGAGGCAGGAGGCGCGGAGGCGGAGGCAGTGATGCGTTTCACCTGCTTTGTTGATTATTTACAGGTCAACAACAAACGTGCACGCCCCGCAACGCCCTCCCGTTGTTTGCTCTCGCCGCGAGCTGCCTATTCCTCTCCGGTACACGGAACGCCTGCGACTCGCTGCAGAAGGCAGAGAGATTCGAGGAGCGACGCAGCACTCGAGCTTTCGGGCAATATTCAAGAAGGTTCTACTTCCATTGGCTTTCTGACGGGACAGTTACCGCCCAGCACGGATCCGCCTCCTCCTCCTCCTCCTCCTCCTCCTCCACCACCTCCTCCTCCTGCTCCGCCGCCCTTCCGCTCCACTCTCCACAACTCTGCGACGCGTCGACCAGCACGAACAAGTGGGCCCATCTCTACACTCCTACCGTACTGCGCTACGCTGCAGGTACCTCCGAGCCGACCGAGGCCACAACCAATCGACGTGAACCCGATGACTGTGACGCCAGGCTCTGCCCACCGCTTGCCATCCCAGCTAACCCGCTCGTCGGATATAGACGGTGACGAACATCACAGTCGAGGTCGATCGGGCGCATCAGAAACACCCCACGCGGTCGCTGCTGCGCACCCGAGCTGTGCAACAAGGCTTCCTCGGGGGACCCTCGTGGGTCGGGATTTGAGTTTTGCCGCACCATGCCTGCTCATTTCCCCAAGCAGCAAGCGCGCATGTGATGGCCCATTACATATGCCTTTTGGCTCATATCTATCCTTATATTGCTTCATTGACAACAGCAGCTCTCGACCGTGTCCTCGTTGGCCCACAACGGACGCTCCGGAAAGCCACTCCACATTGTGTGCGAGCCTGGTCCACATCATTTCGCTGTTCCTGGCCGCATCTCTCGCGCAACCGGCGCCTCGCAGTTTGGGTGTCGGCGTGTCTCGGATCGACTTAGACCATCCACCAGGTGTATTATCGGGGGAGCTTCGGTGTAAGTTGTGTGCGCTTATCACTTGTTCCTCTGCAGCCCCGCCTCACGCCCAGCTGACGGTGTCTCGCACAGCGTCAGGCGTGTGGTCAGCGTGCTCATCTCGGCGAGTCTACCAGCGCTGTGCTGGCTGTTCAGCCATGACTGGGAGCATGTCTGCAGCAGCACCGTTGAAGAGGTTGTTAGTAGCGTCATCATATAGTCCAGCGCGAGAAGTTCGCGTACCGTGCGATCCACCATCCTGCAGCAATCATGGGCTCGAGAATTCTTTCGCAAGTGTGTATGCGGCGTGCCACAACGTTGATACTGTGGCTGCGGCATCCGCACGCAATTCAACGTGGCGGCTCGTGACAAGGGACGTCTGGTGAAGGGCTACGCAGCGCGCACCTGAACTGCCGAAGCGAGGCGTGTACACAGCCAGCCGCCGACAGTGGCATAGGCAGGGAACGGGCGGACTGTCGCTGCTAACTTAGCGGACCTGTGGCGCGGCAGCAAGACGGTGGAACGGCGGATCCTCACGTCGCAGAATGTGAAGACGGACCCTTTCGCGAGCACCCGGAATGTCTTCGTTGGTAAGATCCACACGACGCACACCTGCGGTGGCGGCCGCTCGAACACTCTGTGACGGCGGACACTGGCATAGTTGAGGATCGGTCGTGAAGCTGCGCTGCTGCCCCACCACTACCGCATCAGATTCAGGCTCTCGGGCAGCGGGCGTGGGATGGCAGAGAGCCGGCGTGCAGTACAGCCGGAAGTGCATGTAGCGGACACTAAGCAGGGTGTACATAGACCTTTCCACCACCCTCTTTGCACCTCATCCCAGCCGGCCTCCGCCCTCACACCGCGCGCACTATGATGCTGTGACAACGACATGTCATTGCACGTGCGCTTCCCCGACAGTAGCGACAGCAACGCCGCCAACGACGCCTCGGGCACGTCGAGCAGCATGGCTTCTCTGACGTCCACCTCGACGCTCGATACCCTGCCCACCCGCCTCGACCTCGACGAGAGTGAGGCCCGCAAGGGCCTGCTGCGCGAGTCCTTTTTCCACTTCAAGGATGACTACCCCGCCTCTGCTAGTGCTACCACCGCCAGCCGCGCCGACGCCGACGCCGAGACGCCCGAAGAGATGCAGAAGAATGACCCGCTGGGGACGCAGATATGGAAACTATACCACAAGACCAAGGGTCAGCTGCCCAACTCAGAGCGCCTGGAGAATCTCTCGTGGCGGATGATGTCCATGAATTTGAAGCGGAAAGAACTGGAAAGGCAGGGGTACGCACGACGCGCGGGTGGTGGCTATGACATGGCAACTGACTTGGACGCAGACTGGCCGCTCGACCGCTCAATCCTGCGCAGAATGCCCCAAGCGGCATTGCGCAGCTGCGGAAGTCCTCCGAGCACAGCGGCCCAGCGGCCCAGCAGCAGGCAGCCGCTGATGATCAGATGAACCTTGACGAGTTCCTCGAACCGTCATCGATTGGAAGTCCTGCTGGCATCTCGCCCTCGCCCGCTCCCGAGCACTCGGCGACAGTCAGCGCATCAGCGATTCCGATCAAGCAGCAGCAGCGCCTGCAGAATCACGAGCTATCCGTAGGGCGCGCCTCAGCACCTTCCGTCCCGCCACTCGAGCAGAGTCGGACCCACCGCGAGTTTTTCTACGTGCAGCGACACGTGCGCAAGACCAGCATTGATGAGCGAAGGGTAAGGTCATTCCTGGGTATGTCAGAGCGCTCGCTAACGGCCCATACAAAGCCCCCAAAACGGCGTGCCGAAGCATCGCCCCAGGTGCCTCCGGTGCAGAACAGCACTCTCGTAGCGCAAGATCCCATGGCTGAGGCAGCCCTACATAATTACACGCTGGACGCTCAGCCGCAAGCACCACACGACGCCCTACCATTCAACCTCGAGACCTTCAACATTGACAACGATCCCATCCTCAACTCCGCCGGGCCCCTGCAACAGCATTTCTCCTTTTCTCCCGTTGGGTCTCCGATGATGACCACTGGTGGCTTCTCGCACATGTTCACCCACAACATGTCGCAACCGCAAGGCGTGCACGGATTTCAGTCTCCGCCGACCTCGGCATATCCATCCACGGTCTCGACTCCCCAGCCCATTCCGGAGGGTGAGCAGATCTTCTTCGGCAACCAGCTGCATTCAGGCTCCGTTCCCAACTTTCATCACCAGCATGGTTCGTCTCAAAAGCTCCAGCATGAGTCCACGAGACACGTACAGCCCCAGCCCCAGCCCCAGCAGCATTTTGTGTTCAATCCGAGTGGTGACTCCATGTTCAGCGCTCTGTCCGCAAGTGCCCCTTCTCACGGATTCCATGCCCCTTCGTTTCAGCTTCCTGGACCTCTGGATGCCCCACGCACCATGGCCTCCGACTACCAACATACGAACATGTCAATGCCACGGCATGAGAACATGTTCACCTTTGGAGGTGATTCCGACAACGAAGAAGAAGATCCCATGTCGTATCAAGACACTAACATGCTGATGGCACAAGGTCTGTCTCCGGAGGACTCGGCACTTGATATGCATGGAAATTACAATTGGGATCAGTCCATGTCATCCCAAATTGGTCATGCAGACAACAGGTTCGGTGGTTTGGGCCGGAAAGGGGTTCAGATAGGTGGTGCAGAACTCATTCCGTCTCCCCATAGCTGGGATCAGGGTGGTCTGAGCAGAGGTCATGGTTCGGCAGCTTCCGTCAGCGATATCAGAAATCGAGGTGGCGATCCCAGGACGCGCAAGATCCCGCGTACAACGTCAACTCCCAACACCGTCGGCATGGCCACCGGCATGTTTTCGATCCGGACACAATCGTCACCGACTTCTCCTCCTGAATCCGGCTTCACGTCTGCGGCGCCTTCGCGACCCAGCAGTCCCAGACCGGGCGGGGACAGCAACGGCGTCCCAACAACCTGCACCAACTGCTTCACGCAAACGACCCCGCTGTGGCGACGCAACCCAGAGGGTCATCCCTTGTGCAATGCATGTGGCCTTTTCTTAAAATTACATGGCGTCGTACGGCCTCTGAGCTTGAAAACTGATGTCATCAAGAAGCGAAATCGTGGCAGCGGCAATTCGGTGCCTGTAGGTTCTTCACGTTCGAAGAAGGTAGCAAGCCGCAAGAATTCTGTTGCACACAGCGGTCCGTCGGCAGCCGGGAAGACTGCTGCAAATGAGTTGGACTCGCCCATATCCGGTGGCGCTTCTGCAGCCCACACTCCAACAAGCTCTGGACCATCCGATAAACCTGTCAAGACGGTCGTGCCCATCGCTCCTGGGCCACCCAAACCAGCTACGCAGCCTCCTTTGTCCGCCCCTACACGTTCCGTAGCGCCACGCCGCGCTCGTAAAGCCAGCAGGGCGTCGAATGTCGTCCCGAATCACGACACGGATATGCTGGATGTCGATGACGCCGGAATCAGCGCGGAGTCGAAGGTGCAACGCGATTCGAATAAAAGTACGCACCTTGGTTCTCATCTCATGTCCGCCAAAGGGAATGCGCCACCTATGCACGCATCAATGTTTCCACAGGGCGGTGGCCAACAACACGTCCCTCAACAAGCTTCTGGACATGAAAACGCGGCTCCGGCTGGCATCCCAGCTTCTATGCTGACTGGGCCGCAAGAGTGGGAGTGGCTCACGATGAGTTTGTGAGAAACCTCCAATATGATTTGCAGAAAGCAGTGATACAACGATACCCGAGCTGCTTGCTCACTAGGTCTCTTACGTCTCGGAGCGAGGCGTCGGTGCAATTCGAACATTCTGTCTCTACTGGGCCGATGATGGCGTTGGATTACTGTCAGTCGCAGGGTTGTGCTTAGCTTTGCGGATGCTCCTCGCGTGTCAATAGGGTCGTTTGCAGGAGCGAGCATAGAGCAGTTAGTTTAATTGACCACGTGATGACGCGAAGCGACGAGTGACGTCACAGTAACGCGCTCGCACGTCGACTGTCATGCCCACATGCACGAACATGAACGACAACAATTGAAGCTCCCACACACCACGGTCTGCAATGGGGGTCACGGGCCTGTGGCAGATTGTTCAACCGTGCGCCCGGCCCATAAAACTTGAAACCCTTCACCGCAAACGCCTTGCCGTAGATGCCTCCATCTGGATCTACCAGTTTCTCAAAGCTGTCCGGGACAAGGAGGGCAATGCGCTGCGCAATTCGCACGTCGTGGGCTTCTTCCGCCGCATCTGCAAGCTCCTATTCTTCGGCATCAAGCCGGTATTTGTATTCGACGGCGGCGCCCCAGCATTGAAAAGGCAGACCATTCGCGCGCGGAAAAGCCGTCGTGAGGGCAGGAGGGAGGATGCGGTGAGGACGGCGGGCAAGCTGCTCGCGGTGCAGATGCAGAGAGCTGCAGAAGAAGAGGTAGAGCACAGAAGAAAGGAACAACAGCAACAAAGCCGCAGTGCACGAGATGGCAATGGCCAGCAAGAAGAGCAAGTACCGGACGAGGGGCTGGTGTATGTGGAGGAGCTGCAGATGTCCGCACACGAACGTCAGCAGAACCGCAAGTTTCGCAAAAAAGATGCCTATCATCTTCCCGATCTTGATGTCAGCATAAATGAGATGGGCGGCGCCAACGATCCGCGTGTCATGTCCCTGGAAGAGTTGCAGGTATACGCAGCACAATTCAATACAGGTGAAGAGCTCGCCATATACGACTTCAGCAAAATTGATTACGACAGCTCCTTCTTCATGAGCTTGCCCGCTTCCGATCGATACAATATCTTGAACGCGGCGAGGCTGAGAAGTCGGCTGCGAATGGGGCATTCCAAGGAACAGCTGGACCTCATGTTTCCTGACCGGATGGCATTCAGCAGATTCCAAATCGAGAGAGTTGCAGAACGCAATGAGTTGACGCAGCGACTGATGCACCTCAACGAGAGCGGAGGCGCAGAGTACGGAGGTGGGAGGGTAATGGGTGAGAAAGGAAGAGAGTACGTCCTCGTCAAGAACGAAGGAGTCGAGGGCGGCTGGGCGCTTGGAGTTATTGATGATGAAGGCAAAGAAGAGAAGCCGATCGATCTTGACGCTGTCCTGCAACACAAACAAGAGCAAGAGGAATGGGAAGACGATGTCGACTTTGAGGACGTACCGGTGGAAGGGCTGAACAGACTTCCACAGGCCAAGTCTCGCGACAACGGGGCAATCGACGCTTTTCAAGCACAGAGAATGGCTCTGTACCGGTCGCGATCTGCAAATGATCAAGCGAAGGATGATAGGTTTCGAAGGCCGCCTCGCCGGAAGAGACGAAATAAATCTTCTGCTGCTCGTGACCCAGAGTCACTTTTCGTAGGGAGCAGCGACGATGATGCAGATGGCCAGGAGTGGGAAGATGTGGACGTGAAGGAAACAGCTGTTCCACGTGACGCTCAAATTACCAATGACGAAGACCTGCAGGCTGCCATTGCATTATCGATGCACGACGATCTGCCCGAAAGTGATCGCGACGAAGGCGATGCGGCAGACACCGAAATGCTTGATGCCTTTCAACAACACGCGCCAGAAGATGCACAGCCAATTCCAAGCGGACGGGCGAAAGAGATTACTCACGTCTTGAACCAACGTGCCCACCATGTTGCTTTGGAGAGCCATAAAGGCACGTCTTTTGGTACACTCGCACAGAAGACGGACGATCGTGCCGAGAGTAGCGACGACGACGTGGTTGACCTGCAAGCTGCTTTGGCTGAAAGTGGAAGGACTCAGCGAAGGACGAATATGACTCCGTTGAGCGCGCGTGACGCGCCAAAGACTTCGGAATCCTCGACAAAGAGCATTGCCAAGAAGGCCGGTTTCAGTGGACCTTTACCATTTGAGCAGCTGGACCTCGGGACGTCTCTTCTCGGCAAGAAGAAGATGCAGCAACGAGCGGAAGAAGCAGCTGGTGGTTTCGAGCACCCTGAATTGGCCGATCAGGGGAAGAGCAAGGCTGAGCCTCTTCCTCCATGGTTCTCTGGAGATGTGGAAAAAGACTTGGCCGCACAGAGGCGGATCGACATCGAGGATGGTCGGCGGGCCAAGCAGTTCGACAACCGTCGGTTTCAGTTCCAAGAGCGTGGTGATTTACTTCGAAGAGCACACACGGACGAAATCATCGACCTGGATGGCGAGAATGATAAGACGAGCGGACGGAAGCAGGCCGTGATTGACTTGTCAGCGGAAGTGGTAGGTAGTCCAGGGCCCGATGCTGAACCCGCGGGACGACAGCATGTTTCCGACAGTGCGAGAGCGAGTTCAGTCAACCTGCAAGGAGTCAAAGAGCCAGCTCGGACCGTGTCGTCACATTCAACAATTCGGAGTTGCGGTGTCAGTACCACGGCTGCTTTCATTGAAGCTTCGGACCATGAGCTGGACCCGAAGCAAGCCGCTTCTGCAAATTTGTTCGACTGGGCTACAGGGCACAACGACATTCAAAATGACGCAGCCGCAGAAGGCATTCCGGATGTTATGAACGCAAATGGTCCCAGTGCTGGCGTCGCCCAGTCCGAAGTAGCACTCGTGACGACTGAATTTGGAACCACGTCGGTATACAACTCTGGAATGCACCAAGCGGGGCAGGAATCGCCTTCCATGAAGTTTGAGGATGTGAGCACGCAACAGGGAGGGGCTACGGCTGCTGTCGACCCTTCAAGCGTGGTAGAAGGTGACGTTTCCGAAGACGCTGCGTTCGAAGATCTGCCAGGAGTAGATGAAGCATCCGAAGAAACTCATCCACTGCCTCACAAATCTGGCCTCGATGATGACTTTGACGAGTTTTCGGATCCCGAAGACGCAGAAATCTTGCGAAACCTAGCCACCGAGGCTGAGGAACATGCACGCTTCGCTAGCGCGCTGAACAGAAAAACACAGGCTCAAAATATTGCAGACTACGAGAATGAACTCAGAAAGCTTCGTAACCAACAAAAAAAGGACCGTCGAGATGCAGATGAAGTCACACAAACCATGATACAGGAGTGCCAAGCATTGCTGAGCTTCTTTGGACTGCCCTATATTACTGCACCAATGGAAGCCGAAGCTCAATGCGCCGAGCTCGTAAGGCTTGGCCTCGTTGATGGCATCGTGACCGATGACTCAGATTGCTTCCTATTCGGCGGGACGAGAATATACAAAAACATGTTCAACCAGGCAAAGTTTGTGGAATGCTACCTGTCAACGGATCTGGAAAAGGAGTTTGACCTGACACGGGAGAAACTCATTGCGGTGGCCAGTTTGTTGGGCAGTGACTATACAGAGGGCCTTCCTGGCGTTGGTCCCGTCACGGCACTAGAAATCATCAGTGAATTTCCCAGTCTGGAAGACTTCAAAGATTGGTGGACTGCCGTACAAATGAACCAGGTTCACAAATCGGAAGACGCTTCCAACCCCTTTCGCAAAAAGTTTCGGCGGAACGCATCGAAGCTATTCCTCCCGCACGGCTTCCCTGACAAAAGAGTGAGAATGGCGTATCTTGAGCCCGAGGTTGATTCTGACCCCCAAGCCTTCCAATGGGGAGTTCCAGACTTGGAAAAGCTACGTTCATTCTTGATGGCTACTATTGGCTGGACGCAGGAGAGGACGGACGAAGTCCTGGTGCCCGTGATCAAGGATATGAATCGTAGACTGGACGATGGTACGCAGGCGAATATCACTGCGTTCTTCGCAGGCGGTGTCGGCGTCGGCGCCGCTGCGTCGAACCAAAGCAGTGAGGCGTCTGCTCCCCGCAAGCGCATTACGCCTAGCAAGAGGATGGCTAGTGCTTTGACAAGAATGGCCGAGAAAGCAAAGCGAAAGGATGTACCAGCGATGCAGCGTTCAGAGGACGCTGAACAAGCTGACGAGGATGGAGAAATTGATCATACCAATCGCAAGCCTGCGTCCCCTACTTCAACCGGAACAGCGGATGATACAGGAAGCGAGTATGATGGACCAGTGGCCAAGAAGCAGAAACGCAGACCGCGCACTCAGAAGGTGAACAGTTAAAAAATAGCAATGGCCCTAAAGAAGCACGTAATCGTTGGAGAAGCTTGCGAACCTTATCTCCTAGTCCTAAGCCTGCTACGAACCACCACGGCGCTCATCTCTCTTCAACCGTTGTCGCAAGCGTGGTGAATTCTCCCCGTCGTGGCCCGCATTTGGAACATGAACATCGTTGACAGCCTCGCCAGACCGTCCTGAGTAAGTTGACTTTCGGGTTGCCGCATTCCTGTAGTGCTGAATCGTCAATGAAAGCACGTGCGTGGGCTCATTCTTTCCACCGTGCATTCGCTTCTCCGCTCTCCCGTCCTGTTGTTTCTCATCATTCTCACTATAGAACAACTCTTCCCATAGTTCGACGAACAAGCCTTTGGACGCCCGCGCCTCTACCGCCCTGCCTTTCTCTTCGTCATCGGCCTTGGTGTCGTGTTCGCTGACATCTTCGCTGTAATGCCACATCTGTTTCAGCTCACCGCGGAGCAGACCCGTACCCCAAGTGCTGAGCAGTACGCCAGGGACAAGATAGAGAAGAGCCGGCTGCGCATGCTGGAATACAGACATGAAAATCAATGTGGCGATCATGCCAACAGCATACCCGACCATGGCTGCTGTAAAGTACGGCTTGGCGAAACTAGTGCGCAACGTGGGAGGAAGAGACTTGTGAATAGGCCCCATCGTCCATATCTTCTCTCCCCAATTGCCTGTGACGGAGACGTATGGCGCCTTTTCGATCTCAGTCCTGAGCGAGGACACGTCGCCATCGCAATGCTGCTTCTGGACCTGCTTCTGTTTGCGCAGGTAATGCAAGAAAAGATCGTATCGCAGACAGAGAGCTATGTATAGCCCGGGAAGCACAATGTCGCCCAGCCCGAGCATGCTGTAACCCTCCTCTGGTCTCGGAAACAGCATTTTGATCGGCACATCAAGATTCTTTGCGACCGTGACCATCAGGGGAGTGAAGAACACGGCCCATATGTCATAGCAGAACAGACCAGTCAAAATCAGAGTGCCAGTCACGAAGGTCGTGAGTGACATGAGTTGCAACGCCCCGTAAGACACGGCAAAACCTTGTACGTTCGTCAGCCACCAGGTGCTTTCGGCAAGGAGACTGTATAAAATGGCCGAGAAGCCAGTGACAGCCGAGATGGCATTGTGTTGAGTGACCACGACCTCGAACTCGCACAGGCCTTGCGCGTAGCAGGCGACCCGATAACGACGCTTGCTCAAGCCGCGCAAATACCAAGAACAGCGAACAAGTGCTTCAGGAAGTGGCAATCGGCCAAGTGCGCCAGGAAAAGGTGTTCCCCTGGTCAAAGTCGGGTCGTGATCCAGCGCAAACACCCTCTGCTGTTCGTCTGAAACTTTCCAGAGCTTGCCCTGGTCTAGGAAGTAGTTGGGCATAAGAAAGGAAGCAACCATAGCCCACGAGTCGCTGAGGAGCTTTGCAACGCTGTATGTTCCAATCAAGCCAAAGTATAGGCCAAGAACTGTGTTAACGATATCGGCTCCGTACGTGTTGATCAGCCAGTACAGGCCTGCAAGCACCAAGCCTGCCATGAGGGGGAAAATGACGGCGTCTTGAGGTGTCAGACCCTCGATTTGCGGAAGTCCCTCCTCATCGTCGTCGTCCTCATCGGCGTCGGGTATCCTCGACCCGCCGCTGCCAGTGCTGGCTGCTGTGGCGGGGCGGGAGAGCGAGGCATGAGCGCCGGTGTAAATGGCGAAGACTGCAGAGAGCAAGAGATGCGAGTACATGGGCAGGAGGGGGCGATTCCGCTGCCAGTGGTGAGCGGCCGCTGCGAGAAACTCGCTCGTGTCCAAGGCGGCCATGGTGTGCAGTGCAGCGAGGTGTGATTCTGCTCGTCTGTCCTATACTGTAGTCTGTTCGCAGAAGTCGCGTGTTTTGAGCACGCGCCAGCGATCCGCACGCGTTCGGCAGTACCGTCCGCAGCTACATAGGTACTGTACATGTGCACAATAGACAATAGATGGAACAAGATGACGTCGGTGGGAGGGGACAATGGAATGCTGCATGTAAATTGCACACGACACCTACCATCACGGCAGGTCGCAACAACCCATGCCCAAAGCTCCCGCCGTCGCTGGCAGGCGCACCACTGTACCCATCATAACCCGTTGTCAAAGCGTGGCCGCACTCCCATTTGTACACAAGCGACAATCGCAAGACTGCCATCCATGGCATCGGCTTCAAGGACCGAGAGACGGCGGAGGCAACGCTCAAACTGATCGAGCAGCGCTCTCCCATCTATCAATTTCAAATGGTCAACACCATGTTCAATCGAGCCAAGCACCATCCTTCCATGAACAAGGCGGCTGACGGAAGTGTGAGCACAGCGGGCATGCGTGCGATGATTGACGTCTTCCGGAAATCGCTGGACGTGCCGTACGCCGAAGCCCAAGCCTCTCTTCCACTCTCTTCGAGCAGGAGGACTCAAGCCTCTTCTTCCAAAGAAAGTGGTCGAGCGACATCTGCCGCGCCTTCACGACAGTAGTGTCGCCAGCGCAGACGCCACACGATTTGCAACTGTCAACTATCAACTGCCGAAAGGCAAGAAGCTTGGTGACATGCTCGTTGATGATCCCAAACCTAGGGAGCCTGTCTAGGGAGGGACACGGTACACTGAGCTGGATCGGCTAGTGCCATCAAGCGCTGCAAAGGAAGACGAGCAGGATGCGAGGAAGTCTAGTGAGCTGTGGATTGAAGATGGCACGCTTTCTAATGAGCAATTACACCTTATTGCGTGGGCCTGGAGCCCTGTATCGGGTGAGAAGCTTTTGTAGCTACAAACAGACCGTCCAGAAGACCCCAGGCTCGGGCGAAAAGTCCATCTTCGAATACTGTACATATACATTGCTCTGCTGCCCGAGTGACAAGGAGCTTCCTTCAAACGGCGGCCTGCCGAATTCCGCCTCATCTCTTATCCACCTCGGGCTTCGTCTCGTCCTCCAGCATTGTCTTTCGACCCTCCAGAGCCAGGTAAAGATTGGTGGACGGTGCTGCGAGAGTCGATGTGATACCAGCTCCAAGCCCTTGCAACATTGCCACCAACTGTCCGCGGAGCCCTTCCAATCCGCCTTCGATGCCGCCAACCCATCGAGCTCCCTCCATGTCAAAGGCCGTCCCTTCCACTCTTGCACCCAAGAGCATGAGCTTCTGCAATCCGTTTTGCACCGCTGGCTCATGGTAGCTCGGGTTGGTCCGTCGTTTTGGCGCGGGAAAGTCCGGGCTCGGTGCAAGAACGGAGAGCGCCGCTTTCAAATGTTGTGGCGAGACGGTGGGAAGGGTGAGGACAGCAAGCGGCCCGGAGAGCAGAGGTTCCAGTCCATGCTTCTTCTTCCTCTTCTGTGATTTGGCCGCCTTCCAAGCGTGCGACGACAGTCCATGGACAGTCTTTAACTCTTTCGGAGGCTTTGATGCCTCATTTGCCGCAGACAGCTCCGACTCGGGCTCAAATTGGGGGCTCCAAAACTCGACGACCTCGAGAGCAGAAGCGAAGATGCCAGTCTGGACAACCTGAAGCTTTGCGTCTGCTCCCACGTAACCAACGTTACCGGACTTGGCCAGCTCTTCATCCACTTTTCGCAGAGCTGCGGCGAGTTCCCTCCTTATACTCATGAACTCGGTCGACTTGAGGTTGTTGTGCTGGAAAATGGCCATGAGCGGCGACGCACGGAGCAGCGACTGATACTGGCGATGTAGTTGCGACTTGCGGAACTCGGGCGGCTTGTGCGAGGGCGGTTGTGTTGGCGGTCGTCGCGTTATGGGTGGTGGTGCCGGCGACACGGCGAGGACGGAGGCGCGTCTGCATTGCCCACACACGTAATGCTGCGTTGGCTGGTGAGCCACAAACACCGCTCGTGGCAGTTGTCGAGCACGAAGCGGTATCTGAGGAGGCATCGTGGTTATGGGTGTGTAGTTGTTCGAACACCCTTTGACCAGCCGTCGAAGGGCGGAAGTTCCGCGACATTGACTTCTTGGCTTTCGCCGTTAAGTAAGCGCAAATGTATGCTTGCACGTTCACAGTCACGTTGCGGCACAAACACCAGAGCAATCAACGGTTGGGCACACCCGTAGATACGCTTCGCTGGACACTGCAAACTTCATCCGAGCACCACTTGTGCCTTGAGTACGATGGCCACCGAGGTCTCCGGCTTCGTGTCAATATCAGCATTGCTGAAACGGTTGTCGACGCTGGAGTCGGCAAGAAAGGTGTCCGCAGAAGAAATTGCCGCAGCACTGGCCCTGATCTTCACCAACAGTCTCTCGCCCGTGCAGTTTGGCGTATTGTTGTGGGCATTGCACACCACGAATCTCGATCATCAGGCCGAGGTTCTAGCAGCATGTGCGAGCTCGATGAGAGATGCCGCCGCTCAAGTTGACGAGACGGCGCTCACGGAGGTCCTCACGCGACGCAGACGACAGGAGGGGACATACCAAGGCGGGCTGGTAAGTAAAGAATAGCAGATCCATGGGCACGCCATTGAGATACTGATCATGTACACGGGCCAGTGCGACATTGTGGGTACTGGAGGCGATGGCCACAACACCTTCAACGTGTCTACCACGTCTTCCATCCTTGCCTCAGCGCTGCTCATGATGGCCAAGCACGGGAACAACTCGTCGACATCTCTTTCCGGATCTGCAGACTTACTACAGCATGCTCCGCGTCCGCCCATCATTGCAGCGACCAATGCTGCCAATCTGCCACGCATCTATGAGAGTACCAATTACGCCTTCTTGTACGCTCGAGAATGGCACCCCGGCATGAAGCACGGTGCCGCAGTGCGTCGGGAGGTGCCCGTCCGTACAGTGTTCAACCTCCTCGGGCCACTCGCGAACCCTGTCCACGACACGGGCTTGATGGAATGCCGAATACTGGGCGTTGCGCGGAAAGACATTGGACCCAACTTTGCAGAAGCATTGCGACTCAGCGGATCACGGAAGGCGCTGATTGTTTGCGGCGACGAGAACCTTGACGAGCTCTCATGTGCCGGGATCACTCACTGCTGGTACATCCACGAGGTGCCGGGGGACGGTGAAGGAGCGAAGAGCTCAGCGGAGATCACTTCCTTCGAGTTGTCACCCGAAGACTTTGGCTTGCCACGGCATCCGCTGGCCGATGTAAACGGAGGCAAAGGCCCTGATGAGAACGCTGACATACTGATGCAGATCTTGCGTGGTCAGCGACCGGACGATGACCCCGTGCTGCATTTCGTGCTGCTTAACACAGCTGCTCTGATTACTCTATCTGGGCTGTGCGACGCCGACAGCAGCACTATGGGGCCGGGCGATGACGGCAGGGTCATTCAAGAGCGAGGTCCTGGGGGATTGCGCTGGAAAGAGGGCCTTCGACGGGCGAGGTGGTGCGTCAAGAGTGGCGAAGCACTCCGACAGTGGAATGCATTCGTGGACATCACCAACACGGTCCCGTCGTGACGTTGCGGGTCGGTGTGCAGCGATAGACGAGAGGGGGAGGGAAGTGCTGCCACGGCGGCAAGTTAGTCACCGCAGCTGGGTGTTGCCCTCCAGCCCCATTGGTGGCATGCGTCGGCGAACGACGACTGTAGCTTGTGAATGGATAGCCTCCCTGAAGTCGGTTCTTGATTTGCTCGGCTGCGCAGTGTTCGCTCCGCTCTCAGTCGAGCGTGCAATTTTAGCACGGCCATGGGAGATGGCGATGTGCAGGAGCGCGGCATGGGAGTACCGGGCATTATCACAGGCGTCACGGCGTGGAGTCGATGGAGCGCGTGCGGTGCTGCGCGAGCATGTACGTGTGCGGATGCCACTGCAGCACGGTCAGAGTGATGAGGAGTGCTGCTGTAGTTCTACCGTACGCTGCTTCCATCATCCCATGTCGACCACACGCACTTGGTGCAACACGGTCGGTTTCGTCACAGCCCCGCCAAACCAGGGGGATGCCTCAAAGCGGTTTAGCGGGGCGCGCAGCGACGCGAGCATCTGTGTACATTGTACAGTATACAGTATGCAAAGTTGGATGGCCCTGGATCGGTGAAGTCGCACGCGCAGTACGTACCTCCTATGTACTGTACAGCTGCACAGGACAAGCTCAGCGTGCAGCCGACCCGAGCGCGCCGCCGCGGCCGCATGCTGGCCTCTCAGAGCTTGAGCGGACGGCGGCGGCTGCGGCGTGTGTGAAAGCAACGATGCCTGTCGGTGATGAGACGGAGGGATCGTCGCGTGTGGGCCCTGAAGAAGGCCAAGCGTCGCGCAGGTGGGCGTTCGCGAAGAAGTCAAACCGCACGTGCAACTTTTACAACGACGACGATGTCAAACGGGTGGGCCGCCGACGAGGTGCACGGCGGACGACGACGACGCCCACCCCGGCGGCGGCATCATAGCGCATCGCATCGCACCGGCGCGCCGGCCGTATGGGTGCACACGTCTGCAGGCGCGTGCAGCGTGTCGTCGATACGACGCGGTGGCCAGGCGATTGCCTTGGTCTTAATTTGGTCAGGACCCTCGCCCGTCCCTTCGTTGGTGTGTCGCTCTTCTCCTCCTCCGCCTCTTCCTCCATCACCACCACGACCTCCTCACTCTCTCCTTCTGTTTGCTGCTGCTGCTGCCGCCGCTGCGTGCGCGTGCGCCCCGCCCCGCCCCCCCCGCCCCCCCCCCCCCCGCCCCTCCGCGCCGGCTCGTGTGCACTTCGTCGCCGCCCTCGCCCTGGACGGCCGTCACTCGCTCCTGCCACTGCGCGTTTCAACACCCTTGTCTGCCGCACACGGCCTGCCTCGACATCGCCTGCTCACACGCACCCACGCTCGCTTCTCAGAGAAGGAAACGGCGACCGCTTGATCCGACCGCCTCCTCCACCACCACCACCACCACCACCACCCCCTCATCGCCTGGCGCGCACATGCTCAGCACCACGCTCCCCCTCGCCCAACCCCCCACTGCTGAGGCCGGCCTTGCGCGCACACCATTCTCCACCACCCCATTCGCCGCGCCGACCGGATGTCTGTCCCGCTGCCGGACCACTCCCTGAGCGGCCACTGTTCGGGATTTCACGACAACACCCTCTATGTACTCAACGACGATGGTCGACTTCAATCTCTTCCGCTCAAAGTAAACGCAACATGGGCCGACCAAGAGCGCGCCCAGACGGTGGAAGGCCCGGCGTGTGCACAGGTCGCCGGTCAGGACGCTGCTCTGTTCGTCGTCGGAGGTGGCAGCCGAGCCGATGGCTACATGGGCTTGCAGAAGTACTCCTTCAGCAGTGCAACGTGGGAGAGCCTGTTCCCGGCTGTTGGTGTCTTGCAGAATCGCATGAACCACAGCGTCACATATCTCAAGGATTCAGACTCCATCCTCGTCTATGCTGGATCCCTCGAGAGCTCGCCCTCAGATCTGTCCTCCCAGACCTTTCTAGTCTCCACCCAGCCGCCCTACAACATCCGCGCCTTCACCTCCAACGCTCCACCCGCCAACAAACCCATCCTCACGTCCTGGAACAGCAGCCATGCGGTCATGGCTGGTGGCCAGACTTTGTCCAACCAAATCTGGCTGTTTGGGCCCAATGAAGGCTGGACGCAGCTTCCGACTGATCTTCCTGAACCGCTGCACCCAGCATCCCGAGCCGCACTCATCGATGGCGAGGACGGCAGCAAAGTGCTGCAAGTGTTTGACATGCATACGTCGCCCAATACCGCACAAGGCCTGGTCCTCCTGGACGAGAATGGCCAACCTGCTCGCACCGGACAGCTTGCCGGGGGATCGCAGTCCTCAGATCCACAGTCTCAGAAAAGAGACTTGAGTTTGTCCGATTGGCCGCCTTACAATTCTACAAACGCTCCTACTATCACTCGAATCGACTGCTCCATAGCGCAAGGGCCGAATAGAACTATTATTTTGGCTGGAGGCAGTGACGTGGAGCCCATTGTCATGTACAACCAGAAGGACAATTCTTGGATTGATGTGAATCAACTTTTCAACTCAAAAGAGCAACGAATTCTTCGCCCTTCTTCAAACCCATCCACCACAGCAACGCGGACGCAAACGACACAGTCAATGACAGCAACAGGAGAATCCACTGACGGTGGTGCGACTAGTACATCAGCACATGATCGCACTATGAAAACTCTTGGCATTGCACTGGGCACCCTCTGCGGCATCGCCGCTCTCTTCATCCTCGTACTCTTGTTCTTGAGGTGGAGGAAACTGAGGCAGAAGAATAGGTACGGTGGCAATTTGCACGAGAAGCAGCGTGACCGCGCTGCAGAGGGCGCTGGCAATCGCCTAAGCTTTGCTGATCGAGGTGCCTCTTTCATGAAGGAAGCCGGAATGACTGCACACGATCTGCCACTACCAGACCGAACAAATCTTGAGCGCACTAACGCCGGGTCTCATAGCTCCCTTGCCATTATTACTAACAAGTGGGCGGGCAATAAAGGCAACCCGTATGGTCATTCGCAGAAGGCGAGTTTTGAGAGTACAGCCCAACTTGTTAAAGATAAAGAGCGCAATGCGATTCCTGCTGAGGATCATGAGATGATGGATATTGGGACAAAGAGGGCATTGCCAAGCTCGACTTTAGCTGTTCCTGAGGCTGTTGGAACCGCTCTTGACAAGGATACGCGTGTCGAAAGAAAACGGAGCTCCGGCTGGTCCAAGTACTTTGCCACCAGCGCACCCGTGGGACCCCATGGTCTGTCGCATATCCCCTCAGCTTACGTCAAGCCCACAGAAGTTGGCCATGACGCCGACTCGGAGTACTCCACGGACATGAGACGGCTTTCGGAGGCGTCCAAAATTCCTTCTTCTGCTCTGGTGCCGCCTCTCGACATCGACTTCACCAAGACTATGGACGGCCAACGCCTCTCCCATGTGGCATCCAAATCGCCTGCTTTCATGGACTCTCGGGAAGACCTTGCGAGGACGGGGAGCGCTGGTGCAATGGGAGACGGACAATCGGGACAGATTGTGGATCCGCGCAGCTCGCAGGCAACGAGTGTCAACTCGTACGACAACCGCTCCACCATTAGCAGCAACGTTACGAGCGAGTACTTCCACGAGACACATACGCCCTGGACGCCGATGAATGGCGATGTTACGGACCCAGGGCGTGCTACGAGCAGCGTATACACCAACAGCGTTCGCGCAGCTTCCCGCGGCCGGTCCACGGGTTTCTTTCCTGGTGCTGGAACAGTCTATAAACCTACTGCAAAAGTCAAGCTCAGTGCCACGGCTGGTCCGTCGTCTGAGTGGGCATCACCCAAGGCTCCAGCGTTGTTCAATAAGCCTGCCGAGGATCGTGATAGCACTGTAACAGGTTTCCCGGGAGGTCCCGGGGACGTTGCATCACGATCGCACCCAGGTATCGAGGACCTCTCCCCGCCCCGAGCGCCCGGACTGTCCAGTCGGCCGGCAGAAGCACGCGATAGCACAGTGACAGTCTTCCCAGGGGCAGATTACCTTGACAGTCTTCCAAGAACGCGTGGTCCTCAAACCACAGCTGGAGCACATGCAGAGTCCGGGCCGAACAACACGGACATGAGCTGGCTGAATCTTGGCCTCGGCAGCAAAAGAGAGCCTTGATGTTGGAACGTTCGCGTTCCATTGAAAGGAATCCGTTGTTCCTCAGAAGCATACTTTTTTATATTGACCACATACAATTTGCCGCATGGCGAAGCGACGGCGCTGGTCAAGCCACTTACGACCGCGGATAGGATAAGTCGTGGAAAGCACGGCCTTTGTCATCATGTCCCGCTCTTAGATCGGACCATTCTAAAGCACTGCTTTTGTCACGGGGAAACGAGAGATACCACAGTCGGAATTTGTCTTGCTTTTCCATCATCTGTTCAGAAAGTGTACATAGTTCCTATAATGTCTCACGGTGCAATGACACCCGCAATGTCAAACGGAGATGCCGTTAGAAACTCCTAGGAGGTCGAAAGTGTTCGAGATACATTATCATCTGCCATGGTTGGAGTGTCAGCGTAGAAGCTGTGCCCGCTCACGGACAAGCGTGTACACGGAGCCATTCAGCGTGAAGGTGGTTTCTCGTCTTGCGAGAAACATTGGACGACCTCCTTCTCCACACCAACCAAAATGGTTCTCACGTGGGTCAGGAATCTGCTCTTTCCCGCCACCAGAGACGTGGAACAGCAAAGCTTGCTCGGTGTCGGACATGGTCTGCGTGAACGCCGCATTGACACCGGCATGTCCTTTGACGCTTTCAGCAATGAGCAACACGCGAAAAGCATCCGAACGTCCCTGCTCACCTGTCGTAATCCCCCCTAGAGTAGTTGTCGATGCCACCATTGGTCTCGCCGACGGTTTGACGGGTTGACGGTCTGCATCGTCCTGCAATAGACTTTGAAGAAAGCAATTGACCGTTGTCAAAGATACCATTCGCGTTGACTGCGCGCTTTTCAGCCTTGGAGCTGCTCATGGACCTTGGCGGCTACTTGGGTGCCGAAAGTGAAGCCGACGCATGTAGGAGTACACTTTAGGGACCAAGAATATTGTGGCCAGCGATCCTCAGACGGCATGCGACATGGCCCGATCGACATTTGGCAAGTGCAGCTTGTCTCGCGATCTGGACGCACTCACAAGGGCTCTGTGGTCAGAGGGCAAACTGGTGAATTTCTTGACAGTAGTCCATCACGACCTTGCTTACGCCAATTTCCCTTCGTCGAAAGAACACACTTGCGGCCTGACAATCGCTGTTGAGTATTTCCTAGGAGGTTTGGTGCCACTACTTCCGTATCTGTTCTTTGAGCGTATCAGTGAAGCTAAAGCGCAGCATGATCGTCGTGAGCATCGCACTGTTCGCGTTCGATCGGCTGAAGACGTCAGTACTTGGAGAGTGCAGCCGCCGGGCGTGTTTCGAAGGTGCTATTCAGGTGGGCAGATGTTGGACAATGTTTCCGCATATGCATATTGACGCTGTGATCCAGATGCTCGTGCTGGGCGCTGCGATGGGCTGTGTGAAGGCCATTGGGGGATGAACTGGGAGGAAGCTATGCACTCTTCTCATGGCCTGGAGGATGATCCCGCTGGTGGACTTGGACCTTCAAATCGTCCACTATGGTACCCAGTATCCAGCAGTTGGTGAGGAAGAAGAGGACACCAGCCAGCCAAAGACCAGGGATGAATGTGGAATTGCCCAGGAACTCGAGCTGAAAGCCCTGCTGCAACCAAAAGGCTTGGCCTGCCACCCACAGCAGCAGTGCTGTGATGCCAGTTCGCGGCTTGCGAAGTAGCGACGAGGACGGGAGGTAGAATGGCAAGAACACCATGTACCATAGAAAGTACTGTGTTGGGATCAGCGCATGGTCTCAAAGCTGGAAATCGGCTCAAACCTACCTGACTGGTGCACACTTTGTTGAACGTCACGAAAGCAAAGGTTTGTGCCAACATGGCGCTCGGTAAATTTGCTTTTGCCAGCAGCAGAGGGATTGCTGCTACAGCAAGACCAAGCTGGGGCACGAAAGCCAACGACTCAATGCGAGAGCCGGAATCTACGGCTTGTGCTGAGCTCAAGTGCAAGAGTGTGTTGTAGACGGAGAAATTGTGTCTGTGGTCAATCCTGGTAAGGTGGTAGGTGAAGCTGTGTTCCACAAACGGATGGCCATATCTGATGCCCTCAGTGACAAGGCCATTCATGGGGAAACAATGGTAGCTTACATGTAGAACATGACGGTGTTGGACAGCATGAACGTGATGAAACTGGAAGCTATGAGATGTGCACGATCTCGGTTGATCAGAGCAACAAGCATGGAAGCCGTGCTTGAGCCTGATGCTGAGGCGGTGCTGCCGAGCCAGCAGAAAATGCTTGCCGCGTAGATGAACGGATAGATTTTGAAGTGTACGGCGAAGCCCAGGAGAGCACCTGCCAGCACGACGCGTTGGTGCAAGACTGCCCACAGGATGGCCACCACGAGCACCGCCAGCAAACCCTCGGAGCTCCCGCGCGTGCTGATGTTGGCGACCATGGGGTTCAGTAGCCAGATGCTGGCGTACTTCAGCGCGCGAGTGCTGTGCAGGCCCTGGCTCCGCAGGATGCGATATGTGAAGAAGCCCGTGATGACATCTCCGGCGGCGAACAGAACCTTGCCAGCTTCAAACCAGAGGCCGGCCCAGGTCGTGGGCAGCAGCAGCCATGCCAAGAGCGGCGTGTACCGGTAGGTCGCGCGGTCGTACGGAGAGCGGCCACGGGCCACGTATCTGGCGGCGTCGGTGAAGACCAGGTAGTCGATGTCGGTGTACTTGATGGCGCGGTGCGCGTCCTGCCAGCGCCCGTAGAGCAGCAGCGCCGCACGCGCGGCGACGGCGAGCGAGAAGACGACTGCAGGGCGCCAGAAGCCGGCGGGCGGGGCGGGGCGGCGGCGGGTACGCATGCTGGTGTCGTGTCGTGTGCAAGACGGCGGCAACACGCGTGGAGTGGTGGGAGTGGTGGTGGTGGTGGTGGTGGTGGCCAAGAGCTGTTCCGCCCGCACGCCGCTCTCCCCTCGCCTCGCCTCGTCTCGCCACCCCACCCATTGTACATGCACGTAAGGTAGCCACCCACGCCGCTGCTGCGCAAACGACCATGGCCGCGGCGTTCCCGTACTCGCGCTACGCCTGCCCGTGCAGCGATCTCGTTGGCGCGCCCGACGACGATGCCGACGACGAGACGTTCAGCCCGCACGCGCCGCGCGCCGCCTACTCGCTGTATCCGCTGGAGCAGCTGCTCTACTGCGACGAGTGCAATGCGCCGCGCTGTCTGCGCTGCAGCAGCGAGGAGATGATGTGCTGGTACTGCCCCAACTGCATGTTCGAAGTGCCCAGCAGCGGCGTCAAGGCCGACGGCAACAGGTACATGTAATGTGCGACTCGGCGACCGCGCGCTGCTGTTGACCCATGCCACAGGTGCGCACGACAATGCTACGACTGTCCTGTCTGCCACGCCAACCTCGCCGTCACCGTGGCCGACGCCTCCTCCAAGCAACGTCTCGCCCAGCCGCATCTCAAGCCTGAAGACGCGGCGGCCCCAGTCAGCGAGTCGTATTTCCTGCTCTGTCAGTACTGCCACTGGAGCTCGCTCGACATTGGCCTTCGCTTCAACAAGCCGACCAAGGTCACCGAGCAGCTGAACAAGCTGTGGAAGTCGCGCATAGCGCAGAGCGCGCATCGACACGACCAGCAGCCCGGCCCGCAACACGACGCCGCATTCGCCAACCTGAGCCGATTCTACAAGGACCAGATGAGCGAATCCGGCGACCAGGCGCACCCGTACCCCAACAGTCCGTACAATTCCCCGGCGAATCTGGCGCGCATCATGAGTCTCTACGGTGGACTCTCGTACAATTCGCTCAAGAAAAGCCGAGAGAAGCCGCAGCCTATGCGTGAAGCTGGAACCCATGCAGAGGGCATTTCTACCTTCACCGCCGAGAGCGACACAGCAGACGACGATGCAATCGACGGCATGAGGCGGTTCGGTCTCAAGAGCACTTCGACACAGTCCCAGCGCCTACAGTCGCCATGCAATTTCGGCGCCCGGTTCCTGGAACACACCTGGCCCATCGCCACAAAACTTCGAGTTCGAAGGGGTAAACGCTGTCGGCTGTGTCGACAGTTCCTCGTCCGTCCCGAGACGAAGCCCGATCGGCTACGGTACAAGATTCGTTTACTTGCCTCTCAACACATCCCGCGGCTCCTCGCGCGCCCCCTGCCATCCACCGGCCCGACACAGAATTCAGCCTTTCGGATCCGCAATGGATCCGTGGACGAGGTCAAATTACAGCCCTATCACACGCTGCAATACATTCTGACTGTGCGCAATCCCATTTTTGAAACTGTGAAAATCTCACTTGCGACTCCTGCCACAACTCCAGGCCGAGTGCCGTCCAAGGTGACCATCCTGTGCCCGGCGTTCAGCGTTGGTCCTTCTGGAGACATGTGGGACGAAGCACTGTCCCACTCTACTACTAGTGAGGGCGGCAGACAGGCGGCCATGGCGTCCCTAACCGGTGCACCTGATGGCGACCGCCAGCCGGAAGCAGGTAAAATTTGGGAACGTACGCGAAATACTACATCCGTCATCTTGGAGGTCGTCCCTGCCGGGCTGCAGCGACGCCCTAGTATCGTCTCCACTTCTGATGACGACCAGGAAGGCGAGCTGGGGGAGGATGAGGATGTACTGGAAATACCAGTATACGTACGTGCCGAGTGGGAAGCGGATGCCAGCGGGCATGAAGCGCTGCACCATGAGGAGAAGACCAAGCCTGGCGAGAGAGTGACCAAAGAGCTCGCTTACTGGTGTGTACTTGGGTTGGGGAGGATAGTGACATAGCAGATGAGAGCTACTTGACAGCATTTTGTTCTGCAATCAGTCCGGATGGGCAAGGAGCATGAGTCGGCTTGGCGCGCTACCGGCGTCCTGGAGTTGAGTGGACCGGCCAGGACGTTCCCGTTAGCGTTTCCGCTGGTCTGCTCAATTGCGAGGCCATAGGTCGGGGGAAAAGATGAAATGTACGCCCTGCGTGCATGGCGGAAATATTACTGCGCGAGCATGCAGCGGGTATGCAACGTCGATGGGGCAGCAGTATCCCATCTGCTCCATCGGGATTCGGTCGATTCGGGGAATAATCAGGACGATGTCAGCCCACGATTTTCTTTCGAGGGAAGCCACCGCTGAGATCAAACAGCCACTCTGGAGCCATTATCTGCATCGTGTGCTGTAGAGTGAGATTCTGAGTCGTTGTCCTGACAGAGTCACACGAGGTCCCTGTTGGAAAGCCATCTGCTTTCTAACAACTGAGTGAGATACAGCGGGGAATATTGCATAGGTTCATACATGTACAACTTCCTATCCAGAGCAAGGACATCCACGCTTCTCCAGCGATTTGAGCACTACTCCAAGCCTCACAGGGCGAGGAAGGCGCTTTGCAGAGAAGCGCAGTATCGTGCAGTCTAGGGTAGAGTGCGGCCTTTAGGCCGGACTGAAAGTCAGAGGGCTAATGGTAATCACTTAGAGACTCAGTAGCGATTCGCCAGGCGTGGAAATCGGGCAGAGGTGCGATGCGATCCCTGAGCAGGACCTACCACGACGAATAAGTTACGAGGGCGCGACACGATACATTGCACGCCAGATAGCTCGCTATTCAAAACCCGACCACAGAACCAGCGCGCGGCCGCTGCCTCTCATAGCGAGCACGTCCCTATACGTAGTGCACCCACACCTGCACTCTCTCCCCGCCGCACGTCCGCGACTGCTTGTTCACTGACCACACAACCTCTCTCGGGATTGTCGCGACAGGCTGCCATGGAATCCGAGTCAAAATTTGAACAACGTTGGTTGATGCAGCAACGCACGTGTAGCTTGGACCCTGCCAAGCTATGCGACGCTGCACTTCACTGGAGCACTTTGGCAAAGCTCACGTGGAACGTCCACACTATGATGGACGCGCGGCTGGCCTTGCCAGCCGGCCAGCCACATGCGCAAAGTCGACAATCATGAATCGTAGTCTCTTTGTGTTTTTGAGCAAGAGTGGATCAGGAAAGGCAATTCGAGCCCGGTGTTGCATCACCGCGACACTTAGAAGATGTAAGTGCATCCACAGCTGGAGTCCGGGAAGCAAGATTGGATCAGTTTCCCTGAAACGACCTAGACAGAGATGGAAATTTCTGGACACGGCGAATATTGCGAACGGGATGCTACCTGTGTACAATATTCTGTCAATGCGGACGGCCGCTGTGCGACTGGCACGGAGTTTCGATTAGGCCGAATCCAGCCTGATTACACTCTGGCTGGATCATGGAACGTGTGGATGCGCAAGCTCGACGAGCATTGCCCAAGTCAGAATTATGGACGGTGCCATGAAGTCTGTAGGTGCACGCTCAATGCCGCCTGGTGAACGGCTTGTCCCGCCTCGGCATGTTCTCACCAAATGCTAAAGTACCCGTGGATTGACCACGCAAGATTGACTCCGACGATGGATATACAGAATTGGTTGGGCGTGGATATTGGTATCGCGGCCACTGATTGGGAGTGGCTTCGATGAGTAGTCTATTATGAGCGAGCCTTGCGATAGCGGGCAGTGGACCAGCACAGCGTGGAGAAGTGTTAAAACACATTGAAGTCGTTCCAAGGGCAGGAAAAAGAAACGGCACGGTACTTCGAGAGTGCGGAATAAGTTGCCGACGCATTCTATTTTGCCGCGCTAGCTCACAGCTCGATCAAGCTCTCCTCATTCACTGGGAGGGCGTGCTGCGGGGCATTGGGAAGGGCCGTAAGCTGTTGTGCTGGCGGTATCGCTTGCTGAAAGTAATATTGCTGCGATGGCTGTGATGACTGCGGTTGCAAGGGAAGTTGAGATGGCTGCTCCGTTGGACGTGATGGTTGCGAGGGCTGCTGCGGAACCTTCGATGGCTGTTGCAGATGGCCATCATGACAAAAACTGGCGGCTGATGCTCCTTGGGGATGTGTCGAGCCTGTTGCTTGTGGACGATGGGTTGGTTGCGGCTGGTGTGTGGCTGCGACGTTCTCAGGCTGGGTTTGGTGGGATCGATCTGCGCGATAGGTGCCTTCCATCCCCTGATGCTCGTATGAAAGTGCACGCTGCCTGTCATAGGAAGGGTACGGGGTTGATGGTACCTGCGGCTCGACGTACGCACCGCGCTGTGGAACATTGTGGTACAAGTCCAGGGATTGAGTGTTGCTGCTGTAGTAGTTTTCGGTCCCGTACTTTGTATCACCACCGACAGGATTGAGCTGAGGATATTGAGAGTACATCGCTGGCGGATGAGAGGAAGGGTGGTATCTACTCGGGTTATACGCATTCGCCATTCGCTCTTCCAGCATGCGATCGTAATATCGAACGACAGTGGCGAGCTTGGAATGGAGATCCAGGAGAGTATCGTGCTTGGACATTGTTTCGCCATATGTGCGCGCGAGCTTAGGACGCAGCGTGCCAATGCTTTCGTACAGCTCCTGTATTTGTGGTTCGCGGAGAATCGTACCGGGGGGTTGGTGCTGTAGCCGGTCCACCAGCGTCGCAAAGAGATTGATGTTCTCAGCTTCAACTGCAGTGAGTTCGAACTGTGCATTCGCTCGATACTGTGACGAGACAGAGCCCGCTTGGGAAGTCGCTTGGTCCTTGAGCGCGCGTGCATGCCGTGCCTTTTGTGCTTCCATGTCCTGCAGACTGGCTGCGATCGCGGCTTCGAGGTCCGCATCTTCTTCGTCGCCGTCCACCTGCGCCGTAGTGTGCTGTGCCTTGGCCGTCTTCTTACTTGCTGCTGCCGATCGCGAGTGCGGCACGTAACCCGCTCCTCTCGGCGCCTGGCTCTCCTCCAGACTCATCTCCAATGCACGTTTCAAGTCAGCATCGAAACCATCGTCGGTGACGCGAGCACCACGTGGCTGCATACATTCCGCCGTGGCGTGACTATTTGGCGCGTCAGCCATTGTAGCGGAGCTGGATCCTTGCCACAAGGTTCGCGGTGCAGCAGGCGGGCTCTGGGGCATGCCCCGGGCTCTCTCGACCAATTTCGCGTAGCAGCCGTCGTCGACACGTACTGGCTGCACGATGCCCAAGTGAGGCAGTGGGAGGCTCTTGCTCGAGCAAGTGCCACAGAAGACATTGCCACAATTCCGGCAGTGGTGCTTACGATTTGTGAAGGTGAACTTCTCGCGGCAGCGCATGCAGATATCGCTATCAGTCCATTCAGGCGGGGCGGACGAGTCGAACATGCTGCTTGCGACATTGTTCCGTGGCGGGAAGCGGAAACCCTCGTGCTGCAAAGTGCGGTATGTCTCGGAGAGGTAGGACAGGGTATCGCGGTGCTGCGCGGCAGAGGCCCAGTCCTGCAGCAGCTCCAAGATGCGAGCGTGTACGTCGGGATTCGTTGTGCCCGGTGGGGCACGTAGCAGGCTGGCGAGATTGTCAACAAACTCGCGCGAGGCAATCTCAGCGAGGAAGTGGGCACCGCCGTTCTTGACGCAGGTATCGGTCAGGCTGAGGGCGGCCAGCTGTACGTTGGGATTCTTGTGGCCGATGCGGCGCTTGAGGCTGCGCATGGCCTCGCGCGGCGCCACCGTCTTGCTGCGGATGACATCGCTGATCTCGAGATTGAGCGCTATGTCCTCGAGCGAGCTGGCCGTCGCCCGCTCAATCTGCGCATCGAGCTCGGCGTTTGCAGCACTTCCAAACCACGATGCCATTTCGCACCACTGCTACTCAGAGCACAAATGGCTGCCTATCGGCCCATGGGCAAGAGGTGGAGCGGCGGCGGCAGCGGCGGCGGCGACCTTGGGTGCGGCGGGAGCTTGTAATCGTTCGAAGAGGGCGGCAGTAGATGCGACAGCGGGCGTACGACGGGGAGAGAAAAATTGCAGTTGGACGGTCGGTGAGGTGCAAGTGTTGGGCGAGTGGACTTGGTAGTTGCATGTATGTAGCTCGACATGCCCCCAGTGCCTCAGGTTCTACGTCATCAGACTTGAACACCGCCGTTCTTTCATCTGGCGGCGGCGTGCTCATCATCGTCAAGCGAGCTGCCCAACCGCACTCGACCAACACGTCCTCTGCAGAAGACCACTACCGTCTGTCCCGACGAGTCTGCGCCCGCATCGCCCAGTCCTGGACCTCCGGCAACACTACCTCCCTAACGCCTGGCAGGCCGCAACTGCGCAACCCGACGTTTGCCTGCGACATGCAGTCGTGCTTCTCACCGCCGCCATGAGTGCTGCCCCGCCGCTGCACTCGCCCCCCGCAATTCCCGGCAGCCACGGTGGCATGGGCGCGGGAAATGGACCAAGCGACGGGCAACTGAATGTTTCCGCACGCGTAGGCGGCGGCGGCGGCGGTGGTGGTGGCAGTGGCGGCGGCGAACGTGTCTTTCCGCACATCAGTGATCTGCAGGCTGAAGCGCTCTTGGGTCTCGGCAACGTCGGCCAGTCCATCACACAACTTCTAGCACGCGCAGAGCAATCTGTCAAGGATGCCACATTCAACCTCGACTACCGCCGGCCCGATATGGCATTTGTCGACTATCTGCGTGCTTCACAAATCGCCGTGGAGATTGTGCCGCGCCATCGCGACTACATCCACTTCATCCACGATCAACATGGTCAGCAGAAGCTGCAGGTGCTGCAGAGGCGCATTACTGCCCTGGCGGAACAGTTCACCAGCATCAAGCAAATCATCGTCCACAACAATAGTCGGAACGGCACAGTACCACAATGTCAGAGGCAGAATGCGAGTGAGGTGGCAGGCGTCGAGAGTGGCTCGCCCAAACCCGGCACGCACAAGGCAAAACCTTCAGTGTCTCCCAAACCCGATAAGCTGCATGCACGACCAATATCAGCCATCAGCGGGCATGCCTCGCAATCAACGAGACAGAACTTGGACGATCGCTTTGCTAAGCTGCGTGTGTCCGGGCTGAACACGCCTGGGTCGAGAGCCTCCCTGTCCTCTCTGCCTGCCACATCCAACTCATCTGCCGGCGATCAGGGCAGCATTTCAGCCTTCCGGACAAGGCCCCAGGGACCTCGCAGAATGCTTCTTGACACTGAGCTAGCTGCTGCCATGCCCAAGGCTCCCAGTCCGACTTACAGCCCAGCGAGGAACATGCAGACGACAGGAGATATAGCACCGCCTCGACACAGCGTGCGCAGCCTTGCGTCCTCACGCAAATCGTCACTCATGTCGACTTCATGTACGGCGACTTCCACTGCCGCATTCGAAACACACGATTCCGCTGCCATTGCATCTAATGGAGCGTCACCTCGGGCCCCACCGCGCCGGAAATCGGTGCACATGCCCAAGGAGACGCGCATCACAGCAGAAAGGCTATACGACTACCTCGAACGGTTCGACATCATGCTGATCGACTGTCGGCCGCGCGCGGACTTTGATCAGGGCCACATATATTCACGCAACGTCATCTGTGTCGAGCCCGTGGGCCTACGCCATGGCATGAGTGCTGAGCAACTCGCCGACAAATTGATCCTATCGCCTGAAGACGAACAAGAGATCTTTCATAATCGTGACCAGTATGATCTCGTGGTCTATTACGACGGTGACACCATGTCGGAGACTTTTCTCTCAAGACCCCAAAATGAAGCAGAAATGCACCTCAAATATCTGCACGAGGCTATCTACGACTTCAATCAGGAGAAGCAATTGCAAAGACCGCCAATCATCTTGATTGGCGGCATTGATGCCTGGATAGATTTGGTGGGAAATGCAGCACTAGTCACCACTGCCACGCAAGCTCGAGTCAAACAAGGTCGACCGTTGCAGCGACGCTCTGCCGTCAGAGATGGGCAACAGAAATTGCCGAAACAACGCTTGCGTGATTATAATCCTCTTGATGCGGAAGAAGAGCAGAGGTGGCGGGATCGCGCGCAGAGCGAGAGTGTGCCTGAAGCATCATCGTTCAGCCAACACGAGGCGAACGAATATGAGAGCGACGATGCAGATGAAGTCACAAGGTTTCCAAACATCGACGAATTCAATGCGAGGTTCCCAGACGCTGGCACGCTCGCTGCACAAGCGCCCACATCCAACCTCATATCGCCTGGTTTAAAAGCCCCCAAGTATCCCTCAACCCCAGAGCATTCTGTGTATCCACATCCGCCGCCACCTACGCGGCCTCCACCAGCAGCGCCAAGAGTGAGCTACACTGGCGTCAGCGATCGGGCAGTCTCTCAGAGCACTCCCATCTCCCGAACCTCGAGCCAGTTGCTGCCCTACGTGCCACAACGCTATCTCGCGCAAAACTTGCGACTCCCAAAGACTGGCATTCAGAATTTTGGCAACACTTGTTACATGAACGCGACGTTGCAAGCTCTCTCTGCGACGACGCCACTGACCATCATGATGTTGGATGACCAGTACAAAAGGCTGGTCCAGAAGGACAATTGGAAGGGCAGCCGCGGTCTTCTGCCCGAGATCTACGCCAACACAGTACGGTCACTATGGCAGGGTGATGTGGACTATATCAAGCCCACCACGCTCCTGACTTTCTGCGGCCGTCTAAATAGCACGTTCAAGGATCCGCACCAGCAACAAGACGCCCAGGAATTCTTTAGCTTCATTGTGGACTGCCTGCATGAAGACTTCAACGCAGTTTGGAGCAAAAATCCTTTACGCGTGCTCACTGAACAAGAAGAGGCGAAACGGGAACGCATGCCGGCCCTCGTGGTGGCCAAGACGGAATGGGGCCGTTACGTACATCGCGAGAATTCATTTCTCACATCACTGTTCTATGGTCAGCACTCCTCTCGGCTGCGGTGTTCGCATTGCAACTTTACTAGCACGACATACGAGGCCTGGGCTCTGCTGCAAGTGGAAATACCGGACGCGCGAGACGCGCAGCTGCAGGACTGCCTGCGGGCGCATTTCAGGGATGAGCTGCTCGATGTGGAAAATCAATGGTCGTGTCCCAAATGCAAGACGCCCCGCAGGGCTGCGAAGAAATTGACCATGACCCGTGCGCCTCCATTCCTGGTGGTGGCACTGAAGCGTTTCAAAAGCAATACTCGAGGGGACCAGCGAAAGCTACGCACGGCAGTTCGCTTTCCGCTGACTGGCCTCGATATGGAAGAGTTCATCCTCCCACAGCCATCACCTCAGGAGGCGCAAGAGGTCGCTCGGAAGTACGGCCAAGATGCGCTAAAGGTAGAGGACTCGCTAACGCCGCCGTACATGTACGATGCTTATGCGGTTGTCCGACATCTGGGCGACTCGACGAGGAGCGGCCACTATACCGCACTGGTGCGCGACAAGGCTCGAACTTGTTGGCGGCAGTTCAACGACACTAGGTATGAGGACGTTCAGCCCGAAACTATGCGGCCGGATCAAGCCTTGGATAATGAACAGGCGTATCTCATTTTCTACCAGCGCCGTACAGCTCACGAGCCCAGAGGCAAATAGAATAGTGTAGCGTTAGAGCGACCATAGTGTGGCCCCAGCTGGCGTTGCGGGTCCGACGTGGTTCTCACAAGCATGAAAGCGTTTCTTCTCATAGCCGTGCAGCGGCACCGACTATTGTGAGCGGGATTAGCACGGAGATAGGGTAGACGGGTCGCCATCGATGTACAATGGTGCCTGCAACGTCATCTCGAGTGCCCCACTTCGCTCGTTATTTAATCGCTGCCCCCATCCTGACACCGACATTGTTTTTGTACCACGCACGTCTCCACGTTGTGAACCTCGTCGACACCTCCCCATCAACGGCAAATTTGGTCTTCGCGTACGATTGCGTCTCATCCACAAGACCAGGTTTCAACCGCAGGGAACTCAAACGCAACATTCTCGGCGCACCATGTCTCAGTCCCACGCGTGCTGCACTGTGCCTCCCATCGTGACTGAGGGGTACAAAGACAAAGGCCAGTGGATCACCGTCGAGGGCATGAAAACCTACGCAACAGGTCCGAGTGGCGCCAAACAAGCCATCCTCGTCGTGGTATGTGGCCGCGTACTGGAGCACCGAGCCTCCAGCTTCATCCGCTGACACGCAACACGCCAGTACGACATCTTTGGGTTCTTTCCCCAGACAAAACAGGGCGCAGACATCCTCGCGTATGGTGATAAGGAGCGCCCATATCAAGTCTTCATGCCAGACTTCTTTGATGGCGAACCGGCAGATATCAGCTGGGTATGGCCGTAGTGTTCTGCACGTGTCAGTGTGATACTAACTGTCGTACGTTGTACAGTACCCGCCAGACAACAAGGAAAAGGAACAGAAACTAGGCAACTTTTTCCAGACCAAAGCCGCTCCACCCAAAACCCTCGAGCGGATCCCAAAGGTCATAAAGGCAATTAACGAGCAGCGCTCTTCCATCGAGGAGTGGGGCGTTCTCGGCTACTGTATTTCCGCATGCATTCCCACTTTTACCTGTATCGCAACACTAACAACCTTTTAGGTTGGGGCGGAAAAATTGTGAACCTTTCCGCGCAAGAAGGCACTCTGTTCAAAGCAGCAGCCTCATGCCATCCTGCAATGGTCGACGAGAAGGATGCACCAGGAATCACCATTCCATTCGCCATGCTCCCGAGCAAAGATGAGCCCAAAGATGATGTGGAGAAATGGCAAAAGGCGATTAGGGTTAAGAATATCGTCCAGTGGTGGCCCAACCAAGTTCGTTAGATGAAGTGTCCTGGACCTACAAATTTGTTAGCTAACTTTACTATAGGTGCACGGCTTTATGGCAGCCCGTGGGGATCTGAGCAACAAGGCAGTCGAAGCTGACTATAAGAAGGCATATCAAGTGAGTGCGCTACTCTCGAGATAGCGAGTACGAGAGTCGACGATGCTAACCTAATATAGCTTCTTCTCGAATTCTTCCATAATAATATGTAGTTTATAACGTAGCGAGAATAGATAGAGGTAGTTCGTATCTTCTAAGCTTCTCGTGCTTGCTTTTAAACTAAGATACTATAAGCGCTATATATATAGCCTCGTAGTTACCTTCTTATAGGAAAGTTTTAGATTATTACAATCGTATTCTTATAGAAGTAAAGCGCTAGAAGAGGCATATTATTATAGAAAGATAGAGTAGTAGAGTTTTATAATCGTATAATTGCGGAAGTATAGCGCTAGAAGCTCTTAGAATACGTAAGCTTAGCTTGCCTAGAGATATACCTTCCTAGTTAGAAAAGTAACTAGGGGGGTCTACTATAGGGGTAACCCTACTATTTATATAACCTAATAGTTACGTAACCTAGTTACGTAACCTAGCTATTTACGTAACCTACGTAGTTATATAACTACTAAGTTACGTAACCTAACTACGTAACCTACTCTAGTACTTTCTAGAGTTATCTAGAAACTTCTAGACTATTCTAGGAACCTCTAGATTAGCTATATAAGCTCCTAGCTAGAGTATAGTTCTAGAATATAAGTCTAGAAACCTAGAGAACCTACGTAGAATATTAATTTATAATTAATATTCTATTTATTTCTAAGAGGTTCTCTACTAGTCCTAGAGTTACCTAGTACTTATATATAATTACGCGTATATAGAACCTTCTAGTACGCGATAGTAGAGTATTATTACGATTTAAATTCTACTAGAATACTAAGACTAATTATAGGCTCTAGGTAAGAGCACGTAACTACCTCTATTCTAATATAAGCTAAATAGAATAAAGAATAGAGCTAACTCTATAAAGGACGCCTCTATCGAAATAGAGTTAGAATAAAGGAGCCCTCTATTTAGTAATAGATCTCCTTTATATTTAATAGTAATAAGTATCGCCTCTCTAGATAGTTATTGCGTATAACTTACTATTTAATCTTACTAAAAGGAATTTAAGACTCTTAGCTTAAATATTAATACTCCTATCTCGTTCTTTCTTATAAATACTTAATAAGCTTAATCTCGATTAAACTTAGCTTCTACTTAGTAATATTATTAGGCTCGACTCTCTAGTTAAAACCTAATAGCTTTATACGCCCTTAAGAATATCTACTTTAAGAAGTATTAGAGGAGTTCCTACCTCTAGCGAGATAGGATTTAGCTATAGAAAGTTAGTTTAATAACTAAGAGTAATATTACTAGATAACTATAAGAGGGTATATAGTAATATATAGACTACCTTAGACCTCCGTCCGAAGATAGCGCTAATTCTTATAGAGTTATTATATATTATATACTCTATATATGCGAATACTATATACTAAGTAATATAGCAGCAGCCGATTACTAAGCACTAGTAAGGCCTAAGGCCCCTAACTTCTAGCTTTACTTTGCTTTTATAACTACCTCCCTTCTTCTATTAAGCTATTCTAGCTCGATAGGTAGATAGTAGTCTCTTCGTATACGCGACGCTCCTATTATATCTGCGCATCTCTTATTATTCGTAGGCCTTCTATTAAGTTCTAGCGTATATTACTATTACGATTTATATATATAACGTAAGTAAGTTATTACTATATATTATTATTAATAGCAACGCGCGTTATTATATTTGTTACGGTAATAGCATTATAAACTCTTACTTACGCGCCTCTAAACTTCTTCTATAATACTAATACTTAGTTATTTAGTTTCTTATAGACGCGCTCTATACTCGCTCCTTAATATATATATATATATATCGCACTCTCTACGTACGCCCTCTATATATACTTAAGAACTACTATAAAATAGAGCCTAAGAAGACTAAGAAGCTATCTAAAGGCAAAGAGGCTACTATAGCCTCCCTATTAAGTAGCTTGTAAGTAGGCCTAGAGTATTATAGAATAGAGGGATAGCTAGGGTATTATAGGCCCGAGAGGGATAGCTAGCTATAGGACGAGCTACGGCCTATCTACTAACTATAGTACTTTAGTATAGAGATAGAGAATAAATAGATATATATCTGCTACTACTTTATCTTTCCGGCTACGCCTTAATAATCTAGTAGCTCGGAAATAGACTATAATTCGGCCTATTCTATAAAACTATAACTTCCGAAGAATAGCTCGCCTATAAAGCGACTATAATATAAACGCGCCTTAAGTATACTATATAACGCGATACGACAACTACTAGCTAAAGACCGGCTACTAGCTAGCTAACTTAAGAACTTTGTTCTAGGATAGTATAGAGTAGCGTACGAGAACAAACCTTAAGACGAAAATTAGGCTACTAGCTACTACCTTACTAGCCGCATCCTTTAGACTAGCTACTACTACTCCTACTTCTACCTATTCCTAGCTATTATTTATACCTTCTATAGGCTAGGAAAGGTACTTACTACTATCTACTATAACTATAGAAATAGTAGTGTTCTCTTTCCCTTCCGAGAAAGGTATAATTTAGTAGCGCTTTTACTTTTTTCTAGTAACTTCCTTGCGAAAGAGGTGCAATTTTATAGCGCTTTTACTTTTTTTCTGCGACTACTTACTACCTTTAATACCCCTCTAATTATAATAATAATAACACTAGAACTAATAATAATAATAGCGGAACTAATAATAATAATACTAAAACTAGCCGCTAATCTATAGTACGCTTAAAGCGTAGCTTAAGCTAGCTTCCGAACTTTCCGAGGTTAATACCTTTACTCTTATACTTATATACTCCTTCTCTATCTTTTTTAATAACGACGGACTATTAACGAGGATAAAGCGTTCTCGCTCTTACCTTTAGCCTTTAGTATAATTTCTAATCTAGTACTATACTCGTCTATAAGAATACTCTCTACCTAGCTAGGCTAGCCGAGGTATAGTATACTTAGAGTACCCGTAAGAGTAGGTAATTAATTCTTTAGCTATTACTTACGCTACTAAGTAAGTCCTATATTTGCGGCTAGGAATCGAGAGCCTACTCGAGTTTAGAGCATAAGAGTAGCTAGTATAAGAGCTATAAGTATAAGGCTACCTAGTATAGAAGTAGCAAGTATAGGATTAGGCTATATAAGAAGGGCTATAGCGGCTAGTAGTAACTAGATACCGACTAATTCGTTCCCTAAACGTAATCCGCTATCGGATAGCTACTTAACGTCTACGATAATAGCGTAGGCTATAGACTTTATCTCTAAGTAGACCGAGAACTCCTTTTCTATAGCTATTTTAGTAGCTAGATAGCTTGCGTCGCCCGCTCTCTACGTCTATAGATAAGAGCATATAGTAGTTACTACTAGTATCGCCTAAAAACCCTATATAATTAGAGTCTTCTAGCCTTAAGCCTCGTGCCTAGATAGAGAGTTCGGAAGGCTAGAGCCTTAGGGACTAGGCTCCTAAATACCTAGTTATAGAGAATTAGATGCTAGCCTAGCGCCGCAATAACTAGCGTACGAGTAAGGCACGATCTATAAGCCTAATTCCGTAGTAATAACTTATAGAGGACGCGGATCCTATCCCTCTATATCTAGGATACTAGCGCTAGCCGCTACTACTAGCTTATATAGATATAGCGTCCGACGACGAGTAGCTAGGCGGTTTCCGTATATATATACTAGGAGCTTTTCCGATTCTGCCTTTTAGTAGCCCTTACGCCTACTAGCGAGGTTAAGCTAGATAAGAAGAGCTAGCTTAATAAGGGCAAGCACTAGCTGCCTAGTAAGCGCCTTCTGCCCTATAAGTCCCGCTAGCTTAGCGTCCTATATAGCTAGCTTAGCTAGTAGAGCCTAATAACCTTATTAGACAAATCCGTAGCATTCTAGCTAAATAGGTAGCTATTTAGCTTAACTATATTAACTAATTATAGGACTAATAAAATAACTACGTAGCTTAATTAGAGAATAGTATTTTAGCTTATTTAGTAGCCTTAAAGTAGTAGCCTTAGGCTAATACCGTAGCACCTAGCCTAGTACTAGTTCTAGCGCCCTATCCGGTAATCGTTAAACTTAAAGCAGATAATGCCTATAACTACCTAGAACGCGGCCGTAAAGACTACCTAGAGAGAGCTAGCCTAAAATAGCGATATGCTAATAGTACTCGCCCGTAACGCTACTACTAGCTAGATAATAGTCTACTACCTCTAGACGATAGTAGCAATTCCTTATAGCTAAGGCGTAATAGTTACTAGAGCCGTAACTGCAATAAGCGCAGCTAGTAGCGTCGCTACGATAGTCTATATAGCTCTCTAGCTCTATTATCCCTAGGTAATCTATATGCTAATAGTAACTAGCGTCCGTCCTACTCTCTAAGGCAGATTCTACTAAGAAAGGGCGTCTTTAAGGCTAAGGAGATTAGCTACTTTTACCCTAATGCTACTAAGGCTAATTTTCTAGAAGGCGATATTATCGACTATAGGGGTAAGACTTACTACCGCTTAGTTAATCTTTTCTTAGATGTAGCTAAGGACTACGCTATAATTAATAGCAGCTAGATTACCTGCACTTATATAACTAAGTATATAAAAGGTGCCGCTATAAACTAGCTAATAGGTAAACTTAATAAGAATAATCGTATAAGCCTAAGGGGTAGCTATAGAATCGATCGCTAGGCTACGGCCCTACGTAATAAGTTCTAACTACTACCTTCCGAGGCTATAGCTAGGTTAGTATAAGAGAGCTACGACTAGCGTAACGTGCGTAATAATCGTCCGCTAGCCGAGTATATCCTAAATATTATTTATTAGAATAGGGAGGCCTATACGATAGATAGATACGCCTAGCTAACTTCGGTATAGATAAGACTCTATTATAACCTTAGACTTAGTATTTCGTACTTAACTAAGGATACAATAGTAGACGAGTTTACTAGCTAGATAAGAACCTAGCTTTTTAGCTAGAGGCAGATGCTATAGGGCAAGCCTAAAGGTAAGTATTTGCAATAACTACGATAGAAGCTATAGTTAAATCTAATAAATACTAGCTATAATCGAGATATAGGCTACTATAGCGGCTATAACTTAGATGCTAGAAATTAACGAGATTATAGCCGCGGCTAGAAATAGCAACCTAATAGATACCTATAGTAACTACGACGCGACTACGACTACCTAAATAATAACGATCGATTTCGGCGTTAGCTAGACCGTAGAAGCAACTACGTTAAGCAAGAGACTAGTACCGACTCTAGAGTTAAAACTAAGCTAGGCATGTCCCGTAACTACTATAATTATAGCGAGATAGGCTACTATTTAAGGGACTATACTAAGCTACGACGCGAGCGCAGCCGTAAGTAGAGGCGCTATCCGTAGAACTACTTCGTTAAGAATTACTAGTTGCGTAGCTATAGCTGCTACTATTCTCCTTCCTTATATACTAAAAATAACTATAATCGTAGCCGTAGCTATAGCTGCTTTATAGGAGGCTATAATAATAGCCTAGTCTATATAAGTAACTATTTTAATAATATTATAGATTATGCTAATTCTAATAAGGATTATAGCTAGGACGCGCTTCTAACTCCGGCAGTTTATATAGTACGTACTAGGGACCTATTATCCTACGGCCTTAAGCTATTTACGACTAGGCCTTTAACCTAGTACTATCGCTACCTAATATACTATATAGTATTTCCTATCTTAGCTATATTAAAGGCTTACCGCCGCTAGTATAAACTCGGCTTAGTAATAGAAATAAGGGAGGTAATTAAGTCTATAGCCGAGTTTAAGCCGAAGGCTAGTTTCGCTTTTCGGACTACTTACTACCTACGCCTTTATCTATAATTAAGTAAGAATAGCCTAGACTACGCTATATACCTAGATACTAGTGCTACGCTAATAATAATTAATAAGGATTTCCTATTCTAGAACGTGCTAGATCTTCCGTACTACTAGCTAGTATATCTAATTAATATTAGCAGACTCTCCGCTATTACGACTACTTTAGAGTATATAGAGTTAGACTTCTAGGTCCTAGCCCTCGTCGATAGTAGATATATCTTAGTCTATATATAGTATAAGGTTTATATTATGCCCTCTCTATAACTTAAAATGCTAGTAGCTATAGACGTTATTAGCCTATAGGCTATTAAGATCGACCCCCTACGTAGGCTACTAAGTTTTAGATCCGCCTAGAATGCTATAGCTCTACTCTTAGTTAAGCGCTATAACTAGCTAACCTTTCGTACTATACTTACTACCTAGGATAAACTAGTAGTTATTCTAGTAAGAATAGTAGCTAGGATAGTAATATAGGCCTATAAGGCTATTCCGGCTAGTAGAGATTTCTAGTTCTCGCTATAACCTAAACGCTTAGGCAGCCTCTAACGTTAAATTTCGGTATACTTAGCTATTATTAATTCGGCTATAGACTTCCTTTTTATCTATAACGACACCGATTTTAAGGCTACTATCCCTGCTTATATGCGTTTAGGCACGGTTTCTAAGATTACTTACTAAGGCGCCTACTACGTAAATCCTAGCTAGTACGAGTTAGCTACTCTCCTAGACTTAGGCCTATATTAAGCCGGGTTACCTAGTCTATTAGATTTTTATAGGTAGGGCCTTATAGCTCGTAAGTCTACTACCTCGACTCTAGCATTCTTACTATAGCTAGAGATTCTAGGTAATACTATAGAGTAGAAACTATCTACTAGTGCTACTCTCTATAGTATAGCTAATTAGCGACAGAGATATAAGAGGCTTTTAAATAAGCACGCTCGCTTATTTAAGGACAAGGGAACTACCGTTAAAGTTCCGGAATCTAAGCATATACTAGTTACTCTACTACTTAGAAGCGAGGCGCATCGCATACCTTTACCCGCTATCTAGTCCTAACTATATAGTTATAGATAAGGCCTTTAACGCTCTCTATAACTAGGGCAAGATATCCTATATAACCTAGCCTATACTTTTTAGTTTTCTAGTATTTATAGTTTAGAGGACTACGGAGGTTAATAGCTAAGCGGTTCGTAAGGGCCGCGTAGTAGTAGATATTCGTAGCCTTAATAAGCTAGTTATTAAGGACTTATACCTACTGCCTAGGCAGGAGGATATCGTCGCGGCCCTAAAGGGCAGCCGATTTATTACGACTATAGATGCTATTTCCTTCTTTTACTAGTAGTAGGTAGCTAATGCCGACTATTATAAGTTTTCTATTAATAGCTATAGGGGCTAGGAACAATTAGATATAGCTATTATAGGGTTTGCTAATAGCGTGCAATATATTTAGAGATAGCTTAATAGGATCCTAAAAAAGTTTAACTACTACTCGCGCGCTTATATCGACGATATTATTATTTTCTCTAAGACTTTTAATAACTATATTCTCGACCTAGATAGGGTCTTTTATGCCCTAAACGAGGTAGATATTAGTATATCGCTAGCTAAGAC
This sequence comes from Cercospora zeae-maydis, assembly GCA_023512815.1. Classification (NCBI taxonomy): domain Eukaryota; kingdom Fungi; phylum Ascomycota; class Dothideomycetes; order Mycosphaerellales; family Mycosphaerellaceae; genus Cercospora; species Cercospora zeae-maydis. Next base: position 5,159,433 of record JAKLWY010000002.1, on the reverse strand, counting down.
GTTTGTCGGCTTTCTATCGACTAGGCTGCTTAGCTAACGTATTAGTAGTCTAGGATATACGACGTATAAAAAAAAGGTTAAAGCTATCCTAGACTTGCTATTCCCCTAGATACTAAAGGACTTAGAGTTCTACGTAGGAATTACAAGTTAGTAGAGGCACTATATACTATATTTCTCCTAGCTAGTAGCCCCGTTTAAAGCCTATAAGAAACACCTTCTACGCCTAGCGCTAGCGAATAAGGGCAACTTACGGAGGCGCTACGTAGCTAAGACTCTAGCGTAGAATAAGAATAAGAATCTTATAAATATCCGCCGCTTCTATAACTTACTCTAAGAGATTTATTGCTAGGCTACTTTCCTATACTATACTAACTCCGATTAGCTACTCTATATCGACCTCGATTCTAGCTAATATAGCTACGCGGCGGTAATATATATAGTAGTAAACAATCCTATACCTAATTCTATTAAGCTTCTATAATTTGCGGCTACGGCTATATAGCTAGTGCTATTCCTAAGCAAAGCTTTATCTAATATTAAATCTCGGTACCTAGCTATAGAATTAGAAGTTTCTAGCCTACTTTAGACGGCGCGTAAGGCTAGGCATATTCTTTAGGCATACTGCTAACCTATCTATATCTTTATAGATTATACTGCGGCCCTAGGAATAGCTACGGCTAGTTTTCTAATAATAACTACTTCTTTCGATAAGCTTAACCTTAGATTAGTCTAGGTAGGATAGTATTTATTCTAGTTCTATAGATTACGTATAGTCTACCGCCTAGGGCAGTTATATACCGTCTCTAATGCCCTTAGCCGTTTTATCTCTAACTTAATAGCCCTCGAGGCGTCTAGCGATAACTTAGACCTACTAGCCTACGATAATCCCGACCTAGTACGAGATACTCTCTAAGTCCTCGATAATCCTATATGCCTTATAGTAGGGCGCTACGAAGATGCCTATTACTTCTATACTATAATACTCGACGAGAGGACTAGCCGCCCTTTTACGTTGCCTAAAGCCTTAATTTTCTACTTCGTACTAGTAGAGATATCTAACGAGTTTAAGGCCGATCTTAGATAGGGCTATATAATAGATCCCTAATAGGCCCGTAGACTAGAGCAACTATAACGGGCTAAATGCTATAGGGTAGAAATAATTAAAGTGCTACTAGCTAATAGCTAAGAAGACGACGAGGCTAGTCCGCTATAGGCAGATCCTAATAAGAAGGAGTAGGAGGCCGCTCCGTTAGGACTTTAATTCTTTCTTTATAATAACTTAATCTACTTTAAGGACGATATAGACGGCTAAGAATAACTCTATATCCCGTAGCTACTCTATATAGAGATCTTTAAGATAGCTTATAACGATTACTACTACTCTAGTTTCTATTGCTCTTACGCCTATATATACGCCTCCTTCTATATCTGCTACTTAGCTAAGGAACTGCGTAAGTATATTAAGTACTACCTAGCCTATCTCCTTAATTAGACCTACTAATATAGGCTATATAGCGAGTTATAGCTAATTTAGGCGGTAGCTATACTTAACTATACTATAACGGCCGACTAGGTATTTAGCCTGCCTACTAATAGGGAAGGGATTAATAGTTTCCTTACTAAGACCTATAAATTTATAAAGAGAGTAATTCTTATAAAGGCTAAGTTTACGTAGACTACGGCTAAGTATAGAGCTGCTTAGATATATAGCTACGTAGCTAACAAACGTTCCTTGCCGTCTATTATAATTAGGGACCGTAATCCGATCTAGATATCTAAGTTTATATAGGCTGCTTTCTATAAGCTAGGTACGCGGTTCCTAGCTATAATAGTATACTACCCTTAGGCCGATAGCTAAAGCGAAAGGACTAATTAGATAGTAGAAATAGCCTTGCGTTTCTTTATTATATCCTTTCTAGACACGCCTTAGGTAGAAGCTCTACCCTATATCTAGGCCGAGCTAAATAATAGCTATAATATTTCTACGGGAGAGATACCTAATATCCTAATCTAAGGTTTTAAAAATAACCTCGACGCGCTCCTACTTCTAGCTAAACTCCCTACCCTCGATTATATAGCCCTACGATAGAAAGCCTACGATAAGGCTGCCGATTCTATAGCTTAGGCCGCGGCCGCTATAAAGGAGCGTTACGACGCTATCTATAGGCTAATTATTTTTAGGCCTAGCTAGCGCGTGCTATTACGGCTATACTAAGGATACTACTAACTAGAAGTAGTAAACTATAAGTTCTCCTACTAGTAAGTCGGGCTATTTAAGGTAGATAGAGTAGTAGGTTAATTAGCATACCGATTAATTATTCTACTAATATAGCGCATTTACCTAGTAGTATTAGTAACCTAGCTCGAGCTATACCTAGCCGGCAATAATCTATATAAGTAGAATCCTCTAGAACCTAGCCTAATCGAAGGCTAGGACGATAATAAGGCCCTATACTACGAGATCGAAAGGCTACTAGGACGACGTATAGTTCGTAGCTGCTATTAGTACTTAGTAAAATAGGCTAGATATAGCTATAGCTATAATATATAGTACGATACGGACGACCTTTATAACGCTACGGACTTATTATAGAACTATAATCGCACTTATTCGAAAGAGGATCGTCTACGGCGCCGTAAGCATACTTAAGCTTAGCTAGAGTTACTATAATAGGGCTAGGACCGACCGTCTTTAGGCTAGCGTGCCGGCTTACCTAGAGGTAAGGAGGGCGCTAGTACTACTCGCGATAGGTAGGTAGCTAGGCATTATCGCTAACTACCTAGCCTCTATTTATATTAGTAACCTTATAATATATTATCCCTTACCTAACTATTAAGACGCTATAGCGTATAGACCCTCTTAGTTAACTAAAATCTTAGTTAACTATAATCTTAGTTAACTGCAATCTTAGTTAATAGCACCCTCTTAGTTAACTATAATCTTAGTTAATTGCAATCTTAGCTATTTGCTTATAACTACCCCTTTCTTTCTAATCTCTAAAACTTCTACTTTTAATACTACTATAATATCGCGCGCTATTACTAACGCGATATTAATATTACGCTTCGTCGAGCTTCTATCTTTATTACGCCCTATATTATTAACTATAGTACTAGGAGAGTAGCTTCCTACCTAAGCGCTACTATAAGGCGCTCTATCGCCGCCTTTTTTAATATACTCGCGCTACTCGCGCGCGCTAATAATATTAACTCTAATTATACTATTGCGCGAACTTCTTCTACTAAGCAATACTAGCTCGTATATACTTAATACCTACTAAGTAATACTAGCCTATACGAACTCTCCTTACGCTACCTTACCTAATATAGCTACTAATAACCTCTACCTCTAAGCTAAAGGGGACAATATTACTAGGTAATACGCCGTGTAGACCTAGCTAATAACTAAGTATAATAAGGCTAATCTCCTCTACCTAGGGCTAAATAAAGCTAAGCTTTAGTCTATAGTATAAGGTATAATAAATATCCTTAGATATATAGGCTCTCCGCTAGCTAGTATCGCTTACGCTAATATAGCTATAGTAGTTACTATTATCCTAATATATATAGAGAAATACTAGATAGAGATATAGGAAATTTACTTTAGCTAGTTATATAAGGTAGTCTAGGCTAACCTTTACCTAGCCCGCGCTATAGTGCTAGCCTACTACTAGTATAACTCGGACGAGTATTAAGCCGTCCTAAAGTACTAAGAGGCTAGTATAGAGTAGTAGACGAAAATTAGCGACGCTATATTCGACTAGAATAGCTACTATATAGTCCGTACGGCGACTAGTAAAGACTACGAGGACCTCCTAGCGACTTAGTAGTTTAAGAAGGACACCTACGCTAAAGTAGGTAAGTAGATAGCTGCCTATTACTAGGAGGCGCTAGACTTCGACTACTACGATATACCTATAGAGAACTTCGTCTCTTTATCCTCCGTAACTCTAACTACTCTAGCGTAAGTCTAGCTTTAAATATAGGCCTATATGCGAGAGTTATATATATCCGCTATATAAACTACTATAGCTATATATCGAATAGCTAACTCTACTACCTAGAAGTACCTCCTCGACCTAGACGCGGCCCGTAAGACAGAAGTAGCCTAGCTAGCTATTATAGCTAACGCCGACTCTATAGCTAGAGATATAGAAGTTACGCTAGGCCGTTTTTAGGTAATAGGCTATAAAAGCCGTTTATAGAAACTCTATATTAAGTACTTAACGGAGTATACTATAAGCTAGTTAATAACCTACTCTACTACTACTATCTAGCTAAAGAGTCTAGCTAACTTGCTAGCCTATATACGCTACTATAATACTAGTCTGCTTATCCCTCTCTTTAATATATCTAAGACCTACGGTACTAGAGTAGCTCTCTTAGTACCTTTCGCTAGCCTAGAGAGTAGTATTTAGCAACCTTTATTAGGCAATATATAACTATTCGTAATACCTAAACTAGCCGACTATATCTACTAGAAACTACGCCTTCTAGAGGCACGACCCGAGCCCTCTAACTCTTATCTAACTGCCTATAGCTCGTAGGTACCTATTAAGATATATATTCTAGACGACCTACGTTTTGCTCTAAAGAAGCTGCCGGTATCTCTAGCTGCTCTACTACCTAAGACTTCTAACTAGCTAATAGCTAATAAAAGAGTAGAAGCTAAGAGAACGGCTAACTTCTAAGCCTAAGCAGACTATATATAGCATAAAAAAGAGTAGAAGGCTGCCGAGGTAGCGGCTATAGAAAAGGATCGAATAGATTAATATACTTACGAATAGAAGAGCTCCGCAGTAGCTATAGCTTCGAGGGAAGAGGACCCGGGCGAGTACGAGAAGGCTAAGGCTCGTATAGCTATAGCAATAAAGTATAAGAAGGATAAGGATAGGAGAACTAAGGCTATAGAAGAGGTCTACCTAGAGAGAGTTAAGGATAATAGTAAGGCTAAGGCTAATAACTTAATAGTTAAGAATAAGAATAATAAGAATAAGAATAAGGCTAATAACTTAATAGTTAAGAATAAGAACGATAAGAATAGGGCCGAGGCTAATAACTTAATAGTTAAGAATAAGAAGAATAAGGGTAAGGCTAAGGCCGATAACTTAATAGTTAAGGGCAAGAAGGATAAGAGTAAGGCTAAGGCCGATAACTTAATAGTTAAGGATAAGAAGGATAAGAACGAGGCCGATAGCTTAGTACGTAACTAGGCTAGAGCGCGTCTCGGTAAGCTTCTAAAGCGCAAGCGCGAGGCTAAGAGCGATAAGCGTAGGTCTACGAGTAATAAGCCTATCGAGATTAAGAGTAAGCCGATTATAATTAATAGCGATAGCGATAGTTCTTCGAGTATAGAAGACCTTAAGAATAACTCTATTACTACTAGCTAGGACTAGTAACTAGTAATTTAGATGCCTAACTAGATAATAGCGCCTAGCCTATAGAATTAGATAATACTACCTAGCCCTTTTTATAATCTAGGATACTATAGCATCGGTAGGTTTAATAGGTATAGTTTTAGCTATAGTACTTTTATATAGTAACCTTTTAACGCACTAGGCTAGTACTATTAGGTAGGCCTTCTACCTTTCTCTAGATTATTCTAGCCTTTGCTAGAGCTGCCTACGAGTAGTCTATTATCTAGTAAGCGCTCCGGCCTACTATCTAGGAAACCGCCTAAGAAAAAGATTAAAAGTAACTACGTAGCCTCTACCTAGTCTCTAGTAGCGGCCGGTAAATAGGACGATAACGCTACTACTATTAATAGGCGGAAACCGCATATCCTTAGCAGCTCGGGTGCCTATAAAAGCGCGAGCTTAGGCTCTCCTCTATATTAATTAATTATCTACCCTACGTTTCTTATTTATAGTTCTAGTATTATTATACGTTCTATACGTACCCGCCCTACTAGCTATTACGAGAGACGATATAGCTAATACGAGGGTTCGTAAGCTAAACGTAGAAGCGTAACTGCGAGCGTAGCCGTTACTCGATCTAAACTATAGTACTTACGAGGATTCCTAAGCCTAGCTAACTAGAGACGAGAGACGAGAACTGCGCGTTATTACGCTACGTACGACTGCTATATACCTAATTCTAAGGCTATTAGGCCTTAGCGATATAGATATGCACGCTTAGTTAGCTATAAGCTAGTTAAAGTAGTATAGGATTTACGTATTAAAATAGAGCCGAAGGTAGGGCTATATAATATCTTCTACGGATAAGAACTACCGAAAATACGAAAAGGAAGAAGTTACTTATAGTCTAATAGCACAAACTATAATACGAGAAGCAAGCGATTAATTATAATAAGCCGCTAGAACGCACTTTATTATATATAAGCCTAGGCGGAACTAGATAACTTAGAAGGACTTAAGAGCATTAAGGCTACCTTCTACGTAGGGATAGTCTCTAACCCTAAGAAAGTTATAAACCCTTAGTCCTATTACGACTTAGAGTCGACGGTATTTTAAGATGCCGACGATTAGCTATAGAAGGCTAATAGTATAGCTTATTTATAGCTTTCCGAGGATTCGCTTAAGGTTACTATGCCTATATAGAGGGGTCGTTATAGCTAGGATAGCCCGAGAAATACGATATTATAAGCTATACGGAGTTTAGCAAGCTAGGGAAAGGATATAGAATTATATTACTACTCGCACTCCCCGGTTTCGCCGTAAGGCTACGTTTCGCAACTTCGGTTGCCTTATTTTTAGGAAAGTTTAATTAGCTCTTTCTATATTTAGTATAGGCTTAGAACGGCCCCTATACTTCCCTATCGGAGATTACTAAAGGCTATAGACGTATAGTACTAAGGGATTAACGATAGGCCGGACGTTTATAATAATATAGGTCGGGAGTATTATAAGCCGGATAGACTAAGAAACCGACCTCTAGGAAAGTATTACGGGTAACTACTAGGTATTACTAGCTACCCCTAGTTTCGGAAGGGTTTAATAACTCTTCCTATATTTAGTATAGGCTTAGAACGGCCCCTATACTTCCCTATCGAGAGTTACCGAAAGGCTCTAGGAATATATAGTACTAAGGGATTAACGATAGGCCGGACGTTTAAAATAATATAGGTCGGGAGTATTATAAGCCGGATAAACTAAGAAACCGACCTCTAGGAAAGTATTACGGGTAACTACTAGGTATTACTAGCTACCCCTAGTTTCGGAAGGGTTTAATTAGCTCTTCCTATATTTAGTATAGGCTTAGAACGGCCCCTATACTTTCCTATCGGAGATTGCTAAAGGCTATAGACGTATAGTACGGAGGGATTAACGATAGGCCGGACGTTTAAAATAATACGGGCCGGGAGTATTACGAGCCGGATAGACTAAGAAACCGACCCTTAGGAAAGTTTATAGGTAACTACTAGGTATTACTAGCTACCCTTACTCGCAATTTACGAAGTTACGAATTTCCTTTTACTATATCTAGATCTAGAGTTTCTATTTCTTATTTTGTTTTTAATTTAGCGAGAACATTCCTTTCGTTATATAATAAACTAGTACTACTATTACTACTAACTTTACCTAACGCTAACTAAACTAGCTAGTTTAGTTTATTATTACCGACCTTCGGCCGAAAATATACCGAACGATCCGAATAACGATCCTCTACCGGTACTAATAACCCGAATACTACTATTAACTCTAGTAGTATCTCGGATAATATTAGTATAGAGGATCGCAATTAAGAGTTCCGTTACTAACCTACCTAGTTTATCGGACCTAATAGAGAAGTTAAACGACCGGTTAGAAGCTCTCTAAGCTCTACTAACTTTTTAGCTTATCTTAACGGAACGATAGGAATAGGTAATACTTATTCTCGTTAATAAGGAGCTATAGGACTATAACTTCCTATTAATACTACTATTAGCTTAAGCGTTAAGCAGTTTTAAGCCTTAATTTCTGCGAGCCGACCTTCTATACCTTTGCCTAGTTCTAAGAAGATAGGATACTTCGAAGGGTTAGACGTTACTAAGTTTATTAAGCGTTTTAAAGACCTATACCGATCTTATAGAGGCAACTAGGGCGATAAATCTACTAAAGTTAAGAAGCTAGTTAGCTACGTTTATCGATATTAGCGTCCTATAGTTAAGAAGCTTAAAGGGTACGAAAGTCGTAACTATAGGCTATTTAAAAGCAGCCTTCTTAAAGAGTATTACGAGTTTAATAGCTAGCGCATACTTAAAGATTAGTCGTACCTTTCCTAGCTATCCCTATAGAAGCTAGATAAGCTAAAGGAGATTTCTAAGTATATTCGGAACTTCGAGATCTCTTCTACTATAATTCTTCTCGAAGATCTAGATAACTTTAGCCGTACCTAAATGTTTTTAAAGCCTCTATCTAAGCCTATATAGAAGAAGATTTAGAATAAAGCGAACCTAGATATAGATCGCCTCTATACGTTTCGTAACTTTACGAGAGTAATTTTAGCTATAAAAGCTAAGTTGCGAAAGAATAAAACCGATAAAGCCTTATATAAGGATAATTGTTTTATTCTAGTAGAAAAGCTAGTTAAAGCGATAAGGAATACTGCCTCTTGCCTAAATCCGGTCTCTATAGCGATAAGCGCTATATCTAGAGTAAGCCCTAACGTTAAGAAGCTAACTAAATAGTTAGCTGCTCTTGCCCTTACTCTTTTAAAGAACTAGGAACCTACGTATAGACTCCTACGTAGTAGCTAAAAGGATAAGGAAGTACTAGAGATCTAAGCTATAGTTATAGCCTATACTACCTTAGAAATTAAGATAGGTACTACTTGCTAGGAGTATAGTTTAGAAGGACACTATAGTAGAGACTGTCCCTACTTTAATTAGCTCCTAGATTAAGACTTTCTCTATAAGAATAAGACTTATCGAATATATCCTAGCCGCGCTAGCGGAGAAATAAGACCTCTCGGGTATAGCTAGAATAAGAAGTCTCCTCGATTAAAGGTTGTTTTTCTAGCTCTTAAATAAGCTATCGGTCCGATTAACGTTAGCAAATATATTAGCTTTAATACTCTACGAGCCTTATAGGAATCTAACTAGCGTAAACGTCCCGTCTCGATTAACGCTAGTATAGCTAGGTTTAGGACTATAGAGTATATAGAGGAATATAAGCCTATAGAATCTCTCTTTATTCTAGGAGAAGAAGAGGATAAAGAGGATTATAACGCTGCCTATATAGCTACGTAGTCCTCTTAGAAAACCGTCTAGAATCCCTCTCGGCCGACTACGTCTTTAATAAAAGCTGCAAAGGCGAATATAGAGAAGTAGAAGTAAGCTACTAAAACGGGAACGAGCAACTCTCGTAGAGAGCAGGTACTACTAAAGATAATAGAATATTATTATAAAGGGGAACTAAGCTCGTCTTAAGAGGCGGCTTCGTCTTAGACGTAGGGAAGATCCTAGACTCTAGCGGTTCTAAATTCCTAGGATACGGAGATATAGGATGCCTAATTCGGTTCTATAGTCCCTCCTAGAGGCAAAGCGAAAGGGTCGTAAAAGACTAAGCCGAAAACGTAGAGATTAGATAACCTACTTAAGAAGGCTATTTCTATAGATAAATAGAAAGCGTTCTAGTCTAATAGGCTCCTTAGAGCACCTCTAGTTATAGAACTTAGGGAACTATAGCTATTCGGGTAGCAAGCTCTTAGTCGGTTCCTATACGGAAGGAAGCCTATAGATCTATTCTATAGCACTATACTTAAGCGCTATTATGCGTTAAAACGGAGGCTAGATAGTACGGCTACCTCTATAGTTAACTTCGCTTAGATCTATAATAGGATATAGGAGTATAATTCCGCTAGCTATTCTAATAAAGATAGCAAAGCATCTAGAAAGGAGGAGAGCGAGGATAATAATAAGAGCGACGTAGGCCTTTATCGGTACGGAGAGCTAGAGATTAATACTTTCCTAATAGATTCTTTCGACTCTTCTAAGTAGCCCGAGAAAGAGTAGGTATCCTTAGTTAATAACTAGGAGAAGTTAAGTAATAACGAAGTCTAGGTCGATACGAAGGAGTAGAACGATACCGAAATATAGCTCTTATCTATTTCTCTTAATTAAGAGGAAGCGAATAAGAAGATCGTTTATTAAGATGCGCTAGGAATTACTATTATAATAGCGGTAGATCTCTCGGTTCGGCTAGCCTCTAGTATAGAGGCGTTGCCGTATATTCCTACTTCTAAGCTATATACGGACCCGAATAGTATTCTCCTAAACTTCTATAAGAACTACCTACTTGTTCTAAGCATCTATATCTATACGACTCTTAGAGAGGCTCGATAAGTATACGATATCCTAATTAATAAGGGGGCGGAGAGTATAATTATAAGTTACGAGAGGGCTCGTAGCTTAAGGCTTTCTATTTCAACTAATATTACGGCTACTATATATAGTATCTCCGGTAAGGTTACCTTTATCGGAATATATCGTAACGTCTACGTAGAGGTATACGGAGTTATTGTCTTTATAACTTTCTTTATTACTAGCGATTCTAAAACGCTAACTCTTCTAAGAAGGCTATAGGCCCGAAGAACCTACCTTTCCTCTAGGAACTATAATAATAGCTTCTAAGAAGGTACGATCGCTAATAACTATAGAAACCTAGTTTATTTTACTAGAATAGTAGGCAATAATAGGTATAGAACGGTCGATAATATTCTTTATAGATCGGGAAAAGATTAGGTACTAAGGTCCGCTTTAGCCCGATCTTAAGCATAGATATAGGTAGGGCTAAAGCGTGCTAAACCGAGATAAAGAGTATTCTTAAGAGAATAGCTAAACTAGTACCTAGAGTAAATACGGCGCTAGACTATAGAATACTCGAGAAACTAGTAGGAAAGCTTACTAAAGAGGAGGAGGACCGGTTTAATAAGCCTATCTGCGAGCATCCTCGTAGCAAAACTATCTTCTTTAAAAATAAAGGCGAGTATAACTACCTTAGTTACTAGTACCGTTTCTACTTTAGAGATCCTAAATTTAAAGGACTAGTCTTTAACTATATAGCCTAGTATAAGTTTCTCGTAGAGTTATATATAGATCCTAAAGGCTTAGGGGCTTATACCGAAATAAGGGAACTTATTAGAAAATAAGTTCGAAACGTCCCTCCGTTATCCCCGCTAATTCGTCCTAGCTAGAAGTCTAATAATACTCTCTACTAGAGCCTCTAGTATAAGTTTACGTAGAACCCGGACTTTTAGAAAAGGCTTTTATCTACTATACTATATAAATTAGTATACTCTAAGGCTAAAGACTGCTCTTATAGTATAGGGTTCTCTTATAATAAAGCTCCTATAAAGCGTCGAAGCGAATAGGGGCGGAATAAGCTTAGGAAGCGCCTTATAAAGCTAAGGGAGTATCTATTTAGATAGCTAGATCTTGCTAGTAAGAGTTCTAGGCTACTTCCGGGAGCCTCTAGGGCTAGTTCTAGGACTGCTAGGATAGCTTTAGACGCCGGTAGGGGCATTCTTAAAAGCTCTAAAGTACCTACGGGTACTAGTAGAGAAAGCTTCGGGGTAGCTACGGGACTAAGTAGAAAGCTAAGTAAGTAGGTTCGGGCGCTAATAGGGAACTATCTAGGAACGATCGGGAATGCTACTATTATAGAAAGGGCGCTAAGTAAAGTCTTAACTAATCTACGTATAGACTAGCGGCTCTTACCGAGTAAACTAGCTAGTTTAGTTCGATTATTATATAAGGACTAGCGGAACTTGCTAAGTAAACTAGCTAGTTTAGTTCGACTATTATATAATATATATAATAATCTTATATTCTTACTCTTCCTAGAACTAGTTAGGCAGCGTTTAGGAAGCCTAGAGCTCTATTCCTAGGAGGATCCTCCTAGTAACCTACTCCTTCCTAACTGCTTTAGGAACCTCTTTTCTCTACGGGACTTAAAGCTTAAGGTTCTCCTTCTAGATAAGTATTCTTACGACTCTAAAGATAGATATAAATCTAAGGGCAACTACGAACGAGCTATAGTTACTAACGTTATTTACGAGGAAATCTGCTAGAATTATAGGATTCGCTATAGTAAACTACTACTAAGCTTACTTCTAGACCTAGATACGCAAGCTAAATTCTCTCTAGAAATTAGGGCGTTTACGATATATAAGCGTATCGCAGATAAGGTTAGATCCGTTAACGCGGATATATCTATAATAGATAGATCGAATCCTAGTAGGGATCTATATTAGAGAAAGAAAGCACTTGCTACGGAGGAAGCTATACTACCCGGGAGGGGCCTCTTTAACGGGAAATACCTAATTAAAAAGTTTTCTAGCATTCTAAAAGGTTTAAGGCTTATACTAGAACGGCTCGCTTAAATTAAGCCTACTATTTCGCTATTAGATTAGGAGCTATACCTTCTAACTAAGATGCTATATAATTAGAAAGCTATACTTACTTAGGATTTCGAGCATCTCGGCTATATTAAGCCTACTATTGCTCCTTCTTAGGTTATTCGTACGATCCTATATAAGCTATAGTAGCATCCTAGTTTCCGACTCTAGAGCTCTCTTAAGGGGGAAGTTATAAAAATGCTCCGTAAGCGTATAGACGCAGGCTCTCTTAAGCTATACTATAGTGCCTATTAGAATCCGTACTTTCTTATAAAGAAAAAGACTAACTTAGGAGAACTAAAGAAGTATTGCCTAATTAATGCTATATAGAAGTTTAATGCTATAACTATTTATAATGCTAACCTTCCTCCTAATACGGATAGGTTTTCTAAAGCTTTTATAGGTTATATAATCTCGTCCTTAGTTAATATCTTCTTTAGCTACGATTAGATTCTACTAGACGTAAGGAGTCGGGACCTTATAGGTTTCGATACTCCTCTTAGCCTACTACGCTAGACGATACTACTATAAGGAGCTACGAACTCTATCGCTTAATTTATCCGAATTATTATGCTTATCCTTGCTACTTAAATACCTTACGCTACTAAACCTTTCCTCGACGATATAGCTATTCGCAGACTAAAAACGAAGTATAGTAACGAAGAGGTTAAACCTAGACTCCGCCGATTTATAGTAGAATATATTAAGAACTTAGACGAGGTGCTTACTAACCTAAAAAGAGTAGGACTAATAGTTTATAGAGAAAAAAGCTATAGCTATACTATAAATAGATTAAGATAGTAGGCTACGTTACTAATAAATATAGTAGATATCTAGATACGGAACGAGTAGTTAAGCTCGTTAAATAGCTAACTCCTACGGACTAGAGAGAAGTTCGTATTCTTATAGGAATGTTTATATACTATAAGATCTAGCTTAAGAACTTCGCCTAGTTACTAAGGCTACTCTTCTCTCTTCTAAAGAAGGACGTTAAGTTCGTATAGACGGAAGAATATTAGCAATCTAAGGATGCGATTACGGAACTCCTTATCTCTACGCTAGCGCTAGTAGTACTAGACTATAAACTAGAGGGAGGGCTAATTATAGTAGGTATAGATTCTAGCCTTTACTTATAGGGGCACTATATATCTTAAAGTAACCGGAAGGATAGTAGGATTCGATACCCTTCTCGATTTAAGTTAGGCCTATTCTCCGCTTCTAAGTAACGCTATAATACTAGAAAGCGCGAGTATCTCGGTGTTCTTAAAGTACTAAAGAAGTGTCGTCCGTAGTTATTTAGTATTTTCTTCTAACTAGAGATAGACGCTAATACGCTAGTTTATTAACTTAATAAGGCCGCTACGGACCTCCTAAACGTAGCTATTATAAGATAGCTAGCGTAGATTAGGCTATTTAACTTTAATATAGTATATATACCTAGGAAGAAGCATACGGCTACTAATAGATTATCTCGTAAGCCTCCGATAGAGCGGGACGCCCGAGAACTAGCGGAGGAGAGCGATATTAATAAGATAATCGATAACTAGTTTTTCGCCTACTTTGCCTATAACCTTATCGCCTAAGTATTCCCTACTCGAGCGGAATTAGAGAAGGAAGTGCTAAACGGTACCTACTCTTAGAACTCGAGGAATATTGCATTCTTTCTAACTTACCTACGCTATTCGCTAGGACTATCCCTAACTAAATATAGGTCTCTACGGAAACGTATACTTAAGTTCTATATAAGTAAGGAAGGTTAGCTTATAAGATAGGATCGTATCGGTAGTATCCCTTAGAGAGTTATTAACGATAATAACTATCGCAAAAGGATTATTACTACCTATTACGATTACTATAGATACCTAGGGCCGGAACGGACGTATAAGACGGTTACTAAGCGATAGTAGTAGGATAGTATATATACCGTAGTAGTTCGTTTCTATAAGGGTTACTAGCAATATATACTTAGGAACGGTTACTAGCGTTCTAGCCTACTCTACGCTTCTAAGAAGCAATATCTTAAGGAGCGATAGTATCTAGACGCGGTATTTATTAGTACCGGACTTTACCTCGTTATTGCGAGAGAGGCTATTTCTCGATAGCCGGAGGCCCGGTTAGTACGAATAACGGATAATCGTAAGGTTAACGCTAGATACGTTACGAAGTTTATCTATAAGGACTTAATTTGCCGCTAGGGGGCTATAGCTAAGATCTATATAGACGGGGGCGGAGAGAACGTCTAAGAAGCGCTACTTATAAGCTACGGAATTAAGTAGGTCGTAATCTCTTCCTACTATCTATAGGCTAATAAGATTATTAAATAGGGATACCGTCTAATTCTAGCGGCCTTCTCTAAGCTTATAGGCGGAGGAGTAGGCGCTATAGCTAAGCATATTCCCTCGGTCCTTTAGGCAGAACGTACTACTATAAACTAGATAATAGAGCTAACTTTAGCGGAGATAATAATAGGCAGGGATGCTATATTGCTAGTAGAGCTTAAATTCCGTACTTACTAAGTAGCTAAGTAGAGGATAGTCCGTAACTATTCTTTATTATTAGCAATACGAGCTGCAGCTATAGAACGGATATATACGACGCTTAAGAAAGCTCGTGCCTAATAGGACCGGCTGCGGAAGTATAATATTAAGTACTTTAATAACTATAAGAACGCTAATTAGTAGGAGCTTCGTCCTAGATAGATAGTAGTCGTTTACCGATCGGAACTAAAAACGAGCTTCTCGAATAAGCTACGGTACCGATAGCGTAGTCCGTTTCTAGTATATACTATTATTTATAAGAAGAAGGCGTATAAGATTAAGGAGCTTAGCGGGGAGGTCCTTTACTATACGTTCCTTAGGTTTAACTTAAAGCTAGTACTATACTAGAGGGATCCGGAGGCTATAGTTCCTTAAGAGGATAACTTTAATCCGGAATAGCTAGGTCCTCTACCTCCTAAGCTACGGCCGCGTAGCTACCTATACCCTTAGGTCTAGATTAGTAAGCTATTAGAAATAACTTAAGAAGAGAGGGAGGAGTATATCCGTTAGCTAGATATTCTAATACTAGAGAAATCCTAGTAGGCCCCTAATTTTTAAAAATTATTTCTAATTACGTCCGTCTCGGTATAAGAAATAGGAAGAAACGTATTACTTATTACTCTTATATAGCTAGTACTATAAGAAAGGGAGGATTAGTAGCGGAAGTAGAATAGACCTTAGGAAGCTAGATAAAAGAACTATTACTATAAATAAGAGAATCTACCGTTAGGAGAATACTAGTTCCTAACTAGCCTAGGCTTCTAGGAGCAGCGAGGGATAAGATTAGGCGACTCTTACTTAATTTTAGCTAATAGCTGCCTAAAAGTAATCGCGAAAACGTATATACTTCCTTATTTTTAGCAGTAAAAATAAAGCGAACTAGCTAGTTTACTTCGAATAACGCTAAGGATCCTCTAACGTATAGCTACGAATACCCTTACGTCTAGGTAGCGGGTTTAAGTATAAAAACTCCTCTCCTTTTTAGCACTTCTAGTCTCTTCTTAGTCTTATTAACCTTAACATTTATTTACCTTAAGTATAATAACTCTTAAAGGTTGCTATAGTAACTACTTTAGTTCCGCTAAGTATAGGCAGCAGCGGTAACGATAGTTATGCAGAGTTTTTAAGCAAACAAACCGCGAAAACTCTATATAATAACCTCTTCTATACGCATACTAACTGTTTTTACCGCTACTAGCATAAACTTATCTATTTAGAAGATCCGCACGTTCTCCGCTTTACGCGCTCTTAAGAACTCGCTTATAGAAACGCCTACCCCTAACTAGCTCCCTCCGCTTGCATATAGTATACTCTCTCCTATATAGTCTATTTTCTCTCCCTTTACCTTACTAGCATAATAGCTAACTAAGATATCGCTATAACTAACGCGACTACTAAAGCGCCTACTTCTAAGCCTAAGGCGGTAGTCCGCTATTTTAACCCCGACGCGCTCGCCTATACTACCGACTCTAAGTTAGCTAATTTCTGCAACTTTACGCTTAATATTTCTAAGCTAGGCGGGCAGCGCACTCGTATATAGATACTAGAAGCTATTACTAACGCGGGAATAGAAGAAGAGAAGTAGGCTATTCTGCGCTTAGTTTATAGCGCTATTTAGGAAGACGACAACCGCCGCGCTTTTATTATCTTCTAGTTTATTTAAGAACTCGGCTAGCGGGCCTCCTCTTATACTTAAGAAGGAGTATTAAAAGAACTAAAAGGCGTAATAGATATCTATAAGAGAGGTAAGCAGTTTGCTAAAAAGCGTAAAGGCCTCCTCGATATACTATAGAACTCGTTTAGCTTAGGTAGGGAGTTCCCCTATTTTAACTTCCTTAATTCTACCTTTAAGATCTATAAGAAGGCTAGCTAGCATCTCTGCCGCTTTACGCTATTTAAGAACGTCCCTACCGAGAATCTCCGACTACTAGGCCTAACCTAGTCTAAATAGATGCTATACTAGGCTCTCTATAATAGAAAGAAAGATAATCTATTCCGGCCTATATCTAGCTATATCTCTAGTAAGTTTTAGAAGGCTAGCTTTATCGAGAGCGTAGAGGCTATATTCTAGTTAGACCTATTTAGCCGTAAGAACCTCTAGATTATCGACGAGAATAGCTTCGCCGTTATAGACGCCTACTTTATTATCCCTAAGAATAAGCTCTCTAGAGTGTCCGACGCTAATAATAAAGCTAGAGGCTCGGCTATAAGTAGGCTACTTAGTAAGCCGTTTAAATCTAGCTACGACTTCCTTAGCTACCTTAATCTAGCCTCTAACGAGTTTAAGAGCTTCCGTAGAGTAGCCGAGCGTTAGATCTATAAAAAGATAAACCTCGCTAATAAGGACTAACTACGCCTTAATACGTTCGCGCATTTATACTATAAGATTAGAGACCTCTATTACGAGGACCGCGAGCTTAAAGCGCTAAGCTACTAGCAAGAAGAAGCTAGCTAGAGCTAGGCTATAGTAACCTGCTCTCGATCCGTAGCCTTAGAGCTAGAAATAGTTATTTTAGTTTGCCTACGCGAACTAGCTAGTAGAGTTAAAGAATAAGTAATACGTTACGAGACGTATAGCTATAATAAGGACCTATTAGACGATCTAATTAACGAGGCGATCGAGAAGCCTTATTTAGATCTTAGGGAAGTCTGCGTCTATATTGCTATCCCCTATACTAACTATTTCGAAGAACGCTATAAGGATAGCGTATACGGAAAGCTAGATATAATCTCCCTTAATAAGTACGAATTCCTAGATATTAGTCCTTCTTTCTACCGTACCTATATAGTAGAAATAGCTAAGGTAGTTAGCCTTATAGTAAAAGAATCGATAATAACGGCGTCTAATCGCCTCTACGACTTATAGGATATCTCCCGCAGACTATACCTACTAGCGAAGAGATCGATTAATAACGTGCCTAATAACTTAAGGAAAGACCTATAGATATAGGAAATAGACGCGATAGACCGATAGGCTAGTAAGAACTAGCTACGTAATATAGAGTAGGCTATAGTAAAGGTAGTAGCTAATAAGAAGGCTTAGGAGAAGGCTAAGCGTAAAGCTAACGTTAATAAAGAAGAAGACGGCAGCTCTAAGAAGAAGACTCGCCTATAGCTAGAGATCGAAGATGCCGAGGGTTCCGCGTCTATACCTCTAGCTTACGCCCTAAAGAAGACTAAGAAGAGTAAGAAGTTTAAGAAAGCTAAGAGGAAGTAGCGAGCAAGCTTAAATAAAGCGAACTAGCTAGTTTAGTTCGATAACGATTATAGCAACGTAGGAGCTGCTTAAGAGCCTACTCTAGAGTCTAACGATAATAAGCTTAGGCCTATACGAATTAAGCTAGACTTTACTAATACCCGCCTATCTTACTTAGAATTCGAGACTATTCGAGATATATAGAAGGCTTATAATAGAAAGCTCCTTAAAGACGGCTTTAACGTATTTAGCAGCCTTCTTAATTAGTAGGTAAAGGACCCGGATATAGTTTCTTAGATATACTAAGAATTCGACCTATACCGCTACTACCTCCGCTACCGCCGTAATATATATAAATAGATGCTAAATATATTCTTCTCCCTTACCTAGCAGCTAATATAATAAGACCCGACTATCTAGCTATTTAATATGCTAGCCTAGGATTCTCTACGCGATAAGGCTATATATAGATTTATTGCGTATCCGATAATAGCCTAGTACTAGTAGGGAGAGCCTACCGGCCGGATCGACCTAACGATCCTAATTATTAAGGGGAACTAGGCTACTAGCGAAAAGTTTATTAAAGGCCCCCTAGTAGTATAGAAAGATAAACGAGAAACCGCCTATACGATTACTATAGTTTCTCTTAATAATGCCCTTCCTAGCTATAAACTAGTTATATAGGTACCTAACCGTAAGCTATAGGCCGACCTTAAGGACGACGACGATAAGAAAGAAGACGAGGCCGAATACGCTAAGTTCGATATCGTCGGTAGTACCGGCTACCTAGGACTAATCTATAATATAGTTAATAAGCTTAATAACGATAAGAACGAGGACTTAGATACTAAGCAGACGCTAGTCTACGTCTCTAACTAAGGAAAGGAAGGCCTATAGGACGCTAGCCTACGCCTATAAAACGTCTTAACTATACCTAGCAACTTAGTACTAATATATTAGACGATTGCCTACGGAGAGAACTTTAGCGTCTCCTCGCGACGTATAGTCTACCTAACGCTTATTAAGTACCGTAATTAAGAGCTAGTTAGAAAGAATACCCTAAGCTTCCTAGAGGTCCTTATTAGCAATATTACGATACTGCTAATATCTAAGACGTTTATAGGCGCCGATTTCCCTAATAAGCCGTAGGAGCGTAGACTTCCCTAGGAGTAATAGCTTAATAGCCTTAGGCTAGTTTTAGACGCGTTAATAGGACGCCGCAGCTAGGAAGAACTAGAGGTAAGCTAAGAGGCTCTTATACTTCTATATATAGACCGCGCTACTTATAAGAAGTAGTACGAAGAAGTCTAGGTCCCGTAGGCAAAGAAGAGATTCGCGCAGCTATATAAGTGCTTAGTTAAGGCTAAAAAGGCTATAGCGAAAGAGTAGAGCTTCTTTCTATATATTAAGAAGGCCCTTAAGGGCTAGTTAAAGTACTTCCTATTCGATAGCGCTAACTACCCGGACGATAAGGAAGACGAGTTTAAGAAGATTAGTATAGCTATATATATATAGTAAATAGAACTAGCTAGTTCGGTTCGGAAAAAGGGAAATAGTAACGTTATAAACGTCTAATACGTTAAAAAAGAATAAATAGTACTTAGTTTATTATTATTATTATATAGAAGCTAGTTCTACTAAGCTGTCTTTTTAGAATAAAAATGTCGTTTATTAGAGTATCTATTCGGACATAAAGAAAGGGAGGATTAATAGGCGGAAACCGCATATCCTTAGCAGCTCGGGTGCCTATAAAAGCGCGAGCTTAGGCTCTCCTCTATATTAATTAATTATCTACCCTACGTTTCTTATTTATAGTTCTAGTATTATTATACGTTCTATACGTACCCGCCCTACTAGCTATTACGAGAGACAATATAGCTAATACGAGGGTTTATAAGCTAAACGTAAAAGCGTAACTGCGAGCGTAGCCGTTACTCGATCTAAACTATAGTGCTTACGAGGATTCCTAAGCCTAGCTAACTAGAGACGAGAGACGAGAACTGCGCGTTATTACGCTACGTACGACTGCTATATACCTAATTCTAAGGCTATTAGGCCTTAGCGATATAGATATGCACGCCTAGTTAGCTATAAGCTAGTTAGAGTAGTATAGGATTTACGTATTACTATAGCTAACTCCGACTTTAGGACTAATAACCTATAGTACCTAGGCTTAGTATTTAACTAGAAGGCTGCCTTATAGGATCCTATAGGTTACTCCTCGAAGAAGAGAGGCGAGGAATAGGTCGCTAAGCTACTACTCTACTACGTAATAGAATAAATCTTACTAGCCTATCTTTCCCTAAAGGGTATTTGCTTAGATAACTATACTATAGGGGCTCTCCTTAAGCTAAAGGATTATAGCAGATTCGGCCGTAACGACCTAGGCTAGTAGTAGCTAGTAGTTTTCGACTCTAAGGGGTATATCTATTCTTAGTAGTAGCCTACTAGTTGCCTATATATTATCTAAGGCGATAGCTATAGCTAGTACGCTTTAGTCTATAATATACGTCTTCTCTATAGTAAAAGCTCGAATATCCTATTCGAATTATAAAGCAATAAGCGCGAGGCTATTTCTAGCAAGTAGATCTAAGCCTCTAATATAAAAGTCTAAACGCCTATCTAGAAGTAGGCGACGATTATCGATCTGCTTACTCTTAGTATCTCTATACGGAACTCTCTAGCTAAGGCTAAGGTAGACCTAGAATATATACTAGTATTTAAGCATTTTCTCGATACGACGCGCGCGTCTAATAGCTTAGATAAGACCGAGCGCGCAACCCTATCTACGTAGCTAATCGACTAGGCTAAACTAGATTAGGCTACGTCCGCTAATATTCTATACTCCTACGCTTTAGTACTATCTATAGTCGCTATTATTAACTACTATAGGAAACTTAAACCGAAGTAGCGGTCCGATATTAATAAGTACGTCCCTAGCAAAGCATAGCAGTAGGGCTAATAAAACTATTAAGAGCTGCGGACTATAGATAGTCCTTTCTAGCGAATAGAGGGGGGGTAATATTATAGGATAGAGGGATAGCTAGGGTATTACGGGCCTAAGAGAGATAGCTAGCTACGGGACGGGCTACGGCCCGTCTACTAACTATAGTACTTTAGTATAGAGACAGAGAATAAATAGACATATATCCGCTACTACTTTGTCTTTCTAGCTACGCCTTAATATAGAGCGCCCTAGTAGAAATACTAGTACGCCTAGCAGCCGCGCTCTAAGTTTAGCTAGTAGCTAATCTACTCTTTTATATCTAGGTAGTATTGCTCTAGGTAAGGATAGCTAGTTAGGTAGTATATATAGCGCGCGCTTGCCTTAGGCAAGCCCTAATACTTCTAGTAGTAGTCCGTAGCTAAGCCTATTTCTAGTTCCTAATACTACTAGCTATCTTAGAGAAGATAGCTATAGTAGCGACTATATTAGCTTTAGCCTAGTAATAGATAGAGGTCTAGGTAAGCCTACGCTAGGTAGGTTGCTATTAGCCTAGCTTCTACTTAGTAGTAGTGCGCGTATAAAGCGTACTCGTAGCCTATTATTAGAGCTAGGCTCTCTACTAGACCTTATTACTAATAGAGCTATAGGCTCTTCTAATCGCACGCTAGCTATAAAGTGCCTACGCCTTATAAGCGCCTCTAATATACTATACTCTAGCACTATACTTAGCTTAGCTTCTGCTACCCCTTATATTAGTATAGCTAAGACTAAGTACCTTAAGTAGTATAATTATTACGTCTATAATAACTGCGATCTAGGTAGACGTAACTATAAGTCCCTTCCTACTCGCTATTTTGTCGCATTCTATTTATATACTAACTATAGTATAGGCTAGGCTGCTTATTCTAGTAAGCTACTTAAGGATATTAATACTAAGAAGTATATATACTATATACGTAGCAAGTATACCTATAAGTAAACCTACTATAAAGCTATTAAGTTAGTTATACGCTATATATATAATGCACGCGACGCGCTAGTACGTTACTAGGCCGAGCTTAGCCGCTATAGAAACGATATAGTACGAGCTAATAGCTAGCAAGCGGTAGTAGATGCCTAGACCTAGCTAGACGCTGCCTATACTAGTAAGTTCTCTTTTTAACGTCGCGCGTAGCGTACGCATCGCTTATATCTCGTATTTGCTAACTATATATATAGAGACTAAGATAGTTATAAAGCGCCTCTAGACTAATAATAGCAAGCTAGCTAGTAGTAAGCCTACTAAGAAAAAGAGTAGTAGCAGCGCTCTATAAGGGTCCCGCGCGCTTATCTATAAGGCTACCTAGCTTAATAGTACTCTTTAGGGTATAATAGAGCTACTTACTTAGGTATATCTAGTAGCTTATTGCTTTTATATCGTATACTAACTATACTTATAGATTACTAAGTATAGTAGCGTCCTAGTAGAGCGGGATACTATTAACGCTACTATTAGCCTCTATCTATTCTTAGAGGAGGAGGATAAGGCTAAGAAGGCCTCCTTAGAAAAGAAGGCCTCTAAGGATAAGCTAGCTAAAGATAGTACCTAAGCTAGCGCTCCTTATACTTCTTTATACTTCTATATATATACTACTTATACGCTTTATATACGATATGCTATAATAAATATTTTAGTTAGCTCCCTATAAATAATATAAAGCTTATCTATAGAATAAAAAGCTATTTATTCTACCCTTTATACCTATATATTATATATAATACGCTATTATATTGCCTTTAGGCTATGCTTATTTACCTTATATATCGCCTTAAATTTATCTAGTGCCTTATACTCTCTAATATACTCGGCTAGTTTCTATATATTATATTCTTCTAGCTAGCCTATCTACTTAACTAACTACTAACGCTTCTTATATCTAACTTGCGTATCTAGGATCTCTTTAACTTGCTACTTACCTAAGTCTTCTTCTATAAGTAGTATATCTTCTATATTCGCGTTACCTACGGCGCCTTTCTAAGGCTCTAGTAAAGATACGTAGAATATATTATAAATGCGCTATACGCTTAGTAAGGCTAGGCGATACGCCTACTTCCTAATCGCGTTAATTACCTTAAATAGACTTAAAAACTTTAGTACTAACTTTTTTATAGGCACTTTTAAGTAGAGGTTCTTCGAGAATAATAATACTATATTACTAACTTTAAACTCTATTAGCTTATATCTAGTATTAAAGTATCTAGCTTACGCTTTAGCTACGTATTACTAGTATTTCGTAAGGTCCTTATATATTTCTTATAGTTGCTTCGTAGCGTTAATTACTACTAGTGCCTCTCTCCTAAAGAGCTTATTCTAAGCGACTTACGTACTTATCGTAATCTCTACGTCGTAGCTATATACTACCTTAAATAAACTTATCTTAAATATTAGATATACTACGTTATTATAAGCTAATTCTGCCTAAGGTAGTAACGTCGCCTAGTCGTCCTACTTATTATTATAGAAGATACGTAAGTACTATTCTAGCGTCTAGTTAGTACGTTCCGTTTGCCTATTAGTCTATAGATAGAAGACTATAGATAGCTTGCGGTTTATATATAACTCGAAATAGAAGTCTAACTAGAACTAGCTTATAAAGATAGTACCTCTATTACTTACGATTCTATATAGCATTCTAAATCGGCAAATTACTCTATTAATTAGAATCTATATAAGGTCTATACTTATATATTTCTTAGTAGTTAGCACGAAGAGGTTTATCTTTAAGTACTAGTTAATAATTACTAGGACTATATTATATATATATGCGTCCTACTTACTAGGTAGCAAGTCTATAATAAAGTCTATAGTTAGCTTCTTCTATAGAAGCTCCGGCTATAGTAATACTAATAGCTCGCTATATAGTCGATAGTATCTCGCCTTTAATACTTAGCACTCTAAATAGAATTAGACGTACTAGCTAATATCCGTAGATATTCTAGGCTAGTAATACTTCTACTATATTAACTCGGTAGTTTTATTCTTACTAAAGTAACTAGTAAGTAGGTTATTATAGTATATACGGATTACCTACGTTCGTAGTACGTAGTTCTTAAGAAGATATAGCTAATTGCTATAATATAGTACTCCTTTCTTAATATAATACCTATTATATTTATCTCTACTATACTACGCCTTCTCGAAGAGTTCCTTTATATTAGACTTCTATAGCGTTAGCAATTTAGTAAAGTTAAGAACTAAGTCTAAGATATTTAGGTATAGTCCTTCTATAGCAACTACCGCGCGTGCGATATATATGCTACTTAAGAAGTAGTTTTATACGTAATTCTTCTAGAAGCTACTCTAAAACTATACTTACAAGTTGCTCTTATATTATAATTACGATATACTAGAGGAACGCCTAATTACTATACTTAGCTCTTGCACTATATACCTAGAGCTTCTTTTATAATATTAGTAGTAGGTTCGATATATACGCCTATTTGCGTACGTAGTTACTACGTCTCGATAGTATATTAGCTAGGTTTATTTTCCCTAGTCGATGCTTAATTACGAAATTAAATAGGGCTAGAAACATAGCCTAATAAGCCTATCTGCCTATAAGTTGCTTTATTATTATAAAGGCTTTAAGGTTAGCGTAGTTAATAAGTATAGTAACTAAATATAAGGTGCCTTTAAGATATAGCTACTACGCCTTAAATGCTTCTATAATAGCTAGAAGCTCCTTATTATAGGTCTTATAGTTATATTCTACTAGAATTATCTTTTATAAGAAGAATGCTACTAGATGCTCGTTCCTATCCTTAAATAGCTAGCTTAGAATACCTATAATTGCGAAGTCTAATATATTAGTTTCGACTCGTATATATACTATAGAGTTATAGTGCTTTAGTAATAGAGTAGCTTAGAATATATCTTTAATCCTACGGAACGTAAGCTTCTTACTTTCGCCTTAGCTAATATATTCTAGTTTCTTACCTACTTTAGCCCTTTTTAATAGTACTATTAAAGTAGCGACGATCCTAGAGTACCTATATATAAACTACTAATAGAAGTTAGCAAATCTAAGGAACGACTATACTTTAGTAAGCGTAGTAGGCATTAGCTACGCTGCAATTATGTCGACTCTATAGGGATTTATCGTTATACTTTTAGAGCGTATAATAAACCTAAGGAACTCGACCTCCTTCTTAAAGAAGTAGCATTTTACGCGCTAAGTATATAATCCGAACTTCTAGAGTCTCTCTAGTATAGTACGTACGTCTTATATATAGGCCTTACGTAAGGCGCTATATATAAGGATATTATCTAGGTATACTATATAGTATATATCTACGAGGCTAGAAAGAGCTCTATTAATATACCTCTAAAAGGTAGCTAGTATATTAGTTAACCTAAAAGACATTACCTTATACTAGAAGTATCCGTACTATATATAAAATATAGTCTTTTAGTGTTAGTTAACCTTATATAGATGCGATAGTACGTATCTACGAGGTCTAGTAATATAAACTATATAGCTCCTATAAGCCTATTAAGCGTCTCGCTAATAAGTAATAAAAGATAGCGATTCTTTACTATAATCTTATTTAATCTATAGTAATCTATATATAACTATAAGATACTATTCTTCTTTAGAATAAATAGGATAGGCGTACCTACCTTGCTTTTGCTCTCCTTAATCTAATTATACTCTAATACTTCTTAGAGGTAACGACTTAACTTACTAAGCTCGCGGCTAGACTAATAATATAGTAGCTTAAATAGCAGCTTAGTACTAGGTAGCAGGTTAATTATATGCTTAGCGCCTTCGACTAGTATACTCCTTATCTCCTTTATAAGGTTAAAGAGGTCTATAAAGTCCTAGAACTCTATAGGTAGCGGCTCTTAGCTAGTATCTACCTTCTAGAGTAATATAGCGAAGATATATAAGGCCTTTTAAAGGTCCTTATAAAACTTATATACTTCGCGCACTTATACTATATATATCTCGCCTCCGGACTTAAAGGTCTATTTATTAGTGCTAGTATCCTCTATTACTCTATAGCCTATACGCTATAGCTAGCCTAGTAAGATATAAGAAGTTAGTATATTATATATATAGAAGATGCCTCTATATATGCGAGTTGCTTTCTTAGAGTCGGTAGCTCGTAGGCGTATATAATACGTACTATAGTAGTGCCCTAGCTACTTAGTAAAGGACGTAGCTAGTAGCAAAGCGGTATTCTCTCTTACTAGGAGGTTATGCTATAGAGCGTAGAATCTAGAGACTATATTAATATTAGCGCCCCTATTAAGTATATACTCGGCTTATATATAGCCTATATCTATCTTAACCTTAGCTACGATAGGAATCGCTAGCCTACTCTATATAGATAGGTAATCTATCTTGCTTATTATAGCATCTAGAGCTTATAGGTCTTCCTAGATACTTTGCCTTTTAGCGGCCTACCTATAGCTACTCTATATATAGTAGGTAGCTTCTATAGGTCTAGCTAAAGACATTTCGACTAGATATATTCCTTTTGCTTATACCTATAGCATTTAGCTTTAAGTTTCTAGTCTAGGTTATCTTTATTTCTCTTAGATTAACGCTACCTACTAGGGTAGAATCTCTCTTTCCTAAATTACGCTATAGTATTATCGCTGCCTTTGCGCTTATAGTTTACTTATATCTCGCGTCTAATATACTTACCTAGCTTACTTTTGCTTAATAAACCTCTATAGTTACTTTATAAGAAGATAGCTCTTTTAGCCTATTCTAAATATATCGTAAGCACTATAAGGTCGGCTCTCTTAAACCCTATTATATTATAGTTCTTAATAATATCCCTCTATAAGGAAGCTCTTAACTTCGTAAGTAGCTAGCAAACTAGCTATAGCTTATAGTAGTTACTAAGTTACGCTTTAAGATAGGCTAACTTGTTCGCAAACTATTATATACTCTACTCTTTAAACTAATAGGCCTTCTCGTACTTAATAGTAGTAAGAAGTATATAGTTCGCTTAATCCTTAACTATATCGTATATAAACTACTAGAAGTCTTCCTAGCTATACTTAGCTAGAAGATTTTTAGCATCGTACTAGTTATGCTACGTATTCTTCGCCTTGCTTATAAGCTATATAATAGTATATAGCGCTTTCTTACGAGAGCTATAGTATATTATCGGGTTATTAATAAAGATTATCTTAAGGTAGTAGATAAACTCCTAAGCCTTATCTTCGCTTTTACTCTTAAATAGCTTTAGATTACGTATCTTCGCGCCCTTTGCTAATAAGCTTTCTAATAGTACGTTATATACGCTCCGCGTATTAGCTATACTAGTATTACTAGCTTCTTCTTCTTCCTCTCTAGCGTTTCCTTCTACGCTACTCTATATATAGTAGGCTTCGAATCTACTAGAAGAAGAGTTATCGCCTTCTAGTATTATAGCGAGCTCGCGCTTAAGGCGCTTATACTCTTCTCGGAATATATATACTACGAGTCGCTTATAAAGCTCTTCCGTCTTATATTTAAGTTACCTATACTCTACGTTAACGTTATTATCTACTATTATCTTCTTAAGGTTTAGCGTCTCTTCGCTTAGTTCCTATATTAGTAGAGCTTATAGTATAGAGCCTATATTCTTAGTATAACGCGCTTGCAATTCTCGTTCGTCTAATATTAGTATTTATAGGCCGCTACTCTATATAGGGTTAAAGAATTAGAACTATAAGAGGGTATATAGTAACGTATAGACTACCTTAGACCTCTATCTAAAGATAGCGCTAATTCTTATAGAGTTATTATATATCGCATACTCCGCGTATGCGAATACTATACGCTAAGTAATGCGGTAGTAGCTAATTGCTAAGTACTAGTAAGGCCTAAGGCCTCTAACTTCTAGCTTTACTTTGCTCTTATAATAACTCTAATAACGAAGATTAAAGCTAACTAGTAATAAAAGGACTTAAACTAGCTAAGCCTAATTTCTACTATAGAGACTAAAATAAGTTTAATAATTAAGTTAACTAAATAGATATATACTTTATATTTAACTATATTAGCTTAGTACTTAAGACTATCTTTACTTATATATTCCTTTAAGTAAGTATATAAAATTAGATAAAACTCTATCTTAAGGCTTATACTAATTCCTTAGGAACCTAGGACTCTACTAGTATATTTAAGGACTACGCTATATTTAAAATTAAGTTTTAGGAGATCTTTAGATCCTCTAACGAAGTAACTTAAGCAATTAGAGTTATCTAGTATCTAAAGTAACGAACCTCTATATCTAAATATATAGTAAAGTTCGAGGAATACTCTTAGATTACTAGATAGGATAAAAGAGCGTTAATAATAATATTTAGATATAGACTTAAAGACTCGCTTAAGGACTAGTTAATAATCTATAGTAGACGATAGAATACTCTTAAGTATTTAACTAAAGTAGTAATTAAAGTTAACGACTAGCTCTATAAGAGAGCTTTAAAGAAACGATTTAATTTTAAAATAAAAGGAATAGTAGGACTTACTTCTAAGTATAGCTAGAACTAAAGCTACGTACCTAAGTAAAATAACTATAAATTAAGTAAGCTATACTATAGACTATAACTTATAGAACTCGACGCTACCTAGAAAGGTCGTAAATTTAAAAGTAAAAGCTAAAGAAAGCCTAAAGAAAGCCTAGGAAAAAAGTAGAAAGGACTAACTTACTATAAATATAGTAAGATAAGCTATATAAAAAGAGACTACCGTTCTATAAATAAGGTATAGTAATAACTCTTTAATATAATATAATAAAAAGAATAATATAGAGGTTATAATAATAAACCTAAACTATAACTTCTAGGTATAATATCCTAAGTACTAAATTAAATCTACTAGGAAGGACGTCTCGGATATAGAAGCCTTTACTAGCGATTCTATTACGATAATATATACTAAATATACTACTCTTCTAAGAGGGACGTAGGCTTTTAGCTCTCTACCTTATAAAGAGGTATAAGCTCGCGTCTAATTTAACGATATAAGAATAGAAGTAAGCCGTTACTTATTCTAGAAGAGCTATAAGAGTTAGTACTATACTTTAGACTTACTAAGAAAGAAGATATCGATAAATCTTACTATAGCGATAATAAGAAAAATAGCTCTTCTAAACTAAACTTATTTAAAAAGAAAAAGTAAGATAAACCTATAGAAAATACTAAAAGTAGTAGTAAAAAGGAGGAATCTTAAGACGAACTAGTTACGTTTATAAGTACCTTCCTAGAACTATAAAGAAAGATCGTACTTTACTTTATATAAGAAATTAAAGAAATCTTTCCTTTTATTAACGAGAAAAGATATATTAACTCTTAGAAATTTAACTATTCTCTCTAATAACTCTAATAATTATTCTAGAATTACTAAAGAATATAATAAGAATCTTACTTCTAAGAACTTATAGTAGAGTAACTACTACTAGGTAGCATTATTATACCTTATAAATATATTATACTAGATAATTATATTATACTTAACGAAATATAATAGGGACTTTACGAGCTATAGAAACGATTTTAAATAGTCTAAGAATACTAATATAAATTTGCTTATATCGAAACTCTATTTAAATAAAAGATAACTAACGAGGTTTAAGAAATAAGAACTAAGATCTACGCGTAGCTATAATAATAAGCTAGTAGTACCTAGTTAGGAAAAGGATCGACTCTCTAAGAAAGAGCGTCTTAAGAGAGGTCTATAATACGTAAAGCGCTTATATATTAATAGTAGTCTTTTATACGAAAATTAATATTAATAGTTATATACTATATACTATAATTAATTTAGAAGCGAGTAGGAACTTTAGCTCTAAATTATTTATTAAGTAATATAGGATTATAACTTAGTATAAGAAAGAAAGGATATAAACTAATTATAGTTAATAGATTAGCCTTACTAAGCGTAGAATAAGAGACGCTTCTACTACGACTTATAATCTAATAGTACTACGAGGATATTATTTTAGATATTACTAATATAGCTAGTTATAATATCGTTCTAGGTATACCTTAGTTAAGAAAGCATAATCTAGTAATTAACTAGAGAAAAGGAGTACTTAGGTTTAAATAATATAATTACGTTATTAATATTAACTCTATATAGCGATAGTATATACTAATAGATAAAGCTAGAAGAGAGCTTAACGAACTAACTCCTAAGCTAATAGAAGCTAACGAGAAAGATAGCCTAACCTAAATAGATACTCGCGATAGTAAGGAGGTTAATAAAGTTATAGGCACGATTAGAAGTAACGTACTAATAAAGGATTCGAAGTTAGATCTTAAAATCCCTAAAGAGTATTAAAAATAAGCGAAACTCTTTAAAGAAGTAGAAGATATTACTACTTTACTTAAATACTAGATATAAGATTACTAGATTAACCTTATACTTAGAAAGGAGCCTCTATTTAAGCTACTATTCTAGAAATCTAAGAAGTAGCTCTAGGATAAAGATAAATAGTTACGTAAAATACTTAATAAAGGCTAAATATAGAAATCTAGATCGAGCGTAAGCGTACTTATCTTTAGTATTCTAAAGCCTAATAGAGATATATAAATCGTCGTTAATTTTAAAGGACTTAACGAGATTACTATTAAGAACTAATATCTACTACTAAATATTAAAGAACTATAAAATAAACTAATAGGATTAAACTAGTATATAAAAATTAATCTACGAGACGTATTCTATACTATCTATATAGTAGAAGGCAAGGAATAGAAGATAGCGTTCTAAATATACTATAGACTTTACGAATTTAAGGTTATACTAATAGGATTAACTAACGCGCTAGCCTCCTACTAGGAGATAGTAAACGATATTCTCTAAGACCTACTTAATATATACGTTATTATATATATAGACGATATCCTCGTCTATACTAAAGAATCTTAAGAATAATATATAAGATAAGTCTAAGACGTCTTCTAGAGACTTATAGAAGTAGAATTCTAGACTATACTAAAGAAATATAAATTCTATAGAAAGGAAGTTAAATTCCTTAGATTTATAATTAACCTTAATAGAATTAAGATCGACTTAGAAAAGATCGAATCGATATATAGTTAGCTAATACTAAAAATAGTTAAGAATATATAATTATTCCTTAAACTAGCTAACTATAACTAGAAGTTTATCTAGAACTACTCGAAGATTATAATACTACTATTAGACCTAATAAAGAAGGACCTTAAATAGAAATAAGGACAATAATATTAGAAAGCATTTAATAAACTAATATAGATATACTACGAAGTACTAGTACTAATAATATTCGATACAAAGAAACTAGTCTAGATTAAGATAGACGTATTAGATATAGCTATAGAAGTATACCTTATATAGATATATAACGGGAAAAGATACCTAGTAGCTTACTACTTAAGAAAGATATTACTCGTAGAATAAAACTATAATATCTATAATAAGGAATTACTTACAATTATCGCTATACTATAGTACTAAAGGATATACGTAGAAGAAAAACTAGGACTTATAATTCTTTCTAATTATAAGAATCTAACCTACTTTACTATAACTAAGGTATTAACTCGACGATAGTACTACTAGTTAGAACTACTTAGGTAATATAAGTTCGAAATCTATTATACTCTAGGAAGAGATAACGGTAGAGTAGATGCCTTAAGCTAACAAATAGACTATATAGAAGGAAAAGAACCTATACTATAGTAAGTTCTAAAAGCTAATCTAGACGGAAGCCTTAGTACTAATACGAAAGAGTTTAATAATATTATATAAATCCTTATAGATAAGGATAAATAATTCCTAATACTATAAGGGAAATACTAAGTTTTAAAATACTAAGAAGAAGAATATATACGATAATATTATAACGACCTACTATATAGATATCTAGGAGTAATAAAGATAATAGAACTTATCTAGAGAAGTTTTAACTTTCTATAGATACGATAAAAAGTACTTAGGTATATTAAGCGCTATAAGAGTTACTAACGTAATAAGGCTAAATAATACGCTAAATATAGATATATATAATTCTAGACTCTACCTTTATAACTATAGGACGAAGTAATAATAGACTTTATTATAAAGCTCCTAAGCTCTAAGGATTAAGCTATAACTATTAAATATAATATAATACTAGTTATAGTCGATAGACTTATAAAATATATATACTTTATACCTATAAGCGAGACCTATACTATAGAATAACTCGGATACCTTATCCTTAATAGGCTAATATAATACTACGGATTCCCGAAAATATTTATTACTAATAGAGATAAGCTATTTACCTCTAATTACTAGAAAATACTAGTCGGATGCCTTAGAATTAAATATAAGCTATCTATAGCCTATTACTCTTAAATAGATAGGCAAATAGAAAGAATAAACTAAACGCTAGAATAATACCTATAATATTACGTTAACTATATATAAGATAATTAGGTATTACTACTACCTATAGTATAGATTATACTAAATAACTAGCGATTAGAAATAATAAGGTCTACGCTATTCTTTACAAATTATAGATAAAATCTAAACCTTTTTAGAGAACTTTAAGAGTACCTATAAGCTAAACGAGCTATAGTTATAAGTAAAGATCTAAAAACATTATATAAAGAACTCTAAAATAGGATATTAGACTCGTAAGTAGTAATAGCTAAGCTATATAATAAGAAAAGAAAAATAGTACCTTAGCTAAAAAGAGGGGATAAGGTCTATCTTCTTATAAAAGATCTTAAAATAAGAAAAAAAACTAAGAAACTAGATTAAGTTAAAGTTAAACTATTTTTAATTAAAGAATTTAAAGGACTAGTTAACTACTAACTTAAGTTACTAAAAGACGTAAAGATCTACTTAGTATTCTATATATCGTTACTAGAACCTACTAACGCTAATATCCTATATAAGGAAAACTTCTACTTCTAACCTAAGAAAAAAGACGAATATAAAGTTAAAAAAATACTAGACTATAAGAATTAGCGATACCTCGTTAAATAGAAAGGCTATCTCGAATTAGAGAATACCTAGGAACTAAAACGTAACCTATAAAACTATTAATAAAAAGTCGAAGAATTCGATAAAAGAAAAAAGGCTAGTAAGTAAAAATCTCTACGAGACTTTACTTACTAAGAATAGCTAGTATAGAAGTCGAACTTATAACCTCTAGTATATAGTTATAAGAATAGAAGAGTATAAATTAACTACTCTTATAAGCTAATAACTAGCTAGGATAATACTACTATACTAACTAGCTATTAATAGAATCTATAAATACTAGAACTAAATATATACCTTATATACTAGGAACTACCTCTTCTAATAGAACTAATAACTAAGAGATTTCTAATCTAAAGCTATAAATAGACTTCTACGAGTTAAAAGGCATTTCTAAGATACTATAAATAAATAGTAGCTTCGGAATCTTAATAAGCAAAGGATTATCTAATAGTTTAACTTCGCTATCTACTAGAGTATTACTAGTCTCTAGAGTATCTAATACCTTACTAGTCTTATCCTTAGTATAATACTTAGTAAGACGAAGCTATTTACGAAGATAAATTTTCTTTATTCTTCTATTTTATAAATACTATAATATCTTAACCTCCTTCTTTTCGAGAACCTTAATAACTTTTTAGAGCTTATCGCGCGCTTCTTAAGAATGCTCCTACTAAGTAAACGAAAGGCTTACGTTATAGTCCTTATAGTTTTTATAAATATATTCTAAATACTTCTTTAATTATAGACTAAGGACGTAGTAAGGCTTTAGCTAACTCTTTTTTACTCGAGTATTTTAATAGTTCGAATAAGAAGCTATTTCTATACCTTTAGTAGTAATATCTTTTATAAGTTATTCGCGTTTATATATTAATTTAGTAGAAGTCTAAGAACTAAAATTAGTAGAAAAAAAGAAAGAAAACATTATACTAAGTAATAAAGTAAGAAGTATAAGGAACTTTATTAAGCTTTAGAACGAAGCTAGGCTAAAAGGGAGATAGTATTATAGTTTAGATTCTACTAGAATACTAAGACTAATTATAGGCTCTAAGTAAGAGTATATAACTACCTCTATTTTAATATAGCTAAATAGAATAAAGGATAGAGCTAACTCTATAAAAGATACTTCTATTAAAATAGAATTAGAATAGAGGAGCCTATCGAAACCTATTAAATAACTATTAAGTTATATCCTCGTAGGCACTCGTCGGATAGGTATAATATATAGTAGAAGTAGAGGCGATAAGTAGGAACTAACCGAGTTAATTATATTAGTTTTGGTTATAGGTTGCATCTTACTCCTAAAATAGGCATTAGCTAAGTTATATAACCTAGTATTATATAACCTATATTACCTAATCCTAATCCCTAAAGTGTCTCTTAGAATGTCTAACTAGACTATACTTCCTAATACTCCTACTTAGGCTAGATAGTCTTCTGCTTGCATTTAAAACTAATTCCTAGATTCTAATTACTTATTAAGTATAGTAAGCTACTTCTCCTATAGTGCAACTCCTAGGCTTAGTATAATCTAGATCTCCTGCTTCTTATACGAAGTAGTAAGAAATAGATTTTTCTTTTATCTCTCTAAGGTCTAGAGTTTAATCTATAGTTAGGGCAGGAATCTTTTGCCCTTCCTTATATAAGTTAGAGTTATCTTATAAACTCCTAAAACTATAGCCTATTCTTTAGTTTAGTTAGGCTATTAGTAACTATCTCTTTTATTAGAATATATTCTACTATAACCTTCCTTTGCTACTAGAGATGTCTAATATAGTTATATATAATATTAATATATTTAGATCTCTTATAGGTATATGCATCCTTAATAAGGGTTAAAGCTACCTAATTATCCCTTATAATTTTTACTAGCCTTAGCTCTTTTACTATATTAGGATAGGCTTTAATAGTTAGCTAAAATAGGCATTCTCCTACTAACCTTATATAGTCTATCTCTCTTAAGAGTACTACTAAGAATTAAGACTACTTTGCATATATATTTATAGCTATATACTTAGCTTCTATTATTAATATTATAATAGACTTTTGCTTTCTACTTATCTAAGAAACTAGGGCTCTATAAAGGAAGAAGATGCTTCTAAGGATTAAGACTCTATCTGCCTTATCTATTATATAGTTAGAGTCTAAATATCCTATTAGCTTTCCCCCTCCTCTCCTAAATATTAACCCTAAGTCTTAGGATAATCTTAGGTACCTTACTAGTTTCTTTAGAGCTTGTAAGTATCTCCTAGCTAGGTCTAAAATATATAAGCTTAGCCTACTAAGAGAGAAAGCAATATCTAGTCTTATTATAACTATAGGCTATATCTAGGTACTAGTTTAACTTTAGTACTCTATCTTATTTCCTCTCTTATTATATAAGCCTATTAGTTTTAGACTATTATAACTATCTATTAGGGAGAGAGTTAGGTTAGCTATCTCCTTAGTTATTCCTAGCTTTATAAGGTTCTTTTAGATAAAGTATTCCTAATTAAGCTTTAAAGTTCTAGCTTATCTGTCTCTTATTAACCTTATTCTAAGGATCTTCTCTAGTTCTCTAAGATCTTTAATCTTAAATACCTTACCTAGCTATTCCTTAAACTAAAGCATATCTTCTAGCTTTAGTACTATAATTAGAATATTATTTATATAGGTTAGGATTAGAATGTTCCTTTCCTAGTAGATAAGAAGGCATAGGTCTACTTCTAATTATATAAACCTAATCTGTTTTAACTTTAAGATATAGAGTTTGTTTTAGTCTCTTACTACTTACTTTAGTCTATATAAGCTTCTTAGGATTTATAGGACTATATTAAGTAGAATCTCGACTGTTAGTAGTAGAATTATAAAGATCTCTTCTTAAAGCTTGCTCTTAGTAAATGCATTGTTTATATCTACTTAGTAAAGTTCTAGATCCTTTTTATAGACTATAGCTATAAATACCCTTAAGGTATTATGCCTAACTATTAGTATAAAGGTTTTCTAGAAGTTAATTCTAAATTTCTAAAAGAAACCTCTTATAACTAGTCTTGCTTTAAACTTTTTAATAGCTCTACTAATTAATCTCTTTATATTAAATACCTATTTAGATGTTATAAGGTTTACTCCCTTTAGGGGAATAACCTCTATCTAGGTATTATTGCTTCTTAATATAGTTAGCTTCTTCTAGACTAAATCTTCCTATATATATCCCTATTTAGGGTCCTAAATTACCTCTTTATAGGACTTTAGAATAAGTACCTCTTATCTCTATATAGAGACTTAAGGGGCAAGTACTATAAATATAGACTCTTAGACCTCTAATAGGGCCTCCTAGATCTACTCCTAATCTTAGCCTTAGACTTAGCTAAGGAATGCTCTATAGTATTTTATACTTAGCTCCTTCTCCTATCTATATTCTCTCTATCTTTTCTAAAGTACTTGTCTTATAACTATACTATAAGCTTTTAGCTCTAGGACTAGTCCTTTATCTAAGATAGATCTTCTTCTCTTTTAGCTATAGGTCTAGTCTTAGTCTCTCTTTTAGTCCTTATTTTCCCTTAGGTTCTACTTTATAGCATTTAGGGCGAGTATAGGTGCGCCTATATTATATAATAGGCGAACCGAACTAGCTAGTTCGGTTAGATTATATAACCGCTAAACTAAACTAGGTAGTTTAGTTGCTACTTGCGGTCTATCCCTAATCTTAGTATCCGTATATCTAAGGTTTTCTTCTTCTAGATCCTCTATCCTCTAGTACTCCTCCTTATTCTTTAGTAAAGGTAGTAACTATATAAAGAGTATCTAGCTAGGACCTATAGGTTTAGTTACTATAGCTATAGGTATAGTAGTTATAGGGGGTATAACTGCTATTAGCTTTTTTAGAGGTCTACTAACTAGGTTTCTAATAGGTATATTACTTGCTTAGTTAAGCTTAGGAATATTTAGCTCTATATCTCCTCCTTTCTTAAGCTTAAACTAAGTTATAGTGCTATAGGCTTTAATAGCTCTTATATTAGGTTCCTAGAAGAGCTATATTTTAGTAGTATTAGGAATATACCTAATAAATATAGCATCCTTGCTTCTATTTATTAGTTTATCTAACCTTATCCTAGCTAGGTAGGACTTAGGGTCTATATAGACTACTACTTTGCAACCCTAAACTCTAAAGTATAATACTAAGAGTTAGATGCCTAAAAAGGCCTCCTTAGGTAAAACCTTAAAACTATTAATTTCTAGGCTATTAGGAAGAGAGTTTCTAATAATTATATAAGCTACTAAGGCTTCTAGCTAGAATTTAATAGGTATATAAGTATCTTCTAGTATTGCTCTTATATAATCTTTAGAGGTTTAGATTAACTTTTTAACTACTCTATTCTAGATAGAGTTATATACTTCTATAGTATAGAAGGAAATTCTATATTTCTTCTCCTATTATTTTAGTATAGTAAGAAGCTCTTTTGCTCTATTACTTCTTATAGCCTAAAGGGGATTTCCTAATTATAGCTTAGCTTTTACCTTCTAGTCTCTAAGGATACTTAGTATATCTTTTCTAGACTTTATTAGGAAAGTCTATTTCTTTCTTAAGAAGTTATTAATAACTTTAAGCTACTATTTATATCCTAGTCTTAAGATAGGTAAAGGGCTATAAATATTAATAGAAACTAGAGATAACCTTTAGGGTTTTCTCTTAGTTTCTTTTCCTCTATATTTCTTTATCTTTACTAAGGAATATACCCTATATAGCTAGTATTCCTTTAGAATAGGAATCTAAGCCTTTAAGTTAGATACCTTATATAAGTTTCTAAGAAGACCCTCTCTAAAGTATATAAGTCTCTTATACTAGAGCTCCTACTATTCTTAGGACTTCTTTTAGGCTTTAAAGATATAGGCTTTATTCTCTTAATTCTAATTAAGGCATAGTATTATAAGTTCCTATAAGGCCTTATTAATCTCTTTAATAAATAGTACTCCTTCTAATAGTTTTATCTAGATAACTAGTTTCCTAGATAATAAAACAAGTATAAATTTTAGTAGTTAAATACTATACTACTAGCTAAATTAGCTCTAAGAAATAAGATTAACTCCTAAGCTAGGTATAAAAAGGATATCCTTAAGTATAATCTGTTTTCCTCTTCTCCTACTTATTACTACGTCTCCTATATATATAGCTATTAAATAGCTACTACCGACCTTAATCTACTTTTTCCTCTAAAGAGGTTTTAGTTCTCTAAAAAGTAGTTCCTAGTTAGTTATATATAATAAAGCGCAAGAGTTAAGCAGCTATTTTAATAGCATATACTTGCCTTTTGCTTCTATAGTTAAGTATATAATCTTATCTATATTATTATCCTCTAATAGGGATTAAGATATCTTAGATATTACTAAAGGTTCTATATCTTCTTAGGTAGTATAAGCCTTTTTAGAAAACTTCCTTAAGCTTTGTCTTTTCTTAAGAGATTAGACTTTTAGGTTAAGTTTCTTTACTATTTCTTTTAATATTTCCTTATCTAGTAAGGATCTCTTCCTAAAGCTACTCTCTCTAGGTAGTATTCTTCTCTTTTCTACCTTATTGCTCTATCTCGGGTTAATAGTTCTCTTAGCTTTATTAAGGTATAGATATTTAGTAACGCCTCTAAAATGCTCTTAATTATAGAGGTAGCATTTTAGTCTTATACCTTATATCCCTTTTCTCTTAGTAAATATTACTATTTCTTAGAACTAGTTTAGTCTAGCTTTATATAATTCTAGTAGCTATAGTATACTCTTATATAATATAGACTACTAGGTAAGGATAGTATCCTTTATGCTTTAGTACGCCTTAGGCAAGCTATTAAGGAGATGCTTAAGTCTCCTCTCTAGCTCCTTATAGTATGCCTCCTAAGGGTCTACCTCTATAATCCTTCTAGCTATACTAGCTAGTTATACCTATGCCTTTTTAATTATTATATCCTCTATTATCTAGAAGTTTATAAACTCCTAGATATATACTATTATATATATAGTATATACCTTACTATACTTAGCTCTTATCTTTTCCTATATCTTTAAGGCTTATTTCTCCTTAATAGTCTCCTTCTAATTATCTTCTTATAAGTAGATTATTATCTTATACCTAGTAGTAGTATTAGCCTTAACCTATTCTAGGTTACTTCTTAAGTGCCTTAGGCTAAGTACTAATAGTAATAACTCTATAGAGGACTCTAGTAGAGTCTCTAAGATAATCTAAAATATATCTTTTAATTTAAGGTAATCCTATAGTAGGCTAAATTATTATCTCTAGTTCTCTTTATATAGTACTAGTATAGCCCTTCTCTTACTAATTCTACTTGCTAAATCTATTTCTATAAAGTTAAATAAATAAACCTAACTCTAGAAAACATAAGCTCTTTTAATCTAATAGCAGTTTCTAGATAGCTGCTTTCCTTTATTACTAAGACCCCTCTCTTTTAGCTAAGGTATCTAAGGACTTTTCTCTCTTAGGGGAGTTAGTTAGGTTCTTAGGTAGAGAACCTTTAGAAGATCTACCTTCTTAGAAGGGCACTACTAGCTAGTTCTAAGGTATTAGTAGTACTAAGTGCTTAGGTCTAGTCTTATCCTTTTAGGTGCTATAGCCTAAGGCTTACCCTTTCCTCTTTATACTCTTCTAATCTTAAGTATGCCTTACTAGGCTTTTCTCTATCTTACCTACTCTTTAGGGACGTCTAGTATATAGCTAGGATTATCTAAAGCTTCTTAGTAGTATAGATAGGATATGCCTCTAGTCTCCTATATACTCTTTTTCTGCTTCTCTATCTAGTTAATACTATAGGTTCTATAAGAGGTGAAACGTATTACTTTAAGGATAAGAAGGCTAACTCTTACTACCTAGGGCCTCTCTATAAACCCGGACTTATAACCTATTAAAACCTATTAAATAACTATTAAGTTATATCCTCGTAGGCACTCGTTAGATAGGTATAATACGTAGTAGAAGTAGAGGCGATAAGTAGGAACTAACCGAGTTAATTATATTAGTTTTAGTTATAGGTTGCATCTTACTCCTAAGATAGGCATTAGCTAAGTTATATAACCTAGTGTTATATAACCTATATTACCTAATTCTAATCCCTAAAGTGTCTCTTAGAATATCTAACTAGATTATACTTCCTAATAGAGCCCTCTATTTAGTAATAGATCTCCTTTATATTTAATAGTAATAAGTATCGCTTCTCTAGATAGTTATTATATATAACTTACTATTTAATCTTACTAAAAGGAATTTAAGACTCTTAGCTTAGATATTAATACTCCTACCTCGTTCTTCCTTATAAATACTCGATAAGCTTAATCCTAATTAAACTTAGCTTCTACTTAGTAATATTATTAGGCTCGACCCTCTAGTTAAAACCTAATAAGTATATAAGAAGGCCTATAGCATATAGGATAGAAGACCTAGTAAATAAGAAAGCTTTCTACTCTTTACTACTCTTTACTCTACTTTACTCTCTATACTCTACTCTCTACCCTCCTATATTATCTACGCTTCTAGCGCTATACTTCCGTAATATTATAAATATAAAAGGTTATAAGCCTAGCCTAGCGAAAAGCCTAGAAGATTCTAGAGATAATACGACTCTTTCTTTAGAAAATAAAATACCTCGACTAAAAATAATAATATCTTAACGATTACTAGATAGATTTCTATAATTTTTACGTCTATAAGATGCTAAATACGCGATCTATCTACCTATAACTCGGTTACTAATCTAGAGAGCCTATAGCCTATAAAGTCCCTACTACCTCTTACTTAAGAAACTAGGATTAATAAGAGTACTAGGAGTTATAAAAACCGTTATACTAGTTAAACCTCCTAGTAAGTAGTATAACTAAAGAGTATAGGCGGCAAACGCTAAAATTAAGGGGCGACTAAGAAAGTAAGCTACTAGCTACGCTTCTCTTTCTAGATAAAAGATAACCTTTTATCTATCTATCTATCTAGAGATATAAGGATATCTCTAAGCGATAAATCCTTTACTTTTACGCGTTTTAAAGGATAAGAAAACTACGAGATCTAGTCCTTAAGAATGCGTTCCTACTTAACTAAAAAGAGCTATATAGAGGCTTTAAATAACGACGATCTAGAACTCTTTATTATAGCTAAAGCTCTTATAGCTATTAAGCTAGGAGTTAAGGATAGCCCGTTACTTTAAATCTCTAATAAAGTAACGGCTAAGGAGGCTAAGAATATACTCGCGGAATTATTTTCCTTTAAAGGATTTAATTCTAAATTCTTACTATATAAAAAGCTATTTTAAACTACTTTAGAATCCTCGAGTTTTATAAAGTTATATATTAACTCTATACGTCGCCTTTATAATTAATTAAAGGTAAAGAGTATAGAGTTACTTTAGTAACGTTTAGATTTATAATATCGCGGAAGTATAGCGCTAGAAGCGTAGATAATATAGGAGGGTAAAGGGTAGTATATTTTTAGATTTATAATATCGCGGAAGTATAGCGCTAGAAGCGTAGATAATATAGGAGGGTAAAGGGTAGAGTATAGAGAGTAAAGTAGAGTAAAGAGTAGTAAAGAGTAGAAAGCTTTCTTGCTTGCTTAGTCGACTATCCTATATGCTATAGGCCTTCTTATATACTCTGCTATCGCGTACTAGAAGTTTCTATATACGCGTAATCGTATATAAGCACTAGGTAACTCTAGGACTAGTAGAGAACCTCTTAGAACTAGATAGAATATTAATTACAAATTAATATTCTACGTAGGTTCTCTAGGTTTCTAGACTTATATTCTAGAACTATACCCTAGCTAGGGGTTAGTCTAGAGGTTCCTAGAATAGTCTAGAAGTTTCTAGACAACTCTAGAAAGTGCTAGGGTAGGTTACGTAACCGGGTTACGTAACTTAGTTATATGACTACGGGGGTTACGTAAATAGCTAGGTTACGTAACTAGGTTACGTAACTATTAGGTTACACAAACGGCAGGGTTACCCCTATAGTAGACCCCCCTAGTTACTTTCCTAATTAGGAAGGTATATCTCTAGGCAAGCTAAGCTTACGTATTCTAAGACGCCCTCCTAAGGTTAGCTTGTCTAGAACCTCTTATTCTTTAATATCCTTTTTACGGCTATATTTATCTCCTATTAATACCTATTATTATTCGCGGCCGCGTATAACCTATATTAGGTTATATATTAAGGCTATAGGAGTTTCTAGAGTAGCTAGGCTTCCTCTAGATAATTTATATATAGTCTATTAATACTTAATGTCCTATTAATACTATTTTTAATGCGTATATAGGCGTCCCTATAACGCTAAAAATAGCGATAGGCGATAAGCTATAGACTAGAGAGTAATTAATGCATATATAGCTATTACTCTTATATTTTTAGCCGTATCTAGTGCTAAATTTAAGTACCTTCTTATCTAGTAATCGCGAGCAGAGTAGGAACTCTTAGATATTCTTAAGAGTCTTTTCTAGAGTTAACTTCTAGAATTTTCGTTTTCTTTAATTTTTAATATATTTTAAGGCTCTATTAAGCCTATATGCTAATATATCTCCCGATTTATGCACCTTATAGTAAATAGTCTCTTAAATTATTATAGAGACCTCGTTCTAGGGCTTTAGTAAGGATATCTGCTACTTAATTTTTAGTAGAGATCTAAACTAGCTCTATAAGCCCTTTATATATTATATCGCGTACGAAGTAATATTATATATCTATATGCTTCGTTTTAGCGTAGTACTCGGGGTTATTAGCTAGTTCTATAGCCGAATTACTATCGGTATAGACCGTAATTGCCCTATCTTCTAGCTTTAGTTCCTTAAGTAATTCTTTAAGGAATATAGCCTCTTTAGTAGCCTCTTTTAAGGCTATATATTTAGCTTTATAGCTAGAGAGAGCTACGGATTTTTGTAATATAGAACGCTAACTAATAGGTGCCCTTTTATTTAATAAAAACACGTAACCTATCGTAGATTTACGTATAGTATAGTTACCCCCCTAATCTGCATCGCTATAGCCTATTAATAGGGGTGCAGATTGCGCTATATATACTAGCGCTTTATCTAGATAGTTAGGATCGTTTAAATATTTCTAGATCCTATCTAGGGCTTTAAAATGCGTAGGGTCGGGGTTAGACATATATTTAGCTACCTAGCTAATAGCATAGGCTATATCTAGCCTAGTTTTAGTAGCTAGATATATAAGGGCTCCTACTTGTTGTTAGAAGGTCTTTATATTGTCTAGATTAGCTTGTATTTTAGCCTTTTCTAGTCGTATACCCTGTTCTATAGGTATAGAGACAGGGTTTAGTCCCTTTTTATTATATTTCTCTAGAATCTTAAGTAAGTAACCCTTTTAACTTAGGGTTATTACTTTATTAGGCCTATCTCTAGATACTTCTATACCTAGATAGTATCGGATAGGGCCTAAATCGCTAATTTCTAGATTCTTAGAGAGATTACTTTTAGATTTATAATATCGCGGAAGTATAGCGCTAGAAGCGTAGATAATATAGGAGGGTAGAGGGTAGAATATAGAGAGTAAAGTAGAGTAAAGAGTAGTAAAGAGTAGAAAGCTTTCTTGCTTGCTTAGTCGACTATTCTATGCGCTATAGGCCTTCTTATATACTCTGCTATCGCGTACTAGAAGGTTCTATATACGCGTAATCGTATATAAGCACTAGGTAACTCTAGGACTAGTAGAGAACCTCTTAGAACTAGATAGAATATTAATTATAAATTAATATTCTACGTAGGTTCTCTAGGTTTCTAGACTTATATTCTAGAACTATACCCTAGCTAGGAGCTTGCGTAGCTAGTCTAGAGGTTCCTAGAATAGTCTAGAAGTTTCTAGACAACTCTAGAAAG
The DNA here is from genome assembly GCA_023512815.1 of Cercospora zeae-maydis. Taxonomy (NCBI): domain Eukaryota; kingdom Fungi; phylum Ascomycota; class Dothideomycetes; order Mycosphaerellales; family Mycosphaerellaceae; genus Cercospora; species Cercospora zeae-maydis. The sequence goes on along the minus strand of JAKLWY010000002.1, from coordinate 5,115,554 downwards.
TGCTAGGGTAGGTTACGTAACCGGGTTACGTAACTTAGTTATATAACTACGGGGGTTACGTAACTAGGTTACGTAACTAGGTTACGTAACTATTAGGTTATACAAACGGCAGGGTCACCCCTATAGTAGACCCCCCTAGTTACTTTCCTAATTAGGAAGGTATGTCTCTAGGCAAGCTAAGCTTACGTATTCTAAGACTATTCGTTATTAGGGCTATTAATAGCCTCGGAATAACTAGTAGGGTCGTCGCTATTATTACTAGCTAATAGGGCATAGAGGCTTAATTCGTCTTCTTAACTATCGTCTACTAAAGTCCTAGTAGGACGAGAAGTAGTAACATCCCCTATAGTAGTTTTAGGCACTCTAGAAATCGGTTCTAAATCGTCTGCTAGCTTATCCTCTTCTAGAGTAATTCTAGAATTTCTAGAGTTATTATCTTTATTAGTATTAACGCTAGTATCTAGTAAATTATCGCTAGATTCTAGGTCGTTTTCACACCTATCTCTAGAAGTTCTAGAAAGGTCTATGCTTTTTCTAGAAAGGTCCGAGCTTTCTCTAGAATTTTTAAGAGAGATAGTTAATTCTAGAGGTAATTCTAGAGTTATATTATTATCTCTAGGAGATTTATAGAACTGTCCTTCTAGTATAGTAACGTTACGTGCCTAAACTACTTTTCTAGACTCTAAATTATATAGTTTATAGATATTAGAGTCGCTATACTCTATAAGAATCGCTTTCTTAGCTCTATTATCTAGTTTCTTAGCTTTTACTCTAGTATAATAGGCTAAGGAACTAAAGATTCTTATGTTACTAAGATTAGGGGGTTTGTTATATCTTAATTTAAAAGGGGATTTATAGTTTAGAGACGAATGCGGCGTTCTATTATATAGATAAATAGCCGCTTCTAAGGCCTCGCCTCTTAGAATACGTAAGCTTAGCTTGCCTAGAGACATACCTTCCTAATTAGGAAAGTGACTAGGGGGGTCCACTATAGGGGTGACCCTGCCGTTTGTGTGACCCCAAAGTCACATGACCAAGTCACGTGACCGGGTCACGTGACCTACCCTAGCACCTTCTAGAGTTGTCTAGAAACTTCTAGACTATTCCAGGAACCTCTAGACTAACCCCTAGCTAGGGTATAGTTCTAGAACATAAGTCTAGAAACCTAGAGAACCTACGTAGAATATTGATTTGTAATCAATATTCTATCTAGTTCTAAGAGGTTCTCTACTAGTCCTAGAGTTACCTAGTGCTTATATACGATTACGCGTATATAGAACCTTCTAGTACGCGATAGCAGAGTATATAAGAAGGCCTATAGCGCATAGGATAGTCGACTAAGCAAGCAAGAAAGCTTTCTACTCTTTACTACTCTTTACTCTACTTTACTCTCTATACTCTACCCTCTACCCTCCTATATTATCTACGCTTCTAGCGCTATACTTCCGCGATATTATAAATCTAAAAGGTTATGAGCCCGGCCTAGCGAAAGGCCTAGAAGATACTAGAGACAATACGACTCTCTCTCTCTCTAGAAAACAAGACACCCCGACTAAAAACGACGATATCTCGACGATTACTCGACGGATTTCTACGATTTTTACGTCTATAAGACGCTAAATACGCGATCTATCTATCTGGAACTCGGTTACTAATCTAGAGAGCCCGTGGCCCGCAAAGTCCCTGCTGCCTCTTACCTAGGAAACTAGGATTAATAAGAGTACTAGGAGTTATAAAAACCGTTATACTAGTCGGACCTCCTAGCAAGCGGCATAACTAAAGGGTGTAGACGGCGAACGCTGAAATCAAGGGGCGACTAAGAAAGTAAGCTACTAGCCGCGCTTCTCTCTCTAGATAAAAGACGACCTTTTATCTATTTTTCTAGAGATATAAGGATGTCTCTAAGCGATAAATCCTTTACTTTTGCGCGTCTTAAAGGACAAGAAAACTACGAGATCTGGTCCTTAAGAATGCGTTCCTACCTAACTGAAAAGGGCTATATAGAGGCTCTAGATAACGACGATCTAGAACCCTCTATTATAGCTAAAGCCCTTGCAGCTATTAGGCTAGGAGTAGAGGACGGCCCGTTACTTTAAATCTCTAATAAAGTAACGGCTAAGGAGGCTTGGAATATGCTCGCGGAATTATATTCCCCTAAGGGATTTAATTCTAAATTCCTACTTTGCAAAGAGCTATTTCAAACTACCTTAGAATCCTCGGGTTCTATAGAGTTATATATTAACTCTATACGTCGCCTTTACGACCAATTAAAGGCGAAGGGTATAGAGTTACCTAAGCAACTAATTATTGCTTGGACTCTAAATAACCTAAACGACGATTACGACTCGTTTATTACTTCTATTACACAAAGTCTTAGAAGTAACGAGGATGCTTTTACGCTAGAGAATCTATTCTCTAATATTCTAGACGAATCTAGAAGGTATAATACTAAAGAAATGGCATTATACTCTAGATTCTTAAAGAATAATAGTAGTAAGGCTACTAATAAGCATAAATCTAAGGGTCCTAAACGACTAAATAAAAGGACCCCTAGAGACTCTTCTAAATACTGCTCCTATTGCAAAAAAGAAGGACATATAGAAGAGAAATGCTATAATAAGCACCCTAATTTACGACCGCAGTGGTGGCGTAATAGAGATTCTAGCCCTAACTCTAGTAATAAGGAACCTATTCTTATTACTAACACAGAGGGAGAGGAAGTCGACGTACTTTGCGCTATAGAAGAAGAGGTAAATAACCTCTATTTCCCTATTAAAAAAGGCGCTATAGTCGACTATCTTCTAGAAGAAGATACTTCTCTAGAAAATCAAAGAGATAACCTAGAAACACTAGAACAAGAGACAGATATCCTCTATTCTAGCGAATCTAGTAATCTCTATTCTAATTCTAGTACTCTATATTCTAGAAACTCTAGAAATTCTACTCTAGAAACAGCCGAGAATCCTCTAGAAAATCAAAAAGAAGATCCAGAAACACTAGAGTTAGAATCAAATATTCTATACTCTAGAAATTCTAGAAACTCTAGAAACTCTACTCTAGAGGAATCCCAGGCTACCCTAGACCAAAATCAAGAATGGGTACTAGATTCAGGTGCTAGCCGACATATTATTAGTAATAAGTTGTATTTTACGACTTTTACTAATAAAACTACTACTATTAGATGGGGAAACGCCGGAAAAGTACTATCCTACGGGGTAGGAGACGTTAGAATTCAGTTTAGCGATACAAAAAGAGTCGCTATTCTAACTAACTGTCTCTATATACCCGAGTTTAGACTAAATCTAGTCTCGTTATCGCAACTAGATAACCGTAGGGTTTACGCTCGACTTAATAACGGTGTTATAGAGTTATTTAACTCTAGAAACGACTTATTAACTAAAGCACTACTTAATAAGTCTCTCTATAAGTTAAATATTTCTATTCCCTATACTACAGAGGAAGTAAAGGAAGAGGCACTAGTAATAGAGTCTAAAAGCGACGCCGATATTTGGCATAAAAGACTAGGGCATATAGGCGATAATACCCTTAAGAAACTAGAGGGTATCGCCGATAAATCAATTAATATAAGCCCTATATGCGAGGTATGTATTTCTAGTAAACATACTCGTAAAATAAGTCGCGCTATAACAGAGAAAGCTAAGGGTTTTCTAGATAAAATAAGCTGCGATATCTGCGGTCCTATAGAACCTCCTACTAATAAAGGGTATCGTTACTTTATTAGTTTTATCGATAACTATTCTCGATATATAGAGGCGAATCTTATTTCTAGAAAATCTGAAGCTTTCTCCTGTTTTAGAGACTTTAAATTACGTGCTGAAAATTCCGACTCGAATTCTAGTAATAAACGTCCTAGAATAAAGGTTTTAAAAAGCGATAATGCTAAGGAACTTATTAGTTCTAAGCTAGAAACGCTACTTAAAAATAGTGGAATAAAACACGAACTAAGTAGCCCCTATAACCCCGAACAAAATGGGCTTATAGAACGACCTAATAGGACGCTATTAGCTAAAGTACGTGCTTTATTACTAGAATCGGGACTTCCTAAAACGTTCTGGGGCGAGGCCTTAGAAGCGGCTATTTATCTATATAATAGAACGCCGCATTCGTCTCTAAACTATAAATCCCCTTTTGAACTAAGATATAACAAACCTCCTAATCTTAGTAATATAAGAATCTTTGGTTCCTTAGCCTATTATACTAGAGTAAAAGCTAAGAAACTAGATAATAGAGCTAAGAAAGCGATTCTTATAGGATATAGCGACTCTAATATCTATAAACTATATGATTTAGAGTCTAGAAAAGTAGTTTGGGCACGAGACGTTACTATACTAGAAGGACAGTTCTATAAATCTCCTAGAGATAACAATATAACTCTAGAATTACCTCTAGAATCAACTATCTCTCTTGAAAATTCTAGAGAAAGCTCGGACCTTTCTAGAAAAAGCATAGACCTTTCTAGAACTTCTAGAGATAGGTGTGAAAACGACCTAGAATCTAGCGATAATTTACTAGATACTAGCGTTAACACTAATAAAGATAATAACTCTAGAAATTCTAGAATTACTCTAGAAGAGGATAAGCTAGCAGACGATTTAGAACCGATTTCTAGAGTGCCTAAAACTACTATAGGGGATGTTACTACTTCTCGTCCTACTAGGACTTTAGTAGACGATGGTTTAGAAGACGAATTAAGCCTCTATGCCCTATTAGCTAGTAATAATAGCGACGACCCTACTAGTTATTCCGAGGCTATTAACAGCCCTAATAAGGACGAATGGCATGCGTCTATGCTCTCGGAAATTAACGACTTAAATAAGCTAAATACTTGGGAATTAGTCGAGCTTCCTAAGGGCCGTACTGCCGTTAAAGGCAGGTGGGTTTATAAAACTAAAAGAGACCCTTATGGCAAGCTTATTAAGTTTAAAAGTAGGTGGGTAGCTAAGGGTTTTAAGCAGGTACTAGGCCTAGATTACGACGATACATTTAGTAATACATGTCGGCCGGAAACCTGGCGATCTCTATTCTATATAGCGGCGTATAAGGACTGGGAAATCGAGCAAATAGACGTAAAACTCGCTTTTCCTAATAGTCCTATAGATAAAGAAATATACGTCGAACAGCCTACTGGTTTTATAGTAAAAGGGCAGGAACATAAAGTCTGTCGACTAAATACTGCCCTTTACGGCCTAAAACAAGCTAGTAGGCAATGGTACCTGCATTTAAAATCCATACTAGCTAAATATAACTTCTATCCTTTACTTAAGGATAGCGCTGCTTTCCTTAATAAGGATACCGGCGTATATATAACATGTCACGTAGATGACATGTTAATCTTTAGTCCTACTCTTAATCTAGCTAAAGAGTTTAAGAGTAATCTCTCTAAGAATCTAGAAATTAGCGATTTAGGCCCTGTCCGACACTATCTAGGTATAGAAGTATCTAGAGATAGGCCTAATAAAGTAATAACCCTAAGTCAAAAGGGTTACTTACTTAAGATTCTAGAGAAATATAATAAAAAGGGACTAAACCCTGTCTCTACACCTGCAGAACAGGGTATACGACTAGAAAAGGCTAAAACACAAGCTAATCTAGACGACATAAAGACTTTCCAACAACAAGTAGGAGCCCTTATATATCTAGCTACTAAAACTAGGCCAGATATAGCCTACGCTGTCGGCCAGGTAGCTAAATATATGTCTAACCCCGACCCTACGCATTTTAAAGCCCTAGATAGGATCTGGAAATATCTAAACGATCCTAACTATCTAGATAAAGCGCTAGTATATACAGCGCAATCTGCACCCCTATTAATAGGCTATAGCGATGCAGATTAGGGGGGTGACTATACTACGCGTAAATCTACGACAGGTTACGTGTTTTTATTAAACAAAAGGGCACCTATTAGTTGGCGTTCTATATTACAAAAATCCGTAGCTCTCTCTAGCTGTGAAGCTGAATATATGGCCTTAAAAGAGGCTACTAAAGAGGCTATATTCCTTAAAGAATTACTTAAGGAACTAAAGCTAGAAGATAGGGCAATTACGGTCTATACCGATAGTAATTCGGCTATAGAACTAGCTAATAACCCCGAGCACCACGCTAAAACGAAGCATATAGATATACAATATCACTTCGTACGCGATATAATATATAAAGGGCTTATAGAGCTAGTTTGGATCTCTACTAAAAATCAAGTAGCAGATATCCTTACTAAAGCCCTAGAACGAGGTCTCTATAATAATTTAAGAGACTATTTACTATAAGGTGCATAAATCGGGAGATATATTAGCATATAGGCTTAATAGAGCCTTAAAATATATCAAAAATCAAAGAAAACGAAAATTCTAGAAGTTAGAGTTAACTCTAGAAAAGACTCTTAAGAATATCTAAGAGTTCCTACTCTGCTCGCGATTACTAGATAAGAAGTTACTTGAATTTAGCACTAGATACGGCTGAAAATATAAGAGTAATAGCTATATATGCATTAATTACTCTCTAGTCTATAGCTTATCGCCTATCGCTATTTTTAGCGTTATAGGGACGCCTATATACGCATTAAAAATAGTATTAATAGGACATTAAGTATTAATAGACTATATATAAATTATCTAGAGGAAGCCTAGCTACTCTAGAAATTCCTATAGCCTTAATATATAACCTAATATAGGTTATACGCGGCCGCGAATAATAATAGGTATTAATAGGAGATAAATATAGCCGTAAAAAGGACATTAAAGAATAAGAGGTTCTAGACAAGCTAACCTTAGGAGGGCGTCTTAGAATACGTAAGCTTAGCTTGCCTAGAGACATACCTTCCTAATTAGGAAAGTGACTAGGGGGGTCCACTATAGGGGTGACCCTGCCGTTTGTGTGACCCCAAAGTCACATGACCAAGTCACGTGACCGGGTCACGTGACCTACCCTAGCACCTTCTAGAGTTGTCTAGAAACTTCTAGACTATTCCAGGAACCTCTAGACTAACCCCTAGCTAGGGTATAGTTCTAGAACATAAGTCTAGAAACCTAGAGAACCTACGTAGAATATTGATTTGTAATCAATATTCTATCTAGTTCTAAGAGGTTCTCTACTAGTCCTAGAGTTACCTAGTGCTTATATACGATTACGCGTATATAGAACCTTCTAGTACGCGATAGCAGAGTATATAAGAAGGCCTATAGCGCATAGGATAGTCGACTAAGCAAGCAAGAAAGCTTTCTACTCTTTACTACTCTTTACTCTACTTTACTCTCTATACTCTACCCTCTACCCTCCTATATTATCTACGCTTCTAGCGCTATACTTCCGCGATATTATAAATCTAAAATCGCCCTAGAACGTTTTAGGAAGTCCCGATTCTAGTAATAAAGCACGTACTTTAGCTAATAGCGTCCTATTAGGTCGTTCTATAAGCCTATTTTGTTCGGGGTTATAGGGGCTACTTAGTTCGTGTTTTATTCTACTATTTCTAAGTAGCGTTTCTAGCTTAGAACTAATAAGTTCCTTAGCATTATCGCTTTTTAAAACCTTTATTCTAGGACGTTTATTACTAGAATTCGAGTCGGAATTTTTAGCACGTAATTTAAAGTCTCTAAAATAGGAGAAAGCTTTAGATTTTCTAGAAATAAGATTCGCCTCTATATATCGAGAATAGTTATCGATAAAACTAATAAAGTAACGATACCCTTTATTAGTAGGAGGTTCTATAGGACCGCAGATATCGCAGCTTATTTTATCTAGAAAACCCTTAGCTTTCTCTATTATAGCGCGACTTATTTTACGAGTATGTTTACTAGAAATACATACCTCGTATATAGGGCTTATATTAATTGATTTATCGGCGATACCCTCTAGTTTCTTAAGGGTATTATCGCCTATATGCCCTAGTCTTTTATGCTAAATATCGGCGTCGCTTTTAGACTCTATTACTAGTGCCTCTTCCTTTACTTCCTCTATAGTATAGGGAATAGAAATATTTAACTTATAGAGAGACTTATTAAGTAGTGCTTTAGTTAATAAGTCGTTTCTAGAGCTAAATAACTCTATAATATCGTTATTAAGTCGAGCGTAAACCCTACGGTTATCTAGTTGCGATAACGAGACTAGATTAAGTCTAAACTCGGGTATATAGAGATAGTTAGTTAGAATAGCGACTCTATTTATATCGCTAAACTAAATTCTAACGTCTCCTACCCTATAGGATAGTACTTTTCTAGCGTTTCCCTATCTTATAGTAGTACTTTTATTAGTAAAAGTCGTAAAATACGACTTATTACTAATAATATGTCGGCTAGCACCTAAATCTAGTACCTATTCTTAATTTTGGTCTAGGGTAGCCTAAGATTCCTCTAGAGTAGAGTTTCTAGAATTTCTAGAGTATAGAATATTTAATTCTAACTCTAGTATTTCTAGATCTTCTTTTTAATTTTCTAGAGGAGTTTCGGCTGTTTCTAGAGTAGAATTTCTAGAGTTTCTAGAATATAGAGTACTAGAATTAGAACAGAGATTACTAGATTTGCTAGAATAGAGGGTATCTGCCTCTTATTCTAGTGTTTCTAGGTTATCTCTTTAATTTTCTAGAGAAGTATCTTCTTCTAGAGGATAGTCGATTATAGCGCCTTTTTTAATAGGGAAATAGAGGTTATTTCCCTCTTCTTCTATAGCGCAAAGTACGTCGACTTCCTCTCCCTCTATATTAGTAATAAGAATAGGTTCCTTATTACTAGAGTTAGGGCTAGAATCTCTATTACGCTACTACTGCGGTCGTAAATTAGGGTGCTTATTATAGCATTTCTCTTCTATATATCCCTCCTTTTTGCAGTAGGAGCAGTATTTAGAAGAGTCTCTAGGAGTCCTTTTATTTAGTCGTTTAGGACCCTTAGATTTATGCTTATTAGTAGCCTTATTACTACTACTATTATTCTTTAAGAATCTAGAGTATAATGCTATTTCTTTAGTATTATACCTTCTAGATTCGTCTAGAATATTAGAGAATAGATTCTCTAGCGTAAAAGCATCCTCGTTACTTCTAAGACTTTATATAATAGAAGTAATAAACGAGTCGTAATCGTCGTTTAGGTTATTAAGAGTCTAAGCAATAATTAATTGCTTAGGTAACTCTATACCCTTCGCCTTTAATTAATCGTAAAGGCGACGTATAGAGTTAATATATAACTCTATAGAACCCGAGGATTCTAAGGTAGTTTAAAATAGCTCTTTACAAAGTAGGAATTTAGAATTAAATCCCTTAGGGGAGTATAATTCCGCGAGCATATTCTAAGCCTCCTTAGCCGTTACTTTATTAGAGATTTAAAGTAACGGGCCGTCCTCTACTCCTAGCCTAATAGCTATAAGGGCTTTAGCTATAATAGAGGGTTCTAGATCGTCGTTATCTAGAGCCTCTATATAGCCCTTTTTAGTTAGGTAGGAACGCATTCTTAAGGACTAGATCTCGTAGTTTTCTTATCCTTTAAGACGCGCAAAAGTAAAGGATTTATCGCTTAAAGACATCCTTATATCTCTAGATAGATAAAAGGTCGTCTTTTATCTAGAGAGAGAAGCGCGGCTAGTAGCTTACTTTCTTAGTCGCCCCTTAATTTTAGCGTTCGCCGTCTATACCCTTTAGTTATGCTGCTTACTAGGAGGTCCGGCTAGTATAATAGTTTTTATAACTTCTAGTACTCTTATTAATCCTAGTTTCCTAGGTAAGAGGCAGCAGGGACTTTGCAGGCTACGGGCTCTCTAGATTAGTAACCGAGTTCTAGGTAGATAGATCGCGTATTTAGCGTCTTATAGACGTAAAAATCGTAGAAATCCGTTAAGTAATCGTCGAGATATCGTCGTTTTTAGTTAGGGTGTCTTGTTTTCTAGAGAGAGTCGTATTGTCTCTAGAATCTTCTAGGCCTTTCGCTAGGCCGGGCTTATAACCTTTTAGATTTATAATATTGCGGAAGTATAGCGCTAGAAGCGTAGATAATATAGGAGGGTAAAGGGTAGAGTATAGAGAGTAAAGTAGAGTAAAGAGTAGTAAAGAGTAGAAAGCTTTCTTGCTTGCTTAGTCGACTATCCTATATGCTATAGGCCTTCTTATATACTCTGCTATCGCGTACTAGAAGTTTCTATATACGCGTAATCGTATATAAGCACTAGGTAACTCTAGGACTAGTAGAGAACCTCTTAGAACTAGATAGAATATTAATTATAAATTAATATTCTATATAGGTTCTCTAGGTTTCTAGACTTATATTCTAGAACTATACCCTAGCTAGGGGTTAGTCTAGAGGTTCCTAGAATAGTCTAGAAGTTTCTAGACAACTCTAGAAAGTGCTAGGGTAGGTTACGTAACCGGGTTACGTAACTTAGTTATATAACTACGGGGGTTACGTAAATAGCTAGGTTACGTAACTAGGTTACGTAACTATTAGGTTATATAAACGGTAGGGTTACCCCTATAGTAGACCCCCCTAGTTACTTTCCTAATTAGGAAGGTATGTCTCTAGGCAAGCTAAGCTTACGTATTCTAAGACTATTCGTTATTAGGGCTATTAATAGCCTCGGAATAACTAGTAGGGTCGTCGCTATTATTACTAGCTAATAGGGCATAGAGGCTTAATTTATCTTCTAAACTATCGTCTACTAGAGTCCTAGTAGGACGAGAAGTAGTAACATCCCCTATAGTAGTTTTAGGCACTCTAGAAATCGGTTCTAAATCGTCTGCTAGCTTATCCTCTTCTAGAGTAATTCTAGAATTTCTAGAGTTATTATCTTTATTAGTGTCTATGCTAGTATCTAGTAAATTATCGCTAGAATCTAGGTCGTTTTAATACCTATCTCTAGAAGTTCTAGAAAGGTCTATACTTTTTCTAGAAAGGTCCGAGCTATCTCTAGAATTTTTAAGAGAGATAGTTAATTCTAGAGATAATTCTAGAGTAATATTATTATCTCTAGGAGATTTATAGAACTGTCCTTCTAGTATAGTAACGTTACGTGCCTAAACTACTTTTCTAGACTCTAAATTATATAGTTTATAGATATTAGAGTCGCTATATTCTATAAGAATCGCTTTCTTAGCTCTATTATCTAGTTTCTTAGCTTTTACTCTAGTATAATAGGCTAAGAAACTAAAGATTCTTATATTACTAAGATTAGGGGGTTTATTATATCTTAGTTTTAGATTTATAATATCGCGGAAGTATAGCGCTAGAAGCGTAGATAATATAGGAGGGTAGAGGGTAGAGTATAGAGAGTAAAGTAGAGTAAAGAGTAGTAAAGAGTAGAAAGCTTTCTTGCTTGCTTAGTCGACTATCCTATGCGCTATAGGCCTTCTTATATACTCTGCCATCGCGTACTAGAAGGTTCTATATACGCGTAATCGTATATAAGCACTAGGTAACTCTAGGACTAGTAGAGAACCTCTTAGAACTAGATAGAATATTGATTACAAATCAATATTCTACGTAGGTTCTCTAGGTTTCTAGACTTATGTTCTAGAACCATACCCTAGCTAGGGGTTAGTCTAGAGGTTCCTGGAATAGTCTAGAAGTTTCTAGACAACTCTAGAAAGTGCTAGGGTAGGTCACGTGACCGGGTCACGTGACTTGGTCATGTGACTTTGGGGGTCACGTGAATAGCTAGGTCACGTGACTAGGTCACGTGACTGTTGGGTCACACAAACGGCAGGGTCAACCCTATAGTAGACCCCCCTAGTCACTTTCCTAATTAGGAAGGTATGTCTCTAGGCAAGCTAAGCTTACGTATTCTAAGACGCCCTCCTAAGGTTAGCTTGTCTAGAACCTCTTATTCTTTAATGTCCTTTTTACGGCTATATTTATCTCCTATTAATGCCTATTATTATTCGCGGCCGCGTATAACCTATATTAGGTTATATATTAAGGCTATAGGAGTTTCTAGAGTAGCTAGGCTTCCTCTAGAAAATTAGTATAGTCTATTAATACTTAATGTCCTATTAATACTATTTTTAATGCGTATATAGGCGTCCCTATAACGCTAAAAATAGCGATAGGCGATAAGCTATAGACTAGAGAGTAATTAATGCATATATAGCTATTACTCTTATGTTTTCAGCCGTATCTAGTGCTAAATTCAAGTACCTTCTTATCTAGTAATCGCGAGCAGAGTAAGAACTCTTAGATATTCTTAAGAGTCTTTTCTAGAGTTAACTCTAACTTCTAGAATTTTCGTTTTCTTTGATTTTTGATATATTTTAAGGCTCTATTAAGCCTATATGCTAATATATCTCCCGATTTATGCACCTTATAGTAAATAGTCTCTTAAATTATTATAGAGACCTCGTTCTAGGGCTTTAGTAAGGATATCTGCTACTTGATTTTTAGTAGAGATCCAAACTAGCTCTATAAGCCCTTTATATATTATATCGCGTACGAAGTGATATTGTATATCTATATGCTTCGTTTTAGCGTGGTGCTCGGGGTTATTAGCTAGTTCTATAGCCGAATTACTATCGGTATAGACCGTAATTGCCCTATCTTCTAGCTTTAGTTCCTTAAGTAATTCTTTTAAGGAATATAGCCTCTTTAGTAGCCTCTTTTAAGGCCATATATTCAGCTTTACAGCTAGAGAGAGCTACGGATTTTTGTAATATAGAACGCCAACTAATAGGTGCCCTTTTATTTAATAAAAACACGTAACCTGTCGTAGATTTACGCGTAGTATAGTCACCCCCCCAATCTGCATCGCTATAGCCTATTAATAGGGGTGCAGATTGCGCTGTATATACTAGCGCTTTATCTAGATAGTTAGGATCGTTTAGATATTTCCAGATCCTATCTAGGGCTTTAAAATGCGTAGGGTCGGGGTTAGACATATATTTAGCTACCTGGCCAACAGCATAGGCTATGTCTGGCCTAGTTTTAGTAGCTAGATATATAAGGGCTCCTACTTGTTGTTGGAAGGTCTTTATATCGTCTAGATTAGCTTGTATTTTAGCCTTTTCTAGTCGTATACCCTGTTCTGCAGGTGTAGAGACAGGGTTTAGTCCCTTTTTATTATATTTCTCTAGAATCTTAAGTAAGTAACCCTTTTGACTTAGGGTTATTACTTTATTAGGCCTATCTCTAGACACTTCTATACCTAGATAGTGTCGGACAGGGCCTAAATCGCTAATTTCTAGATTCTTAGAGAGATTACTCTTAAACTCTTTAGCTAGATTAAGAGTAGGACTGAATATTAACATGTCATCTACGTGACATGTTATATATACGCCGGTATCCTTATTAAGGAAAGCAGCGCTATCCTTAAGTAAAGGATAGAAGTTATATTTAGCTAGTATGGATTTTAAATGCAGGTACCATTGCCTACTAGCTTGTTTTAGGCCGTAAAGGGCAGTATTTAGTCGACAGACTTTATGTTCCTGCCCTTTTACTATAAAACCAGTAGGCTGTTCGACGTATATTTCTTTATCTATAGGACTATTAGGAAAAGCGAGTTTTACGTCTATTTGCTCGATTTCCCAGTCCTTATACGCCGCTATATAGAATAGAGATCGCCAGGTTTCCGGCCGACATGTATTACTAAATGTATCGTCGTAATCTAGGCCTAGTACCTGTTTAAAACCCTTAGCTACCCACCTACTTTTAAACTTAATAAGCTTGCCATAAGGGTCTCTTTTAGTTTTATAAACCCACCTGCCTTTAACGGCAGTACGGCCCTTAGGAAGCTCGACTAATTCCCAAGTATTTAGCTTATTTAAGTCGTTAATTTCCGAGAGCATAGACGCATGCCATTCGTCCTTATTAGGGCTGTTAATAGCCTCGGAATAACTAGTAGGGTCGTCGCTATTATTACTAGCTAATAGGGCATAGAGGCTTAATTCGTCTTCTAAACCATCGTCTACTAGAGTCCTAGTAGGACGAGAAGTAGTAACATCCCCTATAGTAGTTTTAGGCACTCTAGAAATCGGTTCTAAATCGTCTGCTAGCTCATCCTCTTCTAGAGTAATTCTAGAATTTCTAGAGTTATTATCTTTATTAGTGTTAACGCTAGTATCTAGTAAATTATCGCTAGATTCTAGGTCGTTTTCACACCTATCTCTAGAAGTTCTAGAAAGGTCTGTGCTTTTTCTAGAAAGGTCCGAGCTTTCTCTAGAATTTTCAAGAGAGATAGTTGATTCTAGAGGTAATTCTAGAGTTATATTGTTATCTCTAGGAGATTTATAGAACTGTCCTTCTAGTATAGTAACGTTACGTGCCCAAACTACTTTTCTAGACTCTAAATCATATAGTTTATAGATATTAGAGTCGCTATACCCTATAAGAATCGCTTTCTTAGCTCTATTATCTAGTTTCTTAGCTTTTACTCTAGTATAATAGGCTAAGGAACCAAAGATTCTTATGTTACTAAGGTTAGGGGGTTTGTTATATCTTAGTTCAAAAGGGGATTTATAGTTTAGAGACGAATGCGGCGTTCTATTATATAGATAAATAGCCGCTTCTAAGGCCTCGCCCTAGAACGTTTTAGGAAGTCCCGACTCTAGTAATAAAGCACGTACTTTAGATAATAGCGTCCTATTAGGTCGTTCTATAAGCCCATTTTGTTCGGGGTTATAGGGGCTACTTAGTTCGTGTTTTATTCCACTATTTCTAAGTAGCGTTTCTAGCTTAGAACTAATAAGTTCCTTAGCATTATCGCTTTTTAAAACCTTTATTCTAGGACGTTTATTACTAGAATTCGAGTCGGAATTTTCAGCACGTAATTTAAAGTCTCTAAAACAGGAGAAAGCTTCAGATTTTCTAGAAATAAGATTCGCCTCTATATATCGAGAATAGTTATCGATAAAACTAATAAAGTAACGATACCCTTTATTAGTAGGAGGTTCTATAGGACCGCAGATATCGCAGCTTATTTTATCTAGAAAACCCTTAGCTTTCTCTGTTATAGCGCGACTTATTTTACGAGTATGTTTACTAGAAATACATACCTCGCATATAGGGCTTATATTAATTGATTTATCGGCGATACCCTCTAGTTTCTTAAGGGTATTATCGCCTATATGCCCTAGTCTTTTATGCCAAATATCGGCGTCGCTTTTAGACTCTATTACTAGTGCCTCTTCCTTTACTTCCTCTATAGTATAGGGAATAGAAATATTTAACTTATAGAGAGACTTATTAAGTAGTGCTTTAGTTAATAAGTCGTTTCTAGAGTTAAATAACTCTATAACACCGTTATTAAGTCGAGCGTAAACCCTACGGTTATCTAGTTGCGATAACGAGACTAGATTTAGTCTAAACTCGGGTATATAGAGACAGTTAGTTAGAATAGCGACTCTTTTTGTATCGCTAAACTGAATTCTAACGTCTCCTACCCCGTAGGATATTACTTTTCCGGCGTTTCCCCATCTAATAGTAGTAGTTTTATTAGTAAAAGTCGTAAAATACAACTTATTACTAATAATATGTCGGCTAGCACCTAAATCTAGTACCCATTCTTGATTTTGGTCTAGGGTAGCCTGGGATTCCTCTAGAGTAGAGTTTCTAGAGTTTCTAGAATTTCTAGAGTATAGAATATTTGATTCTAACTCTAGTGTTTCTGAATTTTCTAGAGGAGTCTCGGCTGTTTCTAGAGTAGAATTTCTAGAATTTCTAGAATATAGAGTACTAGAATTAGAATAGAGATTACTAGATTCGCTAGAATAGAGGATATCTGTCTCTTGTTCTAGTGTTTCTAGGTTATCTCTTTGATTTTCTAGAGAAGTATCTTCTTCTAGAGGATAGTCGACTATAGCGCCTTTTTAATAGGGAAATAGAGGTTATTTCCCTCTTCTTCTATAGCGCAAAGTACGTCGACTTCCTCTCCCTCTGTGTTAGTAATAAGAATAGGTTCCTTATTACTAGAGTTAGGGCTAGAATCTCTATTACGCCACCACTGCGGTCGTAAATTAGGGTGCTTATTATAGCATTTCTCTTCTATATGTCCTTCTTTTTTGCAATAGGAGCAGTATTTAGAAGAGTCTCTAGGGGTCCTTTTATTTAGTCGTTTAGGACCCTTAGATTTATGCTTATTAGTAGCCTTACTACTACTATTATTCTTTGAGAATCTAGAGTATAATGCCATTTCTTTAGTATTATACCTTCTAGATTCGTCTAGAATATTAGAGAAAAGATTCTCTAGCGTAAAAGCATCCTCGTTACTTCTAAGACTTTGTGTAATAGAAGTAATAAACGAGTCGTAGTCGTCGTTTAGGTTATTTAGAGTCCAAGCAATAATTAGTTGCTTAGGTAACTCTATACCCTTCGCCTTTAATTGATCGTAAAGGCGACGTATAGAGTTAATATATAACTCTATAGAACCCGAGGATTCTAAGGTAGTTTGAAATAGCTCTTTGCAAAGTAGAAATTTAGAATTAAAACCCTTAGGGGAATATAATTCTGCGAGCATATTCCAAGCCTCCTTAGCCGTTACTTTATTAGAGATTTGAAGTAACGGGCCGTCCTCTACTCCTAGCCTAATAGCTGCAAGGGCTTTAGCTATAATAGAGGGTTCTAGATTATCGTTATCTAGAGCCTCTATATAGCCCTTTTCAGTTAGGTAGGAACGCATTCTTAAGGACCAGATCTCGTAGTTTTCTTGTCCTTTAAGACGCGCAAAAGTAAAGGATTTATCGCTTAGAGACATCCTTATATCTCTAGATAGATAGATAGATAGATAAAAGGTCGTCTTTTATCTAGAGAGAGAAGCGCGGCTAGTAGCTTACTTTCTTAGTCGCCCCTTGATTTCAGCGTTCGCCGTCTACACCCTTTAGTTATGCCGCTTGCTAGGAGGTCCGACTAGTATAACGGTTTTTATAACTCCTAGTACTCTTATTAATCCTAGTTTCCTAGGTAAGAGGCAGCAGGGACTTTGCGGGCCACGGGCTCTCTAGATTAGTAACCGAGTTCCAGATAGATAGGTCGCGTATTTAGCGTCTTATAGACGTAAAAATCGTAGAAATCCGTTAAGTAATCGTCGAGATATCGTCGTTTTTAGTCGGGGTGTCTTGTTTTCTAGAGAGAGAGTCGTATTGTCTCTAGAATCTTCTAGGCCTTTCGCTAGGCCGGGCTCATAACCTTTTAGATTTATAATATCGCGGAAGTATAGCGCTAGAAGCGTAGATAATATAGGAGGGTAGAGGGTAGAGTATAGAGAGTAAAGTAGAGTAAAGAGTAGTAAAGAGTAGAAAGCTTTCTTGCTTGCTTAGTCGACTATCCTATGCGCTATAGGCCTTCTTATATACTCTGCCATCGCGTACTAGAAGGTTCTATATACGCGTAATCGTATATAAGCACTAGGTAACTCTAGGACTAGTAGAGAACCTCTTAGAACTAGATAGAATATTGATTACAAATCAATATTCTACGTAGGTTCTCTAGGTTTCTAGACTTATGTTCTAGAACCATACCCTAGCTAGGGGTTAGTCTAGAGGTTCCTGGAATAGTCTAGAAGTTTCTAGACAACTCTAGAAAGTGCTAGGGTAGGTCACGTGACCGGGTCACGTGACTTGGTCATGTGACTTTGGGGGTCACGTGAATAGCTAGGTCACGTGACTAGGTCACGTGACTGTTGGGTCACACAAACGGCAGGGTCAACCCTATAGTAGACCCCCCTAGTCACTTTCCTAATTAGGAAGGTATGTCTCTAGGCAAGCTAAGCTTACGTATTCTAAGACTTAGTTCAAAAGGGGACTTATAGTTTAGAGACGAATACGGCGTTCTATTATATAGATAAATGGCCGCTTCTAAGGCCTCGCCCTAGAACGTTTTAGAAAGTCCCGATTCTAGTAATAAAGCACGTACTTTAGCTAATAGCGTCCTATTAGGTCGTTCTATAAGCCTATTTTGTTCGGGGTTATAGGGGCTACTTAGTTCGTATTTTATTCTACTATTTCTAAGTAGCGTTTCTAGCTTAGAACTAATAAGTTCCTTAGCATTATCGCTTTTTAAAACTTTTATTCTAGGACGTTTATTACTAGAATTCGAGTCGGAATTTTTAGTACGTAATTTAAAGTCTCTAAAATAGGAGAAAGCTTTAGATTTTCTAGAAATAAGATTCGCCTCTATATATCGAGAATAGTTATCGATAAAACTAATAAAGTAACGATACCCTTTATTAGTAGGAGGTTCTATAGGACCGCAGATATCGCAGCTTATTTTATCTAGAAAACCCTTAGCTTTCTCTATTATAGCGCGACTTATTTTATAAGTATATTTACTAGAAATGCATACCTCGCATATAGGGCTTATATTAATTAATTTATCGGCGATACCCTCTAGTTTCTTAAGAGTATTATCGCCTATATGCCCTAGTCTTTTATGCTAAATATCGGCGTCGCTTTTAGACTCTATTACTAGTGCCTCTTCCTTTACTTCCTCTATAGTATATGGAATAGAAATATTTAACTTATAAAGAGACTTATTAAGTAGTGCTTTAGTTAATAAGTCGTTTCTAGAGTTAAATAACTCTATAATACCGTTATTAAGTCGAGCGTAAACCCTATAGTTATCTAGTTGCGATAATAAGACTAGATTTAGTCTAAACTCGGGTATATAGAGATAGTTAGTTAGAATAGCGACTCTGTTTATATCGCTAAACTAAATTCTAACGTCTCCTACCCTATAGGATAGTACTTTTCTAGCGTTTCCCTATCTTATAGTAGTACTTTTATTAGTAAAAGTCGTAAAATATAACTTATTACTAATAATATATCGGCTAGCACCTAAATCTAGTACCTATTCTTAATTTTAGTCTAGGGTAGCCTAGGATTCCTCTAGAGTAGAGTTTCTAGAATTTCTAGAGTATAGAATATTTAATTCTAACTCTAGTGTTTCTAGATCTTCTTTTTAATTTTCTAGAGGAGTCTCGGCTGTTTCTAGAGTAGAATTTCTAGAGTTTCTAGAATATAGAGTACTAGAATTAGAATAGAGATTACTAGATTCGCTAGAATAGAGGATATCTGCCTCTTATTCTAGTATTTCTAGGTTATCTCTTTAATTTTCTAGAGAAGTATCTTCTTCTAGAGGATAGTCGACTATAGCGCCTTTTTTAATAGGGAAATAGAGGTTATTTCCCTCTTCTTCTATAGTATAAAGTACGTCGACTTCCTCTCCCTCTATATTAGTAATAAGAATAGGTTCCTTATTACTAGAGTTAGGGCTAGAATCTCTATTACGCTACTACTGCGGTTGTAAATTAGGGTGCTTATTATAGCATTTCTCTTCTATATATCCTTCCTTTTTGCAATAGGAGTAGTATTTAGAAGAGTGTCTAGGGGTCCTTTTATTTAGTCGTTTAGGACCCTTAGATTTATGCTTATTAGTAGCCTTACTACTACTATTATTCTTTAAGAATCTAGAGTATAATGCTATTTCTTTAGTATTATACCTTCTAGATTCGTCTAGAATATTAGAGAAAAGATTCTCTAGCGTAAAAGTATCCTCGTTACTTCTAAGACTTTATATAATAGAAGTAATAAACGAGTTATAGTCGTCGTTTAGGTTATTTAGAGTCTAAGCAATAATTAGTTACTTAGGTAACTCTATACCCTTTGCCTTTAATTAATTATAGAGGCGACGTAGATAGTTAATATATAACTCTATAGAACCTAAGGATTCTAAGGTAGTTTAAAATAGCTCTTTATAAAGTAGGAATTTAGAATTAAATCCTTTAGGGGAATATAATTCCGCGAGTATATTCTAAGCCTCCTTAGCCGTTACTTTATTAGAGATTTAAAGTAACGGGCCGTCCTCTACTCCTAGCCTAATAGCTATAAGGGCTTTAGCTATAATAGAGGGTTCTAGATCGTCGTTATCTAGAGCCTCTATATAGCCCTTTTTAGTTAGGTAGGAACGCATTCTTAAGGACTAGATCTCGTAGTTTTCTTATCCTTTAAGACGCGCAAAAGTAAAGGATTTATCGCTTAAAGACATCCTTATATCTCTAGATAGATAAAAGGTCGTCTTTTATCTAGAGAGAGAAGCGCGGCTAGTAGCTTACTTTCTTAGTCGCCCCTTAATTTTAGCGTTCGCCGTCTATACCCTTTAGTTATGCTGCTTACTAGGAGGTCCGGCTAGTATAATAGTTTTTATAACTTCTAGTACTCTTATTAATCCTAGTTTCCTAGGTAAGAGGCAGCAGGGACTTTGCAGGCTACGGGCTCTCTAGATTAGTAACCGAGTTCTAGGTAGATAGATCGCGTATTTAGCGTCTTATAGACGTAAAAATCGTAGAAATCCGTTAAGTAATCGTCGAGATATCGTCGTTTTTAGTTAGGGTGTCTTGTTTTCTAGAGAGAGTCGTATTGTCTCTAGAATCTTCTAGGCCTTTCGCTAGGCCGGGCTTATAACCTTTTAGATTTATAATATTGCGGAAGTATAGCGCTAGAAGCGTAGATAATATAGGAGGGTAAAGGGTAGAGTATAGAGAGTAAAGTAGAGTAAAGAGTAGTAAAGAGTAGAAAGCTTTCTTGCTTGCTTAGTCGACTATCCTATATGCTATAGGCCTTCTTATATACTCTGCTATCGCGTACTAGAAGTTTCTATATACGCGTAATCGTATATAAGCACTAGGTAACTCTAGGACTAGTAGAGAACCTCTTAGAACTAGATAGAATATTAATTATAAATTAATATTCTATATAGGTTCTCTAGGTTTCTAGACTTATATTCTAGAACTATACCCTAGCTAGGGGTTAGTCTAGAGGTTCCTAGAATAGTCTAGAAGTTTCTAGACAACTCTAGAAAGTGCTAGGGTAGGTTACGTAACCGGGTTACGTAACTTAGTTATATAACTACGGGGGTTACGTAAATAGCTAGGTTACGTAACTAGGTTACGTAACTATTAGGTTATATAAACGGTAGGGTTACCCCTATAGTAGACCCCCCTAGTTACTTTCCTAATTAGGAAGGTATGTCTCTAGGCAAGCTAAGCTTACGTATTCTAAGACGCCCTCCTAAGGTTAGCTTGTCTAGAACCTCTTATTCTTTAATATCCTTTTTACGGCTATATTTATCTCCTATTAATACCTATTATTATTCGCGGCTGCGTATAACCTATATTAGGTTATATATTAAGGCTATAGGAGTTTCTAGAGTAGCTAGGCTTCCTCTAGATAATTTATATATAGTCTATTAATACTTAATGTCCTATTAATACTATTTTTAATGCGTATATAGGCGTCCCTATAACGCTAAAAATAGCGATAGGCGATAAGCTATAGACTAGAGAGTAATTAATGCATATATAGCTATTACTCTTATATTTTTAGCTGTATCTAGTGCTAAATTTAAGTACCTTCTTATCTAGTAATCGCGAGCAGAGTAGGAACTCTTAGATATTCTTAAGAGTCTTTTCTAGAGTTAACTTCTAGAATTTTCGTTTTCTTTAATTTTTAATATATTTTAAGGCTCTATTAAGCCTATATGCTAATATATCTCCCGATTTATATACCTTATAGTAAATAGTCTCTTAAATTATTATAGAGACCTCGTTCTAGGGCTTTAGTAAGGATATCTGCTACTTAATTTTTAGTAGAGATCCAAACTAGCTCTATAAGCCCTTTATATATTATATCGCGTACGAAGTAATATTATATATCTATATGCTTCGTTTTAGCGTAGTGCTCGGGGTTATTAGCTAGTTCTATAGCCGAATTACTATCGGTATAGACCGTAATTGCCCTATCTTCTAGCTTTAGTTCCTTAAGTAATTCTTTAAGGAATATAGCCTCTTTAGTAGCCTCTTTTAAGGCTATATATTCAGCTTTATAGCTAGAGAGAGCTACGGATTTTTGTAATATAGAACGCTAACTAATAGGTGCCCTTTTATTTAATAAAAATACGTAACCTGTCGTAGATTTACGCGTAGTATAGTTACCCCCCTAATCTGCATCGCTATAGCCTATTAATAGGGGTGCAGATTGCGCTATATATACTAGCGCTTTATCTAGATAGTTAGGATCGTTTAAATATTTCTAGATCCTATCTAGGGCTTTAAAATGCGTAGGGTCGGGGTTAGACATATATTTAGCTACCTAGCTAATAGTATAGGCTATGTCTAGCCTAGTTTTAGTAGCTAGATATATAAGGGCTCCTACTTATTGTTAGAAGGTCTTTATATCGTCTAGATTAGCTTATATTTTAGCCTTTTCTAGTCGTATACCCTGTTCTGCAGGTATAGAGATAGGGTTTAGTCCCTTTTTATTATATTTCTCTAGAATCTTAAGTAAGTAACCCTTTTAACTTAGGGTTATTACTTTATTAGGCCTATCTCTAGATACTTCTATACCTAGATAGTGTCGGATAGGGCCTAAATCGCTAATTTCTAGATTCTTAGAGAGATTACTTTTAGATTTATAATATCGCGGAAGTATAGTGCTAGAAGCGTAGATAATATAGGAGGGTAGAGGGTAGAATATAGAGAGTAAAGTAGAGTAAAGAGTAGTAAAGAGTAGAAAGCTTTCTTGCTTGCTTAGTCGACTATCCTATGCGCTATAGGCCTTCTTATATACTCTGCTATCGCGTACTAGAAGGTTCTATATACGCGTAATTGTATATAAGCACTAAGTAACTCTAGAACTAGTAGAGAACCTCTTAGAGCTAGATAGAATATTAATTACAAATTAATATTCTACGTAGGTTCTCTAGGTTTCTAGACTTATATTCTAGAACTATACCCTAGCTAGGAGCTTGCGTAGCTAGTCTAGAGGTTCCTAGAATAGTCTAGAAGTTTCTAGACAACTCTAGAAAGTGCTAGGGTAGGTTACGTAACCGGGTTACGTAACTTAGTAATATAACTATAGGGGTTACGTAACTAGGTTACGTAACTAGGTTACGTAACTATTAGGTTATATAAACGGCAGGGTTACCCCTATAGTAGACCCCCCTAGTTACTTTCCTAATTAGGAAGGTATATCTCTAGGCAAGCTAAGCTTACGTATTCTAAGACGCCCTCCTAAGGTTAGCTTATCTAGAACCTCTTATTCTTTAATGTCCTTTTTACGGCTATATTTATCTCCTATTAATACCTATTATTATTCGCGGCCGCGTATAACCTATATTAGGTTATATATTAAGGCTATAGGAGTTTCTAGAGTAGCTAGGCTTCCTCTAGAAAATTTATATATAGTCTATTAATACTTAATGTCCTATTAATACTATTTTTAATGCGTATATAGGCGTCCCTATAACGCTAAAAATAGCGATAGGCGATAAGCTATAGACTAGAGAGTAATTAATGCATATATAGCTATTACTCTTATATTTTCAGCCGTATCTAGTGCTAAATTTAAGTACCTTCTTATCTAGTAATCGCGAGCAGAGTAGGAACTCTTAGATATTCTTAAGAGTCTTTTCTAGAGTTAACTCTAACTTCTAGAATTTTCGTTTTCTTTGATTTTTAATATATTTTAAGGCTCTATTAAGCCTATATGCTAATATATCTCCCGATTTATGCACCTTATAGTAAATAGTCTCTTAAATTATTATAGAGACCTCGTTCTAGGGCTTTAGTAAGGATATCTACTACTTAATTTTTAGTAGAGATCTAAACTAGCTCTATAAGCCCTTTATATATTATATCGCGTACGAAGTAATATTATATATCTATATGCTTCGTTTTAGCGTAGTGCTCGGGGTTATTAGCTAGTTCTATAGCCGAATTACTATCGGTATAGACCGTAATTGCCCTATCTTCTAGCTTTAGTTCCT
Organism: Cercospora zeae-maydis; assembly: GCA_023512815.1. Taxonomy (NCBI): domain Eukaryota; kingdom Fungi; phylum Ascomycota; class Dothideomycetes; order Mycosphaerellales; family Mycosphaerellaceae; genus Cercospora; species Cercospora zeae-maydis. The sequence goes on along the minus strand of JAKLWY010000002.1, from coordinate 5,091,819 downwards.
TAAGTAATTCTTTAAGGAATATAGCCTCTTTAGTAGCCTCTTTTAAGGCTATATATTTAGCTTTATAGCTAGAGAGAGCTACGGATTTTTGTAATATAGAACGCCAACTAATAGGTGCCCTTTTATTTAATAAAAACATATAACCTGTCGTAGATTTACGCGTAGTATAGTTACCCCCCTAATCTACATCGCTATAGCCTATTAATAGGGGTGCAGATTGCGCTGTATATACTAGCGCTTTATCTAGATAGTTAGGATCGTTTAAATATTTCCAGATCCTATCTAGGGCTTTAAAATGCGTAGGGTCGGGGTTAGACATATATTTAGCTACCTAGCTAATAGCATAGGCTATGTCTGGCCTAGTTTTAGTAGCTAGATATATAAGGGCTCCTACTTGTTGTTAGAAGGTCTTTATATCGTCTAGATTAGCTTGTATTTTAGCCTTTTCTAGTCGTATACCCTGTTCTGCAGGTGTAGAGACAGGGTTTAGTCCCTTTTTATTATATTTCTCTAGAATCTTAAGTAAGTAACCCTTTTAACTTAGGGTTATTACTTTATTAGGCCTATCTCTAGACACTTCTATACCTAGATAGTGTCGGACAGGGCCTAAATCGCTAATTTCTAGATTCTTAGAGAGATTACTCTTAAACTCTTTAGCTAGATTAAGAGTAGGACTAAATATTAACATGTTATCTACGTAACATGTTATATATACGCTAGTATCCTTATTAAGGAAAGCAGCGCTATCCTTAAGTAAAGGATAGAAGTTATATTTAGCTAGTATAGATTTTAAATGCAGGTACTATTGCCTACTAGCTTGTTTTAGGCCGTAAAGGGCAGTATTTAGTCGATAGACTTTGTTTTCCTGCCCTTTTACTATAAAACTAGTAGGCTATTCGACGTATATTTCTTTATCTATAGGACTATTAGGAAAAGCGAGTTTTACGTCTATTTGCTCGATTTCCTAGTCCTTATACCCCGCTATATAGAATAGAGATCGCTAGGTTTCCGGCCGATACGTATTACTAAACGTATCGTTATAATCTAGGCCTAGTACCTGCTTAAAACCCTTAGCTACCTACCTACTTTTAAACTTAATAAGCTTGCTATAAGGGTCTCTTTTAGTTTTATAAACCTACCTGCCTTTAACGGCAGTACGGCCCTTAGGAAGCTCGACTAATTCCTAAGTATTTAGCTTATTTAAGTCGTTAATTTCCGAGAGCATAGACGTATGCTATTCGTCCTTATTAGGGCTGTTAATAGCCTCGGAATAACTAGTAGGGTCGTCGCTATTATTACTAGCTAATAGGGCATAGAGGCTTAATTCGTCTTCTAAACTATCGTCTACTAGAGTCCTAGTAGGACGAGAAGTAGTAACATCCCCTATAGTAGTTTTAGGTACTCTAGAAATCGGTTCTAAATCGTCTGCTAGCTTATCCTCTTCTAGAGTAATTCTAGAATTTCTAGAGTTATTATCTTTATTAGTATTAACGCTAGTATCTAGTAAATTATCGCTAGATTCTAGGTCGTTTTCACACCTATCTCTAGAAGTTCTAGAAAGGTCTATGCTTTTTCTAGAAAGGTCCGAGCTTTCTCTAGAATTTTTAAGAGAGATAGTTAATTCTAGAGGTAATTCTAGAGTTATATTGTTATCTCTAGGAGATTTATAGAACTGTCCTTCTAGTATAGTAACGTTACGTGCCTAAACTACTTTTCTAGACTCTAAATTATATAGTTTATAGATATTAGAGTCGCTATACCCTATAAGAATCGCTTTCTTAGCTCTATTATCTAGTTTCTTAGCTTTTACTCTAGTATAATAGGCTAAGGAACTAAAGATTCTTATGTTACTAAGATTAGGGGGTTTATTATATCTTAGTTTAAAAGGGGATTTATAGTTTAGAGACGAATGCGGCGTTCTATTATATAGATAAATAGCTGCTTCTAAGGCCTCGCCCTAGAACGTTTTAGGAAGTCCCGATTCTAGTAATAAAGCACGTACTTTAGCTAATAGCGTCCTATTAGGTCGTTCTATAAGCCTATTTTGTTCGGGGTTATAGGGGCTACTTAGTTCGTATTTTATTCCACTATTTCTAAGTAGCGTTTCTAGCTTAGAACTAATAAGTTCCTTAGCATTATCGCTTTTTAAAACCTTTATTCTAGGACGTTTATTACTAGAATTTAAGTCGGAATTTTTAGCATATAATTTAAAGTCTCTAAAATAGGAGAAAGCTTTAGATTTTCTAGAAATAAGATTCGCCTCTATATATCGAGAATAGTTATCGATAAAACTAATAAAGTAACGATACCCTTTATTAGTAGGAGGTTCTATAGAACCGCAGATATCGCAGCTTATTTTATCTAGAAAACCCTTAGCTTTCTCTATTATAGCGCGACTTATTTTACGAGTATGTTTACTAGAAATGCATACCTCGCATATAGGGCTTATATTAATTAATTTATCGGCGATACCCTCTAGTTTCTTAAGGGTATTATCGCCTATATGCCCTAGTCTTTTATGCTAAATATCGGCGTCGCTTTTAGACTCTATTACTAGTGCCTCTTTCTTTACTTCCTCTATAGTATAGGGAATAGAAATATTTAACTTATAGAGAGACTTATTAAGTAGTGCTTTAGTTAATAAGTCGTTTCTAGAGTTAAATAACTCTATAACACCGTTATTAAGTCGAGCGTAAACCCTACGGTTATCTAGTTGCGATAACGAGACTAGATTAAGTCTAAACTCGGGTATATAGAGACAGTTAGTTAGAATAGCGACTCTTTTTGTATCGCTAAACTAAATTCTAACGTCTCCTACCCTATAGGATAGTACTTTTCCGGCGTTTCCCTATCTAATAGTAGTAGTTTTATTAGTAAAAGTCGTAAAATACAACTTATTACTAATAATATGTCGGCTAGCACCTAAATCTAGTACCTATTCTTAATTTTGGTCTAGGGTAGCCTAAGCTTCTTCTAGAGCAGAGTTTCTAGAATTTCTAGAGTATAGAATATTTAATTCTAACTCTAGTGTTTCTATATAGTTTTCTAGAGGATTCTCGGCTGTTTCTAGAGTAGAATTTCTAGAATTTCTAGAATATAGGGTACTAGAATTAGAATAGAGATTACTAGATTCGCTAGAATAGAGGGTATCTGCCTCTTGTTCTAGTATTTCTAGGTTATCTCTTTGATTTTCTAAAGAAGTATCTTCTTCTAGAGGATAGTCGATTATAGCGCCTTTTTTAATAGGGAAATAGAGGTTATTTCCCTCTTCTTCTATAGCGCAAAGTACGTCGACTTCCTCTCCCTCTATATTAGTAATAAGAATAGGTTCCTTATTACTAGAGTTAGGGCTAGAATCTCTATTACGCTACTACTGCGGTTGTAAATTAGGGTGCTTATTATAGCATTTCTCTTCTATATATCCTTCCTTTTTGCAATAGGAGTAGTATTTAGAAGAGTCTCTAGGGGTCCTTTTATTTAGTCGTTTAGGACCCTTAGATTTATGCTTATTAGTAGCCTTACTACTACTATTATTCTTTAAGAATCTAGAGTATAATGCTATTTCTTTAGTATTATACCTTCTAGATTCGTCTAGAATATTAGAGAAAAGATTCTCTAGCGTAAAAGCATCCTCGTTACTTCTAAGACTTTATATAATAGAAGTAATAAACGAGTTGTAGTCGTCGTTTAGGTTATTTAGAGTCTAAGCAATAATTAGTTACTTAGGTAACTCTATACCCTTTGCCTTTAATTAATTATAGAGGCGACGTAGATAGTTAATATATAACTCTATAGAACCTAAGGATTCTAAGGTAGTTTAAAATAGCTCTTTATAAAGTAGGAATTTAGAATTAAATCCTTTAGGGGAATATAATTCCGCGAGTATATTCTAAGCCTCCTTAGCCGTTACTTTATTAGAGATTTAAAGTAACGGGCCGTCCTCTACTCCTAGCCTAATAGCTATAAGGGCTTTAGCTATAATAGAGGGTTCTAGATCGTTATTATCTAGAGCCTCTATATAGCCCTTTTTAGTTAGGTAGGAACGCATTCTTAAGGACTAGATCTCGTAGTTTTCTTATCCTTTAAGACGCGCAAAAGTAAAGGATTTATCGCTTAAAGACATCCTTATATCTCTAGATAGATAAAAGGTCGTCTTTTATCTAGAGAGAGAAGCGCGGCTAGTAGCTTACTTTCTTAGTCGCCCCTTAATTTTAGCGTTCGCCGTCTATACCCTTTAGTTATGCTGCTTACTAGGAGGTCCGGCTAGTATAACAGTTTTTATAACTTCTAGTACTCTTATTAATCCTAGTTTCCTAGGTAAGAGGCAGCAGGGACTTTGCGGGCTACGGGCTCTTTAGATTAGTAACCGAGTTCTAGATATATAGATCGCGTATTTAGCGTCTTATAGACGTAAAAATCGTAGAAATCCGTTAAGTAATCGTCGAGATATCGTCGTTTTTAGTTAGAGTGTCTTATTTTCTAGAGAGAGAGAGTCGTATTATCTCTAGAATCTTCTAGGCCTTTCGCTAGGCCGGGCTTATAACCTTTTAGATTTATAATATCGCGGAAGTATAGCGCTAGAAGCGTAGATAATATAGGAGAGTAGAGGGTAGAGTATAGAGAGTAAAGTAGAGTAAAGAGTAGTAAAGAGTAGAAAGCTTTCTTGCTTGCTTAGTCGACTATCCTATACGCTATAGGCCTTCTTATATACTCTACTATCGCGTACTAGAAGGTTCTATATATACGTAATCGTATATAAGCACTAGGTAACTCTAGGACTAGTAGAGAACCTCTTAGAACTAGATAGAATATTAATTACAAATTAATATTCTACGTAGGTTCTCTAGGTTTCTAGGCTTATATTCTAGAACTATACCCTAGCTAAGGGCTTGCGTAGCTAGTCTAGAGGTTTCTAGAATAGTCTAGAAGTTTCTAGACAACTCTAGAAAGTGCTAGGGTAGGTTACGTAACTAGGTTACGTAACTTAGTTATATAACTACGGGGGTTACGTAAATAGCTAGGTTACGTAACTAGGTTACGTAACTATTAGGTTATATAAACGGCAGGGTTACCCCTATAGTAGACCCCCCTAGTTACTTTCCTAATTAGGAAGGTATATCTCTAGGCAAGCTAAGCTTACGTATTCTAAGAATAACTAGGAAATCCCCTTTAGATTATAAGAAGTAATAGAGTAAGGAAGCTTCTTACTATACTAAGGTAGTAGAAGAAGGAATATAGAATTTCCTTCTATATAACTAAAGCCTATAACTCTATCTAGAATAGAGTAGTTAAGAGGTTAATTTAAACCTTTAAAGATTATAGAAAAGTAATACTAGAAGATACTTCTATACCTATTAAATTCTAGCTAAAAGCCTTAGTAGCTTAGATAGTTATTAGAAATTCTCTTCCTAATAGCCTAGAAATTAATAGATTTAAAGTATTACTTAAGGAAGCCTTTATAGGCATTTAGCCCTTAGTATTATACTTTAGAGTTTAGGGTTACAAAGTAGTAATCTATATAGATCCTAAGTCCTAGCTAGCTAAGATAAGATTAGATAAGCTAATAAATAAAAGTAAAGATACTATATTTATTAGATATATCCCTAATACTATTAAAGTATATCTCTTCTAGAAGCTTAGTATTAGAGCTATTAAAGCCTATAGTACTACGACTTAGTTTAAGTATAAGAAAGAAGGAGATATAGAGCTAAATAATCCTAACTTTAATTAAGCTAGTAGTATACCTATTAGAAACCTAGTTAGTCGACCTCTAAAGAAGCTTATAGTAGCTATACTACCTATAGCTACTCTACCTATAGCTATAGTAACTAAACCTATAAGTCCTAGCTAAATACTCTTTATATAGTTACTATTTTTACTAAAGAATAAGAAGAAGTACTAGAAGATAAAGGATCTAGAAGAAGAAAACTCTAAGAATACTAATACTAGAGAAGGAGTATAGATAAAAGCCTTAGCTAATCTATATATAATAATAACTAAACTATCTAGTTTAGTTTAATTATTACGTAATATCTAGTAGAACTTACTAAGTAAACTAGCTAGTTTAGTTAGGTCTAGTCGTTACGTAATAAGAACTCCTAGCTATTACGTAACGTATATAATAATCTTATATCTCTACTCTTCTTAAATATTATATAGTAGAACCTATAGAGATATAGGAATTATAGAGGAACTAGAACTAGACCTATAGTTAGAAAAGAAGGAAATCTATTTTAAATAAAGGACTAGGCCTAGAGCTAAAGCTTATAGTATAGTAATAAAATAAGTACTTTAAAAGGAATAGAAAGAATATAAATAAAAGAAAGAGCTAAGTACTAAGTATTATAGGGCATTCCTTAGCTAAGTCTAAGGCTAAGAGTAGAAGTAGATTTAAGAAGCTCTATTAGAGGTCTAAGAGTCTATATCTATAGTAATTACCTCTTATATCTCTATATAAATAAGAAGTACCTATTCTAAAGTCCTATAAAAAGGTAATTTAGGACCCTAAATAGAGATATATATAGGAAGATATAGTTTAAAAGGAGCTAACTATATTAAGAAGTAATAATACCTAAATAAAGGTTATTCCCCTAAAGGAAGTAAACCTTATAATATCTAAATAAGTATTTAATATAAAGAGATTAATTAGTAGAGCTATTAAGAAGTTTAAAGTAAGACTAGTTATAAAAGGTTTCTCCTAAAAATTTAGAGTTAACTTCTAAGAAACCTTTATACTAATAGTAAGGCATAATACCCTAAGGGTATTTATAGCTATAATTTATAAAAAGGACCTAGAACTTTACTAAGTAAATATAAATAATATATTTACTAAGAGTACTTTATAGAAGGAGATTATTATAATCCTACTAGTAGGAGTTAAGGTTCCTCCTAATATAGTTCTATAGATCCTAAGAAGCTTATATAAACTAAAGTAAGTAGTAAGAGACTAAAATAAACTCTATATCTTAAAGTTAAAATAGATTAGGTTTATATAATTAGAAGTTCTTAGAATACGTAAGCTTAGCTTACCTAGAGATATACCTTCCTAATTAGGAAAGTAACTAGGGGGGTCTACTATAGGGGTAACCCTGCCGTTTGTATAACCTAATAGTTACGTAACCTAGTTACGTAACCTAGCTATCTACGTAACCCCTAAAGTTATATAACTAAGTTACGTAACCCGGCTACGTAACCTGCCCTAGCACTTTCTAGAGTTGTCTAGAAACTTCTAGACTATTCTAGGAACCTCTAGACTAGCTACGCAAGCTCCTAGCTAGGGTATAGTTCTAGAATATAAGCCTAGAAACCTAGAGAACCTACGTAGAATATTAATTTGTAATTAATATTCTATCTAGTTCTAAGAGGTTCTCTACTAGTCCTAGAGTTACCTAGTGCTTATATACGATTACGCATATATAGAACCTTCTAGTACGCGATAGCAGAGTATATAAGAAGGCCTATAGCGTATAGGATAGTCGACTAAGCAAGCAAGAAAGCTTTCTACTCTTTACTACTCTTTACTCTACTTTACTCTCTATACTCTACCCTCTACCCTCCTATATTATCTACGCTTCTAGCGCTATACTTCCGCGATATTATAAATCTAAAAGGTTATAAGCCCGGCCTAGCGAAAGGCCTAGAAGATTCTAGAGATAATACGACTCTCTCTCTCTAGAAAACAAGATACTCTAACTAAAAACGACGATATCTCGACGATTACTCGACGGATTATTAAAAACCTTTTTAAAGGGTTACGGTAGAAGAGTAGGTATAACGCGCAGTAGAAGTAGAGGCGATAAGTAGGAACTAACCGAGTTAATTATATTAGTTTGTTATAGTATAAATCTTACTTCTAAGATAGGTATTAGCTAAGTTATATAACCTAGGTTACCTAATCCTAATCCCTAAAGTGTCTCTTAGAATATCTAACTAGACTATACTTCCTAATACTCCTACTTAGACTAGATAGTCTTCTGCTTGCATTTAAAACTAATTCCTAGATTCTAATTACTTATTAAGTATAGTAAGCTACTTCTCCTATAGTGCAACTCCTAGGCTTAGTATAATCTAGATCTCCTGCTTCTTATACAAAGTAGTAAGAAATAGATTTTTCTTTTGCCTCTCTAAGGTCTAGAGTTTAATCTATAGTTAGGGCAGGAATCTTTTGCCCTTCCTTATATAAGTTAGAGTTATCTTATAAACTCCTAGAACTATAGCTTATTCTTTAGTTTAGTTAGGCTATTAGTAACTATCTCTTTTATTAGAATATATTTTACTATAACCTTCCTTTGCTACTAGAGATATCTAATATAGTTATATATAATATTAATATATTTAGATCTCTTATAGGTATATGCATCCTTAATAAGGGTTATAGCTGCCTAATTATCCTCTATAATTTTTACTAGCCTTAGCTCTTTTACTTTATTAGGATAGGCTTTAATAGTTAGCTAAAATAGGCATTCTCCTACTAACCTTACGTAGTCTATCTCTCTTAAGAGTACTACTAAGAATTAAGACTGCTTTGCATATGCATTTATAGCTATATACTTAGCTTCTATTATTAATATTGCAATAGACTTTTGCTTTCTACTTATCTAAGAAACTAGAGCTCTATAAAGGAAGAAGATGCTTCTAAGGATTAAGACTCTATCTGCCTTATCTATTATATAGTTAGAGTCTAAATATCTTATTAGCTTTCCTCCTTCTCTCCTAAATATTAACCCTAAGTCTTAGGATAATCTTAGGTACCTTACTAGTTTCTTTAGAGCTTGCAAGTATCTCCTAGCTAGGTCTAAAATATATAAGCTTAGCCTACTAAGAGAGAAAGTAATGTCTAGTTTTATTATAACTATAGGCTATATCTAGGTACTAGTTTAACTTTAGTACTCTATCTTATTTCCTCTCTTATTATATAAGTCTGTTAGTTTTAGACTATTATAACTATCTATTAGGGAGAGAGTTAGGTTAGCTATCTCCTTAGTTATTTCTAGCTTTATAAGGTTCTTCTAGATAAAGTATTCCTAATTAAGCTTTAAAGTTCTAGCTTATCTATCTCTTATTAACCTTATTCTAAGGATCTTCTCTAGTTCTCTAAGATCTTTAATCTTAAATACCTTGCCTAGCTATTCCTTAAACTAAAGTATATCTTCTAGCTTTAGTGCTATAATTAGAATATTATCTATATAGGCTAGGATTAGAATGTTCCTTTCCTAGTAGATAAGAAGGTATAGGTCTACTTCTAATTATATAAACCTAATTTGTTTTAACTTTAAGATATAGAGTTTGTTCTAGTCTCTTACTACTTGCTTAAGTCTATATAAGCTTCTTAGGATTTTTAGGACTATATTAGGTAGAATCTTAACTCCTAGTAGTAGAATTATAAAGATTTCTTCTTAGAGTTTGCTCTTAGTAAATGCATTGTTTATATCTACTTAGTAAAGTTCTAGGTCCTTTTTATAAACTATAGCTATAAATACCCTTAGGGTATTATACCTAACTATTAGTATAAAGGTTTTCTAGAAGTTAACTCTAAATTTCTAAGAGAAACCTCTTATAACTAGTCTTGCTTTAAACTTTTTAATAGCTCTATTAATTAATCTCTTTATATTAAATACCTATTTAGATATTATAAGGTTTGCTCCCTTTAGAGGAATAACCTCTATCTAGGTATTATTGCTTCTTAATATAGTTAGCTCCTTCTAGACTATATCTTCTTATATATATCCCTATTTAGGGTCCTAAATTGCCTCCTTATAGGACTTTAGAATAGGTACCTCTTATCTCTATATAGAGACTTAAGAGGTAAGTACTATAAATATAGACTTTTAGACCTCTAATAGGGCCTCTTAGATCTACTCCTAATCTTAGCCTTAGACTTAGCTAAGGAATACTCTATAGTGCTTTATACTTAGCTCCTCCTTCTATCCCTATTCTCTCTATCTCTTCTAAAGTACTTGTCTTATAACTATACTATAAGCTTTTAGCTCTAGAACTAGTCCTTTATCTAAGATAGATCTTCTTCTCTTTTAGCCGTAGGTCTAGTCTTAGTCTCCCTTCTAGTCCTTATTTTCCCTTAGGTTCTGCTCTATAGTATTTAGAGTAAGTATAGATATACCTACGTTACGTAATAGGCAAACTAAACTAGCTAGTTTAGTTAGATTACGTAACCGCTAAACTAAACTAGGTAGTTTAGTTACTACCTACGGTCTATTTCTAATCTTAGTATTCGTATACCTAAGGTTTTCTTCTTCTAGATCCTCTATCCTCTAGTACTCCTTCTTATCCTTTAGTAGAGGTAGTAACTATATAAAGAGTATCTAGCTAAGACCTATAGGTTTAGTTGCTATAGCTATAGGTATAGTAGTTATAGGAGGTGCAACTGCTATTAGCTTCTTTAGAGGTCTGCTAACTAAGTTTCTAATAGGTGCATTACTTACTTAGTTAAGCTTAGGAACATTTAGCTCTATATCTCCTCCTTTCTTATACTTAAACTATATTGCAGTGCTATAGGCTTTAATAGCCCTTATATTAGGCTTCTAGAAGAGCTATATTTTAGTAGTATTAGGAACATATCTAATAAATATAGCATCCTTGCCTCTATTTATTAGTTTGTCTAACCTTATCCTAGCTAGGTAGGACTTAGGGTCTATATAGACTACTACTTTATAACCCTAAACTCTAAAGTATAATACTAAGGGTTAGATGCCTAAAAAGGCCTCCTTAGGTAAAACCTTAAAACTATTAATTTCTAGGCTATTAGAAAGAGAATTCCTAATAACTATATAGGCTACTAAGGCCTCTAGCTAGAATTTAATAAGTATATAAGCATCTTCTAGCATCGCTCTTATATAATCTTTAGAGGTTTAGATTAACCTCTTAACTACTTTATTCTAGATAGAGTTATATGCTTTAGTAGTATAGAAGGAAATTCTATATTCCTTCTTCTACTATTTTAGTATAGTAAGAAGCTCTCTTGCCCTATTACTCCTTATAACCTAGAGGGGATTTCCTAATTATAGCTTAGCCTTTACCTTCTAGTATCTAAGGATACTTAGTATATCTTCTCTAGACTTTATTAGGAAAGTCTATTTCTTCCTTAAGAAGTTATTAATAACCTTAAGCTACTATTTATATCTTAGTCTTAAGATAAGTAAAGGGCTATAGATATTAATAGAAACTAGAGAAAACCTTTAGGGTTTCTTCTTAGTTTCTTTCCCTCTATATTTCTTTATCTTTACTAAGGAATATACCCTATATAGCTAGTATTCCTTTAGAATAGGAATCTAAGCCTTTAAGTTAGAGACCTTATATAGGTTTCTAAGAAGACCCTTTCTAAAGTATATAAGTCTTCTATACTAGAGCTTCTACTATTCTTAGGATTTCTCTTAGGCTTTAAAAGCATAAGCTTTATTCTCTAAATTCTAATTAAGGCATAGTATTATAAGTTTCTATAAGGCCTTATTAATCTCCTTAATAAATAGTACTCCTCCTAATAGTTTTATCTAGATAACTAGTTTCCTAGATAATAAAATAAGTATAAATTTTAGTAGTTAAATACTATACTACTAGCTAAATTAGCTCTAAGAAATAAGATTAACTCCTAAGCTAGGTATAAAAAGGATATCCTTAAGTATAATCTGTTTTCCTCTTCTCCTACTTATTACTACGTCTCCTATATATATAGCTATTAAATAGCTACTACCGACCTTAATCTACTTTTTCCTCTAAAGAGGTTTTAGTTCTCTAAAAAGTAGTTCCTAGTTAGTTATATATAATAAAGCGCAAGAGTTAAGCAGCTATTTTAATAGCATATACTTGCCTTTTGCTTCTATAGTTAAGTATATAATCTTATCTATATTATTATCCTCTAATAGGGATTAAGATATCTTAGATATTACTAAAGGTTCTATATCTTCTTAGGTAGTATAAGCCTTTTTAGAAAACTTCCTTAAGCTTTGTCTTTTCTTAAGAGATTAGACTTTTAGGTTAAGTTTCTTTACTATTTCTTTTAATATTTCCTTATCTAGTAAGGATCTCTTCCTAAAGCTACTCTCTCTAGGTAGTATTCTTCTCTTTTCTACCTTATCGCTCTATCTCGGGTTAATAGTTCTCTTAGCTTTATTAAGGTATAGATATTTAGTAACGCCTCTAAAATGCTCTTAATTATAGAGGTAGCATTTTAGTCTTATACCTTATATCCCTTTTCTCTTAGTAAATATTACTATTTCTTAGAACTAGTTTAGTCTAGCTTTATATAATTCTAGTAGCTATAGTATACTCTTATATAATATAGACTACTAGGTAAGGATAGTATCCTTTATGCTTTAGTACGCCTTAAGCAAGCTATTAAGGAGATGCTTAAGTCTCCTCTTTAGCTCCTTATAGTATGCCTTCTAAGGGTCTACCTCTATAATCCTTCTAGCTATACTAGCTAGTTAGACCTATGCCTTTCTAATTATTATGTCCTCTATTATCTAGAAGTTTATAAACTCCTAAATATATACTATTATATATATAGTATATACCTTGCTATACTTAGCTCTTATCTTTTCTTATATCTTTAAGGCTTGTCTCTCCTTAATAGTCTCCTCCTAATTATCTTCTAATAGGCAGATTATTATCTTATATCTAGTAGTAGTATTAGCCTTAACCTATTCCGAGTTACTTCTTAAGTGCCTTAAGCTAAGCACTAATAGTAATAACTCTATAGAAGACTCTAGTATAGTCTCTAAGATAATCTAAAATATATCTTTTAATTTAAGGTAGTCCTATAGTAGGCTAAACTATTATCTCTAGTTTTCTTTATATAGTACTAGTATAGCCCTTCTCTTGCTAATTCTACTTGCTAAATCTATTTCTATAAAGTTAAATAAACAAACCTAACTTTAGAAAACATAAGCTCTTTTAATCTAATAGCAGTTTCTAGATAGCTACTTTCCTTTATTACTAAGACTCTTCTCTCTTAGCTAAGGTATCTAAGGACTCTTCTCTCTTAAGAGAGTTAGTTAGGTTCTTAGGTAGAGAACCTCTAGAAGATCTACTTTCTTAAAAGGGCATTACTAGCTAGTTCTAAGGTATTAGTAGTACTAAGTGCTTAGGCCTAGTCTTATCCTTTTAGGTACTATAGCCTAAGGCTAACTCTTTCCTTTTTATACTCGTCTAATCTTAAGTATGCCTTACTAGGCTTTTCTCTATCTTATCTGCCCTTTAGGGACGTTTAGTATATAGCTAAGATTATCTAAAGCTTCTTAGTAGTATAGATAGGATATACCTCTAGTCTCCTATATGCTCTTTTCCTACTTCTCTATCTAGTTAATACTATAGGTCCTGCAAGAGGTAAAACGTATTACTTTAAGGATAAGAAGGCTAACTCTTACTACCTAGGGCCTCTTTATAAACCCGGGCTTATAACCTATTAAAAGACCTTTTTAAAGGGTTATAGTAGAAGGGTAGGTATAACGCGTAGTAGAAGTAGAGGCGATAAGTAGGAACTAACTAAGTTAATTGTATTAGTTTATTATAGTATAAATCTTACTCCTAAGATAGGCATTAGCTAAGTTATATAACCTAGGTTACCTAATCCTAATCCCTAAAGTATCTCTTAGAATGTCTAACTAGACTATACTTCCTAATACGGATTTCTATAATCTTTACGTCTATAAGACGCTAAATACGCGATCTATCTACCGACAACCCGGTTACTAATCTAGAGAGCCCGTAGCCTATAAAGTCCCTACTGCCTCTTACCTAGGAAACTAGAATTAATAAGAGTACTAGAAGTTATAAAAACTATTATACTAGCCGGACCTCCTAGTAAGCAGCATAACTAAAGGGTATAGACGGCGAACGCTAAAATTAAGGGGCGACTAAGAAAGTAAGCTACTAGCCGCGCTTCTCTCTCTAGATAAAAGACGACCTTTTATCTATCTAGAGATATAAGGATGTCTTTAAGCGATAAATCCTTTACTTTTGCGCGTCTTAAAGGATAAGAAAACTACGAGATCTAGTCCTTAAGAATGCGTTCCTACCTAACTAAAAAGGGCTATATAGAGGCTCTAGATAACGACGATCTAGAACCCTCTATTATAGCTAAAGCCCTTATAGCTATTAGGCTAGGAGTAGAGGACGGCCCGTTACTTTAAATCTCTAATAAAGTAACGGCTAAGGAGGCTTAGAATATACTCGCGGAATTATATTCCCCTAAAGGATTTAATTCTAAATTCCTACTTTATAAAGAGCTATTTTAAACTACCTTAGAATCCTTAGGTTCTATAGAGTTATATATTAACTATCTACGTCGCCTCTATAATTAATTAAAGGCAAAGGGTATAGAGTTACCTAAGTAACTAATTATTGCTTAGACTCTAAATAACCTAAACGACGACTATAACTCGTTTATTACTTCTATTATATAAAGTCTTAGAAGTAACGAGGATACTTTTACGCTAGAGAATCTTTTCTCTAATATTCTAGACGAATCTAGAAGGTATAATACTAAAGAAATAGCATTATACTCTAGATTCTTAAAGAATAATAGTAGTAGTAAGGCTACTAATAAGCATAAATCTAAGGGTCCTAAACGACTAAATAAAAGGACCCCTAGACACTCTTCTAAATACTACTCCTATTGCAAAAAGGAAGGATATATAGAAGAGAAATGCTATAATAAGCACCCTAATTTACAACCGCAGTAGTAGCGTAATAGAGATTCTAGCCCTAACTCTAGTAATAAGGAACCTATTCTTATTACTAATATAGAGGAAGAGGAAGTCGACGTACTTTATACTATAGAAGAAGAGGGAAATAACCTCTATTTCCCTATTAAAAAAGGCGCTATAGTCGACTATCCTCTAGAAGAAGATACTTCTCTAGAAAATTAAAGAGATAACCTAGAAATACTAGAATAAGAGGCAGATATCCTCTATTCTAGCGAATCTAGTAATCTCTATTCTAATTCTAGTACTCTATATTCTAGAAACTCTAGAAATTCTACTCTAGAAACAGCCGAGACTCCTCTAGAAAATTAAAAAGAAGATCTAGAAACACTAGAGTTAGAATTAAATATTCTATACTCTAGAAATTCTAGAAACTCTACTCTAGAGGAATCCTAGGCTACCCTAGACTAAAATTAAGAATAGGTACTAGATTTAGGTGCTAGCCGATATATTATTAGTAATAAGTTATATTTTACGACTTTTACTAATAAAAGTACTACTATAAGATAGGGAAACGCTAGAAAAGTACTATCCTATAGGGTAGGAGACGTTAGAATTTAGTTTAGCGATATAAACAGAGTCGCTATTCTAACTAACTATCTCTATATACCCGAGTTTAGACTAAATCTAGTCTTATTATCGCAACTAGATAACTATAGGGTTTACGCTCGACTTAATAACGGTATTATAGAGTTATTTAACTCTAGAAACGACTTATTAACTAAAGCACTACTTAATAAGTCTCTTTATAAGTTAAATATTTCTATTCCCTATACTATAGAGGAAGTAAAGGAAGAGGCACTAGTAATAGAGTCTAAAAGCGACGCCGATATTTAGCATAAAAGACTAGGGCATATAGGCGATAATACTCTTAAGAAACTAGAGGGTATCGCCGATAAATTAATTAATATAAGCCCTATATGCGAGGTATGCATTTCTAGTAAATATACTTATAAAATAAGTCGCGCTATAATAGAGAAAGCTAAGGGTTTTCTAGATAAAATAAGCTGCGATATCTGCGGTCCTATAGAACCTCCTACTAATAAAGGGTATCGTTACTTTATTAGTTTTATCGATAACTATTCTCGATATATAGAGGCGAATCTTATTTCTAGAAAATCTAAAGCTTTCTCCTGTTTTAGAGACTTTAAATTACGTACTAAAAATTCCGACTCGAATTCTAGTAATAAACGTCCTAGAATAAAAGTTTTAAAAAGCGATAATGCTAAGGAACTTATTAGTTCTAAGCTAGAAACGCTACTTAGAAATAGTAGAATAAAATACGAACTAAGTAGCCCCTATAACCCCGAATAAAATAGGCTTATAGAACGACCTAATAGGACGCTATTAGCTAAAGTACGTGCTTTATTACTAGAATCGGGACTTTCTAAAACGTTCTAGGGCGAGGCCTTAGAAGCAGCTATTTATCTATATAATAGAACGCCGCATTCGTCTCTAAACTATAAATCCCCTTTTAAATTAAGATATAACAAACCCCCTAATCTTAGTAACATAAGAATCTTTAGTTCCTTAGCCTATTATACTAGAGTAAAAGCTAAGAAACTAGATAATAGAGCTAAGAAAGCGATTCTTATAGGATATAGCGACTCTAATATCTATAAACTATATAATTTAGAGTCTAGAAAAGTAGTTTAGGCATATAACGTTACTATACTAGAAGGACAGTTCTATAAATCTCCTAGAGATAATAATATAACTCTAGAATTATCTCTAGAATTAACTATCTCTTTTAAAAATTCTAGAGAAAGCTCGGACCTTTCTAGAAAAAGCATAGACCTTTCTAGAACTTCTAGAGATAGGTATTAAAACGACCTAGAATCTCGCGATAATTTACTAGATACTATCGTAGATACTAATAAAGATAATAACTCTAGAAATTCTAGAATTACTCTAGAAGAGGATAAGCTAGTAGACGATTTAGAACCGATTTCTAGAGTGCCTAAAACTACTATAGGGGATGTTACCTCTTCTCGTCCTACTAGGACTCTAGTAGACGATAGTTTAGAGGACGAATTAAGCCTCTATGCCCTATTAGCTAGTAATAATAGCGACGACCCTACTAGTTATTCCGAGGCTGTTAACAGCCCTAATAAGGACGAATAGTATATATCTATGCTCTCGGAAATTAACGACTTAAATAAGCTAAATACTTAGGAATTAGTCGAGCTTCCTAAGGGCCGTACTGCTATTAAAGGCAGGTAGGTTTATAAAACTAAAAGAGACCCTTATAGCAAGCTTATTAAGTTTAAAAGTAGGTAGGTAGCTAAGGGTTTTAAATAGGTACTAGGCCTAGATTACGACGATACGTTTAGTAATATATATCGGCCGGAAACCTAGCGATCTCTATTCTATATAGCGGCGTATAAGGACTAGGAAATCGAGCAAATAGACGTAAAACTCGCTTTTCCTAATAGTCCTATAGATAAAGAAATATACGTCGAATAGCCTACTAGTTTTATAGTAAAAGGGCAGGAACACAAAGTCTGTCGACTAAATACTACCCTTTATAGCTTAAAACAAGCTAGTAGGCAATACTACCTACATTTAAAATCTATACTAGCTAAATATAACTTCTATCCTTTACTTAAGGATAGCGCTGCTTTCCTTAATAAGAATACTAGCGTATATATAATATATTACGTAGATAATATATTAATATTTAGTCCTACTCTTAATCTAGCTAAAGAGTTTAAGAGTAATCTCTCTAAGAATCTAGAAATTAGCGATTTAGGCTTTGTTCGACACTATCTAGGTATAGAAGTATCTAGAGATAGGCCTAATAAAGTAATAACTCTAAGTTAAAAGGGTTACTTACTTAAGATCTTAGAGAAATATAATAAAAAAGGACTAAATCCTGTCTCTACACCTGTAGAATAGGGTATATAACTAGAAAAGGCTAAAATATAAGCTAATCTAGACGATATAAAGACTTTCTAATAACAAGTAGGAGCCCTTATATATCTAGCTACTAAAACTAGGCTAGATATAGCCTACGCTGTCGGCTAGGTAGCTAAATATATGTCTAACCCCGACCCTACGCATTTTAAAGCCCTAGATAGGATCTAGAAATATTTAAACGATCCTAACTATCTAGATAAAGCGCTAGTATATATAGCGCAATCTGCACCCCTATTAATAGGCTATAGCGATGCAGATTAGGGGGGTAACTATACTATGCGTAAATCTACGATAGGTTACGTATTTTTATTAAATAAAAGGGCACCTATTAGTTAGCGTTCTGTATTATAAAAATCCGTAGCTCTCTCTAGCTATAAAGCTAAATATATAGCCTTAAAAGAGGCTACTAAAGAGGCTATATTCCTTAAAGAATTACTTAAGGAACTAAAGCTAGAAGATAGGGCAATTACGGTCTATACTAATAGTAATTCGGCTATAGAATTAGCTAATAACCCCGAGCACTACGCTAAAACAAAGCATATAGATATATAATATTACTTCGTACGCGATATAATATATAAAGGGCTTATAGAGCTAGTTTAGATCTCTACTAAAAAGCAAGTAGCAGATATCCTTACTAAAGCTCTAGAACGAGGTCTCTATAATAATCTAAGAGACTATTTACTATAAGGTGCATAAATCGGGAGATATATTAGCATATAGGCTTAATAAAGCCTTAAAATATATTAAAAATTAAAGAAAACGAAAATTCTAGAAGTTAGAGTTAACTCTAGAAAAGACTCTTAAGAATATCTAAGAGTTCCTGCTCTGCTCGCGATTACTAGATAAGAAGGTACTTAAATTAGCACTAGATACGGCTAAAAATATATAAGAGTAATAGCTATATATGCATTAATTACTCTCTAGTCTATAGCTTATCGCCTATTGCTATTTTTAGCGTTATAGGGACGCCTATATACGCATTAAAAATAGTATTAATAGGACATTAAGTATTAATAGACTATATAAATTATCTAGAGGAAGCCTAGCTACTCTAGAAACTCCTATAGCCTTAATATATAACCTAATATAGGTTATACGCGGCCGCGAATAATAATAGGTATTAATAGGAGATAAATATAGCCGTAAAAAGGACATTAAAGAATAAGAGGTTCTAGACAAGCTAACCTTAGGAGGGCGTCTTAGAATACGTAAGCTTAGCTTGCCTAGAGACATACCTTTCTAATTAGAAAAGTAACTAGGGGGGTCTACTATAGGGGTGACCCTGCCGTTTGTGTGACCTAACAGTCACGTGACCTAGTTACGTGACCTAGCTATTTACGTAACCCCCGTAGTTATATAACCAAGTTACGTAACCCGGTTACGTAACCTACCCTAGCACTTTCTAGAGTTGTCTAGAAACTTCTAGACTATTCTAGGAACCTCTAGACTAACCCCTAGCTAGGGTATAGTTCTAGAACATAAGTCTAGAAACCTAGAGAACCTACGTAGAATATTGATTTGTAATTAATATTCTATCTAGTTCTAAGAGGTTCTCTACTAGTCCTAGAGTTACCTAGTGCTTATATACGATTACGCGTATATAGAACCTTCTAGTACGCGATAGCAGAGTATATAAGAAGGCCTATAGCGCATAGGATAGTCGACTAAGCAAGCAAGAAAGCTTTCTACTCTTTACTACTCTTTACTCTACTTTACTCTCTATACTCTACCCTCTACCCTCCTATATTATCTACGCTTCTAGCGCTATACTTCCGCGATATTACAAATCTAAAAGAAGTAGACCTATACCTTCTTATTTACTAGGAAAGGAATATTCTAATCCTAACCTATATAGATAATATTCTAATTATAGTACTAAAGCTAGAAAATATACTTTAGTTTAAGGAATAGCTAGTTAAGGTATTGAAGATTAAGGATCTTAGAGAACTAGAGAAAATTCTTAGGATAAAGTTAATAAGAGATAGATAAGCTAGAACTTTAAAGCTTAATTAAGAATACTTTATCTAGGAGAACCTTATAAAGGTAGGATAACTAAGGAGATAGCTAATCCTACTTTCTTACTAATAAATAGTTATAAGAGCCTAAGACTAATAGGCTTATATAATAAGAGAGGGAATAAGATAGAGTACTAAAGTTAAACTAGTACCTAGATATAGCCTATAGTTATAATAAGACTAGATATTACTTTCTCTCTTAGAAGGCTAAGCTTATATATCTTAGACCTAGCTAAGAGATATATATAAGCTCTAAAGAAACTAGTAAGGTACTTAAGATTATCCTAAGACTTAGGATTAATATTTAGGAGGAATAGAGGGAATACTAATAGAGTATTTAGACTCTAACTATATAATAGATAAAGTAGATAGAGTCTTAATCCTTAGAAGTATCTTCTTCCTCTATAGAGCCTTAGTTTCTTAAATAAGTAGGAAGCAAAAGTCTATTATAATATTAATAATAGAAGCTAAGTATATAGCTATAAATATATTTTATATATATATATATATAAAGCAATCTTAATTCTTAGTAGTACTCTTAAGAGAAATAGACTATATAGAGTTAGTAGGAGAATACCTATTCTAGCTAACTATTAAAGCCTATCCTAATATAGTAAGAAAGCTAATACTAGTATAGATTATAGAGGATAACTAAGTAGCCTTAATACTTAAAAAGATATATATACTTATAGAAGGTTAAAATATATTAATATTATATATAACTATATTAGATACCTTTAGTAGTAGAGAAAGGTTATAGTAGAATATATTCTAATAAAAGAGATAGTTACTAATAGCCTAACTAAGCTAAAGAATAGGCTATAGTTTTAAGAGTTTATAAGATAACTCTAACTTATATAGGAAAGGCAAAAGATTTATACCCTAACTATAAATAAAACTCTAGGCCTTAGAGAAGTAAAAAGTCTTAGATCGATTCCTACTTTAAGTTATTAAGAAGAGATTAACCGTAGAGATACTAGGCTAAGGAGTTAAACTAAGATAGATTAGATATATAGCTTTAACTATATAATAATAGTACCTAATAACTTCTTATAATTTAGAAATAGATTTAAATATAGGAATATAAGTAGAAGACTATCTAGCCTAAGTAGGAGTATTAGAAAGTATAGTCTAGTTAGATATTCTAAGAGATACTTTAGGATATTATATAATATAGATTATATAATAGTAGGTTATATAACTTAGCTAATAGCCTATCTTAGGAGTAAGATATAACCTATAACTAACTAACTAATATAATTAACTTAGTTAGTTCCTACCTCGCCGCCTCTACTTCTACTATATATTATACCTATCTAATAAGTGCCTATAATATATAAATTTAGTAATATAGGTTATATAATAGTAGGTTATATAACTTAGCTAATAGCCTATCTTAGAAGTAAGATATAACCTATAACTAACTAATATAATTAACTTAGTTAGTTCCTACTTATTGCCTCTACTTCTACTACGTAATAATACCCTCCTATAAGTGCCTATAAGAATATTATTCTTTAAGTAGTATTATTCTAGTGTCTAACCTATTTACTTATACTATTATAAGATCCTTTTATAAATATTCTTTAAGAGCTTAGAACTAGATGCCTAGTACTTCTCTAGTAAAGAAGCTTTTAAGTCTAGATATTACTATATAATTAAAATTAATAGAACTTAAAATTACTAGACTTATAAGACATATATTATAATACTTACGTTTACGAAACGATAGAGAAAGCGATATATATACGAAGACGTTCGGTATATAGTAGCGGCGATAGTAATAGCAATATTAGACGACACTATCTAGTATATCCACGCCTTGCTCCCCTGCGGGCAAGGCTGCTGCTCTCTAGCAAATTGCTCCATTCTACTTACAATCCAGCCAGATTCGACGCCCTTAACCATCTCGCCTAGCTGCGGCCTCTGTGACATTAAACACCTCGAGTCAACGCTTAGGGAATACTGCAAGCAGGTCTTAGACCGCTGGCAAATGTTGCGGCATTCCTCGAGATCCGACACGGGTCCCTGATCATCGTTGCAGTGGTTGTCCCAATTGGCCCTTGACTGCTGGATCCGCGGCAGCAGGTACAAAACATAGATATCGTAATGGTGCAGCACGGCCTGCGGCTCCTGTTGTGACGTCGTCAGCTACAAGCGACATACGGGTACCCGCTTCACCTACGTCAACTTGCGCCATCCAGTCCATTTCCCACTGCCAGAGGTCTTCGACAACGCTCGGAGTTAGGTGGTGGTAGCTCGCAGTCGGAGCACACCACAGCCTGCGTCCGCCTTCGTTGCGAGTCCAATCCACGCTGCCAATGTCATCGCCTTGAAAGATTGGCCATGCATGAGTCAGCCTTGTGCCGGAATCCACCATTGCTTTGCCGAGAACTCCGTCGCCGGCCCAGAAATCATTAACAAACCACTCCCACTCGGTCTGGTGGCCTCTAAACAAGTTGACTACGCTCTCAAGCGCAGGCTTCGAGATCACAAAGCCAGTCCCGCCATGAGCAAATTGAACGTCGCCAATATACATGGGGCCTCCGATGTAGTACGACCGCGTATAATCGAGTGCTGCCAGGTAATTAAGCAGTGTTTGCCAGTGAACAAAAGTGTCAGTTTCGACAAAGATGTACCACTTCTTGTTGGGCCACTCCGACAAAGTCTTGTTCACAATAGGAAGGAACTTCCACTTGTCCAGCCGCCATCCGGGGTTGTCAGTCTTCCCAAACGAACTTCCGACCTTGCTGACTTGGCCGCTTAATTCGTGTGGCTGCAGTGCTCTTCTACCTCCGCCGTTCTGTAGGCGTCGCCACAGCTCAAAGTCAGGATGTAGAGACTTAGTCACCTCATTCACGGACTCTAAGGCGTCAAGAATGTGCTCGTTATGGAAAACCTCTTCGTAATCACTAAAAATGATTTTGTTCGGATAGCAGCGCAGTGTGGTGTTTAGATGTATTGGTAACTTGTGGGCGAGCTCCGTGCCACCCGTCTTCATTACCACTACCGTGTCGTCAGCTCCTGGAAGCCCCAGACACCGGACATCTGCAGAGGCTTGGTGATGATTATAATGATAACGATGATGGTTATGCGAGCCTTTGTTTTCTTGTGTAGTCGGTAATGCTATTCGGCCCACGGCAGAGATCGATAGCGGAGGCCAGTGCCCCTTCCAGAACAAATACACCACCGTACACAGGATAGTGGCAAGCAGATACAACAGTTTCCTGGGGATGCGCCGTCTCATGGTCGGCATCTTCGCGCGTCCAGAGCCTCGCCAGTCGGCAGACTCGCGTTTCTTGTGTCCATATTCGTACTTGTCCATTGGTTATCAAGGATTAGGAGACCTGAGGGCAGACAGTCTAGAGGGAGCGAAAGCCATAGACACGGCAGAAAGCAATACTTCGCCCTTTGTAGATCCCGCACAAGTGGGGAAGGATTAGATTTGTGGCTTGCAGAAACGACTTCGAAACTGGTCAGATTGTCGAATGACGGCAGGCCTAGAGAGTCATGTAATTTAGTCGCGCCCTACACGAGGTCAACAACACATTCGTGAATCTCTATGAACAGGACCGCATCGCCGCTTGCAGGGCTCCAGTGATGAACAGTCTGCGTTATGACCTATACCATCTGGCGATACGTGATCTCTAGAACGAGAGAAGTGTAGAGTGGCATTATAACTGACCGCTCCACTTCGATTGGTTAGAGGTTGACGAGATCGTCGTTTCCAGGGGCTGGACTTGACACGATTAGCAATTTTGCCGAAGCCAATCACAGTGTCCTTTAGTTTCGTAATATCTAGAAGGTCGCTACTAGGGCTCTTAGAGCCCCTAGGAAAGCCACTTCTACGTGTAATTACGGCAATTATACGTATACGTATGTCCTAAGTGTTTTATTATAAATAGGTAGAGACCTCTAAATCCTCGGTACTATTATTTAATACCTAGAACGTTATTTAGAATATACTTAGGCAATAGGTTTTCTAATAAACGTATATATACTCTTATAATAATAGCTAAGCATATGCTCTTAGCTAGTTTATAGTATTCTAAACTAGTAATTTTTATATCCTCGACGTTTAGCTAATACTATTTTTTACCTTATTAAGAAAAGAATATTCTAGTAAGGTACTACGTTAGTATTTCTAACTATCTAGCGCTAGCTAACTAGAATACTAGTAGAACTAGTTTTCCTACTTAGTATAAGGTAGTCGCGACGCGTTTAGTAGGCGTATTTATATAAACTCGTCTTAATTATTCTTATATTAGCTATTCTACGTATCTTCTAAATTTAAGATATTATAATTTAAAGTTTATAATTCTATATTGTTTAAGCGTAGTTATTATATTATATTAACTATCTCTTAGATACTATAAGGTAGATATAGACGCTAAAACCTATAGTAAACTTTTTTTAATATTCTCTAAAATACTCTTTATTCTTATCTTCTTTATTAATTATTAATAAGTCTAGCTAGCGCTACTAGATAGTAGTAGTATAGCTACCTAGAGGTTAGGATAGGTATTAGGTCCTATAAATTAGGTTAGTTCTAGATTTAAGTTAGTTTTTAGAGGACCTAGACCTAGGCCTAAGTAGCTAGGTTTTTAGACCTAACTTAAATTAAGTTAGGTTAGGTCTTATAGTCGCTAGTTATAGGATAGGTTCTAACTCTAGACCTAAACAAAAACGTTAGGTCTATAGAAAAATAAGTTATTATTAGAAATATTACTAATAGGATTAATTAGAGTCTAGTTCTATATATAGTAATATATTTAAGTATAAAGAATAGGTCGGTACTTATAAAGTATCTTAATTAAGGATATATAGATAAAGTATTCTAAATATATATACTAATAATAGCTACTAACTATACTTACTAACTATAGAGTAAAGAGTATTACGGCTAGTATATACTACTTAGCTTATACGCAAATAACTCTTCTACTTATTTATACTTTTACGAGTATATTTTAGAGCTATAGGTTCCTCGTTACTACTAATTACTTTAAACCTCTTTTAACTTAATATTACCTCGTAATCTACTTAAACCTAATGCTACTATATCGCGTTATATTATATATTATAGGCCGATGCCTAAGTTAGAATTCTAGCTCTATACTAAGCTTATACGCCTAAGTACTTACGCTTAGTATCTAGCGCTAAGCTCTATAAATATCGAAATTAGAGGTATTTATCTTACTAGTAGAAGTAGTAGCGTATTAGTATTAATAGAAATATAGAAGGTCTTCCTACTTATTCGTCTTAGTATCTAGAGAGTCTCTAACTTTTTAAATAGTATATATTTCTAGTCGAGGAGAGTCTACCTTTATTCCTCCTTTCTATAGCTTTTTTTAGTAGTTTAAATAGTTTTCTCTTACCTTAGTAGCTATCTCTTATCTCTCTACCTTCCTACTTATTTATTTTTATCCGTCTTGTCTTTTTTTTTCTTTCTTTATTTATTAGGTTCTATCTTATATTCTTAGGTTTAGTAATTGTTTATTAGCTACGATAGTAGAGGAAATTTATCTTATTTACCCTTATACTTTACTAGTATACTCTAGGAGTACCTTTTTCTACCTACGGCTACGTAGAGGCGTATAATAGGACTTTATAGGCCCTAAAAGCGTAGTAGATACTTAATAAAATAAGCGTTTAAGTCTTTAAACGTTATATATTAATAGTATATAGCTTTATCTAGTTTAGTAGAAGATTAAATAATAGAAGACGTTTATTTATTTATTGATTTATTCTATTTACGTCCTTTTAGAGTTAAAGACTATATAAGACGGGAGCTATATATAGCTTCTAGTTATATTCTATCTAGAGTTATCTTATTCGCGTCTAAATATATATTATAGGTCGATACCTATTATAGGTCGATACCTATAAGAGTACTTATTTAAGTAAAGAGAGGAGAGGTAAGAAAAAAGAGGATTCCTAAGTATACTATATCTATAGGAGTAGTCTAATAGTAGATAGGGAATTAAAACGGTAGAATCGTACTTATAGCGTTAAGTTATACTCTAATACCTCGTTAGAGAGCTATAGTAAAGTTAGTTTTTAACTAATTATACTACGGCTTAGATCCTATACTAAATAGTAGGCGTTCTATTAGGTTCTTAGGTTTTATATTAATTAGGTGTCGTTTTAGGGGCGTTAGGTAACGGCGGCCTATAGTAACCTTATAGTCGAGAACTATTAGGTTATTATTTAAATAGCGCTATTATTATATTATATTCTTATAGGCACGGCGGAAGGGTAGGTATAATGCGCAGTAGAAGTAGAGACAGTAGGTAGGAACTAACCGAGTTAATTATATTAGTTAGTTATAGGTTATACCTTCTTCTAAGATATATTTCTTAGTAGGTTATATAACCTAATATTATATAACCTATATTACCTAACCCTAGAACTAAACTAGCTAGTTTAGTTTGGTGCCTTAGGAAGTACTAACTAGACTATACTTCTTAACACTCCTACTTAGGCTAGGTAGTCTTCTGCCTATACCTTATATTTGTTTTTTAGTTCTTCCCTAGTACCTAATAATCTATTATAATGTAGGAATAGAACCTTCCTGCCCTTCCTTATATAAGCTAGAGCTATCTTATAAACTCCTAAAACTATAGCCTATTCTTTAGTTTAGTAAGGCTATTAGCGACTATCTCTTTTATTAGAATATATTCTACTATAACCTTTCTCTACTACTAAAGGTATCTAATATAGTTATATATAATATTAATATATTTTAACCTTCTATAAGTATATATATCTTTTTAAGTATTAAGGCTACTTAGTTATCCTCTATAATCTATACTAGTATTAGCTCTCTTACTATATTAGGATAGGCTTTA
Source organism: Cercospora zeae-maydis (assembly GCA_023512815.1). Lineage (NCBI taxonomy): Eukaryota > Fungi > Ascomycota > Dothideomycetes > Mycosphaerellales > Mycosphaerellaceae > Cercospora > Cercospora zeae-maydis. The sequence goes on along the minus strand of JAKLWY010000002.1, from coordinate 5,065,314 downwards.
ATAGTTAGCCAAAATAGGCATTCTCCTACTAGCTCTATATAGTCTATCTCTCTTAAGAGTGCTACTAAGAATTAAGATTGCTTTATATATGCATTTATAGCTATATACTTAGCTTCTATTATTAATATTGCAATAGACTTTTGCTTCCTACTTATCTAAGAAACTAGGGCTCTATAAAGGAAGAAGATGCTTCTAAGGATTAAGACTCTATCTGCTTTATTTATTATATAGTTAGAGTCTAAGTATCTTATTAGTCTTCTACTACCTTTCCTAAATATTAATCCTAAGTTCTAGGATAATCTTAGGTATCTTACTAGCTTCTTTAGAGCTTGCATATATCTCTTAGTTAGGTCTAAGATATATAAGCTTAGCCTCCTAAGAGAGAAAGCAATGTCTAGTCTTATTATAACTATAGGCTATATCTAGGTACTAGTTTAACTTTAGTACTCTATCTTGTTTCCTCTCTTATTATATAAGCCTATTAGTTTTAGACTATTATAACTATCTATTAGGGAGAGAGTTAGGTTAGCTATCTCCTTAGTTATTCCTAGCTTTATAAGGTTCTTCTAGATAAAGTATTCCTAATTAAGCTTTAAAGTTCTAGCTTATCTATCTCTTATTAACCTTATTCTAAGGATCTTCTCTAGTTCTTTAAGATCTTTAATCTTAAATACCTTACTAAGCTATTCCTTAAACTAAAGTATATCTTCTACCTTTAGTACTATAATTAGAATATTATCTATATAGGTTAAGATTAGAATATTCCTTTCCTAGTAGATAAGAAGGTATAAGTCTACTTCTAATTATATAAACCTAATCTGTTTTAACTTTAAGATATAGAGTTTGTTCTAGTCTCTCGCTACTTACTTTAGTCTATATAAGCTTCTTAGGATTTATAGGACTATATTAAATAGAATCTTAACTCCTAGTAGTAGAATTATAAAGATTTCTTCTTAGAGTTTGCTCTTAGTAAATGCATTATTTATATCTACTTAGTAAAGTTCTAGGTCCTTTTTATAAACTATAGCTATAAATACCCTTAGGGTATTATACCTAACTATTAGTATAAAGGTTTCCTAGAAGTTAACTCTAAATTTTTAAGAGAAACCCCTTATAACTAGTCTTGCTTTAAACTTTTTAATAGCTCTACTAATTAATCTCTTTATATTAAATACCTATTTAGATATTATAAGGTTTGCTCTCTTTAGGGGAATAACTTCTATTTAGGTATTATTACTTCTTAATATAGTTAGCTTCTTCTAGACTATATCTTCCTATATATATCTCTATTTAGGGTTCTAAATTGCCTCTTTATAAGACTTTAGAATAGGTACCTCTTATCTCTATATAGAGACTTAAAGGGCAAGTGCTATAAATATAGACTCTTAGACCTCTAATAGGGCTTTCTAGATCTACTTCTAATCTTAGCCTTAAACTTAGCTAAGGAATGCTCTATAGTGCTTTATACTTAGCTCCTCCTCCTATCTTTATTCTCTCTATCTCTTCTAAAGCACTTATCTTATAACTATACTATAAGTTTTTAGCTCTAGGACTAGTTCTTTATCTAAGATAAATCTCCTTCTCTTTTAGCTATAGGTCTAGTCTTAGTCTTCCTCCTAGTCCTTATTTTCCTTTAGGTTCTACTCTATAGTATTTAGGGCGAGTATAGATGCGCCTATATTACGTAATAGGCGAACCGAACTAGCTAGTTCGGTTAGATTATATAACTACTAAACTAAACTAGATAGTTTAGTTACTACCTACGGTCTATTTCTAATCTTAGTATTCGTATACCTAAGGTTTTCTTCTTCTAGATCCTCTATCCTCTAGTACTTCTCCTTATTCTTTAGTAAAGGTAGTAACTATATAAAGAGTATCTAGCTAGGACCTACTAGCTTTAGTGCTATAGCTATAAGTATAGTAGTTATAGGAGGTATAACTACTATTAGCTTCTTTAGAGGTCTACTAACTAGGTTTCTAATAAGTGCATTACTTACCTAGTTAAGCTTAGGAATATTTAGCTCTATATCTCCTTCTTTCTTATACTTAAACTAAGTTATAGTGCTATAAGCTTTAATAGCCCTTATATTAGGCTCCTAAAAGAGCTATATTTTAGTAGTATTAAGAATATACCTAATAAATATAGTATTCTTACCTCTATTTATTAGTTTATCTAACCTTATCCTAGCTAGGTAGGACTTAGGATTTATATAGACTACTGCTTTGCAACCCTAAACTCTAAAGTATAATACTAAGGGTTAGATGCCTAAAAAGGCCTTCTTAGGTAAAACCTTAAAACTATTAATTTCTAGGCTATTAGGAAGAGAATTTCTAATAACTATATAGGCTACTAAGGCTTCTAGCTAGAATTTAATAAGTATATAAGCATCTTCTAGTATTGCTCTTATATAATCTTTAGAGGTTTAGATTAACCTTTTAACTACTCTATTCTAGATAGAGTTATATACTTTAGTAATATAGAAGGAAATTCTATATTCCTTCTCCTACTACTTTAGTATAGCAAAAAGCTCTCTTACTCTATTACTTCTAATAACTTAGAAGGGATTTCCTAATTATAGCTTAGCCTTTACCTTCTAGTCTCTAAGGATACTTAGTATATCTTCTCTAGACTTTATTAAGAAAGTCTATTTCTTCCTTAAAAAGTTATTAATAATCTTAAGCTACTATTTATATCCTAGTCTTAAGATAGGCAAAGGGCTATAAATATTAATAGAAACTAGAGATAACCTTTACGGTTTTCTCTTAGTTTCTTTCCCTTTATATTTCTTTATCTTTACTAAGGAATATTCTCTATATAGCTAGTATTCCTTTAGAATAGGAATCTAAGCCTTTAAGTTAGATACCTTATATAGGTTTCTAAGAAGACCCTTTCTAAAGTATATAAGTCTTCTATACTAGAGCTTCTACTATTCCTAGGATTTCTCTTAGGCTTTAAAAGCATAAGCTTTATTCTCTAAATTCTAATTAAGGCATAGTATTATAAGTCTCTATAAGGCCTTATTAATCTCCTTAATAAATAGTACTCCTCCTAATAGTTTTATCTAGATAACTAGTTTCCTAGATAATAAAACAAGTATAAACTTTAGTAGCTAAATACTATACTACTAGCTAAATTAGCTCTAAGAAACAAGATTAACTCCTAAGCTAGGTATAAAGAGGATATCCTTAAGTATAATCTATTTTCCTCTTCTCCTATCTATTACTACGTCTCCTATATATATAGCTATTAAATAGCTACGACTAACCTTAATCTACTTTTTTCTCTAAAGAGGTTTTAGTTCTCTAAAAAGTAGTTCCTAGTTAGTTATATATAATAAAGCGTAAGAGTTAAGTAGCTATTTTAATAGTATATACTTGCCTTTTGCTTCTATAGTTAAGTATATAACCTTATCTATATTATTATCCTTTAATAGGGATTAAGATGCCTTAGATATTACTAAAGGTTCTATATCTTCTTAAGTAGTATAAGCTTTCTTAGAAAACTTCCTTAAGCTTTATCTTTTCTTAAGGGATTAGACTTTTAGGTTAAGTTTCTTTACTATTTCTTTTAATACTTCTTTATCTAGTAAGGATCTCCTTCTAAAGCTACTCTTTCTAAGTAGTATTCTTCTCTTTTCTACTTTATAGCTCTATCTCGGGTTAATAGTTCTCTTAGCTTTATTAAGATATAGGCATTTAGTAATGCCTTTAAAATGCTTCTAATTATAAAGGTAGTATTTTAGTCTCGTACCTTAGATTTCTTTCCTCTTAGTAAATATTACTATTTCTTAGGACTAGTTTAGTCTAGCTTTATATAATTCTAGTAGCTATAGTATACTTTTATATAATATAGATTACTAGGTAAGAATAGTATCCTTTATGCTTTAGTACGCCTTAGGTAAGCTATTAAGGAGATGCTTAAGTCTCCTCTTTAGCTCCTTATAGTATGCCTTTTAAGGGTCTATCTCTATAATCCTTCTAGCTATACTAGCTAGTTATACCTATGCCTTTCTAATTATTATATCCTCTATTATCTAGAAGTTTATAAACTCCTAGATATATGCTATTACGTATATAGTATATACCTTACTATATTTAGCTCTTATCTTTTCCTATATCTTTAAGGCTTATCTCTTCTTAATAGTCTCCTTTTAATTATCTTCTAATAGGTAGATTATTATCTCGTACCTAGTAGTAGTATTAGCCTTAACTTATTCTAGGTTACTTCTTAAATGCCTTAGGCTAAGTACTAATAGTAATAACTCTATAGAAGACTCGAGTATAGTCTCTAAGATAATCTAAAATATATCCTTTAATTTAAGGTAGTCCTATAGTAGGCTAAACTATTATCTTTAGTTTTCCTTATATAGTACTAGTATAGCCCTTCTCTTACTAATTCTACTTACTAAATCTATTTCTATAAAGTTAAATAAATAAACCTAACTCTAGAAAATATAAGCTCTTTTAATCTAATAGTAGTTTCTAGATAGCTACTTTCCTTTATTACTAAGACTCTTCCCTCTTAGCTAAGGTATTTAAGGACTCTTCTCTCTTAGAGGAGCTAGTTAGGTTCTTAGGTAAAGAACCTCTAGAAGATCTACCTTCTTAGAAGGGTACTACTAGCTAGTTCTAAGGTATTAGTAGTACTAAGTGCTTAGGCCTAGTCTTATTCTTTTAGGTACTATAGCCTAAGGCTAACTCTTTCCTTTTTATACTTATCTAATCTTAAGTATACCTTACTAGGCTTTTCTCTATCTTATCTACTCTTTAGGGACGTCTAGTATATAGCTAGGATTATCTAAAGCTTCTTAGTAGTATAGATAAGATATGCCTCTAGTCTCCTATATACTCTTTTCCTACTTCTCTATATAGTTAATACTATAGGTCCTATAAGAGGTAATACGTATTACTTTAAGGATAAGAAGGCTAACTCTTACTATCTAGGGCCTCTCTATAAACCCGGGCTTATAACCTATTATATTATATTCTTATAGGCACGGCGGAAGGGTAGGTATAACGCTTAGTAGAAGTAGAGATAGTAGGTAGAAACTAACCGAGTTAATTATATTAGTTAGTTATAGGTTGCACCTTTTCCTAAGATATATTTCCTAGTAGGTTATATAACCTAATGTTATATAACCTATATTACCTAACTCTAGAACTAAACTAGCTAGTTTAGTTTAGTGCCTTAGGAAGTACTAACTAGACTATACTTCTTAATAGCTATTAAGGTTAGTTTTAGGCTAATTTTACTAGGACTTAGATTCTATACTAAACGGCGGGCGTTATATTAGATCCTTAAGTTTTATATTAATCGAGTATCGTTTTAGGGGTATTAGGTAATAGCGGCCTATAGTAACCTAACGGTCGAGAACTATTAGGTCGTCGTTTAGATAGTAATAGCGAGGTTAGTTTACGGCTAATTTAGCTAGAATTTAGATTCTATACTAAATAGTAGGCGTTCTATAATATCCTTAGGTTTTATATTATTTAGGTATCTTCTTATTAGTATTAGGTAACGGCGACCCGTAGTAACCTAATAGTTAGAAACTATTTAGGCGTCTATTTAGGCTAGACTCTTAGAAGGTAGTAGTTTTTTAAAGGAAAGGCGAGGTCGCTATAGCTAGAAGAGCCGTCCCTAGCTAGTAGAGTCGCTCTTAGATAGTAGAGTTACCTCTAGATAGTAGAGTCGCTCCTAGATAGTAGAGTCTCCTCTAGATAGTAGAGTTACCTCTAGACGGTAGAGTTACCTCTAGACGGTAGAGTTGCCTTTAAATAGCAGAGTCGCTCTTAAATAGTAGAGTCGCCTCTAGATAGTAGAGTAGCCTCTAGATAGTAGAGTCGCCTCTAAATAGTAGAGTTGCCTCTAGATAGTAGAGTTGCCCTTAGATAGTAGAGTCGCTCCTAAAAGTACTATATTATAGTTAGAGCTAGGCTCTTAGGGTCGTCTTTGCTCTTTTCTAAGTACTATTTCCTCGTTCCTATACTTATATTTTCTAGGAAGGCTAGTACTATTCCTAATAGCTTCTTATCTCTTAGTACTTCTTATAGCGACTATACTCTTACTAGCTTTTTAGGCGCTAATCCTAGTAGAACTAATAGGAGAATAGAAGGTATTCTAGAGTCTTTTAGAATCTATATTAGTATTAATTGTTTATAGCCTTACTAATATACGCGAGGTAGCTATAGAAGTAACTATATTCTAGGTATAGCGAGTAGTATACGCTTATTAACTCCTACTTTCCTCTTAAGACCTTAGTCTTTATATTCTACTAGAATTAGTTAAAGTAGCTCCCTTATTATTAGGCCTTATATGCCTTTAACTATTCGTAGTATTATTTATCTCGTTCTTAAATATATTCTTATATAGCTTACTATACCTAGGTTTTCTTAGAGTCTTAGAAGTATTATATAAAGGCCTTTATTATCTAAAGTCTTATACCTCTACTTAGCTAAGGTATCTCTATTCTAATAGGTATCTAGCGTCTTTTTAAGTAGTTATTTATCTCTCTAAGCGCGTTTGTTATCGGAGAGTTAAAAGAGAGGTTATTAGCTCTATAGCTATATAAAATTGTCTATCTCTTAAGCTATATCTTTAATAGAAGTAGGTTTGCCTTAAGCTTAGCTAATATAGTAGAAGACGTTTAGAAAACCCCTAGGATCTACTTTGCTACTCTTGCTTATATTAATTCTAGAGGCTAAATAGACTTTCTAGATTACTACTAGATAGAGGACCTATAGTCTACTATTATAGTAATATAGGCTATATAGAGCTATTATAGAGAGCGTACTATTAGGCCGTTTTTTATATTAGTAAGGCGTAGTATTTAGTTAAACGCTACTTCTATACTTACTACTTTAAATAGTAATATATTCTTTAAATAAGATATAGGTATCGAACTAGATCCTAAGCTATTAGACTACCTTCTTTATAGGCTATACTATATCTCTACTTAGGAGAGTAATCGTAGCCTTTACGCCTTTACTTTTTAAGAAGTAGAGAAGTTCCGTCTTAGCTAGGTTAAATTTAACTTCTTAGAGTATCCTTTCTCTTATAAGTTTCTTAACTTTACGTTATAGAGTTCTTATATTCTTTTATAAGCTAGTTAAAGTAGTAGCGAGTCCTATATTATTAATATACGAGAGAGAATATATATCTTAGAAGTCTATAAATAAATCTCTTATAAAAATAAGGAAGAGTATTAGGGAGATAGAGCTACTCTATAGTACTTCTATATTTATCTTAGTTTCTATCTTAATCTAGCTATTAAAGGATAGTTATATTACTCTATATTTAAGAAAGACTTTTGTCTATTTAATAATAGTATATAGTAGTCGTAGTTTAATTATCGTCTATAGAAGTTAGCTCTTAGATACGTAGTTAAATACTCCTTTAACGTTAAGGAAGATAATAGAGGTTTTAAAGCCTTTATTTTTATTCTTTTTAACGTAGTTTATAAAAGGTAGTACTATATCTATTATAGACCGTTTCTTTTGCTCTTTTATCTAAGAGTTATATAGAAGTAAGCTTATTTCGGCAAATTTTCCAAGTCTTTATATAAGAATCTATTTACTAATCTTACCTAAGTAGCTTAGAAAAGATATAATTTAGTATACTTTTAAAATTAAGTAGTCTAGCTTATTTAGCTTTATAAGAGTAACGCCTATTACTTTCTACTAGTACTTAGAGCAGAAGCCGCGTCCTATAAGTACTTAAAATATTAAGAGAAATATTTTTAGAATAGCTACGTAAGCGTAGCTAATAATTTCCTTTATAATGCCGTTTAGGCCTAGAGTCTTACTTTTAGCTCTTATAATAAAGTATACTAGGCGTAGTTCTTCGTCTATTACTAGTTCCTAGTTCTAGTCCTCTACTTAGTATAAACTCTATTAAGCCCTAAGGCTATTATTAGAGAAAGGCTATAGGGAGAGTCTATTACGAAATACTTTATACTTACCTATAAATAAGGTTTTGCTTTAGATTATTAGTACTAGGCCTTACGTTCTAGGTTTTATATATAATATAGCCTTAAAGATTATCCTAGAGTTAGTGTCTTCTAGGAATTTATTCTAGTATTTACGTTTTACTTATTTAAAAGCTAAGAAGTACGTATTATTTACGAGGAGATATTCTACCTATTTCTTAGCTATAAGTTCTCGACTATAGCTAAAAACCTAAGTATGTATATATTATATTATCTACTAAAGGCCTCTAAGTTTAGGTTTCTACTAGAGTTTAGACTTTAGGCTAGAGTAGCGCTTCTAGGGTATACTATTATATACCTTATAGATAAGACTAGTAAACTCTTCCGCGGCTTATTCTAGGTCGTTACTTACCTATATATTACCTACGTATATTTTAAGGAAGTTCTAAAAAGCCTCCTAGTCTACGTTTTTAGTATCGTAAGCTAGGTAAGAGTTAGGAGTTAATTAGCGTATATTTTCTTTCCCTAGTACGTATATTAGTATAGTAGAGTTATAAGAGGGTATATAGCAACGTATAGACTACCTTAGACCTCCGTCCGAAGATAGCGCTAATTCTTGCAGAGTTATTATATATCGTATGCTTCGCGTATACGAATACTATACGCTAAGTAATATAGTAGCAGCCGCTTGCTAAGCACTAGTAAGGCCTAAGGCCCCTAACTTCTAGCTTTACTTCGCTCTTATAACTGCCTCCCTCCCCCTATCGAGCTATTCTAGCTCGATAGGCGGATAGTAGTCTTCTCGCATGCGCGACGTCTCTATTATATCCGCGTATCTCTTATTGCTTATAGGCCTTCTATTAAGTTCTATCGCATATTACTATTACGATTTGCGTACGTAACGTAAGTTAGTCGTTACTATATACTATTATTAATAGCAACGCGCGTTATTATATTTGTTATAGTAATAGTATTATAAACTCTTACTTGCGCGCTTCTAAACTTCTTCTATAATACTAATACTTAGTTATTTAATTTTTTATAGACGCGCTCTATACTTACTCCGCTATATATATATATACTTCTCGTACTCTCTACGTACGCTCTACGCACGTACTCTAGAACTACTATAAGATAGGTCCTAAGAAGACTAAAAAGCTATCTAAAGGCAAAGAAGCCGCTATAGCCTCCTTATTAAGTAGCTTATAGGCAGGCCTAGAGCGTACTAGTAGAAATACTAGTACGCTTAGTAGCCGCGCCTTAAGTTTAGCTAGTAGCTAATTCCCTCTTTTACGTTTAGGTAGCATTATACTAGGTAAGGACGACTAGCTAGGTAGTATACGCAGCGCGCGCTCGTCTTAGGCAAGCTCTAATGCCCCCGGTAGTAGCCCGTAGCCTAGTCTATCTCTAGCCCCTAATACTACTAGTCGTCTTAGAGAAGATAGTTATAGTAGCAGCTATATTAGCTCTAGCCTAGTAATAGGTAGAGGCCTAGGTAAGCCTACGCTAGGTAGGTCGCTATCGGCCTAACTCCTACTTAGCGGCGAGTTGCGTACGAAGCGTACTCGTAGCCTATTATTAGAGCTAGGCTCCCTACTAGACCTTATTACTAATAGAGCTATAGGCCCTTCTAACCGTACGCTAGCTATAAAGCGCCTACGCCTTATAGGCGCCTCTAATATACTACGCCCTAGTACTATACTTAGCTCGACTTCTGCTACCTCTTATATTAGTATAGCTAAGACTAAGTACCTTAAGTAGTATAATCGTTGCATTCGCAACGACTACGACCTAGGTAGATATAACTATAAGTCTCTTCCTACTTACTATCTTATTATATTCTATTCGTATACTAACTATAGTATAGGCTAGGCTACTTACTCTAGCAAGCTACCTAAGGATATTAATACTAAGAAGTATATATATTATATGCGTAGCAAGTACGCCTATAAGTAGACCTACCGTAAAGCCGTTAAGTCTATTATACGTTATATATATAACGTATACGATACGCTAGTACGTCGCTAGGCCGAGCTCGGCTACTATAGAACCGATATAGTACGAGCTAATAGCTAGTAAGCGGTAGTAGATGCCTAGACTTAGCTAAATGCCGCCTATACTAGTAAGTTCTTCCTTTAATATTGCGCGTAGCGTACGCGTTACTTACGTCTCGCATTTGCTAACTACGTATATAGAGACTAAGACGGTTATAAAGCGTCTCTAGACTAATAATAGTAAGCTAGCTAGTAGTAAGCCTACTAAGAAGAAGAGCGGTAGTAGCGCTCTATAGGGGTCCTACGCGCTTATCTATAAGGCCGCCTAGCTTAACGGTACTCTTTAGAGTATAATAGAGCTACTTACTTAGGTATATCTAGTAGCTTATCGCTTTTATATTATATACTAACCGCACTCGCAGATCGCTAAGTATAGTAGCGTCCCGGTAGAGCGAGATGCTATTAACGCCGCTATTAGCCTCTATCTATCCTTAAAAGAGGAGAATAAGGCCGAGAAGGCCTCCTTAGAGAAGGAGGCTTCCGAGGATAAGCTAGCTAAAGGTAGTGCCTAAGCTAGCGCTCCTTACGCTCCTCTATACTTCCGTATATACGCCGCTTACGTATACTATATATAATATACTATAATAAATGTTTAGTTAGCTTCCTATAAATAATATAAAGCTTATCTATAGAATAAAAAGCTATTTATTCTACCTTTTATGCCTACGTATTCTATGCGATGCGCTATTACGTTGCCTTTAGGCTACGCTTATTTACCTTACGCGTCGCCTCGAATTTGTCTAGTGCCTTATACTCTCTAATATACTCGGCTAGTTCCTACGTATTATATTCTTCCGGCTAGCCTATCTACTTAACTAACTACTAATATTTCTTATATCTAACTCGCGTATCTAGGATCTCTTTAATTTGCTACTCGCCTAAGTCTTCTTCTATAAGTAGTATACCTTCTATATTTGCGTCGCTTACGGCACCTTTCTAAGGCTCTAGTAAAGATATATAGAATATATTATAAACGCGCTATACGCTTAGTAAGGCTAGGTAGTACGCCTGCTTCCTAATTATATTAATTACCTTAAATAGACTTATAAACTTCGATACTAACTTCTTTATAGGCACTTTTAAGCAGAGGTTCTTTAAGGATAATAATACTATATCGCTAACTTTAAATTCTATTAGCTTATGCCTAGTATTAAAGTATCTAGCTTACGCTTTAGCTACGTATCGCTAGTATTTCGCAAGGTCTTTATACGTTTCTCGTAGTCGCTTTATAGCGTTAATTACTACTAGTGCCTCTCTCCTAAAGAGCTCGTTCTAAGCGACTCGTATACTCGTCGTAATCTCTACGTTATAGCTATATACTACTCTAAACGGACTTATTCTAAACGTTAGATATACCGCGTTATTATAAGCTAATTCCGCCTAAGGTAGTAATATCGCCTAGTCGTTCTACTTATCGTTATAGAAGATACGCAAGTACTATTCTAGCATCTAGTTAGTATATTCCGTCTACTCGTTAGTTTGCGGATAGAAGGCTATAGATAGCTTATAGTTTATATACGACTCGAAGTAGAAGTCTAACTAGAACTAGCTAGTAAAGATAGTGCCTCTATCGCTTACGATTCTATATAGTATTCCGAATCGGCAAATTACCCTATTAATTAGGATCTATACGAGATCTACGCTCGTATATTTCTTAGTAGTTAGTACGAAGAGGTTTATCTTCGAGTACTAGTCGATAATTACTAGAACTATATTATATACGTATGCGTCCTACTTGCTAGGTAGTAGGTTCGTAATAAAGTCTATAGTTAGCTCCTTCTATAGAAGCTCCGGCTGCGGCAATGCTAATAGCTCGCCGTATAGTTAATAGTATCTTACCTTCGATACTTAGTACTTCTAATAGGATTAGACGTACTAGCTAATATCCGTAGATATCCCTAGCTAGTAATACTTCTACTATACTAACTCGGTAGTTTTATTCTTACTAAAGTAACTAGCAAGTAGATTATCGTAGTATATATAGATTACCTACGTCCGTAGTGCGTAGTCCTTAAGAAGATATAGCTAATCGCTATAATATAGTACTCCTTCCCTAATGCGATACCTATTATATTCGCCTCTACTATACTACGCCTCCTTAAAGAGTTCCTTCGTATTAGGCTTCTATAGCGTTAGTAATTTAGCAAAGTTAAGAACTAGGTCTAAAACATTTAGGTATAGTCCTTCTATAGTAACCGCTACGTATGCGATACGTACGCTACTTAAGAAGTAGTCTTATATATACTCTTCTAAAGGCTACCCTAAGGCTATACTTACGAGTTACTCTTATATCGTAATTGCAATACGCCGGAGGAACGCCTAATCGCCGTACTCGGCTCTTATACTATATACCTAGAGCTTCTTCTATAATATTAGTAGTAGGTTCGATATATGCGCCTATTTGCATACGTAGTTACTACGTCTTAACGGTATATCGGCTAGGTTTGTTTTCCCTAGTCGATGCTTAATTATAAAATTAAATAGGGCTAGAAATATAGCCTAACGAGCCTATCTACCTATAAGTTGCTTTATTATTATAAAGGCTTTAAGGTTAGCGTAGTCGATAAGTATAGTAACTAAATATAAGGCGCCTTTAAGGTACGGCTGCTATGCTTTAAATGCTTCTATAATAGCTAGAAGCTCTTTATTATAGGTCTCGTAGTTATATTCTACTAGAATTATCTTTTATAAGAAGAATGCTACTAGATGCTAGTTCCTATCCTCGAATAGCTAGCTTAGGATGCCCGCAATTATAAAGTCTAACGTATCGGTTTTAACTCGTATACGTGCTATAGGGTCGTAGTATCTTAGTAGTAGAGTAGCTTAGAATATGTCTTTAATTCTATAGAACGCAAGCTCCTTACTTTCGCCCTAGCTAATACGCCCTAGCTTCTTACCTACTTTAGCCCCCTTTAATAGTACTATTAAAGTAGCGACGATTCTAGAGTACTTATATATAAACCGCTAATAGAAGTTAGTAAATCTAAGGAACGACTATACCTCGGTAAGCGTAGTAGGCGTTAGCTATGCCGCAATTGCGTCGACTTTACGAGAATCTATCGTTACGCCTTTAGAGCGTATAATAAACCTAAGGAACTTAACCTCCTTCTTAAAGAAGTAGTATTTTACGCGCTAAGTATATAATCTAAACTTCTAGAGTCTCTCTAGTACGGCACGTACGTCTTATATATAGGCCTCGCGTAAGGCGCTATATATAAGGATATTATCTAGGTATACTATATAGTATATATCTATAAGGCCTAAGAGGGCTCTATTAATATACTCCTAAAAGGTAGCTAGTACGTTAGTTAACCCGAAAGGCATTACCTTATACTAGAAGTATCCGTACTACGTATAAAATATAGTCTTCTAGTAGTCGGTTAGCCTTATATAAATGCGATAGTATATATCTGCGAGGTCTAGCGACGTAAACTATATAGCTTCTATAAGCCTATTAAGCGTCTCGCTAATAAGTAGTAGGGGATAGCGATTCTTTACCGTAATCTTATTTAATCTACGGTAATCTATATATAACTATAAGGTACTATTCTTCTTTAGAACAAATAGGATAGGCGTACTTGCCTTACTTTTGCTCTACTTAATCTAATTATACTCTAACGCTTCTTAAAGGTAATAACTTAACTTATTAAGCTCGCGGCTAGACTAATAATATAGTAGCTTAAATAGTAGCTTAGTGCTAGGTAGTAGGTTAATTATATGCTTAGCGCCGTCGACTAGTATACTCCTTATCTCCTCTATAGGATTAAAGAGGTCTATAAAGTCCTATAACTCTATAGGTAGCGGCTCTTAGCTAGCATCTACCTTCTAAAGTAATACGGCAAAGATATACGGGGCCTTTTAAAGGTCCTTATAAAACTTATACGCTTCGCGCACTTATACTATATACGTCTCGCCTCCGGACCTAAAGGTCTATTTATTAGTACTAGTATCCTCTATTACTCTATAGGCTATACGCTATAGCAAGCCTAGCAAGACGTAAGGAGTTAGCATATTATATATATAAAAGATACCCCTATATATACGAGTCGCTCCCTTAGAGTTAATAGCTCGTAGGTATATAATATATACCGTAGTAGTACCCTAGTTGCCTAGTAAAGGACGTAGCTAGTAGCAAAGCAGCATTCTCCCTTACTAGAAGGTTATACTATAGAGCGTAGGATCTAGAGACTATATTAATATTAGCGCTTCTATCGAGTATATACTTAGCTTATACGTAGCCTATATCTATTAACCTTAGCTACGATAGGAATCGCTAGCCTACTCTATATAGGTAGGTAATCTATCCCGCTTATTACGGCATCTAGAGCTTGCGGGCCTTCCTAGATGCCTTGCCTTTTAGCGGCCCGCCTATAGCTACTCTACGTATAGTAGGCGGCTCCTATAGGTCTAGCTAGAGGTATTTCGACTAGATATGCCCCTTTTCCTTATACCTATAGCATTTAGCTTTAAGTTTCTAGTCTAGGTCGTCTTTATTTCTCTTAGATTAACGCTGCCTACTAGGGTAGGATCTCTTTTTCCTAAATTATACTATAGTATTATCGCTACCTTTACGCTTATAGTTTGCCTACGTCTCGCGTCTAATATGCTTACCTAGCCTGCTTTTACTCGATAAACCTTTATAGTTACTTTATAAGAATATAGCCCTCTCGGCCTATTCTAAACGTATTATAAGCGCTACGAGGTTAGCTCTCTTAAACCCCGTCGTATTATAGTTCTTAATAATATCCCTCTATAAGGGAGCTCTTAACTTCGCGAGTAGCTAGCGAACTAGCTACGGCTCGTAGTAGTTACTAAGTTACGCCTTAAGATAGGCTAACTTATTTATAAACTATCGTACGCTCTGCCCTTTATACTAATAGGCCTTCTCGTACTCGATAGTAGTAAGAAGCGTATAGTTTGCTTAATCCCCGACTACGTCGTATATAAACCGCTAGAAGTCTTCTTAGCTATACTTAGCTAGAAGATTTTTAGCGTCGTACTAGTTATACTATATATCCTTCGCCTCGCCTACGAGCTATATAATAGTATATAGCGCCTTCTTGCGAGGGCTATAGTACGTTATTAGATTATTAACGAAGATTATCTTAAGGTAGTAGATAAACTCCTAAGCCTCGTCTTCGCTTTTACCTTTAAATAGCTTTAGATTACGTATCTTTGCGCTCTTTGCTAATAAGCTTCCCGATAGTATATTATATACGCTCCGTATATTAGCCGTACTAGCGTTACTAGCTTCTTCTTCTTCCTCTCTAGCGTTTCCCTCTACGCTACTCTATATATAGTAGGCTTTAAATCCGCTAGAAGGAGAGTTATTACCTTCTAGTATTATAGCGAGCTTGCGCTTAAGACGCTTACGCTCTTCTCGGAGTATATATACTATAAGTCGCCTATAGAGCTTCTCTATCTCGCGTTCGAGTTGCTTATACTCTATATTAACGTTATTATCTACTATTATCTCCTTAAGGTTTAGCGTCTCTTTGCTTAGTTCCTATATTAGTAGAGCTTATAGTATAGAGCCTACGTTCTTAGTATAACGCGCTCGCGATTCTCGTTTGTCTAATATTAGTATCTATAGGCTGCTACCCTATATAGAGTTAAAGAATTAGAACTATAAGAGGGTATATAGTAACGTATAGACTATCTTAGACCTCCGTCCGAAGATAGCGCTAATTCTTATAGAGTTATTATATATCGCATACTTCGCGCATACGAATACTATACGCTAAGTAATATAGCAGCAGCCGCTTGCTAAGTACTAGTAAGGCCTAAGGCCCCTAACTTCTAGCTTTACTTCGCTCTTATAAGAGTAATCTAAGCTAAACCTAATTATATTTTAACTAGTCTTAGCCTAGGACAAACTACTTTTTATAAAGGTAAGATTTAAAGTACTTAGAGTTCTTAGATTAAATCTATAGAACGTTAGAACGCCTATTATATTTTAGAGGAGTAGGTTAGATTCTCTAAGCTAGTCGAGGAAGTAAAGGGCTCTAGTACTCGTATCCTTACTATATATATCCTAGCTTAGATATTAGATATTAAATCCCTAGCTAGTACTACGTCTAAGCTAAGGCTTAGCGTATAGAGGCTTTATTTAGCGGTCTAGTTCCTATTATTATCCCTCTTATTATATATATTAAGAACTTATATTTTATTACTAGAAGAGTCTCTTAGGTAGATTAATTAAATATAAAAGTTATCGAGAGGATCTAAGCTAGCTTCTATCTCTAAAGTACGTCTAGTATAAATATACGTTTAAAGGCGCTATCTCTCTTTAGTTATTAGAAGTATCGAGGTAAAGCTTAAGTATAGAATTATCCTTATATTCCTTATGCCTTCTAGTAGGATAATCTAGAGTTCTTATACTAGAATAATATTAGCTATTTCTTAAATTCTAATCTTAAGAAGAGATTCTAGCGCTTAAGTACTATAGTTTATATTCTCTAATAGAATATATAAAGAGGTCTTTAATATTCTTTTAGAGGTATAGTAAGCCTTAGTTTATCTCTTATATACTTTACTTTATAGCTAATTCCTCTAATAAATAGCTAGTTATAGACTACTTTTATTACCTCTCCTTATATACTAAACGTAAGGAGTATAGAGCTAGCAGTCGCTTCCTTACGCTATTTAGCTTTTATAAGCTAAATAGAAATATAAAGGCCTAGGTTATATTCTTTAATATTTCTCTTTACTTCTTCTAGACTTTATAGAGTATTAAAGTCGCTAGTAGAGACGCTATAGACTACTACTTTATACTAAGTAGTATCCTTAATAAGAGCGAGGATCGAGGTATTAAGAAAGAGTAATACTTAGTTTTTAAGCGTAGTTATCTTTAATTTCTCGTCCTAAAAGTAGAGAACTAAGTTCCCCTTTACTATTTAGCTTATAGTAATAATTAAAAAGTCTTAGTATCCTCCTACGTAGAATAAGGTATTAATAGTATTACGTATTTATATTAGAGTTATTTAAAGGTCCTAGTTTAGCTAGAAGATTAAGCGGTAGATTTAGTTTACTCTTAGAGTAGTCTTTTTCTTCTCTAAGACTATAGTTTACCCTACTATTTCTAGTCTAGTAGTAGCTTAGTAGGAGAGTATATTATTTAGTACTATTAAGTTAGAGGTAGTATTTATTTTTACTACTATAGCGTAGGACTTCTATTATCCTTATATATCTCTTACTTTAGTAGATATTTAGATTTAGAGAGTCTATTATATATAGGCTATATTATAGACTATTACTTTTATAGCTTATTTAAGGAAGGTAACCTACTTTACTATTAAGTTAATTAGTTTTATTAGAAGTTTCGAGCGTTTAGTATAGTCCTAGAAAATCTCTATAAGATCTAGAAGCACTATTTCTTCTAAGGAGTCTATAGCGAGTTCTATAGCTTTATAAGAGTAAAGTAAAGCTAGAAAGTTAAAGGCCTAAAAGGAATAAAGATAACCTAGACTAGAAACTTAAAGCTAAATGCTATAAGTATAAGCAAAAGGGATGTATTAAGGCCGACTACTATTAGCTAGACCTATAAGAACTACCTACTATACGTAGAGTAGCTATAAGTAAGTAGCTAAAAGGCAAGGTATTAGAGAAGGCCTATAAGCTCTAGATACTATAATAAGTAGGACCGATTACCTACTTATATAAAGTAGGCTAGCGATTCTTATTATAGCTAAAGTTAAATAGATATAGGCTATATACGAGCTAAGTATATACTTAATAGAGGCGCTAATATTAATATAGTCTCTAGATCCTTCTCTCTATAGTATAACTTTCTAGTAAGAGATAATACTACTTTACTACTAGCTACGTCCTTTACTAGATAGCTAGGGCACTACTATAGTACGTATTATTTACGCCTACGAGCTACCGACTTTAAGAGAGCGACTCGTATATATAGAGGCATCTTCTATATATATAATATACTAACTCCTTACGTCTTACGAGGCTAGCTATAGTATATAGCTTATAAGGTAAATAAGGATACTAGTACTAATAAATAAACCTTTAGGTCTAGAGGCGAGACGTATAAAGTATAAGTACGCGAAGCGTATAAGTTCTATAAGGACTTCTAAAAGGCCTTATATATCTTTACTATATTACTCTAGAAGGTAGATACTAACCTAGAGCTACTACCTATAGAGTTCTAAGACTTTATAGACCTCTTTAACCTAATAGAAGAGATAAAAAGTATACTAGTTAAAGGCGCTAAGTATATAATTAACCTACTACCTAGTACTAAGCCGCCGTTTAAGCTACTATACTATTAGTCTAGCCGCGAGCTTAGTAAGTTAAGTCGTTACCTATAAGAAGCGTTAGAGTATAATTAGATTAAGTAGAGCGAAAGTAAAGTAGGTATACCTATTCTATTCGTTCCGAAGAAGAATAGTACTTTATAGTTATATATAGATTATTATAGACTAAACGAGATTATAGTAAAGAACTACTATTCCTTACTACTTATTAGCGAGACGCTTAATAAGCTTAAAGAAGCCGTATAGTTTACGTTACTAGACCTTATAAATACGTATTATCGTATCTATATTAAACTAACTAACTACTAAAAGACTACGTTTTATACGTAGTATAGATACTTTTAGTATAAGGTAATACCTTTCGAGTTAACTAATATACTAGCTAACTTCTAGAGATATATTAATAGGGCCCTCTTAGGCCTCGTAGATATATACTATATAGTATATCTAAATAATATCCTTAAATCTAGCGCCTTATATAAGACTTACGTACGAGACGTATATACTATACTAGAGAGACTCTAGAAGTTTAGATTATATACCTAGCGCGTAGAATATTACTTCTTTAAGAAAGAGGTTAAGTTCCTTAGATTTATTATATAACTTAAAGGCGTAATAATAGATCCTCGTAGATTTAACGTAATTATAGCGTAGCTAATGCCTATAACGCTTACTAAAGTATAGTTATTTCTTAGATTTACTAACTTCTATTAGCGATTTATATATAAGTACTCTAGGATTATCGCTACTTTAATAGCGCTATTAAAAGAAGCTAAGGCTAGTAAGAAGCTAGAGTATATTAATTAAAGCGAAAGTAAGAAGCTTATGTTCTATAGGATTAAAGACGTATTCTAAGCTACTCTACTACTAAGGTACTATAATTCTAAGGTATATATATAAGTTAAAAATAACGCGTTAGACTTCGTAATTATAAGTATCTTAAGCTAGTTATTTAAGGATAGAAACTAGTATCTAGTAGCGTTCTTCTTATAAAAGATAATTCTAGTAGAATATAACTACGAGACCTATAATAAAAAGCTCCTAGCTATTATAGAAGTATTTAAAGTATAGTAGCTATATTTCGAAGGCGCCTTATATATAGTTACTATACTTATCGATTATACTAACCTTAAAGCCTTTATAATAATAAAGTACCTTATAAGCTAATAGGCTCGTTAAGCTATATTTCTAGCCCTATTAAATTTCGTAATTAAGTATTATTTAAGGAAAGTAAACGTAGCTAATATACTATTAAGACGTAGTAACTATATACGCGAAGAGGCGTATATATCGAACCTATTACTAACGTTATAGAAGAAGCTCTAAGTATATAGTATAAGAGCTAAATCTAACGATTAAGTATTCCTCTAGCGTATCGTAATTATAACGTAAGAGTAACTCGTAAGTATAGTCTTAGAGTAGCCCTTAAAAGAGTACGTATAAGACTACTTCTTAAGTAGTATACGTATAGTATATATAGTAGTTACTATAAAGAGGCTATATCTAAATATCTTAGACTTAGTTCTTAACTTTACTAAATTACTAACGCTATAGAAGCTTAATATAAAAGAACTTTTTAAGGAGGCGTAGCATAGTAGAGGCGAATATAATAGTTATTATATAAAGGAAGGAGTATTATACTATAGTAATTAGCTATATCTTCCTAAAGACTACGTACTACGGACGTAGGTAATTTATATATACTATAATAATCTACTTACTAGTTACTTTAGTAAGAATAAAACTACTAAGTTAGTATAGTAGAAGTATTACTAGCTAGGAATATCTATAGATATTAGCTAGTACGTCTAAGTCTATTTAGATTACTAAGTATTAAAGGCGAGACGTTATTAACTATATAGCGAGCTATTAGCGTTATTATAACTAGAGCTTCTATAGAAGGAGCTAACTATAGACTTTATTATAGACCTACTACTTAGTAAGCAAGACGTATACGTATATAATATAGTTCTAGTAATTATCGACTAGTACTTAAAGATAAACTTCTTTATACTAACTACTAAGAAGTATACGAGCGTAGACCTCGTATAGATTCTAATTAATAAGGTAATTTATCGTTTTAGAATACTATATAGAATCGTAAGTAATAAAGGTACTATCTTTACTAGCTAGTTCTAGTTAGACTTCTACTTCGAGTCGTATATAAACTATAAGCTATTTATAGCCTTCTATTTATAGACTAATAAGTAGACGGAACGTACTAATTAGACGCTAGAATAGTACTTACGTATCTTCTATAATAATAAGTAGAATAACTAGGCGACGCTACTACCTTAGGCGGAATTAGCTTATAATAACGCTATATATCTAACGTTTAAGATAAGTCTATTTAAGGTTATATATAGCTACGACGCGGAGATTATAACGAGTACGTAAGTTACTTAAAATAAGCTTTCTAAAAGAAAAGTACTAGTAGTAATTAACGCTACGAAGTAACTATAAGAAATATATAAGAACCTTACGAAACGCTAGTAATACGTAGCTAAGGCGTAAGCTAGATACTTTAATACTAAGTATAAGCTAATAAAGTTTAAAGTTAGTAATATAGTATTATTATCCTTAAAGAACCTTTACTTAAAGATACTTATAAAGAAGTTAGTACTAAAGTTTATAGGTCTATTTAAAGTAATTAACGTAATTAGAAAGCAGGCGTACTACCTAGCTCTACTAAGCGTATAGCGCGTCTATAACGTCTTCTACGAATTCTTACTAAAGTTCTAGAAAAGTACTATAAGTAACGCAAATATAGAAAGTATACTACCTATAGAAGAGGACTTAAGTAAGTAGGAAATTAAAGAGATCCTAGATACGTAAGTTAAATATAAGAAACGCTAGTAGTTAATTAAGTAAATAAGCTAGCTAGAAGAATATAATATATAGAAACTAGCCGAGTATATTAGAGAATATAAGGTACTAGATAAATTTAAGGTAACGTATAAAGGAAATAAGTTTAGTCTAAAGGTAACGTAATAGCGCGTCGTACGTAATACGTAGGTATAAGAAGTAGAATATATAGCTTTTTTTATTCTATAAACAAGCTTTACGTTAATAGTAAGGAGCTAACTAAAATATTTATCGTAGCGTATCGTATATAGTACGTATAGAAAGTATATATATAGAAGTATAAAGAAGCGTAAGAAGCGCTAGCTTAAATATTATCTTTAGCTAGCTTATTCTTAAAGGCCTTTTCCTTTAAGAAGACCTTCTTAGCTTTATTCTCTTTCTCTAAGAAAGAATAGAGGCTAATAATAGCGTTAATAGCGTTCTACTCTACTAAGACGCTACTATACTTAGTAATCTATAAGTATAGTTAGTATATAATACGGAGATAATAAGCTACTAGATATACCTATGTAATTAGCTCTATTATACTCTAAAGGGTACTATTAAGCTAGAAGGCCTTATAAATAAGCGCGCGAGACTCTTACGAAGCCTTACTACTACTCTTCTTTTTAGTAAGCCTGCTACTAGCTAGCTTACTATTATTAGTCTAAAGACGCTTTATAACTATCTTAGTCTCTATATATATAGTTAGTAAATACGAGACGTAAGTAACGCATATACTAAGCGCGATATTAAAGGAAGAACTTACTAGTATAAGTAGCGTCTAGCTAGGTCTAGGCGTTAACTACTACCTACTAGCTATTAGCTCGAGCTATATTATTTCTATAGTAGCTAAGTACGGCCTAGCGACGCGTAAGCTTATTACGTACGTCGTATATACGATATATAACTATCTTAACGGCTTTATAATAGGTCTACTTATAAGTATACTTCCTATAAATATAATAAGTATACTTTATTATATTAATATCCTTAGGTAGCTTACTAGAGTAAGGGGCCTAGCCTATACTATAATTAGTATATATATATATATATAGAATACGACGAAGTAGTAATTAGAAGAGGACTTATAGTTACGTCTACCTAGATTATAGTTATTACGAATATAGTACTTATACTACTTAAGGTACTTAGTCTTAGCTATACTAACGCGAGGTATAGTAGAAGCCGAGCTACTTATAGTACTAGAGCGTAGTATAGAGAGGCTACCTACGAGGTATAGGCGCTTCGTAGCTAGTTTATAGTTAGAAGGGCCTATAGCTCTATTAGTAATAAGGTCTAGTAAGGAGCCTAGCTCCGAGTCTAAGCTATAAGAGCACTTTATAGGCGACTTATAACTAACTAGAAGTTAGGCTAATAGCGAGCCGCCTAGCGTAGGCTTACTTAGGCCTCTACTTATTAATAAGCTAGAGCTAATATAGTCGCTACTATAGCTATCCTCTTTAGAACGGCTAGTAGTATTAGAGGCTAGAGATAGGCTAGGCTACGGACTACTAATAGAAGTATTAGGACTTACCTAAGGTAAGCCTATAGTACGCGTACTACCTACCTAGCTATTCTTATCTAGTATAATGCTACTTTAGCGTAAGAATAGGGATTAGCTACTAGTAATACTTAGAGCGTAGCTACTAGGCGCGCTAGTATTTCTACTAGTACGCTTTAGACCTGCCTATAAGCTACTTATTAGAGGTACTAAAGTAGCCTTTTTGCCTTTAAATAGCTTCTTAGATTTCTTTAGTCCTATCTTATAGTAGTTCTTAAGATACGTATATAGAGTATATAGTAGAAGTATAAAGGGAGTACGTATATATTATAAAGTAAGTACGAAGCGCGTCTAATAAAAAACCCTAAATAACGAAATATTAGTATTATAGAAGAGGTTTAGAAGCGCGCGAGCAAGAAGTTATAATACTATTACTATAATAAATATAATAACGCGCGTTACTATTAATAATAATATACGATAACGACTAACTTATATTATATATATAAATTATAATAGTAATATATAATAGAACTTTATAGAAGGCCTACGAATAATAAAAGATACGTAAACGTAATAAAAGCGTCGCGTAGGCGAGAAGACTACTATCTGCCTTATTAAGCTAAAATAGCTTAATAGAGAGAGGAAGGTATTTATAAAAGCAAAGTAAAGCTTAAAGTTAGAGGCCTTAGGCCTAACTAGTACTTAGTAATCGGCTACTACCGTATTACTTAGCGTATAGTATTCGTATATATAGAGTATATAATATATAATAACTTAGTAAAAATTAGCGCTATCTTTAGATAGAAGGTCTAAGGTAGTCTATACGTTACTATATACTCTCTTATAACGTACTTCTTAGAGTTTCCCTATAATCTATATATATTAAATTTATTTCGTAAAGAAAGCGAGGAGTTTCCTATTATCTATTAGTAGTTCTAGTATAGTATATTCGTCTTCTATTAGCGATAGCTATTATTTACGCAAGATTTAAGAAAAGGAAGCTCTCTTCTATTATTTAGTAGCTTCTTCTATATCTAGCTCTATTGTTTCCTAGAGCTAGTAGCTTAGAGAGTCCTTTAGAGAAGAAAAAGGCTATTTTATACTCTATTTAGAAGAAACTCTACTATTATATTTTCCTAGTTTTTTTAATTCCCTAGGTTCCCTATACTCCTCTACGTACTCTAGCCGTAGCTAGAGCTAGTAGGAGTACTTAGTCTTTTATATAACGTAGAGATAGGTAGCGTACTTCCTAGAGAGCCGCTATCTATTTCTATATTAGTAGGAGTTTAGTATTAGGAATATTCTACGTTCTATAGGAGGTAGAGTAGGATAAGAGGTTCGTATAATAGTCTTACGCTAAGAGAACTACCTATATACTCTATTTTCTATAACGTTTAGGTCCTAGCTTACTTACGATACTAGGACGCTCTTTTACTTACTAGAGTAAGAGAAGGTATACTTCTAGGTAAAGTATTTATATCTATAGCAACGTTTTATTTATATAATAGTTTAGAGAGCTAAACGTAAATAACCTAGTATATATAGGATTAAAGTATAAACTCTTATTCTCTAGAAGGCTAGTTCTTAACGACTAATATCTTACTTAAAGTAAGAGTAAAGTAGCCTCCTAGTAGAGTAGTATAAGTACCGCCTATAACTCTTTATTCCTTTACTAATTTATACTAATCTAATCCTATCGTAGACTCTAGGTTACTCTAGTATAAAGTATATAATAAGAAAGAGAGAGGTTTATTAATTTTATAGAGTTATGCTTTTTCTACCTAAGTAGTAGTATTAGCGTTAGCGCTACTATTTTAGCTTTAGTATAGCTTTTATAGAAGGAAATAAGCTCTTTTAAATAGTATATTTCGTTCCTCGATTAGTAAATACTTCGTATTATTATTAGCTTTTAAAGTTAGTATATTTCGTAGTATAGTAAAGTAGTACTAAGCTAAGCTTAGGGCTTAGTAGTATCGGACTAGTATAGGCTAGGCTAGTAGGCCGTCTATAAAGAGAGACTTTGCGCGTCGCTCTATACTATAAGAGAGAGTAGAAAGGAACGGTAATATCTTAATAGTTTTAAGAGCTAGTAAGGCGTTTAGTAGCTTAAAAGAAAGCTATAGATACGACGAGTCGCTTAGTATATATTTAAGGTCGGGGTTTAATATAGCGGTTAAGCTATAGTAGTATAGAGTAGTTATATAGAATAGAAGACGTTAGCTATAGAGTATTAGTAGAGTTAGAGTTATTATCTTTAGATATAGAACGTATACCTATAGTAAAGGAGGTAGTAGAGCGGCGTAAGGTCTATTAAGACTAAGCTCTAGTTATAGCTACTATAGATTTATATTACGTATATTTAAAGTAGAACTTAAACTAGTAGTAGTCCTTAAATAATAAGTCTAGCCCTTTACTAGAAAAGGTATTACGGCTCTAGAAATTAGGTTTTATTACTAAATTAAGTAAGATTATAATACTATAAATATTACTATAATAGTCCTAAGTAGTATTATAGTACTTAATAAGTTTTATAAACGTAGCCTATAGCGTAGTATAGATTTCTTACTACTATAGCTTAAGTATAGAATTTAAGGTTATAACTTAAGAGGCTATCTATTAGAAAGAGTAACTTCTAAGTAGTTAATTAATCTAACTTTAAGCTAGTTCTAACACCTATAGCATAAGAAATTAATAATTAAAGTTATCTACCTTATAAAGTTGTAACACTAGCCTATTAGTAACACTCGCTTATCAAACACGTTAGGCCCATCGCATCTGTTTCGGTTATGTCTCAGCCCTCCTCCGCTTGTGGATTGGTACTCCCAAGAGAGCCACGAGCAGCGACGCAGAAGCATAGCCACTCCTCATCCCTGTCGCAGTTGTGCTCAAGCACCAACACAAGCCTCATCGCTTGCGACGATGACGGCTCAGAGCACTCTGAAGACGCCTGCACCTAGCCCCGCTGCATCCATCGCGCAGGAGCACGAAAGTTCACCGTAGGCGCTGGCTAGACTGCGCCTCCACAAAAGTACATAAATAACAGTTTTGACTTCTACACGAAATCTACGTCCAATAATAATTAATAAGGTGCTGAACCTGCACGTCTCTTGGCCATCTGAAACTTTGGCTGACCAGGTCGTCGCTTCGGATGTTGCAAAGCCCTTCGCGTTTATTAACTTTCCGACGAGGGAATGATCTTACATCGGTTCGGGCTTCTGGCCGTCCAGTTCTCTGCGCTCTGTCTGGCGAAAAATCTCGGCCTTCAGCAAATACTTGGAGCCTGGACACCCTTAAAAGGCTGGCTGTTACCCGACTGGGACTTTGACCTTCCAATCGAGATAAGTTCAACTTCACAGTCTTCAAGCATCTGGAAGCCAACTGTAGGACAGTCATGGAATATACAGCTCGCAAGTGTGCCTCCTTCATCCGCTGCCAATGACAATGCCTACTCCATCTGGGACTTTGATATGGCTGCAGCGAGCTCCTCGCTAATTGAATCTTTCCACGCCGAAGGACGACGTGTAATATGCTACTTCTCCGCTGGTAGCGTGGAAAAGTACCGAAGCGACTCTGGCGAGTTTCCCAAAGAAGCCGTGGGGAAGGTGATGGATGGAGTGAGTGCATTCCTAAAAATAACTCTCTGTAAGCTAACACTGTTCCATTGTCTAGTGGCCAGACGAGAATTGGGTAGACATAAGAAATTCAAAGGTCAGAGACATCATTACGAGAAGGATAGGCGAGGCCAGATCAAAAGGATGCGATGGTGTAGATCCGGACAACATCGATGGCTATCAGAATGATTCGGGATTCGACCTGACCGAGGACGATGCTGTCAATTTCGTTCGCTTCCTGTCTCAGACTGCACACAAAGCAGGCCTAGCCTATGGGTTGAAAAATGGCGACAATGCTCTTGTCGTTCGCGTGGTCGAATACTCTCAATGGGTCATCAACGAAGAATGTGAGCGATATCGCCTGCTTCCACCAAAAAAGTGTACACTAACCGCTCTAGGCGTGCACTACAACGAGTGCGACATATACAAACCTTTCGTCGAGGCCAACAAGCCCGTCTTTCACATCGAGTATCCGAATGACGCACAAAAGCTGCCCATTGACGCGTTCCGAAAACAGTGCTGCACTGATCCAGACGCGCGCGGCTTCTCAACATTGGTCAAGCAGAGGGAGCTCACAGGCTGGACTACGACTTGCTGATGCTAGTGGTCGAAAAGGCGGAAAGCAATGTGTTCGTACAAGTAGCCTTGAGGGTCTGAATCCTGTACACGTAGTCAAGTCCGACTATCAAGTACAGCATTGCGCCGTTTTTGTGTGCCGCTCTAAGGCCAAGCACGTCTCCCGGCCACGCTCAGTAAGGCACGCTATGCAACGCAAAAACATAGCTGAGATAGCAAGCTCGCTTTTTCCGTTGCCACCGTCGCTCTTTGCACATAACCCCTCGTCTGCTGCCAACGACACATTAGAAGTGCTGTCCACTCTAAATTGGTGTGACCAGCGAGAATTCGAGGCATCAATTCAAAGTAGTGGTACATTGCATCGAGTCAAACTTGCAAAGGTCGCCGAATTCATTCTGGTGCCCAAGAAATAGACAGCAGTGACGATGCAATCCCGTGGTCGATAGAGGTCCACGGAGCTAAGACTGAGCACCGCCCCGTCCACCACGCGGGCCGGCAGACGCATACCCTCCACGACCCCTCGAGGCGCCTTGTCCAGGACCACCGCGGCCGCCCTGGAAAGCGCCGCGTGATGCACCTTGATTAGCGCCACTACGAAGTCCACCACGGCCGGCCTGATACTGTCCACGTGGAATGTATGGTGTCGAGCCGGGCCGGAACTTTCGCTCTTCGACAAACAGTGGAACATCGTTGCCATCGACCTCGAATTGAGTTGCTTTGGCCTTGTTGTAAGCGTCGGCGGTCTTGAAGTCCACAAACGCGCAATTCTGTGAGATTTTCAGCAAGTAGTCAAAATTGGTGAGCGTAGCAGGGCTGAGTACCTTTTGCCGAGCAATGTCGAAATAGAGGAGGTCGCCAAATTTCTCAAGTTCAGCTTTCAGTTTGTTGCCGTCCACATTGTCGGACACGTTCTTGATGTAACCGCGGAACTGAGGTTCCTGCTGTGGTGGGGCGGAGTTGGTCTGCTTCGAGGCGTTGCGGTTGTGATTACTTCCCACGGCGGTCCACTCGTCCTGAGAATCATTGGCCTTGGCATCTTGTGAGGACTGGGCGGATGGAGTCATTGGGGTGGCGGGGTTGGTTGCAGTGGCTGGTACTGCTGCGTTGGTTGCGATTGCCTTTTGCTGCAAAGTCTTCGCGGCCTGTGGCACGGGCTGCGGGATCACTGGGGCTACAGTCTTGGCAGCAGATGCTGCGAGGCTAGCCCAGGTCTTTGGTACTGCTGGCGTGGCCGGCTTGGGTGCTGGTGCGGGCGTTGGCTTCTGCGTTTCCTGCTTTGGCGATGAAGGTGCTCGTGTCGGCTCCGGGCCTTTCGGCGTCTCTGTCTCCGCTGCCGCTGCTGCAGTGTCCACCTTCTCGGCCTCCTTGGCCGTCTCAGGCTCTTGTTCTTGTTCTTGTTCGGTCTGCACGGCCGGCGCTTCTTCCACCTTCTCACTGTCCACGGTTGCCGGCTTCTCCTCAGCAGCAGCTGTCTTCTCATCGTCTTCAGAGTATGTTCCATTCACGAGCTTCACTTCAATCGTCTTGTCATCCTCCTCGGCATCGTGTTCCACAGCGGCAGGATCGGCGGAATTCGTCAGGGTGGTAGGGTGCGCCTCCGTGGGGACAGGCTCCTGCACACCAATCTCCACGTCGGGCACCTGCTGTACCTCCTCCTCCTGCTGCTGCTGCTGTTGCTGTGGTTCGGCGTCCGCTTCCTCTTCCTCCTCGACCAGGTAGCGGAATATGTCGTTGAGCACAAAGTAGCCATTTGTCTGCGTGGCGAGGACGAAGGTCTGCGTGAATTTCCGATGAGGCTGGCCACGGTTGCTCAGCTCGCCAATGACTTGGATGACGATGTTGCTATCGGAAGCCTGCGAATCGACGTTGGTCACGCGAACCTTGCAGTCGTTGAAGTCCAGCTCGCGAATCTTGTCGTTGATGGCGCGTTGGCCCACACAGACGGCGACCTTGTCAGTCTCCTGCCCCGAAACGAACTGGGAGCGTTTGTTGTAGAACAGATAGAGCTTCTCCGGCGATCGGGACAGCGTGGTGTAATACTGCTCCACAAAGTACCAGCCGACCTCATCCTTGGGAATGTCGGGCTGCGGCGCTGGCTGCGGCGCAGCATTGGAGGGCGTGGTCGAAGGCGGCGGCGCTTGCTGGGCAGCAGACGGTTGTGAATTTTGGTTGGAGGCAGAGTAGCTGTAGGTGCTCTGGTCTCCTCCGGCGTGGGGCTGGTGCATGGCGTAGTTGCCATTGGGCAGTCCGGAAACTTCAGCGGCCATGATGGCACGAGTGAGCGGGAGTGGGTGCGGGCGAGGCGGTGATGTCGCGCGGGTGACGAGGATGGGTCGTGCTCGTGAAACTCGGCCAGCGGAGCTTGTCTGCTCGCAGACAGTTGTGCTTGCACTACTGAGGCAGAAAGTGCTGCGAGCTCGTGGAAACGGGGCGCGGGTGTCAAAGCACGGGCGCGGCGCGGTGGAAGGAGCGGAGGGCGGAGAACGCGGGCCAATATAACGTGGTCGTCGATGGCAGAGCACGAGGGTGGAGGGATAAGTGTGTTGACGTTGTGATGGGAAGAAAGCAGCACAGTGCAGTGCTGAACGAGTTCCCAGATGACAAAGTGCTGAAGGCTTGGCTTGGCGTGTGTCTCCATCGCCGGCAAAATTCCTCCATCCAGCTTCCACAGCCCGCCGCCAGCATGCACCACCGCCCGCGCAACCGCCAGCCTCGCGCCGCCAAAGACTTCGCCCGCCTCGTTGTGCGTGTTAGCGGGGATAACCGAGGTGCGCGCCCCGGCGCCGACCGCCACGCGATGCCTTCGATCCGACAGGTCGTGCCCGGCGATGCCGTCTCTATCGTGCTTAAGGCAGATCAGCCCACTGGCCGAGAGGTTCAGGGCATTGTCAAAGACGTGTTGACACGCGGCGATCATCCACGAGGTATCAAGGTGCGCCTGGCAGACGGGAGGGTAGGCCGCGTGCAGCGCATACCAGGAACAGTGCCACTGACAGCGTCAACGACCGATACGAATGATCGCGTTAGGCACGTGGCTGATGCGCGATATGATGACGGCTACATCGATTCTGCCGCAGAGCCACTACCCAGGACACTTGCAGACTACATGGAGCCGCAAGGTGCTGTTTCGCAGCGGACAGATGGCGCGAACGCGACATGCCCAGTCTGCGGGATCTTCGAGGGCGACGAGATCGCTGTGAGCCGTCATGTCACTGACCACTTCAGTGATCAATTCGATCGGGTTCGGATGGCACGACAGATTTGGTAGGCGCCGGCCGTCCCAACAGCATGGCGATGCCCGTTTTGAAGACATCGTGCTGAGCGACTGGTAGACATGGATGTCTGTTCAACGATGAACCAGGTGGAGCGATGCTATGCAAGGCCAGTGGGATCAAGCCTTGACGGGGTCTCTGTGCGCCTGCTTTGCTCTTTTGCACTTGCTATGCCATGTAGACTTACGGAAGAGCGCAACGGAAGTGCGGTTCAGTGTCGGGCAGTTCGCCTTGAGCAGCGCATCCACGAGAACAAATAGTTTCGCAGAAAAGAAGCAAACAGGCCTCATTGCCGCAGGTGACGCTGCCTAACAAGTCATTCCCTAGGTCTATTGCAGCACGTATATTTCCAAGGCTTAAATTCGTCCCTTGCGCCATCCCACGCCTGTACCTCCTTGAACTACAAACGCGAAATAAATCCGCTACGATCCATCTAACCAACACGTGGTCAATAATGTTCTGCCGCCGGATGAATCCTTGACAATTGCTTACCTTTACGAGGTATTCTTTATTGATATCCTGCACCCGTGTTGTGCCAGCCAGTGCCATGCACAGCTTGATTTCATCGCTCAGCAGTTTCAAGCAAAGCTCGACTCCAGCCTGACCCTTGTAGGCCAACCCCCACAAGACCGGTCGTCCGATCCAGACAAAATCTGCACCTAGTGCGAGGGCTTTGAAGACATCCGTTCCGTGTCTCACACCACCATCGATGTGTATAGGAATCTTGCCCCCAACCGCCTCGACAATCTCCGGCAAAGCATCAAGTGTGGCGAGCGCACCGTTGAGTTGACGGCCACCATGATTGCTCACTACAATGCCATCGACCTGATGATGCAATGCAAGAATGGCGTCTTCGGAAGTAGCAATGCCCTTCACCCACACTTGCATCTCACTTCCACATTCCTTCCTTAGCCAGTCGATATCCTGGTCCCACGAGAGTGTGGGATTGGGAGCATGTGTGTGAAAAGTGACCGGTCCTTCGGGCGCCACACGTTTTTCACCATCATGATAGCCCGCTGCAGACTCTTTCTTCTGGAGCTGCGGTCGCTGCTTTTGTGCAGTCTTATGGGTTGAAGGCTGTACTGAGTACTCATCGCCAAAATTTGCGATTTTGAAGTGTGGAGGTAGCTTGAATTTGTTTCGGATCTCGAGATTTCGTCGGCCGAGGAAGGGGGTGTCCACAGTGAGAAAGACAGCCTTGTATCCGGCCAATTTTGCTCGCCGGATCAACTTGGCACTGTGCGCCTTTTCTTCAAACAAGTAAAGTTGGAGAACATTGGGTAAATCTCCACTGGCATCTGCCACCTCCTCGAGAGATCTAGAGAAATCGCACGACAGATCAGAATAGGCTTTCGAGGTTCCACAGCTGATCTGTATGTATGCAGACAGTGCAATGACGAAGGAGTCCGAGATGGACAAGAAGGAAAGTGACACGGGATTTGGTAGGTATCTCGCTTACTTGGTGGCAAAAGAGGACAGCCCCATGACCACATTATATCGCTTGCAGGCGCCAGCCGTGGCTATCTCGCCATCGGAGTGGGCCAGACATTGCATGGCGGTTGGAGCTACGCCAAGCGGAATGCTGTTCTTGAAGCCAAAGATGTTCACCGAAGTGTCAACGTTAGACACGTCTCGGAGCACACGAGGCCGAATGCGGTACTTGTCATAGGCGGTGGTATTCTCGCGAAGCGTTGAGCCTGAGTCGGCGCCCTCATTGTAGTAGTCGCGGGTCTGCTTGTCCATGCACTGTTGAGCATGTTGCTCCAGCTCTTGTATCGTCAGGCAGGCGAAGTCGTGATCGTCGGAAGTGGCCATGATGTCTGCTGGTCAGTTCTCTGGCTTGTGTCCGGCGATGTTGATGGTAACGGGGCAGAAGGGTCAATGACACGTCGAATGCTGCTTCGCCTTCTGGCAAAGCATATAGCTTCCATTCCGTAGGCATGCGACATCGCAAAAGCAACTCATACACCCACACATCGGCAGCGCTAGGAGCACCTAGGTGATGTATGATGTCGATCGCGCAGTCGCTGATAACAATGACGTCAGCGTTGCCGGCCCGATCCTGGTCGTCATGACAACCACCGACCACATCGCTTTACCTCCTACTGTAAGCTGTAAGCAGGCAAGCGCGCTTGACGAATCAGCCCATACAGAATTAATTGCACGACCACATAATCACCGTACATCATGGTGTCGACGAGAGGGGGCGCGCGCACGAGCACTGGAGATGCGGCAACGACACTGAACAAGCGGCCAGCCCGAAAGCTAGCGACCGCAACAGTTAAGCTCCTAGCCTGCCAGACGACACGAGCAAGGAAGGCAGTGCCTCGGACATCTTCAGCAGACCACCACGAAGAGGATGAAATAGATGAGCTGGCTGCACCAGCTCCACCATCAGTGAAAGCCACGCGACGGGGACGCCCAGCCGCGGTGGCCAGCGACAAACCAGCGGACAAGAGTGACACCAAGCAGACAACAAAACCAGGAGCCACAACAAACACGACAGCGAAGAAGGCGACACTCTCCGCAGCCACGCGCACGAGTAAAGTCGGACGATCTGAGCGGCAGACTGTAAAGTACACGCAGTCGCATGCGGTGCCTGAGCTCAAGGGGGCTCAATCGCGAGCCACCAGGCCTACGCGAGCAACAGCAGGAAAGGAAAAGGCGGCACCACTTTCACCTAGAAAAATCACTCAGGTACTGAAAGCGAAAGTCGGAGCCACCAATTTTCACGGCAAAAAACCGGCTGGGCCACCTGGACCAGCCGCCAGAGTGCGATCCATTCCGGAAAAGCGAAATGTGTCAGACGAGAATGCGAACGCGCTGGGTCCGTCCTCGAGCATTGACGATGAAGGTCGACCCTCCAGAGCTCCTAAGCGACGGAAGGTGCGCGCAGACGTAGCCGCAGACGACGTCGATGCAGATCCCAGATCGACCAAGGCGACACCTTCTCCAGATTCGATACCGCCTCTGGTGGATGCAGCAGGTGTTTTGCTACGAGACTTCGGGCCAATGAAGGCCGAAGACGATTTGTGCGCGCCGAACACGCCCATGAAACGCAGCGACCTCCAGTATTATACAAATTACCATGCAACAGAGGCGACTCCAGTTGCAAGGGTTGATGTGCCATTCAAGACGCCTATTAGACGATTCAAAGTTCTCGGCACGCTACAGGGAACGCCACAGACGCAGAGACCATACTACAAGCCAAAGGTGTCACTATCTGAAGTTGGGCCGATGACAGTCGCGCGAGCACGAGACATAGCTATCGCATCTCCGAGGTTGCAGCCTCTGCCTTGCCTTCCGCCGGGGAGGATTTCCGAGTTTATGCAACACCAACTAGAGCTGCCACGGCAGTGCACCAATGGCCACAGACCGGAGCGAGAAAACAGTCATATGAGCCTGCTAGTGGGTGCATCCACGCGGTATGCAACATTGCAGCACGAGCAGGACAGCACGTCAGCAGCGGAATCTTTATCGGCCCCTGAGATGGATGATATCGATCCGGATGAAGCAACATACAATGAGCACAGCATCTCGCAACACAATGTATATCTTCCGATGGAGCTCAGCATGACCATCGCTGCTTCCGGAAGCCCTTCCGCCATCACTTGCCCCTCTTCCAGCGTGGATGACGAGAATTTCGTAGACCAGCCAGAGATCAACGACTGGGAAAATGTGCCAGAGAGCGTGACGACTCCCTTTGGATACGACGATGATCTCACTCTACCCAAGGCTCCGCCACAGCCGGAGCCCGCGGAGCGCCTCATCAACCCAAGTGATTCGCGTTCTGGCGTGGGTGACAAGTCAGATGCAACTTCCATGACACGACCAGCAGTCTTGCGATCTGCGGAAGTCAGAACAGTTTGCACGACAAATTTGCCTGAATTAAGGCAAATTGGGGTCAGCACATGCGACTCGCCCGAACAGGCGGCCAATATGAGCAATTCTCTAGAGGCTGCTTCGATCACTCCGCCTCGCGAGGAGGTGTGCAAGCCGGATACGGATGCTGTTCTTCCCAGAAACCCGAGAATAGAAGAAGATAGTGAAGATGATGCTACTTTCGATGGTCACCAGACATTCGTGTGCGATGAAGCCGACAAAAGCTGGGCTGTTGCGACAACACCACTCAAGATCGTCACAGCCGAAGCAGTGGAAGAAGAAGATGCGAAAATGGAAGGGGACATCACCCTCATGATCGAAGAACCGGCATGCTCTTCCGACAGTAACCACTCACCGATCAGATTGGTCACGGCAGAGGAGGTTCTCGATGAGGACCAAGACGCAGTTGAGGGAGAGATCACTCTGTTGCTTGAGGAACCTCGTTATCCAGGCATGATCACATGCAGTCCGATCGAGTTTGTAACGATGGAAGACATTCCCGACAACCGAGATACTATCGAAGGCGATGTTACGCTCGCAATATCCTCACCTCTGCCCCAGCAGTTGGCAAACGCAGCTTCGGTTAAGGAAAGCGGTAAACGCGAAGACACATGCCTCGAACAGGAAGACGACGATATCTCGTGGTCCGTAGAAACGATGCGTTCGTTCCGGCGCGCGCCACCAATTCAGGAGAGGACAGCTGAGCAAGTTCCTACGGACGATAATGTGACGGAAAAATCTCTAGGCCTTCCAACTGAACTGAATGATGATGATCTGGACAATAGCAGCACGAACAGTCCATCTCCAGATCCGTACCACCCCTCGCAGATTGGCAATGAGCCGCTCTCTCAAGGCACGCCATCGGTCCTGACATATCAAAACTCTCATGAGCACTTGCCTGCCGAGGCGCCATCGCGAAGAGTAGCAGCAGATGCGTACTCGTGGAAGCGAAGATCTCTGCATGGCAAGGCGGCCATGGACCAGACAATGGCTGCGACTCCAACGCGAGCACTTTCAAGCCGTCAGATGTTATCCGAGGATGCGGAGGCAGTTAACTCTGCCGCTGTAGGGGATAATTCGCGCACGCCTGCGAGACAATTCTCCGGCAAGCGACCTGCAACCGCACAGAAGCCCGTTTCGTTGCGTAAAATTGCACTCCAGGCAACTTCGACTCCGATGAAACGCACCTTCAAGGCGTCTGGCGATACCCCAGGTGATGTAACAATGACACCACATCCATCGGCACCTTTGCGAGGCGTTGTGGCTCTCGTGGACGTTTACACTCACGACGGTGCGTGTGTCTCACAGTCTTTTGCCATGTTGCTAAGAAGGCTGGGAGCAAAGACAACCAAAACGTTCAGTGACAGCGTCACGCACGTCGTCTTCAAAGAGGGCAATCCAAGGTTGATTCAAGCCCTTACAACATACAACATGAAGGCTGCAAAGGAAGTGGCCGGCAAAGAAATCTATTGTGTGAATAGCCGTTGGGTCAACGACTGCAATGCGCACGGACGTCGCGTGCCGGAGTGCGATGAAGGGTACATCTTTGAGGTAGACGAGTACACGCGCAGCACGAGACGGCGTCGAAAGAGCATGGAGCCGACAAGTTTATTGAAGACCAACGGAGGCGACATCATACGTGACCGGAGGACTCCCAGCGGCCGATTGTCGAATCGTCGCGTAGGCATGAAGAATATGTTAGATCGTGCGGGTCATCTTTCCACGATCGACACGGGCGACGAAGAGAACAGCGAAGACAGCCAAGAGCCTGCCACGCCTACCTATCTCAAGGAACCCAACTCATTGATACAGCACACAATGCCTGCTAAGAGGGTGCACATGTTGAACCTTGGCGCCAAGGCTGACACGCAGAGGAGGTTAACGTTTGCCGATGGGCTGTCGTTGTAGGGTATCATCCATCGATTCAAGAGGAGTGATTGGGCTCTTCGAGACGTGTACTAGGTACGTCTGATCACGCTCGTAGATATAATAGTTCGTAGTTCAACAAAATCTATTTAAACTTCCTATCAAAATGCTTCATTCTCTGCGTGGGCTCGCAGCAGAGCAATGTCCGAAATGTACGGCCAGTCGTCTTTGAGATGAACATGACCTGGGTGTGTTGGGAGAAGGAACGATGTGGGAGCGCCACAGACCACTCGAGGCTCCCCTCAAGCGGTCGACGTGACCCAAGCTTTGATTGCTTTCAAAACATTTGCATCGTGGGCTCGCAGCAGCTCCGTAGCCTTCGTCTTGTTCAGATCCAACTGCTCGACCTGATACTCCACTGTTAGCATCACATTCTCCGAGTGCCGGTTATGCTCGAGCCGCACTTACTAGCATCGCAACGTCCGCAGCGTCCACCTTGACCAGCTTCCTCGGTGCGTCGTCCTTGTTGGCAGCCGATGAGGCAGTCTCCTTCGATTTTGCCGCTGGCATTAGCGCCTTCATTGCTTCGTTCAAGGCTTTTAGATCGGTTTCTTTCTTCGGCTTGACATCCTCCGACGGCGCATCGAGCGAGGACAGCGCTGCGGCTGCCTTGCGGTCTTCATTGCTGGAGGGCAGTACATCAGGTGCGTCTGCCCCTTCTTGCACGTTGGGCAGCTGCGGTTCCTCGGCCATGATTCTGGTACAAGTGGCGTTGGAAAGTGGCGCGCGAAAAGTCGGAGTGGCGTCAGTGTGCTAACCGTTGTGACCTTCAATTCAATCACGTGAACTTGCTATTCTTGGCATGCCAGTTCCAAGGATGTATTTGCTGTCCTGTTTATTAACAACATCAACTGGCCGCCGAGCGCCACCAACCGTTGGAGTTGAGGGTAATCTGAGCGTGAGCGGATAAGGGTGCCTCGGTCATGGCATCGTGTGCGGATGCAGGCAAAGCGGTGACGGCGTCCGCCTCTGTGACCTCCATATCCCCACCCACAACGATCAGTGGCGCTTACTCGCCGTGGAGCCCGGACTCGTGGAGACACAAGCCGATTGTGCAAGCGGTGGAGTACGAGGACCAGGAGGCTGTCAAAGCTGCACTCACAAAGCTCGAACATCTTCCACCGTTAGTGACGCCGCTCGAGATCTGGAAGCTGAGAAACGCGCTCCGCGATGTTGCGTTGGGCAAGTCCTTCCTGCTACAGGGAGGAGATTGTGCGGAGCTTTTCGAATACTGCCACGACGACTCGATTGATTCAAAGATCAAGCTTTTGCTGCAAATGTCGCTGGTCTTGATTTGGGGTGGCAACAAGCCGGTGGTGAGAATTGCAAGGATGGCAGGTAGGCATGCTCTGATGTTGCCACGGTCTCTGCGTTCACTGTATGCTGACACCCAGCAGGGCAATACGCAAAGCCAAGAAGCAAGCCGACGGAGATGCATGCGGGTCAAGAGATCCCAAGCTATCGAGGAGACATTTTGAACAGCTTCCACCCTGACCACCGCAAGATCGATCCGGATAGGCTGGTACAGGCGTACTTTCACTCCGCTGCAACGCTCAACTACGTACGTGCTCAGCTCTCATCTGGAATCGCAGATCTGCATCATCCAATGGACTGGAGTCTAGGACATGTTGGCGATCACGAGCTACTGGAAAAGTACAGCAGGATTGTGAATACCATCCGGGAAAGTTTGCGCTTCATGAAGACCATCGGCGCAGATGCTGCGAGCGGACTGAGCAGCGTCGATTTGTTCACATCGCACGAAGCACTTCTACTAGCATATGAAGAGGCGCTCACCAGAAAGCTCAAGCGGCCGAGCAATGCAGTCCGCCACACCACGAAAAGACATCCCGCACTCGACGCAAAGAGCTCCCTTCAAGAGGCCACGGGCTACTACAATACGAGCGCCCATCTCATCTGGATAGGTGACCGAACGCGTCAACCTGATCATGCGCATGTAGAATACGCGCGCGGGCTGGAGAATCCCATTGGCATCAAAGTTGGTCCAACAACTCCACCTGAAGACCTCGCAATCCTCCTGGACACTGTGAATCCTAACCGCGAAGTTGGGAAAGTGATGCTCATCACCCGATATGGCAAGGATAAGATCGCAGACATGCTGCCCAAGCACATTGACGCGGTGCAGAAGACCGGCCACGTGGTGGTCTGGCAATGCGATCCCATGCACGGCAACACGCGATCAACGGCCGACGGCACCAAAACGCGCTCGTTTCAACATGTCTTCGAAGAGCTGGCATCCGCTATCCACATTCATCGTCAGCAAGGCACTTACTTGGGTGGGGTGCATCTCGAGCTCACGAGCGACGCCGTCACGGAGTGCACAGGGGGTAGTCAGGGCATAGACGATGCTGACTTGAGCAAAGCCTATCGCACGTTCTGCGACCCAAGATTGAACGAGAAGCAGGCTCTCGAGCTGGCATTCCTTGTCGCAGACAGTTTGAGGGACTCAGTCGCACCTGATGAGGGGCTTTGATCAGTCCGAGTCTAGTGGAGAGCTCGGCGTCATGGTAACATTCCACCATCTCGTTCCAAAAACGATCTACAGAAGTGACTCTGGTCTGATCAAAGCAAGCGGCATCTCGACTCTATCTATGATCCAAGCTGCTTCAAGCCCCCAACGCAATGTATTCGTTTATTCGTGCTGTGTTACGGGTCCGTGCGGCTTCGCTTTGCTATAAAGTCCCAATGTCGCCTAATTGAGCAGCCTGTACAATTGCGATGCAGCGATCCCAGCAGCAAGATCCACAGCGAAATACACACCAGATCTTCACAGACTCACCCGAAGGGGGAGAAGCTTTGCCCGCCTCCAGGAAAACCTCGCGATCCACCGCCGCCTGATGCAAAGCGGAAACCTCCCCCTCCTCCACCCATTCCACCGCCCATCATGTTGAAAAGCACTTCTGGGTCAATCTGCACTCCACCTCCTCCAAATCCGCCCATGCCTCCCATGCCGCCATGGAAGCCGCCCACGCCTCCATCTTCCATGAGATCTACTCCGCTATCATAGCGTTGCCGTTTTTGAGGGTCAATCAGAGTTTCGTGTGCTTCTTGGATCTCTTTGAATCTGTTCTCTGCTTCCGGGTCGTCTGGATTCTTGTCCGGATGGTGCACTACGGCCAACTTGCGGTAAGCCTTCTTGATGTCTGTATCGCTGCAGTCTTTCTCGACGCCCAATATCTTATAGTAATCTTTGCGCTTGCTCTTCTTCAGCTCCAGTTCTGCATCACGAACCTCTTTGGCAATACTCGGCTCTTCTGGATGCTGCTCCGCAATGTTCTTGAATGCTCGCACAGCCTCTTCCCAATCGCCACTTGCACCAAGCGCTTTTGCTCTTGTCTTCATAGCTTTGATGTATGTTGGATCCAGCTTGAGCGCGGCATCGCAGTCGTTGATGGCTTCTTGCCAATTTTTCAACTTAGTATAGCACATCGCTCGGTTGTTGAGCAGCTTGGAGTTCGTTCCTTTGTTGGAAGGGTCGATCTCTAGGGCGTTGGTGTACGTCTCCACAGCCTGAGCATAGCGGCAATATTTGAAATGTTCATTTCCCTCTGCTTTGGTCTTGTCCAATCGCTGCACCAATCGTAGCCACCGCACAGCATCTTTGAAATCCGGATCGCATGAAAGGGCCTGCCGGAAATGTTGAATGGCCTTGTCATTCTCCCCCTGACCATACAAGGCCCGTCCTCGCAGAACCAGAGCCTCTGGATCTGCATTGTTGCCACGCAGCAAGGCCATGGCGACGTTCTGCGCATCTCCCAGGCTATTCACTGTGCCCATTTTCAGGTACGCCTCGCCTCGCATGAGCCTCCACTTTCTGGGTGGCTGCACCGTCGACCCCAAGGACTTTTCAGCCTGATCCAGAGCAAAGAGAACCATTGACCCACTGGTACTATTCTTCAAATTGTCGTGAGCTTCCGCAATGTACTTTGACATTGCCTGAGCTTGCTGTCTGTCTTTTGTCGTTGCTGGAGGGTCTATTCGATCGTAAACAGCGAGGGCTGCTTGCGCCTCTCCCATGGCAGTGAGTATCTTCGCATGGCGGTGCAAGATCTTGGGATTGCCCGGCTCCAGCTCGTCCGCTCGCTTGCAATCCTCCAGCGCTTCGGAGTATTTTCCTGCGGCCATGTACGCTGCCGCCCGGTTCGAGAGGTAGGTCGACGACGTCGGATTCGCCTCAATTGCTGCAGGATCCACATCTCAGCACAAGCGATGTTGCTCAAGGAGGAGAGCAAGACTTACCTTTGCCGTACTCCTCAATGGCTGCGGCATACTTGCCAGCCTTGTAGTGCTTGTTTCCCTCCGCTTTGGAAATCTCCGCATCCTCCGGTCGTATTCCGAGTCGCGGCGGCGAGCTAGGCTGCGATTTGTGAGGAGGTGGAGTCGGCCGTTGCTCTTCATCCTGTTCGTCCAGGTGCGTGTCGCCGTTTGTGCCAATGGCAGTGTCGGCGGCGCCCGATCCGGGGAGGATACCAGGCGTCTCTGGCGCAGGCGTCGTCTCCATAGAGTCAGAAGCAACGGGCA
Source organism: Cercospora zeae-maydis (assembly GCA_023512815.1). Lineage (NCBI taxonomy): Eukaryota > Fungi > Ascomycota > Dothideomycetes > Mycosphaerellales > Mycosphaerellaceae > Cercospora > Cercospora zeae-maydis. The sequence goes on along the minus strand of JAKLWY010000002.1, from coordinate 5,024,908 downwards.
CGCCACCTTCTCTGGAGTCTCGCGGGCTGCTGCTGCTCATCTTTTGGGCGGAGAGGGCACTGAGCCGCCGCAGCTCGTCGGGCGGCAGGTTCAACGGGTGTTCGTCCGACCCACGGCGGGGTGTGGCGCGCGAGAAGGACTTGGAGGAGCGCTTCTGCCGGTCTTTGTCCCGCTCCTTTGCAAAGTAACTGCGTTTCTCTTTCTCTGGCGACTGGGGGGGGATTTTGCTGGAGGTTTCGACGGGCGGCGTCTGAGGATCGGCGGCTTTCTTCTTGCTGAAGAATGAGGGCTGTCCCGCAGAGTGGTCAGAGCACGGCGGGGAAATGTCACGGATGCAGCGAGGAGAGTAGCTAGAGGGAAGTTGGGCGTTGGGTGGGGGAAAGGGTTGGTCGTGGTGGTGACGGAGGCGGAGGCGGTGGAGTGGCAGTGGTGGTGGTAGCGGCGTCGGAGAAGAGCATTTACCATATGGAGCTGGAAGCAGAGAAAGGCGGGTGCGCGAGACAGTGACCGGGCACAAAAAAAAAACAGGTGCACATGTAGCAGCAAAGTGTCGCAGGTCGCCGGAGGCTGCCGCACTGCTTGCTACTGCCGGACGTCTTCTTCTATCTCTCGCGGTCCCACATGCACCGACCGAAGCGTCTCGAAGCAGCAGCCGACCTCACGTGCACACCGTGCATCAGGGTCTTCGAGGTGAACAACCAATGTCCAGCCCTGCCAACAATGATGAGTAGTCGAATTCTGCACCAGCTGGCGCGCTATTCTACCTACATACACTACACTGCGCCTACCAGCTCTGGGTAAGCACCCACCAGCACTTGGCGGCAGTCAAAGCACGGCACATCGCTCTCCTCAGCCACGTACTTCCAGCACCGCACGCACTTTTCGCGCTCCGGTGGCAGCACAGCAACCATGCCGGCCACCTTCGCTCCATTGACAACAATCTCTAACGGTTGCTCGAAACGCCAAGCACACCTGTCGTGCTGTGGTGCAGTCGCTGCTGCTTCCAAGTCCTTCCATCGAACCTCACTCACGACAAGCATGGCGGGCAGTTCCATCTCCAGAGCAGCGAACCCATCCACCCCTTCTCGCACATCGGCGGGTGCGTAAATCTCTACTTGACACGCCAATCCATTGCCGAGAACCTTCGCGGCTCTGGCTCGCTCTTGGCCAATCTTTACTGCTGAACTGATCTCCTTGAACATGATTAGTAGACTTTCTCCCTGTGCTCGCCACGCCTCGAAGTCTCTGCTCACTTCATGCGGCTGGAACGCTGAATCCCATGTCTGGGCCGCCAGGGGAAGTTCCGGTTGCATCTGTTTTGGAAGCCATGCCTGGACCTCTTCGATCAGATGAGGCGTGACCGCGCCGAGCATCTTCGTGAGCTCGCGGAGCACATATACAAGAACCGTCTGAGTATGTCTCCGGACGTGTGTGCTTCCCGTGTACAGCTTGTCTTTCACGATTTCGAAGTAGAAGGCGCTGAGGTCGTTGTTGATGAATTTATTGATCTCGGCTGTGCCCGCATGGAACTTGTACTGGCCATATGCATCAAAGACAGCCTGGCTTGTCTCGCCCAAGCGAGCAAGGACGACTTGGTCAGAGAATCCCAAGTCTGAATGGAGGAATGCGTTGTTCGGCATGGGTGACGGATAGTCGTGGAGCACTCCCAGCAGGAACTTGAAAGTGACACGATATTTCTGTAACGCTTGCTGAACACTTTGCAACACCGTCTGCGAAATAGCAACGTCCCTTGTACAGTCTGAAGACGCTACCCACAGCCGCAGCATGTCCGGGCCAAGTGACGACTTCTGACCATATTGGGCTGAAGGCTGCTGCTGACTCTTTCCCTGCTTCTTTCCTCGCGATGCCTGCACAAATGCGCCTGAAAGGACATCCTCTGGCGCCACAACATTGCCAAGGCTTTTGCTCATCTTCTTGCCCTCACCATCGAGAGTGAAACCGTGGGTAACAAGCGTTTTGAATGGTGCGATCGGTGTCGCATCTGAATCTTGGACAGCGACTGCGGTGAGTAGGCTGCTTTGGAACCAGCCGCGATGCTGGTCAGATCCCTCGCTGTACACATCACTCAATGGTATCCCCAGGCCTCTGTCAGCAAGCAGAGTCCAACTGGTGCCCGAATCGAACCACACATCCATCGTGTCTGTGCCTCTGACCCACTTTCCAGGTTCCAGCGACGTATGGAGCCAAGCAGGATCGTCAATGGGATCCGAAAACCAAGCATCAGATCCTCGCCGCTCGACCACGGAAATAATGTGATTGATACTGTGTTCGGTTATGCAGGCTGCGCCGGTATCGACATGATACAATGCCGGGATGGGGACACCCCACGCCCGCTGTCGCGAGATGCACCACTGGCTACGGCCTTCTACGAAACTGCGCAGCCTACTTTTCCCGCTCTCTGGAATGAAGCGCACATCTTCGAGTGCAGTAAGTGCACGCTCCTTGATGGCAGACGCATCAGCAAACCACTGAGCGGTGGCGCGGGTGAGGACCGGTTGTTTCGTGCGCCAATCTATGGGGCTCTTGTGCGTAAAGCTGTGTGCCGCAAGCACAAGATCGTAGCATCGACTCGGGATCTGCGCAGGAAGGTACGAACTGCAGTCTCGCAGAACGCCAAGCACAGCTTCTACACCTTCGGAAGGGGCTAACAAGCCTGGAAGCAGCTCCTGGTCTTCGTTCTTTGCGGTCGGCCACACGTCTGCGGTGAATCTGCCGCAATCGTCGATGGGGGCGAAAGCAGATCTTATGCCGTACTTCTGACACATCAGGTAGTCATCCATGCCGTGTCCCGGAGCTACATGCACCAATCCCGTGCCCGAAGCTGCAGTCACAAAGTCAGCATGCAGGATTGGTGACTCCTGGCCGCTGAAGATGTTGAAGCAGGCGCCACTGCCGTCTGCGAGATCAGCACCTTTGATGAAAGACTTGACAGTCGTAATTGTCGCGTCCGGCATGACTCCTCGGAGATGCTCCATACGGTCGCAGGCCACAAGCATCTGATCCAGGATGCCACGATGGTCGGCGACTTCGAGCAGACAGTAGTCGATGTCACCCCTCACTGCAACTGCCTTATTTGCAGGCAGCGTCCACGGCGTAGTCGTCCAGATGAGTGCACTGAGCCTCTCAGGATCTACGGAACTGTCATTGCAGAGCACGTTGGGCACGCGAACGATCGGCATCAAGATGAACGCCGCGACCGTTCGATGATGTTCATCATACTCCAATTCCGCCTCGGCCAAGGCGGTTCGTGATGAAGGAGACCAGTGCACGGGTTTGCAATGCCGTGAAATAAGACCTATGCGAAACCATCAGCACATTTGCAACGCCTGCACTTGGCATGCACACCAGACATTACCTTTGCGCACCATTTCCCTGAACACCCCCAGCTGTCGCATCTCAAAGTCCTTGCTCATGGTTTTGTACGGTGCGTCCCATTCGCCCATGACGCCCCAGCTTCGAAAATTCTTCTCCTGGACGTCGATGGTTTGGCGGGCCAGCTTCGCTGCAGCGCTACGGATTGCCGACGCAGTCATCCGGCTGGCAGCTTCGCTGGCGGCTTGAGCCTCCCTCTTCGGCGCATCTTTGCTCTTGTTTGCCTGACTGGCAGCCGACGCGGGCTGCTGAAGGGCCTTGAGCTCGATAGGCAGGCCATGGCAGTCCCAGCCGGGACGATAGTGCACTCGCTTCCCACGCAGGAGCTCCGTCCGTAGCATGAGGTCTTTCAAAATCTTGTTCAGCGCGTGGCCCATATGAACGGGGCCATTTGCATACGGCGGACCGTCGTGGAGCACAAACTCGTTGTTCACCACGCTGCTGCCCCCAGAGGCATTGGTGCGTGTAATGGTGGCTGGCCGGTGCGCCCGCTGCCAGGCGTATAAATCATGGCATCTTGCGCGATACGTCTCGAGGTCGGCGGCCGTTGGTCGGGCCGGGAACTGGGACCGAGGCAAGGCAAGCGTATCGGACCAATTCGATTTGGACAACGCCAGCTGGCGGAATCTGGCCAGGTCGATGCGCATATCGCCCGTAGGTGTATTCTGCTGCTGAAGACGTGCGCGTCTGACGCGCGATCTCGGAGATTTACTTTTCCCGACGCCGTTCTTCCACTGCAACACCACACCTCACCCCTTGCAGTGACAGTCAACCACTACTCTCGCGGAGAACACACCCATGGCGACAAAACGCCCTGCGCCCAGCCCCGCGCCCAATTCCGCGCCCGCATCGCGTCCTTTCAACAAGCGGCATCGAGCCAACAACTCTCAAGCCCACAAACCTTTACCCTCCAACCTGGGCAGTAAATCGTTCAAAAAGGCTCACACTGTCAACGACCTCAAATGCACCATCCGCTCGCTGCGTCGCCTTCTAAGTGGCCCCAAAGCTTCCGCGCTCCCTGCCACCATTCGCGCGGAAAAGGGGCGAGCTTTGCGCACGGCGGAACAAGACTTGGCCCGAGAGCAATATGCGAAGCAGAGAAATGACACCATTGCGAGATGGCACAAGGTTCGGTTTTTCGACCGACAGAAGGCAGAGCGACGCCTGAAAAAGGCGCGCAACGCATTGCGCAACGATGAAGACAACGAGGAACTGCGGGAAAAGGTCAAGGAAAGGGAGAACGAGGTCAACTATGCCATATACTACCCGTTAGACCAGGATTACGTGCCACTCTTTCCCACAAGGCGGATGAAGGACGGCGAGGAGGACGCAACTTCCGAGCAACATGGTCGGGAAGTTGATCGCCAAGGTGATGGAGACATGTGGAACATGGTGAAAAGATGCGCAGAAATCGGAACGCTGAAAGACTTGCGTGAGGGGCGATTGAAGAGCAACGAGTCCAATCGATTTGGAGAAGACGGGGGCCATGCGGCCAAGCGGAGCCGGAATCCGCGTGCACCGCGTGAGCAGAATGACGATCGCAAAGCCGAGCAGATGGACAACGAGGAGCCACTCGAGAATGCAAGTGACAACGAGAGCGGCGGAGAATTTTTTGAGGCGAATTAGTCCGCCAGCAATGCTTGCGATCACATCGACTGGGACAATGGGTTGTACTGAGCTTATGACACCGTTTGCTCATTGGGAACGAAACTCCCCATATCTTGGCCATCCGGTCGTGCTGCCACAGTCGGCCTTCACCCAGGTTTCGACACGGGCCGCTACGTCTCCCACCAGACGCTCGTACCTCTCGTCCACAAAAAATAGTCCGCAGTGCGCTCCGACTTCGTCTACATTCTCCATCAAAACCCGAACCCAACAAGGGTCTCGCTCGCCGCTAGAGTCCTCGGGAGGCAACGTGCAGAACATTCGGTCTTTCTTTGGCTTTTGCGACTCTAAGCCGCTGTCTGTCGATGTTCGACTGTCGGTGGGGGCAAGTGAGCTGCGATCAAACCCGGAAGAGGTCTCGGTCAGCAAGCTGGAACCCTGCGACGGCTCAAAATTTATAGGTGGAGTCATTGGGACGATTGGAAGATGCGTCGTGCTACTGGTGCGCTCCGAGGACGTTTCAGGCTCTCCGCGTAGCCTACGGCTTTCGTATTCCATTCGTTGCTGTTCCCTTTGAAGCCGCGAACTTTCGCGCTCATCATGTGTCATGTCTGTTTCTGACTTCTGCGCTGGCTTTTGCCGAGGTTGCGATCTCTCTTGGTATGCGTCGCGACTTTCGATTGCTGGAACGCGTGCACTCTCATCGCCTGAAGCTGCATGGCCATGACTATCTCGATCGGCCTTCACGGCGGCCTCTGTACAGTGAAAACTCTCTAGCTGTGCCCCTAACTGCACGCTGCTGGGGTTTACGGAGCTCGCAGCTCGAGTGACTTCATATACCCTGGCGCATTGGGATACCGGACGACTCGTAGCTGGCGAAGCGGATCGAGTGCCGCACGGACTGCGAGAAGCATGGCGATGGGGCGATTCGGGCTTCTTCGGCCGTCCAGTGCTAGCAGTATAATAGTTTACGAATCGCACTCGTGGAGGATAGCCTGGCCCAACGACCGACTGGCGAATTTTGACGTCATACTCTTCCAACGCTCTGACTCTGGCATAGCGCGAACGGAGCTCGTGGTAGTTCGCCATGGCACCCCCGAATTCGAGATGTGAAGACACAAGCTTCTTCGTCGCTGTGGTGAGATCGTCGGAATGCTTACTGATGAAGTGCCATGCATTGCGCCAACCCTTCCGAACCGGCAAGATGACATCGTTTGCGAACGACGGGTTATAGTTCGGATCCTGCTGCTCGGGCGACCACAGAGTGTCAGCGCGCGAAGCGGCTTGGATTGGGGTAGAGGCGCCTGGACTCGACGGTTCGGGCATCGTGGCAGAGTTCTGCTGGTCATGCGGCTTATCGGCAGGAGCGAAAATGCTCGCCAGGCCGCTTTTGACCACACCCGGGTGCATTCCCAAGAAAGGAACGTCAAAGTTGATCGTTCCCAGCACACGGTGTCGAAGCGGCCGTGGAGGCGTGCCTGGCGCAAGGACGACCTCGGCCGACAACAGACCGCCCATGCTGTGGCCCAGGAGCACCACGTCAGTGGAGGCGTCTTGGTGTGGCTCGATCCATCGGCCGAAATCATCTCTGGCGCGGATGATTTTGCCTCGCGACGCATATCGAGGGTAGACCTTGGTATGGATGACATGCGTCTCGGATAGCAGCACGGTCAAGAGGTTATGGACGTGAGCGGGAAAGCTGCGAAAGCTGGTCTCAGCACCCATGAAGCCATGGATGTAGATCAAGAGCAGCCTGCGGCGCGGTCGCTGGGTATCATTTTGCTGGGGGCCAAGCGACTCCTGCGAGGACGATCGGGGATCATTGTGGGCAAGGCCCGCAGCGGCCTTGTCCAAGGTCATTTGCTGATGCTGGTCAATGGTCGCGGCGCCATACGGCGGTGGATTCCCGCTGGGCGACATGGTTGACTTTCGTAGAGCTTTGCACATACTGTAGGGCCGACGAACGAACGGCATGCACGTTTCGACGCATGCATGTGTGGAATGGCATCGGTGACGTCAAGGGCTCGGGGCGGAAAAACGTTGGTGCGACTCGCCGCTCGCTCGCTGGTGCTGCCGCGGCCGCCGCGCCCACCGCGCCCACCCCGCGCCCACCGCTGCCGGCGCGACGATGCGGCAGCGGAGGAGGTGACTACATGTAGCATCTACGTTCGATGGAAGCGGCAGTGCGATGGTCGCCGTTCGCGTCGAGCGAGCGGGCGCGCTTCCTGCTCGTGGATGTGATGGACCAGAGCGTGGCGCTGCACCAGATCACGCACTGGCGACGCTCCGCCGCGGGCTCGACGCAGCTGGCGCGCTGCGGCCGCCTGCCCAACTTTGGCGCCTTCGACTGGTCCAAGAGCGACGAGTCCATCGTCGCGCTCGGGCTCGTGTCCGGCAGCGCGTGCCTGGTGCAGCTGCACGACGACGGGCGGCCGGCGGCGACGCTCGCCACGTTCAAGCTGCGCCAGCAGCGCAAGTGCAACTCGATCGCCGTCGGAGCGCAGGACTGGCTGGCGGTGGCCCTGGACCGCACGCGCTCCGACGCCTGCCTCAACATCTTCGACACGAAGGCGCCGCCCACTGCCGAGCCGCTGCGCCGCCTGTGTCCCGCCGAGGTGGTGTCGAGCGTGCGCTTCTCGCCCACCCGCCCGCACGAGCTCATCGTCGCCGCCCAGCGCTCCTTCATCCGCCTGTACGACCTGCGAGATGGCGACTCGGGCGGCGCCGGCAGCCTGCAGGTCGCCACCCGCCACGTCCACAACATCGCCGTCGACCCGCTGGACGACCACTACTTCGCGTCCGCAGGCTCGACGGGCGATCCGTCCGTCACGGTCTGGGACAAGCGCTGGATTGCCCAGAGTAGTGGTTCGGCCTCAGGCACCGCCGCCGCCGTGTTCGACTTTTATCCCGCCGTCGATGACACGGCGCCAGCAACCATCTGGAGTCTGCGCTATTCTGGTCAGCAGCGCGGTCGGCTGGCCATGTGCTCCAGTCGCGGCGAACTGAAAGTGGTCGACATGACCGAGGGCCAGACCTCCATCCTCCGCGGCGCTGACTATCTGCCCAACAATCCCCTGGGCGGCCAGCCGTGGACGCACAATCGATACGTGTCCCGGGTGAGGACCGTACGACGCGCAGCGCCCGAGCACGCAGAGTCCAGCATCATCGCCTTCGACTGGATTTCGGCTGATCCCCGTGCCGCCGCACAGGACGTGTTGCAGCTCAGGCCAGACCGGAGGGTCGACATCGTGCGTGTCCCGCGCGCCGTTGCTCAGGCCGCTATGACCGCTCGACACGACCTGAGCTTGGCCTTTGACGACCTGGCCATTGTGGAACCCAAGCCAAAAGCAACCAGCCCGCACGAACGGACGGCCCAGAACTTTGGGCCGCCTGTCTATCAAGGCGAATCGCTGCAGGGGCAGTCAGAAGAAGCAGCAGCCCTGACGTGTACGGTTGAAACGCCACAACTGAATCAGTTGCTGTCGTGCGCTTCGGTCCAGCGCGAGCGATGTCGCCGAGGCTATCTATTTGACTGTGACAAAAATATGAAGATTGTCTCGGGACACTGGCAGCTCGAGCGCCTATGGGAGATAGTCGACCGATTCCGGCAGCAAGCTGCGCGAAACGGCATGGTCGCAGAGCGCCAGCAGCTTGACCTTAGCTATCTTGGCGTGGCTGCAATATGCGCAGAGAAGATGGAACACCATCGGAACCGCATGCTCTCACTCGCCTGTGGGAAGCTCGAGGATGCTGTCGCTGACCTGGTGGCCTCTCGCGGCCTGCCGCCGTTCGAGGGAGAACGCACACATTATCCAGAGATTCGCCAGCTATGCCTCGAAATGTGCGGCTGGAAATTCCACCAGGAGGCACTCGAGCAGGAGTGTCGTGAACTTGCGGATCGCGGACTGCACTATCAAGCTGTCGTGCAGGCCGTGCTTCACGAACGCAAGCACATTGCCCTCAACCTTCTGAGGTCGCTCATCAGATCCAAGACAATACCCAACATCGGCCTGGGAGCGTTACTTGCGGCAGACACAATAAATGAAGAGCAACGTGAGATGTGTCTCTGGATGACGACCGATACCGACGACCCAGCGCTCAAAGCTTTGCTGGCGTTCCTGAAGGCGGGCGACTGGAGAGATGTGATGAAGACAAATTACCTTCACCTTGGCTATCGCGTTGCCCTTGGTCTCAAGTATCTGAACGACACCGAGCTCCGTGGCTTCATACAAAGCGAGACGGCCAGGGCAATCAAGAACGGAGATCTCGAAGGCATCCTGCTCACTGGACTTGGCGAGCAATGCATGGGTTTGTTCCAGACCTACATCACCAAAACCAACGACCTGCAAACAGCAGTTCTAGCTACTGCCTTAACGAACCCTCATTACGTCGACGATGCACGGTTCGACATGTGGAAGGAAACTTACTTTATGCAGATGCAGAGCTGGCGAGCATTTTCAGAACGAAGCCGTTTTGTCGTCCAATACCGCGAGATGGCACAATCGAGGGAAGCAGCAACCCTTCTAGACACTCCGGCTGGAGCAACAACCCTTCGATGCAATCATTGCCATCTATCACTTGCCAGATGTGACAGGCGCAATGCCCCGAAGCGGGATGCCAAGACCCAGCCTTCCGTTGCTGCAGGAATAGTATGTCCGAAATGTGGAAGACACATGCCTCGCTGCGGGTAAGCAGTTGCCAAATGGCTTTTTCTTTTTCCCAGGCCAAGACCGACTTGCCGAAAACTGTCTGAGACGCGTATGCCTACTGACGACTGCTTTCAGGTTGTGCAAAATGTGGTTGGGAACACCAGAGCCCAACAGAAGAAATGGAGGCAAGAATGCGTCTGATCTTGAAAATCTCTTGTCAAGGTTTTTGACATTTTGCGTAAGCTGCGAGCATGGGTTTCACGCCGACCATGCGCGGACTTGGTTCGAAAAGCATGATGTCTGTCCAGTGCCTGACTGCAGGTGTCTGTGTGCGGTAATATGACGCAGGTGTGAGCTCCAAAAAGAAAAAAAGAAACAGAGGCCTGCTTCTTTGGAAACTGGCGAAACAATTCGAGCAACGATCTTTGGATCATCTTTCCACTGGCCGTACTTCTCGAGACACAGGGAATTGGTGCAAATGACGCCAAGGGAAGAGTCAGTATGCCTCCTCCAAGTAATGTAGAGGTGAACGATGTGACTGTGGGCGCCATATCAGCGTCGATGGACGCGGCGCGGAAGGCACTGCTCTGCCAGAACCACTTTTATAAATGACATATCTCGCCGACTTCTGTCCAACCAGCAGACCAGGTCCTCCTACCTTTTCGCAGCGTTCTTATGATCTTCTGCCATTCTGCTCGAGCACGGACTTCTCCATTTGGTCAAAGCCTTGCACGGCTATCCCATACCGTTCGAAAAGGCCCTCCGTGTAACCTTCCGCAACTCTCTTGACAAAGCGACTCTCATCCCATCTGCTGCCGATTAAGTCTTCGAATGTCTGGCCTTCACCTTTTTCGCACGCCCACACAGCCTTGTATGCTGCTCCGAGAGCGCAAGCGTTGCCGCCAATATCAAGCTTGTACACGCCCTCCACGGAACCGAGCACTTCGCCTGCGATCTTTGCGATTGCCGGGTTTGCGGAACCGCCACCAACGAGGTACACGCGGCGTGGTTGTGGTGGCAGGGTTTTGCCTGTACTGTGATCTTTCTCGGCGTGTACAAGTGCTTGAGACCGAAGCCGGAGTGAAAGAAATTGGGACTCTATAATATTGCGTGCATCATCGGGAGTGAAGCCGCACGCCTCGTCCTCGAGGTTTTGCGTTTGGGGGCTGTATCGGAATCGCCATTGGCCTGAGGGTAGATTAGGAACAATTTCAGGACGAGGAAAGTATAGGCCCAGACGAAGTGATTCGGATGGCCGTCGCTGCGAGAGCGCTGGTGTGGACAAAGCTGTGGAATTGAAACTCTTCCAGTCCAGTGACTCCGAGAGCTGATCGCGAATTTGTTCTCGAGCAAGACCACCATTCTTGTAACAGAGCATGAACATGTACAGCCCGGGAGTCGTGGGGTGATTCATGAAGTGGTACGCAGGATCTGGCTTGTACTCGGGAGTGCTCATCAAAAAGGTTGTGCTCGTGCCCAAAGAAACCATGGCGTCGGAGGGTCGCAAGGGAAGCGCAAGGATCGTGGAAGGGTTGTCGCCAGTCGCAGGGATGATTTGACAGTCCTTTGAAAAACCGTACTTGGCGGCAAAATAGGCGCTGATAGGGCCCAGCCGTTGGCCCCCATCTTCTGAGACGTTCCCCAATTTGGCCCTGAGATCGTCAATGTTAGATGTGCCACCAGCTGCAAGTGCTAGCAGCGCATCATCCCACGTCCTTTTTTTAATGTTCCAGAGATTCATGCCAGTCACATCGCTGATGTCGATCGGAGCGAAGTGGCCAAGAAACACGGATGCAAGAAACGATGACACCAGTGAGATCCGAGCAGTGTTCTCGTAGTGAGAAGTCCATTTGGTCCTATAGCGCAGAATTTGAGGTCCGCTAAATCGGTGATGTGCCTTACTCCCAGTCACCTCAGCCAGCGTCTGCGCATCTCCCAACACTGCGTCGAAAGCATCACATTGATCCTGCGTGCTGGCATCCTGCCAATTGGGGCTCATCTCATGGGCAAAAGCCGACTTGCCGCCACCCGCAGACTGAAGTTGTTCGGCCAAAGATTGTTGGGGATCCAGATTGGCCAAAATGCTCTCGGCATCATAGGACCAAAAGACGGTTCCATGCTGCATGCCGGCTCCGGAAAGACCATTGACGCGATCGAACTGGAGGCCCGCGTCTCTCAGACGGTCGAGCACGAGGTCGATGGCCTCCAACCACATCTTTGGAGGGGCAAACACTTCACCCTCGGCGGGATTTGTAAGAACGCCCTTGTGAATGCCATATTTCTGGAGGTCGGCATCGAAGTCAACCTTGGCTTCATGCATCAGCTTGAGGTTGGAATCGACGACAATGCCTGCGACGTGTCAGCCACGAGTCGATCAGCGGTTGTGGCCTCGAGCTACTCGCCCTTCAGTTGTTGCGTGGACAAGTCAAAGCCCTGTGCGCTGTCAGCTTAAGGCGTGCGCCGCAACAGCTTGCCTCGGCGCACATACCATGTACAATGGGCTGTTGCCGCTCATGGTCGGTGCTGTTTTGTTTAGGCACAGTCAGTATGGAGAATTGCTCTCCAACGAGACACGAATAATGAAGTCGCACATTAGTGCAGGGTGAGGCCTGCTGGGATTCGGGCTTTACGCCCCACGTTGAGCTCGATTTAGCCTATTCTACATGCCACAAATCGCCCTCTCTCCGTGTCACGGCGGAAATCATCGATAGCTTCCCATGCTCTTGATACTGGTTGATTGCTGGTTGCCGTCTAGTGTCTGGTCCAGCCTTTGCAGTGCTTCGGATCCCCCGACTGCCCCTAGGCGCTGCGTCAAGGCTGTATTTTGCGTGAGCAGTTCAGCCACTTGGTCTCTGAGAAGTGCATTTTCCCTCCTTAGCAGATCGGCTTGGCCACGAAATTCGTCTCGCTCCCGTGTGACAAGTGACATCTTGTACTGTTCGTCCTTCTTTGTGCGCCTTTGCTCCGCTTTACGCTCTTCCTTTGCCCTTTTCAGCTCAAGCCGGTCAATCTCCTTGCGATGTTTCTCCACGGTCTTCTTGAGCTCTCGTTCAATCTTGTCCCGTGTCTTACCGCTCTTCTGCTCCTCTGCAAGTTGCTTCTTTGCCAGCTGTTGCTCCAGCTTCTCGCGTTTTTTGACGAGTTTGTGAACCTCCTTCTCTCCCTTCGTTACCTTCGAATCTTCAGAGTGTTCACCGCTCATTAAGCTGAAATTATCAGTCGATTGTGCCGCGTCTGGGATCTCTGACGCCGATGCCACGCGACGGAGCTCTTCCGCAGACATGAAAGAGGTGTCGGACTCGTCGTCAGGTGAGCCATCATCTGGTTTCAAATGCGGAAGCACCACACGTGATACTGCAGTGGGCGCGTAGGCCTCAATACCGGCACCCAATGCATCGGTAATGCTCGATAGATAACCACTCGGAGAGCTCTCTTGTGGTGCCGTATCACTGAACGTCGCATGGTGGCCAGAGGCTGGTTCAAACGGTGCGTGTCCCGAGGCGGTATCTGTGCCCCGCGCAGGAATTGTTTCTTTCTCGTCCCCATCGTCGTCAGGATGTGGAATATCGTCGAGCGCGCAGGCCCACTCAAAGAATTTGGGTACGTCACCAAGCATGGACTCTGGCGTACCACGCTCGACCAGAAATCGGGGAATGCCGCCACCTGGATCCGAGCGTGTTACCATGATCCATTCGACGGGATTCAGTTCTGACTCTTCAGCGTCACCTGCCTCAGGTTGTTGTCGTTCTCGGGTGACCCCACTACTCGCCTGGGTTCTCAATAAGTTCGTCGTAGAGGTAGCCTTTCGAGTCGTTAAGGGGATCTCGCGAATCATCTCGACCGACTCATATTGCCCTCGAACCATGCCAGATCGCACTGGGGCATCGTGATGAATGACGGGCTTTGATAAGACCACAAAATGCCGAGGCACGTACTTCTCACCACCTACCGTTACCGCGCTTTTTTCCGTCAACACGTTGTCGCTGCTCATTATCATGGCCACAAAGTCCCTCGGCGTGACCGGTGCAGGGAAAGCCGCGCTCAGTTCGTACACTTCGAGCTTTGCTGAGAGCTCGGGAAGAACCACCCTCTCGAGGCATCTGTCGGCCGCTATGCCGCGCACTGCACCTGCTCCGGGACCACCTGGTATTTTCGAAGAGTGCACTAATTCGCGCATCATCGCCCGTTTCGTTCGTTCGAAGGAAAGACCCTCATGCACCTAGAAACAGCGATTGACAGTACGTCAGCGTGCTGTCTTGAGTTTGTGGTCGTGACGGAAACGTGGCTGGATTTAGCTTGTTGCCACTGGGAGCTTCTGCTCAGGATGACGGGAGAGGGAAATGGCGTCAGGTGGCCTCTTTACGTACGCTACTTCGCGCAAACCCTAGAGCTTTGGTCAGAGGGTGAATCAATCTCCGCCACATTAACTTGTGTAGTAGCCTTCTACTCACATGCGCCATGCCGGTCATTTGCGGCCATTTTGTATACGTTCACATTGTAGGGATTCTGCTCCTTTTTGAACTTGTATGGTTTGCCCCAGTTCTTGTGCAGCTGCTCGTACTCTCCGAACGCATGGTGAGGACGGCAATTCGAGAAGACCATGTCCTTGTGCGTCTTGGCTGCGTTGGGTTGGCTGAATGACGGCGCGGAGGCGTGGAAGGGTGTTCCCTCGGCGGTCGGCGGGACAGAGTTGATGATGAGCTCGGCCGAGCTCAAACACGAGCGTGCGTATGCCTTCAGGTTCTCGGTGGGTATGTCGCTCCATTCTGCAGGCGCCAGACTGGCAAGAGCATCAAATAGCTCGGTCATGGCGATGTATCGGATGGTGTCAGCGAACAGGTAGGACGACGGCAGTGGCAGCCTTGGGCAGAGATCACGCGATCTGGCAGTGGAATCTCGCGCAGAGGAGGCAGGCTATAGCGCATGTACGCTGTCACCACAGCGGAAGCTCGTGGGCGTGGAGACCTGTTCCTGATGACGTTACAGCAGCGGAGCGGAGCGGCACACCGGGCCAATAGCAGCTCTTACAAGGTACTCTGTATGCATGGTCTCCACACCTTCGTCCTACGACGGGTCGCGAGACCGATGTGCACACCTCCCATCACAGCGTAATATACAGCCATGAAAGCAGTCCGGGTCAATCCTCTGCGGATTCCTTTCGCTCGTTCACTCAAGTAATGCACTGTCCCTGGTTTTTCGCCAACCACTCCGTCCCTCGATCACCACCACTCCATGACTTGTCAGCGCGAGCTGTGCAAGCTGTTGCGCTGGCCCATGGTTCCGCCGCGTCATTCCTAGTGTTGAAAGTATCGCGGATCAGCTCGAGTCGCAATCTGCTCTGCGTTGGACGCAAGCGCACTTCTGGATGGTCGTCGTTATCCAGATCACGATTTCTGGTAGCAGCTGCTCATGCAGTGTAATCGCGACCTCACGTCGGGACCCATAGCTTGCGTTGCTCGCGTGGAGCTTCGTGGCGCGAGAAACTGCCAGGATCAATCTGCCCGTTGGGTGCCGAGGGTACCACATAGGTAGCATTTGGATCATTGGCATCGAGAGAGCCTCTGCGGCCGGAATAGTTGCCACGGCCGCGCGCATTGAACTTGCTGCCGCGCATGCTGGCTCGACCACCGCGCGCATTGCCGCGAGGAGCGAATGGAAGCGCGACGCCGCCACGTGGCGAGCCTCTTTGGCTGGTGGTACCACTGAAGCGGGGAGATTGAGGAGTCTTGGAATGGTCTTGCTTTGTTGCTTGATAGGACTGCGGGCCACGTTCAAACACATTTGGATCCATGACATTGGGCTGAGGCTTCGGCAACATTGCGGCTGGTGCACGTGGAGGCTTGAAGCTTACTTCGTCCACTACCTCGTCCACGGCATCTTTCGGAGTAATTGGTCGATCGACCTTCTTCACCTGAGCTGTGTCAGGGGTGGTGGGTTGCTCAGTGTCCGCACTTTGGCTTTCGCGACCGTAAAGGGCTTTGCGATTTTTGAAGTCACGGTCCTCCCGACCTATTGCCTCGCGAAGTTGCTCAAGTCTCTTAGTCTTGATATCGAAGCCCTTCGCAAAGGCCGCTTTGCGGCCATCGTTGCACAAGAAAATGAAAGACTCCAGTGCGGCCACAGGATCGAGCTCTTGGTGGATACGCCAAAGAATGTAGTTAAAAAGTGGCTGCAAGTCGGTGGGGACGCTGGCGCTAGACGAATGTGCCTTACCCGCCATCGCGTTGAGAGAAGGCATGCCCTTGGTCAGCGGTGCTGCTGGCGACTCGATCGGGCTGGCCAGCGCCGAGACGGCGCTAGCACTCGAACGTGGGCTGCGAAGGGACGCCGGAGACAGTGAACGAGTGGCGTCTGTCGCGCCTGAGCTGACAGATGTCTGCATATTGTCTTCCGCAGCACTGCCTTTATTCGCGGTGTCGTATGAGAGCTCGCTGGACTCGACTGCATCGAGTTCATGGTCGTGATTGTCCTCGGAGAACAAGGTGCGGGGCACTGCGAACCGCTCAACCAACG
This sequence comes from Cercospora zeae-maydis, assembly GCA_023512815.1. Lineage (NCBI taxonomy): Eukaryota > Fungi > Ascomycota > Dothideomycetes > Mycosphaerellales > Mycosphaerellaceae > Cercospora > Cercospora zeae-maydis. Next base: position 5,008,748 of record JAKLWY010000002.1, on the reverse strand, counting down.
ACCATTTCTCATAGGTCTCCTCTGGCCCTTGTACGGCCACGGCGTTGGGGAATTTGTCCGTGGCGCTGTCAAGCCACTGAAGGGTTTCTCTAACGTCTTCGGCATGTTTCGTCGTCCCATTCTTTTGGCGATTCAACTCATCCAGCGCTTGAGCGCATCAGCCTCCGCATGTCGCCGGACGAGCCTTGGAAGACCGGGCGAGACTCACCGTGCAAAGGGATGAACAGGCGGATCTGGTTGTTCCGCACAAATTGTGGTATGCCATGCCTCGTCGCGCGCTTCGTTCCTGCCACTAACGCCTTGTCGTCCACGATGCAGTTGAATATCTTGCGAGCGGGCCTTATCTGCGGCTTCGTGCCTTGACGCCAGACCGGGTGCGGTCGTGTGCGCATGGTAGCCGCCGCTGGCGGAGTCTGTGAGGGTGTCCAGTGAGTGGTTGTGCGGGAGAAGAAAGCAGGGCCGTGGGCGGTGAAAGGGTGCTGATATTGTTGCTGTTGGCGCGACGATCGCTCAATGTGCGCCACAGCGAGGGGAACAATGGAGTGTGGGCGAGAGGGAGGGTGGACGACACACCACTGTATCAGAATTCATATTAGCCACACGGTGCATACACGCATCGGCAGTCGAGAGCGCGCATGTGGCAAGTAGTCGTAGGCGGCACTAAGGGCTGGCAGGCGCATTTTTGCCTGCGATCGAGGCGCTCATGCTGCTCGTCGGTGTGGGGAGCAGTATGTATGTACGGCGTGTCCACGGTGAAAGTGAAGTCTGAGTGGAGGCGGCGGCGGAGTCGCGAGGTAGGGTGTCTTGCCGCGCTAAGCCGCTTTGGCTCATTACATCCTCCCCATCATCGAGATGCCGACGATTCTCGTGACGGGCGCCGCGAGTGGCATTGGCGCGGCATTTGTTGATGCATATCAGGCGAGTCCCGACAACAACATCATAGCGGTGGACAGACACCGAGTCGAACATGCGGCACAAAACGTGGATGTCATCGAGGTCGACGTGAGAAATGAGGCCTCCGTTCAAACCCTCGCGCACCGGGTAGGGGATCGGCCTCTCGACCTCGTCATACACAGCGCGGGTGTGCGTGGGCTGGTGCCCGCAATGGAATCCAGCACGCCCGGCAATGTCGCTGCATGCGAAACACGGGGCGTAATGGACGCCGAAACGCTGACGAGGGCATTTCAAGTCAACACTGTTGGGACCTTCCTCGTCCTGCGAGCACTCCTTCCGAATCTCCGCCGCACAGCGGGCAAAGTGGTTGTCATGAGCTCGAGGATGGTACGTTTCCGATGGAGTGCAAGGCTCCCGAGTGTCGTTGACCCGTGACTCTTCCCGCTCGCCAGGGCAGCATAGGCAACAATGAACATCCAAACCGAGCGGCCGGCTCTGCATATGCCTATGTAAGTAGGGTCTGGCATGGATCAGGCGCGAGCTGACATGGGTTGCGTTGCAGCGAGCTTCCAAAGCTGCGCAGAACATGATCGTGAGATCCCTGGCAGCCGATGAGCAGGACATCACGTTCGTCCTGTGCCACCCGGGCCGCGTCGAGAGCAAGCTGGTGAAGTGGAGAGAAGAAGATGCGATCAGTGCACGCGAGAGTGTCGAAGGCATGCTCCCGCTGATCCAGCGCTGGAGCAAGCAGGACAGCGGAATGTTCTACGATCGCTTTGGGGACCGGGTGGAGTGGTAGCGGAGCAGACGGCATTGATGCGGCCTTGGCGAAGAGGCGTGGCTCGTGGTCACATACTACATCTCAGTGTACTGTATACATACATACATACATACATACATACATACATACATACACGTGCTGCGAAGGATGATATAAAAGACATAGCACGGCCCCAGCGCCGGATGGCAAGCGGGAAGCGGGGTGGCTGGCGGTGCCGTCCGGTGTCCGCTCTGCACTCGCACGTCTCTCCAGTCTCCAGAAGCAAAGCAAAACACGGGTGCGCGGTTCTGGTCGACACACACCCACGGCGACCCGACCGCGTCTGCTGCTCCCAAGCGGCCGCGCAGAGAGCGGGGAGAGTGTCGCGCCGACATGGCGCCACGATCGCGCACGGGATGGTGAGTTGAGGAGCGTCGGTGATGCGTGTCGAGCAACAGAAGGCCGCCCGGCCTCGCCACACTTGCCCGTACCATCGACACGTGTCGCGCATTCCATTGCCCTCCATTCCGCCCCGCCGCGCTGACTGACCACGCCGCGCCAGCCTCACCTGCCGCTCACGCAAACTGAAGTGCGACGAGACGCCCGGCCCGTCGTGCGCGAACTGCGCCAAGGCGCACCGCGAGTGCGTCCCGTCGCAAGGCATCACCTTCCGCCACCAGCAGAACCCGTCGATGAATGGCAGCGAGCAGGACGGGCTCAAGAGCTTCTACGGCTACAAGGAGACCTTCGCCAAGAGCACGACGTGGGTGCAGGTGCCGCCCGAGCTGACCTTCGTCCACACGAGCAATCCCTACGAGGACGACGAGGACGACGCCACCGCCACCGCCACCGCCACCGCCGCCGCATCGCCGCGTCGGCTGTCGAGCACCACGGCCTTCGACGCCTACCCCGCATACGCGACCCATGGCCTGGAGGCACTGAGCGCCGTTGCCACCGACCAGTACACGTACGCGCCTCCTCCGCCCGCCATGGGCGGCCACGAGCGCGCGCCGTCCCACACCTCGCCCCCGCAGCAGCAGCAACAGCACGTCTCCACGAGCGGTCTGGGACTGGACTTCATCCTGAACCCGGCCTCGCAGAATGTGTCTCCCGTGACGGCCGAGGGCCAGAGCAACATTGACCCGCAGCTGCACACTCAGTCTCCCTCTGCGCAGCCCCGATCTCCGACCCATGTACGTACCTCATCATCCGCGTCGGTAGGCGGGCGGAGCAGCTTACATTTCTGCCAAGGAACTCCAGGATATCGAGCAAGAGCTCCGATCGAGGATCCAGAGCTAGCCTACCTACTACGCCAGGCGAAGGAGCATTCGCTGTGCTGGATGGACCTCTACGATCTCGACCTGTTCTTCGCGGCCAAAGTGCCCGTCTTGGCGGTGGATTGTCCCCTGTTGCTATATAGCTGTGCGAGCCTTTCCGCCAAGTCTCTGGCTCGGGTGAACGGGCGGAGGCCCGTGATGGGTGGCGCGGTATCTAAGCGGAGCAAGATGGAGAGCTGGCCCGGCCAGCCCATGGATGCAGAAATGTGAGTGCCCGGTGCTCGTGGAATCGCAACTGCGTGTGCAGACGTTTCTGACCAACGATCGTCTGACCAGGTGGATGCGTAAAGGAAGGGAATGCTATGACATCGCCGTATCGTTGCTTCGGCAGAGCTTGGCAGGCTGCACACGGCCTGGGACGCCGTCGCTGCCAGACGAAGCCGCGCCCGCGGCGTTATTAGCCATCCACGGCACGCCGCTGCCCACCACCGAGTCCGACGAGTTAGTAGCTGCTACTGCGATACTATGTGTATACGAGTTCCTGGATGCCTCCGGGCCCGAGTGGAGCAGGCACCTTGACGGGGCCAAAACGTTGTTTGACGTGGCCAGAGAGCAGGCCATGCCGTTGACACTTCCTCCTTCTCCTCAATCGATCTCCAAGCAAGTCTCACAGCCGATCTCTGGAATGTTGGAATCTATTCCGCGGCAAACGCAGTCCATCGGTAGAGGGTTGAGCTTGGGTAGACGTGCTGTGTTCTGGTGAGTCGATTACCTCGTGATGTGTCCTTGACCACGCCGACAACCTCGTAGGAATTTTGCCAGACAGGACATGCTCTCCGCCTTCATCAACAACACGTGTACGCGATTGGACACTACGGACACAACGATGTGGCGCAGCGCAGGTCTCAGTAAGTGCTGTCGCTGAGAGTCACTCCCCGCGGAGCAAGCCGTCTGGTGATAGAACAAGCTCGATTGTGGTCAATCCACGGCTATGACAAAGAACAATCAGAGTCACACGCTTACTCGTTCTTGGCTACATGTAGACCTGACACTGGACGACTTTGTGGTGCCCTCCCACCCTCGACATCAGGACTACGATGAAGATGTCGCGATGGGCGACGACGTCCGTTGACCTCAACAGTCCGTTGAAGCGCAATCATCGCCTCTGACTAAGTCACAGATGATCTCCAACGCGCTGATATGGCTGCTCATGAAGCTGGTCAATTTCATTGCCGCGAGCGATGAAGCGCCAGCGAGCATCTGTCCTCTCGATTCCGGTATACGGCAGCGGGAATCCCTGAACCGCGTAAGTAACATGGAGCGGAGTTTTCCACGTTCAGTATGTGCTCACTCAATTCGCCAGTGGCACGACCTAAACATGCAGTTGGCGGTTTGGTCTAATGGCTTGCCGAACGGCTTCCAACCAACCGCCGTGCACGTCTGTGACAATGAATGGGACACCGAAAAATGGTTCCCTCGGGCCATGTGCGCCAGTACAATGTAAGTTGACCCGTGCGAGCGGGCATGTTGGAACCCAGCATTGACCACCATCAAGGCAATGGTACCACTTCGCTCGGATACAGCTATTACACAGCAGGCCCAAGGTGTCGACAACCGGTCCGGTTGCGCCTGGATACCGTGGTGCCGCGCCTCAAGGCTCAAGCATTACAAGTCAACATGGAAGTTACGCGACCATCCTTTCGCAGTCTCGCGACCACGCCAAAGAGATCGTGGCAATTGCAAACGGAAGAGCCGACGAAGGAACTCGCGTACACAGCGTGCAGCCGCTGTGGACCGCGGGGCTTGTACTCGGTCGGCACGTGAACCCTGGACCAATCAGCAGTCAGTGTCAGGCGTGGAGAAGGACCGTCGTCAGCCTGTTGAGAGGCATAGAGCACGATATGGGCTGGGCAGCAGAATATCGAGTTCAAGGCCTGATGGACATTTGGGCTGCGGGCTCTGAGGACTGAAGACGCGTACGAGTGACGATACAGCGCACTAGGGAGCTGAAGAGCAGCTCTGTAGATGTTTATACATGACCGTAGATGCTGTCCACATACTGCTGATGCTTGTGGACTAATTTTCAAGAAGCCACGCTATGCCACACGGGGTTCCAATCCTCTTTGCCCAAGCCAGAATTTGTATGAGAGACCAATGTGCCAATGCGGTGGTCAATACGAGACCTGCCTTGCTGAAGAAGTTCTTTCTCTAGCTTTACCATTATTTCAAGCTCTCGTATCATGCTGTCGGCGAGCGAGGCGCAGTTCTCCAGCATTACGTATAAGCTCGCGGGATCAGCAGGTGGGCTTGCAGGCGGTGGCAATTGAGGCAATGTGCTCAGATCCCGCTGTATCGATCGCAGATTCAACGCAAGCGAAGTGTGCTGAGAATGCCAGGATTCGGAGAGAGCTTCTATAAAGTCCGCCAAACTCGCATTGCCCATCAGGGTGGATTCGGCTTTAGCGGCCCATTCATCAAAGATACGGACGAGTTCCGAATATCTGCTGCCGTGTTCGGTGTGTGCGCGAAGGTCCGTGACAACGCGGCTTACTGTTTGAAGATGCTCGGCGAGGAGTGCTGGATCTGGGCACCACACTTCCAGAGCATCGATATTCGCTGCGCGTCGATTCTGCTGCTCCTGTTTCGCGATGGACTGATACTCTTTCTGCAGCCTGACGTGCATCTTGCCCAGCTTCTGTCGCGCGCTAGCTTCGTAGGCTCTGAGAGCGGCGAACGAGGATTGGTGCATCAACGACAACTGCAGCAGCTCGATTTGCTCGGCAGCCACGTCAAATGGCATGGTTTCGACATCTTCAGTGCTGCCGGCGACCTTTGATGTCGGGCGAGCACTCGGCACGCCTGGCTTCGGTAGCGTAGATTTTGCTGGGCTGTAGTGTTGCTGATATGTGTTGAAGGCAGGCTTGGGAGCTGCGGGCATCCGCGATTTGGTGCTTGGTCGAGTAGGTGAGGTAGGCGAAAGCTGGTTCTGCGAGCAGGGCGCGAGGGCGGTGTTCAGCGGAGGCGGCTTCGACAGAGACACCGACGCCCGCTTCGGCGCAGCAGCAGGTGGAGGCGATCGCTTCTGCACCGCTCCCAGGTCAGTGCTGCCGCTCCGTCCATTCGTGGCGGGATGCTGGCTCGACGTTCGCGATACGGGTGATTGCGGCAGCTTTGTCGAGTTCCCGCGCCGCAGAGCCGGCTGCGCGGTCGTGTTTGCTGACAACGATGCCGGTTTCGCGATGGAGCTGTTCCTGGCCGGGGCCGTCACCGCGTCCTTATCCTTCGAGGGCAGCCGCATGTGGCCCGGCACATCGTTACGCGCGACGCCACTGGGCGGGCGCATCATCGATGTCGGTCGCGGCCTAGGCGGCGGAGGCATGGCGACGCTCTCCTCTGACCGCCGGGACTCGTCGCTGCCAGATGTATCCTCCCTGCTGGGTGCCGCCACCGGCACCTCCCCTCTGCCGCCGTCGCTGGAGAACTTGCGCGCGAAAGATTGCGGCAGCAGGCTCCGCCGCTTAGACTGCCTCGACGACGACGCGGGAGGCTGCGCAGCCACGCCCTCGCCCGGCGACTGCACGCCCTCTGCGCCACCCTGTCTGCTCGCTCCAATGTGCTGTAGTCTTCTCATGTGATCGCTGGGCACCTCAAACATGGACGTCGGCCGGTCGCGCTCCAGTGCTGGTCGTCCTGGCGCGGGCAGCCTGCTGGTCGGCGGCGCCATGCTGCTGGTACTAAGGCCTTCTAAGCTGCGGATTGAGTTCAGTGGTCCGTTGTGCAGTGCGCGGATATAATGATCACCCAGCGCCATTCAACCGTACTGTCACATGCGCACGCGTTGACTACACGTTCGGATTCGACTTTCTCCGACGTCCGCCACGTCACGTGCAGAAGCCATGCCCGGAAGGGATGAACACCTCAGCCAACATGCCGTCGAGCACGAGCTGTAGACGTGGACGTGGTGGTGTGACGGACGTGGCCAGCCGTGAACAATCTGCCTTATGCAACGCGCCTGCACCTGCGCAGCGGGTATCTGATGCTCATCATACCATTCGTCAACGTACAGGTATCATCTCGCCTAGCTCGATCCGGCTCTCGCACAATCCGGGACACTCTCACTCGAACGGTGCTGCTCGCAGTCCATGACAGATCCCATCTCTGCCGTCTTAATCCTTTCCCTCAAAGCTGAAAAGCCGCGCACAGCGAATTCCTTTCGACAGTGCCTGCACATGCGCAACGCGCACCAGCTACAACTGAAATGCTCACTCTCGTCGTCAGCATGGCATACCGCGCACTCCACTGGCGCGTGCTTGTTTCTACTTTGCAATAGCGTGGCATGAGCCCGGTAGCATTGAATCTGCGCCAGAGTAAGGGGTCGGCTGTACGCAAAGCCGGATGACTTGAAGTTGTGGCCTTTGTGACGCCCCACGCCCTCTTCGTAGCGCTTGATCGGATGTGAGGAAGGTCTCGTGGATCCGGGACCGCGTTCGGCGCTCACAATGTCGCACAGAGACTCGTCGGCCAACTTGGTCGCACGCGCGCCACCTGTCGACTCTGCTCTTCGCCGAGCGGTGCTCAGCCCGTTCAAGAACGATTGTGCTTGCTGCAGCGTCTGGGCCTCCTGTTCCACGATCAGTGTTAGACACGATGCCACACGGGACAAATGCTTGCGTACCTTGAAGATTTCCAGGCCACTGCTCTTGCGCTTGGCCTTGTGCGTCTGCACATGGGCGCCCTGATATGGCACAGGCGGCGTGTCTGCGCTGTCTCGCAAGCCGTACTTGTGTGGACTATCTTCAGGTAAGGGCGACGGTGCCGGAATGGACGGAGAGAGACTTTCTATCGCCTCCTCGCCTTCAGCTGCTGCTGGCTCGAGATTTGGGAATGGTTCCGTCTTGGAGTCTTTGCGGACCTTCGCCGAGAGGTCCTGGTCGCTGTCCGTCGTCGAAGCGCTCGGACACGGATTGGCTCGGCTCTCGGTCATGGTCACGGTCGACGGTGAGCAGAAGGGCCCAAGTGTGGGCAAGCAGCCGCGGTAACCCGGATCGTCGGCATCGGTAATGTCATCGCAGGGGCCCATTGGCGTGTCGATGGGGCTCGTGTCGTTTTTGGTACCGTCTCGGTGGAGGATGGACATGACGCTTGCAGTGACATCGCGGGACAACGGGCTGCGACTGTCGATGTGCCTGAAAAGATTGGATGAACTCTTCCGGGCCGTGGGCCTGGAGTGACGCCGCACACGCACAACACTTCGCAGCGACGTGGCGTCCACGCTATCGGAAGCGTTCGAGTGCGCGTTCCCCATGACGAGACTGGCGAGCGGGGTCGTAGGCGTCGGTGGCAACCGCTCTCGATGGTCGGCAGCGGGAACCTGAACGATGGCGGAGACGTCGTCGGGTGAGCGCGCAGCACACAGCATGCGCTTCAAGCGAGGCGTGGGCAGCGTGGAGTGGCCATTGGAAGAAGCGATGCTCAGATCAAGCGCTTGCGGCCGGTGCTTGGTGGGTGGTCGTGGCGGGTGCGTGGCAGCGGCGACGAGCGCTGATGCTCGTGGCAACGGCTTCTGGGGCGGGAGAGCAGGGGCGGGCGGCGGTGCTTGCTGGGAAGGAGGCATATCGGCGGAAGCTGCGCGCTGGATCAGTCCAAGTCCTGGCTGGTCGGTGAGGGCAGTGGACGGCACTCACCGATCATCATCGTCCCCACGTCGCGGCGGGTGGTGGTGGACTGGAGACGATGGTGGTGCGCGTGAGGCGCCTGGGGAGCCATGGAGGCTCGCATGGGCCGACAGGAGGGATCCAGGGACGGCTGCGGCAATACATGTAGTTACATGTAGGTCATACCTGCACGCAACGCAACACGCTCGTGGCCCATGAGCACCCCATGCCGCCGGCGCACGCGTCCCGCTGTGGCCGGTGGAGCGACGAGGCGGCGGCGTCGTTGGTGCTGCCTCGGGGACATTTGCGTGCGCGCTGCAGTGTGGTTGGTGGGGGCGAAAAAACCTGCTGCTCGACCATAGCGCTATTCCGGAGCGACAGCCGCGACCGCACGTGGATAGACTACAACTGGCCTCGAGCTCAGCACACCAGCGTGAAGGGGTCGTGAAGGGCAAGTCGGGTTGAGGCGGCGGCTTGCACATGGCTTGGGCAAGGCAATGCTCTGGCCAGACGGGGCGTTGGACAGCCACGAGTCCCACGACCGTGCAGCGTGATGATGCCGTCCCAGGCGCGCGGTGCTCACTGCTCTCCGCTCTAGCATTGTTGGTTGCGTTCTTGCGTTCTGTACGATGCCAATGCGGCATCGAATGCATCTTCGGCAACGAAGCAAGAAGCCTCCGGTCACAATAATAGCCTCTCGCTCGCTTGCTGGGCCCCTAACCACATGGAGCCTAGTCTGCATTGGGAACCCCGTCGGGGAATCCCAGCCGCACTGATGGTGACGACATCTGCCCGCAACCTCCGCTTCCCCCAATCTTCGTGTTGGTGGCCAGTTGTGCACGCGCTCTACTGCGATGCATTTCGCTCCCTTGAGCATGCGACGGCACGAGGTCGGACTGTGAGGCGGGAGTCGGCATGCCATTGATGCGCATCCCCTACACGCATCCGCTGCCGAGTCCTACTGTCGTGCCGGCCACAGCTGCCACAGTCAGCGGCGCTGTCGATGCGCTGCAGAACTTCTTATCCCGCGGCCACGAGCGCGGCAAGGCGGTCATTCTGTCCGGCGCAGGAATCTCAGTGCCCAGCGGACTTTCCGACTATCGCGGGAGCCAAGGCACCTATACCTTGAACAAGACGTGAGTTACCCCCGCTTCATGCCGTGCTCCCTTCTTCCATATGGTGACGGGGCGATGCTGACGCCACATTCGAAACAGCTATCGTCCAATCTATTTCCATGAATTCTCGGCAAGCCACGAAGCGCGCAAGCGATACTGGGCCCGATCTTTTCTGGGATGGTCCACTCTCGACCGTAGCAAGCCCAACCCGGCACACCATGCCGTGAGAGACCTGGGGAATCTCGGTTTCATCTCCCAAGTCATCACTCAGAATGTGGACAGCTTTCACGCAAAGGCGCACCCGAGCCTGCGGACGCTGGAGCTGCACGGCTACCTGCGAAGCACGGTCTGTTTGACGTGCAGGAGTGAATATCCTCGCGATACATTCCAGGATGATCTTAGCCGGATGAACCCTCAATGGGCAGACTTTCTCCAGGAGATGCTCGCGACAGGTGCGCTCGCCACAGAAGACCCTGTCGAACGCCGAAGACGTGGATTGAAGACGAATCCTGATGGCGATGTCGATGTACCCGGTGTAGAATACGGCACTTTCCGATACCCGCCCTGCCCCAAATGTCATCGTAGCGCCCGCGATGGAAGCAAGGTCATCCTGACCGATTCAGATGGCGCTTGGGCGACGGGATCGAATGCTGGTATCCTCAAACCTGCTGTGATCATGTTCGGTGAATCAATCCCTAGCCCGAGCAAGTTGGCGGTCGAAGCTGCTGTGGACGAAGCGAGCAGTATGCTGATCTTGGGTTCCTCGCTGGCCACCTACTCGGCTTGGCGACTAGTAAAGCGGGCGCGTGAGCAAGGGAAGAGAATCGCAGCGATCAACATGGGTGGTATTCGTGGAGAGGAAGCATTCTTCAGGCATCTGCCGACCGATGGCGATGGGCGTGAAGGCGTCAGATGCAGTTTACCCTTGGAGCAGACTCTGCCTGCGCTGGCGAGTAGACTACGAGCAGACTCGGAATTATCATCATTCCGACCTGCTCCATGGGCACAGAAATGATCCCACCCGCGAAGGTGTCGCTGCGATGGAATGAAGGCAATAGAACAAGCATAATGATGCAGTTGTGGCTGTAGCAGCAGAATCGCAGCTGCATGCCAACTGGACAACAATCATCAGGACAGCCTTGCTCGTGAACTCCCCACTGCGTCACACATGTCATGCACATGATAGAAAGTACCGTACGCCATATTCGTAAACTGCGTTCCGACGTCGGCATCACTGCCTTCTCATCGCATGTGCCAACAGTCTGACACCCGGGTCTTCTGCTTCGTTCCCACGCCCAGCATGTTCCCAACTTGCTGCATCACTGAGGGCCACCACTACATGTAGCCCAAGACACAATACGACAAACGAATTGTGCAACGCTACCCTGCCACGGCCGTTTCAGCTTCACTCGCCGCGCCTCCCCCTCCGCCGATACTAGCGATGAAGTCGCGGTAACGGAAAACCTCTCCCTTGGCTTGCCCGGCGGCGATTCCTTTCGTGCCAAAAGTCCGTCGACCTGTGAAGTCGCTCAGTATACTAGCGACTTCCCGCTCGCTGAGTCGGGTTTGGTCTTCGCCAGGCTGCGGAGCAGTGTGTAGGAGCGCATCACGGAGGACGCTGACGTCGATCTGGCCACTGTCGTCGATGTCGAAAGCCTCGAAGGCAGCGCGAATCTCGTCAGGTTCGGAGAGCTCGCCCAAAGGTATCGACAGAATATCAAGATAACGTGCTAGATTGAGCTGAGCGGGTCCATTAAGTGGGAAAAAGTCTTTGAGGGCGGATGGGTTATTGTCCAGACCCAATTGAGCCAGCATATCCGCTACGGCGGCAGAGTTGATAGCGCCAATGTTGTTGCTGTCGAGCACTTCGAAGGACTCGCGCATGCTATGCAAAAGTGGCTGTGACAGATGGCTGTACGCACCGCCACCACCAAGGCCATTCAATCTTGGCGCTGCAGACTTTTGTTGAGCAGAAAATATTGGAGGCTTCATTGTGGTTGAGGTGGAGGAAGTGATATTGCGCTGTATCGCAGGTCGTAGGTTGCCTCGACTGTGCAGTTGCGCAGGGGTGGGTGGGTAGGGCGAACTTTCCGTCGGAAGAATGCTCGAGGCCTGTCGTGTGCCATCATAGCGTGGTGATGAGGCGTTTCTGCACCCGGATGAACTCGACGCCTCGGCGACAGCATTCGTCTGACGACGTGGGGCGTCTTGCTCTGGCTCTGGGCTGGTCTCCGGTCTCGATCGCGGCGAGCATGGCGGCTCTAAAGATGCACTGCGCAGGCTGCTGTTGCTCAACCTTCGCGGCAGGGTCGACGCAATGCTGAGGCTGCTCGAGGGACGCGCGAAAGGACTTGCCGGGCGATCGGCCGCGTGGCTGATCTGGCTTGGACGGCGTGTGAAGGGATTCGTCTTCTCGGGCGACAGCGAGCCGGTCTTGATGGGCGAGAGGAGCACAGCTGGCTTGGTGGGTGACGCACGATTCGCAGGCGCTGGCGAGTGGCTGTTTTGCCGGCGGAATGGCGACTGTCTGCCCTCGAAGGGCGAGAGCTGAGCGGAGAGTTGATTGGGAGCGGACGATGCCTGGCGATATCAGCAACTGCCGGCGATTCCTGCGTGCTCTACTCACCATTGCCTGAATTGCGGTGCGGTGTTGTCTGACAAGATCAACGCAGGATCGAAGTGAGGTAAACAGATCAACAGATCAAGCTTCGACTAGCGCATGCAGTTGACAGGGGTCCCACGCCGTGGCTACGCCTGCACTTGATGACCACATCCCGCAAATGCCATCCTGAATGATGAGCTCGACAGCCACACACATCGCCGACTGCGGCTGCGCACCACCATGGCGACGGTGCTTCCGCTCCGCTCCGGTACCGACAGCACAAGCAGCCAGGCCTCATCATCACGAAATCCTCGACACGCCTCGCTGAACTCCTTCCCCGCTGCCAATAGCGCAAACGGCCTGCCAGTGCACCATCGACACTCTCCTTCCAATGTGTCGTACCAGAGCATCAGCACCGCCCACCACTCCTCCTCCTCCGCCGATGCATCGCGGCACTCCGCCCATCCTTCGCACTCGTTGCCTCTGAAAGGCGTATCCCGCACTACGAAGCACGTGAAGTCGCAGTATCCTCCCGACAGCACTGAAAAGCATGTCGAGTACATCTTGGTCGCCTCGTTCGACATCGATCGGGGCAGCATCATGGAGCAGCAATACCCCACCCCTGTGGGCGGCGATGAGCATATGCTAGCCGAGCTGATGTTGCCGGATCAGGTCGACAAGCGATCTCAGGACTGGACCACCTTCTTCCTGCACAAAGATGCCGGTCAGGAGGAGGAGGAGCGAGAGATGAGGCGACGGCATCGAAAGCGTCACCGACGTCACCGCCTCCGCGAGAACCACGGCCAAGCCGATTTCGGCGCTGAAAGGCACGGTGTTGACCCAGACGACGACATTGCGAACGGATTGGGCGACGATGGCGAAGACCTTGACGACAGTGAGGACAACGATTTCGATGACGACGATGACTCCGAAGACCTCAATCTTGACGGCCCACCTCTGGTCTACGTGCTCAATCTCGTCAACACTAAACTCGACCCTTCGGTACCGAGAGGTGCCATCGTCAAGGCCATGGCCGTATGCACACGGCACTCATTTATGCACATCTACAAACCTTTGCTCTTGTTGGCGCTTGAGCAGTATTTCGCGCAACCTTTCCCCGAAACCTTGGCGACGCTGTACGAAGCCCTGAACAACATGGATCTGTCGTTGCTGCCCAAACTCAATTTCCTGGAAAAATACATTTTACAGGCTTCCGACGCCAAGGACATGTTTTTGGAGAAGTTTGAGGCCATAATTGCTCAACGTATGGCGTCCAACACAGACCAAGATGCAATGCTTTCCCCCCTCGAGCCGTCAACCACAGCTCCATTCCAATTTCGAACGCGCTACGGTCTTCCCCGAGATACGCACGAGTTCGAAAGTATTGTCCACTATGCAAATGTGCCAGTGCCGGTCAAGATTCCGACTGCAGTCAGTCCAGAGACAGTGGGTGATTTCAGTCTGGTGAAGCTGATAACCACTTTCAGTGCACCACATGCCGCGCAAGTGGTGCCATTCAACCCCACTCACCCTCATCTCACCACTTCGGGGCCTACCACACACCCCATCGTAGTACTTTTGAACGCTCTCTTGACCCAAAAGCGCGTCATCTTCCTCGGCGACAAACTACCTAGCTCCGACGTTGCCGAGGCAGTTCTGGCCGCGTGTGCTCTTGCTTCGGGGGGTATTCTGCGTGGCTTTACCCGGCATGCCTTTCCCTACACCGACTTGACTAAGATCGAAGATCTACTTAGGGTTCCCGGCTTCATTGCTGGCGTCACGAATCCGATGTTTACGCATCATGCAGAATGGTGGGATTTGATGTGCGACCTGCGCACAGGGCGGATGAAGATCTCCAATCGCGTCGAGCAAGCGCCATTAACCGAGGGCGTGGCTTTCTTTCATCAGAACACACATCAACCGGGCACAGTCGCCTCTAGTGGCAGCGGAGGTGGCATTGCTTCATTCATGACCGCTGGGGCAAGCTTGTCGGCAGGTCTGGGCGGCAGTGCCGCTCCAAATAACAGCATGAGCAGTGATGCCACCGGAGATGGGGCGTTCATGCAGAGTGTGCTCCTCGCCATCAACGAAAGACATGGCGAGCATGCAGTACGAGCGAAATTTCGGAAGTGGATCGTCAAGTTCACCAGGCTTGCCGCCAGCTTTGAAGAGACCGTTTACGGTGCCAGTGCCCTTCATATCCATAATCCGGACAGCCCACAAACAGCATTTCCTCCAGCGGAAGAATCGCCAATCAGTCCGGTTGACGGAAAGGCGGACAAGCTGCCACCTGAGGTCACGGGGCATGGATACGTGTGGCCCACTGCTCTGAGCAAGACCAACGAGTTGGCGGCCAACTCGACACGCATCGAAGGATGGCGCAACACCCGCAGCTACTACAATTTCGTGCAAGATCTGGCGGCACTCTACGTGCATCGCCCGATCAAGCATTTGGATTTGCAACATCTGCATGACAAGCTGGCCAAGTTGCGACTTGGCAATGAGCAAAGCGCAAACATTTATCTCGCAATATGTGCCGCGACCCGCACAGAGCAAGAGATCAACCAATTGCTATCGATAGTCGTGAACGGTGTATGGGAGAACAGGCCCACTGCTTCGGGAAGTGGTCAGAACTCGGGTCTGTTATACATCGGCATGGGACTCCTTCATCCAAAACTAGAGGTCAGGGAAGAAATTGCCGAATTGCTCGGGAGGATCAAGGAACATGAGGCTGGTCGGCATTTCTGGCAGTCACTGGGAAGATTCGTCCGAATCGCCTGGGACAGAGTAATGACTTCGAGGGTGGAAAGACTGGGGGTCGACATTTGAGAGTCGATCGATACACCGTGATTTGGATTCGATGATACCCATGTTCAAGTATACAAAGTAAATCACGGGTTATGAAGTTTCCAGTAGCGCCTGTTGCACTTGAGCCCTGGATGTTTCGGACCATACGACCATACCAGCAAGAAATTGCGCTGACGAGACGCATAAAGGGCGATGACAGAGGAGAGCAGTGATGCAATAACGCACTTGAGCTCAATCGAAACTTATCCTTTTCCCTCGGAATGCCACCGTCGCGCTGTTCTTCTCCTTCGCTCGCTTTGCAGCTTCCCAACTTGGGTGTAAAGGTCCCGTGTCGTCGCGCTGTGGCTTTTTGCTCGGGGCGAGTATGTTTGTTGTCAAGGCCGGCGGTCCTCGCTTGCCCAGCGGAAGCTTGTTGGCATCCCTTGCGAATTTGCTAGTGCTCACCGCACCACGTTTTGCGTCCCACTCTTGCTTTGCGGCTTGTTCTTGCACGTGCTTAGCTTTCTTGCCATATTTCTTCTCCCAAATCGCCTGTCGGGCACGTTGCCCACGCCGGTTCTTCTTGAGCTTCACAGTTTCCACATCTTCGTCCACTTCGGACCCGCTGCCAGATACATACCCAGTCATGGTTAGCTTCGGCAGAAACAGCTTATTCGGTGCAGTTCTGCTGTCGTGGTGTGGGCTTCCAGACTCACTGGCAGAAACAGCGTCAGATGGTGGGTCGCTGAAGACACCATCGCAACGCGGTCGTCGCGCAGATGATGAAGTTCGGGCCACCCCTTCCTGCTCCAGCTGCCGTTCCAAATCGTCCACGTCAACGTTTGAACCTGCCGAGGCTGATTCATGGCCATCGCTACTGAAAGAATCGTGGTCGTCGTGGTCGTCTTCGTCGCCGTCGATCAAATGCTCGTGGTTCATCCTCGAATGCCTCGCTTCCTCCACGCCCATCTCGCGCTTCATGGCTGCGGCTGCAGTGGGCAGAGCTGCCTTGACTGGGTTTGAGCTGCAAAGCCGCGCATATACGTTAAGCCCTGCCGCTTCAGTAGACACGGGCGACGGCGTACGGATGGGTGTAGGTAGGTGGGGCGCCTCACGCACCGCCTTGATCTTCAGCAGCGCCTTGGCCAGCACATTCTGCGCACAGCGCGTCAGGTCGAGGCTTTTTAGCGCAGCCACTTCAGCATCGATGCGCGCCGCAATGTGCTCGTCCCTTCGCGCCGCCTTCTTGCGCCGCCCCAATTTTTGACGCTCGAAGCCACGCGCGAGCCTCAGTGCCTGCTCCAACGGCTGCGCGCTCTGCGCGAACGTCGCCATGATTTGTCGCTGTCGCCGGAAGCAGCGCGCTGTAGGGTCCTCGGCATCGGCATCTTCTTGTTCGGCCGCTTCCCTTTTGCGTTTCGACATTTCGAGGTGGCTGGCCGTGCGGGTTGTGGTGGTTCCCACAGGGTACTGCACACCCACAAGCAAAGTGCAGTCGCGTCGGCGTTAAGTTTCCCCTTCCCACCGATGCCGGCCCCGAACCTCTCCTTACAGTTTGTGCAACTAGACCACGGAACACTACGTCGAAGCGTTTGATGAATACAACACATCGTTCCCACGATCCATTGCCGCTCTATGTCATGTAATATATATGCAATACAACGAGCAGAAGCGCGCTTCGAACTTTTGTGTTTATCCCATCCTTCCTATCCCAATGCCGCTGATTGAACATTGTCATTCTGCTTATGCGTGATTCTGCACAACTTCCAATATACTGTCTTTGGCTTGTTCCACTCCTTCTTGCGAGCCTTGAATCTCAATCGCCTCGCCTTTGCTCTGGTCACGGGGCACCTGGATTTTGGTCCTGGTCTTGGTTCGGATGCGGTTGATCTCACTGCCGCCGGGCCCAATAACATGACGGTAAGCACGCGGATCGGGCAGAATCAAGAATCCGATCGTGTCTAGTTGGCTGGCCTCTGCAATGGCAGCATCAAGCTTGGCCCTCGCGGCTTGCACAGCTTCTGCGGAGGGTCCAGTCAAGATCCATGGAATTTCGCCTTCCTCGCCGTTACCATGTAGTTGGTGTACTTCCCACGAATGGCTGTTGCTTGTGTCCGTGGGCTCGTCCGTGATCAGAGGCATCGCGCGGCCACCATGAGCCCGGCGGGGCACAGGCGTGGGCTGTTTCGGTGGAGGACGCTGGCCATCATGGTCCACTGTCACTTTGTGATCGTTCCTCAGCCGCCGGAAAAATTGCCCATTATCCGCGATAATGTGGTGGAGCTTGCGGGGCACTGCAATAGTCTCGCCCTTCTGATCTTTGGTAATTTCGAGGATATGTGCCTTTGCCCTCTCCACCTCGCTGGGTTGGCCGGTGAGACGAACTTGAGAGCGTTGCGGGCCAGTCTCGCTCTGCCGTGGCACGTTGATCGAGACGTGAAATTGCTGCTCCAACTGGCGGCGGGTTTCGCCACCACGGCCGATGAGCAGGCGATGCTTTTCTGGCTTGACCTCCAGAATCTCAGTGGTCTGGGATTCCTGCTCGGCCACCATAGCCTGAATTGCGGCGCAAAGCTTATCTACGACAGCCTTTTGACCCTCGACTCGGATCTCATTGCCTTCGGCATCGTTCTTGGGTACGCGAATCATGCGGTTGTGAAGGCGAGTATCCTCCGGACCTCCCGCCTGCAGAATCATAGTGCGAAGATTGCTGCCCTGTGGCCCAATGACGCGGCCGTGATGTTTCCGGTCAACGTTGAGAGTACGAGTCACCGTGTTGTCGAAGACCTTGGCCTTTTCCTGTATCAGTTTCTTTGCTTCCTCCACTGATTTCTTGGAGCCCCTGATCTTGATCTCAACGCGCCCTTCAAGGCCAGCCGCCTCCTTTGCGCCGGGAACATCGACCTGCGCCCCAGTTTGGACACGCAAGGCGTCCATTTCCTTACCTCCAGCACCGATCAGAGATGGCAACTGGCTCTGCGCGACTGACACCACCGCGCTGTGAGAGTTGTCCTTGACATACTCCAGCAGGCTCAACAACTCGTCCCGGCACGCATCTGCGCCTTTGCTAGGGCCTTTGACAATGACCTCGTAAGGCTTTTGGTTGTCGCGGCGTGTAACACCCTCGGTCGTGGCCGTTTCCTCCTCGCCGCCTTGTTTGTTGCGTGGGAACTGCACACGCACGCCGTAGCGTTCTTGCAAGCGGTTCACTTGACTTCCTTGTGCCCCAATGAGGTCTTTGTGGAACTCTTGGGGAATGTTCAGGTGATGTGTCCTCTCGTCTTCAAGCTTCTTCACCAAGCCAAGAATATGGTCCTTGCATGACTTGGCTTTGGCTTCGGGTCCCTTGATCTCACATTTGCCTTCGTTCAACTGAATGTCAACGTCAAATTTCTCACGGAGGCCGTTGATGTGCTCGCCTTTGCGTCCAATCAAGTGGTTGGCATGCTGCTGGGGAAAATCAAAACTCAGCTTGAAGTCGCGCTCCAGTTCATCTTTATGCTCTTGCTCGATGAAAGCGACGAGGCTCGCCAACAGAGCGTCGACAGAGTCTTGCGGTCCGCGTAGATCAAGATGAGAATCCTGGTCGCGCCGTGGCCCCGTTTGACGCTGTCCGCCATACGAGACCTGGACAGGAAGTTGACCTTCGGTAAGTCGTTGGTGATGGCTGTCCACATGTCGGCGGATCTTGTCGTGAAACTTGGCAGGGGCATCAACCTGCCTCGACACAATTTCAGGCCTGCCTTGCAACAAAGTAGTGATCTCTCGCTGAGCCTGCTGTAACGCTTGCTCGAAGGCCTTGATCTGCGCGGCTTGTGGGGCGCCCCGTGGCAAACTGTACTCGGGCGAGGGAGCGCGGTCCTCGAAGACCAAAAGAACAGGTTCATTGCCGGGTCCGTCTGGAATCACCACGCGGACACCGTGCTTCTCCCGTATCCGCGGGGCCTCCTTCTCGCGAAGATGTTGGTGATAGAATGGATCGACCTGGACAGACTGGAACCGACCCGGTGGATGCCCAGCAATCAGGTTCATGATGTCCGCACGGGCTTTGATCGCGTTCTTGCCATCACGCGCGTAAATCTGCCAGGTTCCAGCACTGTCGGGCACAATGCGCGCATCGTGCGCTCGCTCCAGTTCCTGAAGAGCTTCTCGTTGCTGCAAGTATCTTGTGATGTCGCGCGCATGGACCTGAGCGCCTTTTGGTGCGCCCGAATGTGCGCGTGCGATGTCTGCACTGGCCATTGCCATGCTCGATGCGAGCTCCATAACTTTGTTGGTCGCCTCGTCGATTTTGTTCGCTGGGCCAACCACGGCAAGCAGCTCACTGTCGTCGCCTTCCGGAGGAAGCATGACGGAACAGCCGGTTTCTTGCAGGAAATCATGCAATGCTTTGCCCTTGTCTCCCACGATAAACTGGTGCCTGCCTCTCTCTACAGGCACCTGCTCGAGGGTGAGCTGTCGTTCCAATTCCTGCACCTGGCGTTCAATCTCTGCCTTGGCGTCAGCAATGGCCTGCCTGTCTCCGGCAAGCTGGATCGGAAGGCTGGCCTGGGCTCTGAAGGTTGCAGGTTGCCGTCCGATAGGCACACTTGGTGGAAACTGGTTGCTCCATGTGTGATATTGAGGAATATTGATCTTGAGGTCGCGGCCTTCTCCGAGGCCATGCAGGCTCTGGTTGTGCGGCGCTGCCAAGAAAGGGTAGTACTCGGGCGGGATGTTCTTCAGGCGCGAAGTACCCGACGAGGTATGTTCGTTGACGATCCTTTCGATATCTTCTTTTGCCATCTGAACGGCAAATGGGTCGCCTTCGATTGTGACGTCGATGGTGGCATCCACATCATCGTCCTCTAGGATCTCGGCAGCCTCTTGCTTGGAGATGTTGATGCGTGCTCCCGTCTTTTTCGAGATGGCTTGAATGGTGGCACCCTGCTTTCCAACGATTCGGCCACGCACGCTCATGGGCACCGGCACCTTGGCAGTTTGCTGATCTGTGTTAGCTAGCTTCCACGCTTCAGCCACCTGTGATATATGTACCTTTGAGCAGAGCTGATTGGCGACCTCCTTCAAAGCCAGACGCACGGCATCGGTGGGACCGGTGCCTTCGATAATGTAGTTTCCTCCCGGACCGGATTTCATCTCTACAGTGGCCTTGCTACGTTTGTTGATATCCCGGAGAATGTCGGCGACAGGTTTCTTGAGCTGACTGCGCGGCGTCATCAGATGTGAGGGAATCAATACCTGCTCACTGTTCCGACCGGGCAAAGTGACCTGCGCTGGCCCGCGCTGCACGCCGGGGCCTGCGTGGACGATGCCCGATGTCGGGTTCATGGTGCGCAGAGGCGCATTGGCTGCCCGTCCATATCCCGCGCCATTCGTGGAGCCATTCGCCTTGCCGACAGCCGCGGGTTTGTTGGACCACATGCTCGTGCCCGCACTGGGACCCTTGGGAGCACCGAGCGACGGGAAAAGCTCCTCGGACTGGGTGTCCAGGGTGGGCGCGCGAGGAGCGCTGGCCGGTGGTGTGTCGCGGACCGGCTGCTTGCCTGCAGACTTACTGCCGGTGCCGCCAGAGGCGCTGCCATCGTGCGAAGCACGCGCGGAGCTGGTGGCGGCCGTTGCAGCAGTGGCAGCCGTGGACGGCAGGTCCTCATCGGCCGCGTCTTCCACAGTCACCTTGTGGGCGTGCATCAGACGCTCAGCGGCACTCATGCCATCTTGCGCAGTGCTGCCGCCGGCGTTTCCGTTGGCGGTGGTAGCCATTAGATCGGGGAGGATACCGAAGGGATTGGACGAAGTTCGAGTTGCGTGGAGAGGAAGTGAATGCCGTGCGGGTGTGTAGCAATCATGCGGCTTTCCGAACGATGCAGATGAAGCGGGTCGCTGCACAGTGGGCGGGCGCAGCGTTGGCTAGGCTGAGGCGGCGGTGATGCCGGTGGAGTGCGTACGAACTTCACGAATTATTGAGTTGAACTGCAAGCGCAAGCGCAAGCTGTCCGCGAGATGGGCTGAAAGTGATTTGGGCCGTGGCCGCGGACGGGCCGAGAGCCGAAGGGTCTCGCCCCTGCACTCGTGCACGTGCGTGCAAACATCTTCACCTGTTACTGTACCTAGGGCATGCATTGAAGAATTTGCACACGTTGCATGTGTTCGTGCTCTCATCCGCAGCCTGAGTCCTGGACTGCTTAATCTACAGGAAGCTACATGCCGTGCGACAATGCAGTGAAAACTTGAATCCAATGGGAACGCCTGGCCTCAGACCGCCTCATCGGTATTTGTCCATGAATTTTTGGTGGAAACTCGTGATCCGCGACACCCATTCCGTACCAGGAGCCAGGAACGTGGTGCGGAAGTGCAGTGTGCCCTCTTTCTGTCCAAACCCAGATCCGGGCACGATGCAAATGCCTGTCGCGTCCAAGAGCTCCAAGCAGTAAAAGTCGTCGGGATTCTTGCCTGCCTTGTGTGCTGCGTCCATGGCCTTGGCTGGTAGCTTGATAGTGGGATACAGGTACATGCTACCTTGCGGCGGCTGGCATTCCACCCCTTCCATCTCCGCAAACGCCTTGTAGAGGGCCTGTGCGCGATCACGCAAATTATTGAAGATGCTGTCGTACTCGTGGCGGTAAAGTTCATACGAGGGCTCGCCTTGCTTCGGGGGATTGACCATCAGCTCCACGATGCATTGCCCGACGACAGGCGGGCAAAGCATGATGCTGACGAACTTGTAGATTTGGGCAACGACCTGTGCAGCACGTCAGAATCGGAATCATTGTTTCTGATCTCGATCAGTCCATCTCACCTCGGGGTCGAAGCCAATCATTTCGTAGTAACCGCCACGGTGTCCACACTCTCCCGCCATGCCCTTGCTAATGCTATGTAAGCTAGCCAGTTCCAGGTAGTCGAATCTGCCTTGATGATTGTGTTCGCTCGCTTGCAAGTCCCGCAGACACTTTTTGAAGCTCGTGAAATGGCCCTCGAAGACGTTGGTCTGATATACCTCGTCTGCGAGCACTACCAACCTTTCGTCCGCCGCCAATTCTAGCACTGCGCGAATATGCGCGGCATCCAGCGAGCCACCCGTCGGGTTGCCGGGGTTGATTACAACCACCGCGCGCACATCAATCCCTTTGCCCCGCGCAGCCTTGAGAGCCGAGCGCATGGCCTCCACGTCGGTACTCCACCGTGATTCTTCGTCCAGGTAATATGGAACGGCTTGTGAGTTGAGCAGACTGAGAGTCGCGGTGTAGAGGGGATACTGAGGGATGGGGACCAACACACCCGTCGAAGGGCCGTCACAGATGACATTCATGAGTGCGTTGACGCCCGCGCTGGCGCCCGCGCACAGGTAGATGTTCTCCGGATCGGCAGGGTAGCCATCTCTTCTCTCGATGAACTGTGCCACGCTTTTGCGAATACCTGGCGCGCCCTGGGACTGCGAGTACGCGCCCACGCTCTTGACGTCCTTCAGCAGCGTCCTGGCACGATCGATGGCATCGCTGTTGTAGCCCAAATTCTTCTGCAGCACATCGCCGTGCTCAAGCAGCTCCGGGTTTTCCACCAGACTTGCTACCTGGCGGAAAAATGTGATGGGCTTCTGATCCAACTGCTGGGGGTTGCCAATGTTGGCGCTGATGACAGAGTCGAAGGGGAGGTGCTGTCCCTCGCCGTTGGCAAGCTGTGCGCGGTACTGCTCGCTTTTGATCGCCAGTTCGCCACGCACGGCGTACTTGGCCTCCTTGACGTGGGGGTTGATGTTGTTGATGTTCAGGGTGCGCTGAGCGGCCGAGGCGCCGAAGCTGCGGCGCTGCTGCGTGGCGGTCATGGTTGCGGGAGAGTGTGCCAGGCGCAGAAGAGGCAGAGCGGCGGGGGCAGGATCAGTCAATGAAGAATGGTGACTCGCAGACTGGCGGAGGCGACTTCTTTTACCATGTCTGTGGGGGTATCCACGGGTGCCGCAATCGGCCAGACTCGCGCGCCGGATGACGGCGCGCATCGTGGTCGTCGCACGTGTCGATGCCACCACCGCCACGCCGGGGCAGGCTCGACCTCGCGAGCAAGACGATGAGCGGGACGAGCAAGACGGGAGGCACGCAGCGGTCGCTTATCGCGTCTGCAGGAAGCGTCACCGGCTGTCGGCGGCCGACTCCACCATCTGCATCTGCGCGTGCGATGATTGTATGCGTGCTGCTCCTGCTTGCGCGATGCGAGGCGGCCTTTGGGCGGGGGCCGGCGCGGCTTGCTTGCTTTGCATGTTATAGGAGGTGATTTCCGGAAAGCCCCGCGGCGCTGCACCAATCAGAACGAAGGCCCCGGCAAGCAGGACGCCTCGTTCGAGCCACACCGCATCGATACCTGCTGCAGCGCGTCTGGCCTCCCGCCTGACGTCACAATCATCGCCCGTACAGTAGCTTCGTGAGCGGTGCGGTGCGGTGCGGTGCGGTGCGGTGCGGTGCCTCGTATAAAGCCGCCCGAGTGCCTGGTCGCGCTGTGTGGCCTGTCGCGGCACGAGCATCTCGCACCACAACACCCAGGCACACGTATAGCCACTGCAGCCAGCCATGGCCTCCCCGACCACCACGCTGCCGAGCCGGTCCGCCACCACCCGCACCAGCGGCACTGTGGACGACGATGCCATCCCCGACGAGGACTCGAGCGAGACTTCGCAACTGTTCCACGAGCGCCTGCAGGCCTGGAAGCATGCCGTCAAGGTACGTCTCGCCCGCTCCTCCTGCACGATGCTGCCGCTGAGCCGGTGCAGTATGTCGAGGACTACGTTCAGGCCACCGAGAAGATGCACCACGACAACGCCAAGGACTACAACAAAGTGCTCAAGACCGTCAGCAGCCCCCTGAAGGAGGGCCATCACTTCGATCAAAACCTCGGCGGTGTGGCCGGACTCTTCGACAACGTGCGTTCCAACACGCAAGCTCTGGTCAACAGCCACAATGAGACAGCGGCGACTCTCAAGGGCACCGTGCTGCCCGTTTTCGAGCGGCTGCACTCGGAGATCAAGAACAAGACCAAGGAGTTGACCAAAGGCGCCGGCAAGGGCTCTAAAGCCGTGGACAAGGCGAGGGGTGTATCGCAGAAGCACATTGAGCTCTTGGGTCAGCACACCGCTGCTTACGATTCCTCGGGCGGCGGTGTCAAGGCGAGCGATGACCCGTACATCCTGCAACGCCAGGTCTATCATCGTCTGAATAAGCAGGTGGGTCCTGGCGCTCCTTCGTGAGCGCTTCAACGTGAGCTGATCGCATCGTCGCCAGGTCCTGGAAGAGAACAATAACCGAGACGATATGCTCTCCGTGCAGAACAGCTTTGCACAGTTCGAGGCACACATCGTGGCGACGCTGCAGCATGGCTGGCAACAATTCAATCAAGTGGTCTCCACGCAAGCAGACAACACGCGCTCGCTGTACGGCGACATGACTGGCACGGTACGTAGGTCTTGGGTTCGGAGGCGTGCATGCAGGACGCTGACCGGCCGCAGGTCCAACGTATACCTGCCGACTTTGAGTGGAACGGTTTCGTGAAACGTAATGTGGGCGTCTTGATCGATCCTAATGGGCCCAAGCGCGCCGTCGAGCAGATCAAAGTAAGCACAAGAATGCAACCGTCCTGATACGTGCCAAGAGGAGCTGACAACCTGCAAGTTTGCAAACCAGGATCACGCCGCCACTCGTCCACTGATAGCTGGTTCGCTGGAGCGCAGGAAAATGCTGAAGCGCTACGATGCGGGCTTTTACGTCGTCACGCCGTCGAAATACTTGCATGAATTCAAAACCGACGATGACTTCGCCAAGGATCCGAGTCCTGAGAACTCCCTCTATCTGCCCGAGTGCATGATCGGGGCTGTGGACGGCGTCAAATTTAACGTCCGTGGGAAGGACACGAGCGGCAATGCAATGATGAACAAGATGGCTCGGGCGCACGAGTTCGCCTTCAAGGCACACACGCCTGACGATGCAAGGAAGTGGCACAGCATCATTGCGAGTGTCGCTGGGCAGACGTCGAACGAGATACCGGGCAATGACGAGAGTCCCATTTCCAGCCCCGTCACCAAGAGTGAGGAAGCAGCGACTATTCCTCCCGCCGCGACGACTGCGAGCACAGCTGCAGAGCCAGTACCGACGACAACGACAGCCGCACCGCAGTCCGCGACGTAGCTCGACGTCCATCAGTCCCATTCGTGGCAGAACATAATACCCAGACTATCTTCGTTGCAAAGTTGCGCAAATATTAATTCCTACTTGTAGTGCTGGTGGTGACGAGCATGTGGTGTCACAGTCAGAATAGGGTACACGCAAAATGCAGAAATTCATTCCTTTGATACTATGCAAGCAGGGCATACAGCGCAGACCTTTGTCTACCCTATCATATTATTGCGCGGGTACTCGGGTGGTGAGACCTAGTTAGTGCACAGCATGCCAAGTCTTTCTCCTCACGTGACGTAGTTTCGAGTAAATCACATGTCGGCATCGCTGTCAGCAAACCGCGCATACAACATGTCGGGCATAGAAGCGCGTGTGTCCCCACCAAAGGCGTCACTTCGAGCCCGACACGGCCACGGAACTTGCTACGGACCTGCTCAGGGCGACAGAACCATGCTGATGTGAGGCACCCGCGCATCTCGCTCTATCCCACCCACCCGACGACATCTCCACTCACTCCCGCGCAAGCACCAGCGTGCAGGACAGGATGGCGGCGCCCGACGACGAGACGTCCACTTCCACGCCCAGCTCGACTCCTGCCCCGAGCAGCGCATCGAAGACCGTCCACGCGCCCAAAGATCGCGCCTGTCCATTTTGCGCGCAGGCATTTACGTCGTCCAGCCTCGGCCGCCATTTAGATCTGTACATTCGTCCTAAAAACCCCAAGCCTCCTGACGGCGTACATGATGTCGATGAGATCAGGAAGCTCCGTGGCGGTATCACACGCCGGCAGCCGCGCACGAGCGGCAAGGCGGGGAGTGGCACCGTGGGCACCAGCAATGCCCGCGACAGCACCGACCACGGCGGCGACGAGCAGAGTGCGCCATCTACCGCACGCGCCGGTCAGGAAACGCCAACTGAGTCACCGGTGAATGCCAAAGACGTGCACGAGTCTGGCACTTTCTTCAACAAGGCCAATTGGCAGGCCACAGGCGTCATCAACAACCTGCCACCGCGCGCCCCCTCGCGCGGTGGTTCTGAGCATCCGCAGGCCCCTTCGAGCCAGGCGCAACGTCTTCAAGACATGCGCCGCGACGCCGGCGGCACCAGAATTCAGCGACCGGATTATGAAGGCGACAGCATGTGGAGACTACAGGAAGCCGCGGAAATGGGCCGCGCTGCAGAGATGGCTTTGCGTGAAGTAGTGGGTAGTCTGGAGGCCGCTGCGAAACAAGTCGAACCCAAATTGCTCTACAACGACTTTGACTTCTTCTCCTTGTCTTTTCCTGGCCTCTGTCTAGCCATCCTCCCACGACCCGGCACGCTATACAGCCCCACTCCTTTTGCGTCTGCTGAATCGTGGACCATCGGTGCCCCTGGCCTGCGGCAGTACGAGGCCATGACTCGTTTCGTGAATGAGCGCATCAACCGGCGCCAGCAGCATGATCCCGTGCCCGATTCCGTGTTATTCAAGCACCATACGCACCTGTCGGGTGCTTGGGAGCATTGGGAAGGCTTGTCGGAATCTGATCGTGCTTCCGCATGGCAGCTTGAGGTCCTGCGCTCTTTCGCTCGCGCCCAGGAGCGCCGTGAGCAGCTTCAGTTTGAGATAGACCGACTGCATCAGCATAACCGGCACCTCGAAGCCGAATACGATCGGCTGTCACGTTGTCAGCTCCCTCGGGAATATCTGACGCACCCTCCAAATACGATCCCTGTACCACGTGCCGTGATGAAAGAGGTGAACAGCTCGAGTGCAAATTTGGCCGCAGCCCAGGCGGACTACAACGTAGAAGCGCTCATTTCCAAATGGCGATCCACCATACGTGCGAGTACACGCACTTCGCGCGCCCCACCATCTTCAACCGTTCATCGGCCGCAAATCTACACCGAGTCTGCTCCCAGTGCGCTGCAAGAGGACATGGTCATGAATGGCTCTGTTTGGGGCGTTCGAGGGCCCATGCCCCGTGCATCCAATATCGATTTGCAGCATGACGCCCCACCGATGTCGTACGAGACGCCCCCCAACCCGGGGGCCGTCGTTGGCAATGCTGACGACGAAGCTACCCCCAACGATGCCGATGCCGTTGGTGAGACAGAAGAGATGGATGCAAATGGCCGGGTGACTTCGCTGGGCATCATGGCCAAACGGCGTCACCTGGAAGGGACGAGCTCTTACGGCACACCGGATTCGAGTGTACTCAATATCAACGGTAAGCGACCGCTCAATGGGAGTGGAATCAGGATACTCAAAGAAACCGCCCGATAGAACAACAACGCGCGAGTTGATCTTTCTCATTTCCGATCGTACCAATCTGTGATCGTCTCATCCAGCCACGATGGATCGCGCTTCCAGCGGATTCGGGGTATATCTCTCTACATATGCTACGCTTTCGCTGTAATGCGTCAATCGAAGACGAAGTTTCTGAAAGTTCCTCAGCCACGAAGATAACTCGTCAACTGTGCCAATTTGCTGCGAATCTCGTCACTGATCTGGTCCTCCGGTGGCTGCTGTACCTGTTCGAAGATTGGCAACAACTTGACTGTGAGACCTTGGATGACAGGGTTCTGAGCCTGATACAGACTTATGATCATGTCAAACACCGGCTCGTTCTCGCGAAAGTCCTCCTTCAGTGGTAGAAGATCGACGAGGTGTGGTAGCACCTGTTCCAGGGGCACGCTGTTCGGTGATTTCTTGATCATGCGACTGACACAGCCTGCGGCATTGTCGAGTAGACGAGCTTCAGACTCGTTGGCGTTGTTGTCTCTACGCAGTAGAGGTTCAAGCAGCCCCAGGATCGTGTTGTAGTTGGGGATTGTTTCCGTTTCAGCCGTGCTGTGAAGGCAGAGTAGGCCCATCCCATATGCGGCGTTGCTCTTCGCTTCAGAATCCTCATCGCTGAGGCGCTTCAGAAGCAACTTGAACAGACGTGGCGTGTAGGGGGTGCACGCGGATCCCATGGATTCGATGCATTCACCCATGGTTCCGACCGCAGCAGAGCGCTCAAATCGCTCCTGCGAAGAGCAGTACTTGACAATAGGGGACTCGCAGATCTTCCATAGCTCTGCGAACTGAGGACCGAGAGCCGTGGCAAGAGCGGTTACGACCTCCATCGCGGTCTCAATGACCAACCAGTCATATTCGGCCGTCTCACTCTCCATCGGTGCTGGCTCGTCGAAGTCATCTTCGTCCTTCTGACATGGGTGGCTGCGCTGCAACATCAGCATGACAGCGCTCGTGATCTGTTCGAGTGGCGTGGATTGATTCGAGCTGGCCGAAGGCGCCAAGGGGGCTGGGCCGCACAACTTGAGGGTGGCCGCGAGGTTACGGTTGATCTCGGTGACGGTAGCACTATGTATTGTGTCAGCGTCTTGTGTCAGCACCAACGTACTTGGCCAACAGGTCTAAGATGGAATGCAGGACTTACCGGTCCATTTCCTCTTCCCACAACGCCAGTGTGCCTCTCATCACAAGGTCGCCCAACCTCTCCAGATCGGCCGTGGGTTTCACCTTCAATGGCAGACCCGGCTGCCATTTTTGCATGCCATCATCCTCGGCTAGGCCCCACAGGCATGCGTATGCACGCCACAGCGTGCTGATGGCACTCTTGCGAACGCCTTCGAACGTGTGCTCAAGCAGAGGAATGGTAGTTTCAATCGTCTTCTGCATGTATGGCAGGAACTTGCCTTTGGTGTGAGTGAGCACATCGCCAAGCACTTCGACAGCGATTTCTTTCTCCATGGCGACAGCCGTGACGGCGCCCAGGTCGTCCCAGTCATCGTCGTCGTCGTCATCGTCCTCAGTCTGCATCATAGCTTTGATGACTTCTTCCTCGTCGATATCGTCGTCTTCATTGCGGCCACTAGCGCCGGCAACCTTGATCTTCTTGCCTGCGATGGTGATCTCCTGTCCGATAAGGTCCGATGCCTCGGCACCCAATTGCACCTCAGAGTCAACCTCTTCTTGGTCAAGGCAAGCGAACAACGACTTCGCGACACCTTCGAGGAAGGACTCGAAGTTTTCCTCGTACACTCTCGCCAAAGTGCTCCACAAGATAAAACTGGTCTCCTTGAGTCGCTGATTGTCCAAGTGCAGACCTTCTTCGCTGGCGTGCATTAATGGCTGAACGAATTGCTTGAACGCTTCCGGGCCCACAGCGCTGGCAATCTTCCCCAAGGAGTCTATCACCATGCTGCGCAGCTCTAATTCATCGTTGCTGCCCTTGATTTCGATATATTTGCCCAGCGTCTGCATGGTCTTTTCGAAATAGGGCTCAAAGGCACTTTCGGATGCACTGGCGATGCTGCCGATTGCACTGACTGCGGCCATCTGTACTTTGTGGTCATCGTGTTCAAGGAGCATGGCAAATCGTGGCATCAGCTCATTGACATATTTGGCCGCATCTTCGGCCGGCAATCCCTCGATCAAGGAGTCGACAGCCATCGCGCTGGCCTTGACGATATGGGTGTTGAGATCGTGCTCCGAGCTATCTGGTTGGGAGTTTCGCATACCTTGTAGAGCCATGTCGAAATTTTGGACCAGAGCAGGAATAAGCTTGGCATGCTCCTTGCCCATGTCTTCGGCCAAGTCGTCGGCCAGCCGCGAAACGCCGTTGAGCGCGGCACTACGAACGGTGGTTGCTGGGTCCTCGAGCAAGTGGAGGACGAGAGGAAGGATCTCCTTCAACTGAGTCGCGATGAAGTCGGGTGCCCCCTCGACGCACATTCCCAGCGCGAGAATACCAGCCCGTCGATACTCTGGGCGGCTGTCCTGCACGAACGGCCCTATGGCCTTGAGAAGAGGTACAGCGACTTGGCTCGGAGGCAGGCTCTCGCTCAAGATGTCAAGCAGCCCGAGAGCTGAGCGCGCTGGGGAAATGTCATCCTCCTCTTCGGGCAATTCATCGAGCTCCGTCGCGATTTGCAAGCACATCTTCGTCAAGTGTTCGCCAACCTTGAGGCTCTGCACTTTGAGTTTGCGGTATCGCACAGCCTGCATCAGGAATGAGATGGCCTGCGATCGGACCTCGTCGTCGACCTCCGTCTGAGCCGACACCTGCATGAAGAACTGGAGCAGGTCCCCAAAGTGAGTGTTCAAAAAGGCACTCTCGTAACTGAGCAGCTTGTTGAAGACATCGAACGCTTGCATGGTATGCTCCTCGTCGTCATTTTGTATGGTGCTCTGCAAAACCTTGACCATGTGCGGGACAGTGTCTTGGAAGCTCCTCAGATTGTTGGTATCCTCTTCTGTGTCGAGCACCATGGCCAATTCGGAAAGCGCCAACATGGTGTTGACGCGCACATCGACGGACTCGGGATCTTGGATGGTGCGATTGAATAGCGCTAGCATGGGAGACATGTTCTCCTGGAACACATCCGGCATGGTCTCCAACAGCGTGTAGATGATGTAGATGCCGACCTCGCGATGGCGGGCGGTGTCGCTGGTGGCAGCCTGCTGCAGTATGCCAGGCAATTCGGTCCACTGGCCATCTTCGAGGTCCACCTTGGCGATGGCAGCAATTACGCGGGCCTTGCTGTGGCGAGCTAGCTGCTGCTGTTCATCGATGGTGCTTTTGAGGAGCCGCTCGCGAAGTTGCGGCTTCTCTGCTTCGGCCAGTGCCGGCCAGTGCTTGCCGACCAGCTTGCGCACCTCGACCGAAGCGAGCTGGCGGAGCTCGGGCTGAGGGTGGTTGACGACGACGTTTAGCAAGGCCACGACCGACTCGGGCTGCTTGTAGAAGCGCTGATTGAGCTGCGACGTGGCGCTCTTCACTTTGCTGGTGTCTGGCTCCAGCAGCGCCTGCAGGAGCGACACAAAATGCTGCTCATCCATGACTGGCGGCGGCGTCGGCGTCGACACGAGAGGCGGTGATGTGGTGGGTGCTGGTGGTGTGCAGCCAGCAGCGAGTAGTGCGTCTGCAGCTGTGGGCAAGAAAATAAATTTCTAGGGTCCAGCACGCACGGAACGGGAAGGCGCGCCCCGCGGAACTGCCTTGGACCTTTCACCTTTCACCCCTCCGCCCCGCTCCGCCCCGCTCCGCCCCGCTCCGCCCCGCTCCGCCCTCTGCAACTTGCTGGATCTCCATTCTTTCCGCGCCCTCGAATTCGCTCGTACGTATCTTGCTTCATCCCCCCTCGAGACACGTCGGTCGCTGGATGGACGTTCGTCGGCGACATATCCGGGGGAAAAGTGTGCGGGTCGGTCCTGTACATCGCGCTTGGCGACCGCAGGTGCTGGGCGCTGCAGTGCCTGGTTGCGCATGCACATGTAACCTTACATGTACAGTAGTTGCGTAACATCACGCAATGCGGAGCATGTCAACCCATGCTGACTGGCAGGTCAGGCCCCCTGGTGAGCAAACGAACGTCACCTGGCAGTCGGGAGAAGATCAATATTTTCACGCCACTGTGCTGCGATCGAGGTGACACGTCGTACCCTGCTCTGGTGGCGCCGTGGCCTCACCACATCGTATCACCGTATCTTGAAACGCACCAACGTGCCGAACAAGACGTATGCGGCGCAAATCCTCGCTTGCATAAACGACTGTGGGTAGTAGGATTTGATCCCAGGATGATATGTCAATCAACCTTCATCCGTAAGCTGTGCGACAGCTCGCGTCTGTCTGCTCCACCTGTGCAGGCACCCGAGAACCCGGCTGTGATAGCAAGTGCCGGGTCAACAGGTGCAACTTTGCAATCAACAACTCATCACAAAACACGATACCCTGGCTTTTGTGAAACCCAATTGGACCTTGCTTGAGGTATCGAGAGTACTTCGTCACAGCATGGCGATCGCGCGGCCGGATGATAAACCGGCGGCAGCCACGGACACGCATTGCATGGTGAGTAACATTATTGATCTGTACAAAGTAAATGCTTGCGCCATGTGGCGCATCACTCGTCTCGCTCCATATGAACAACTGACGGCCAAAGAAACATTCCCCACCGCCTGTGGTATCGTAAATGTCACAAGCCTGCCGCCGAGAAACGCCGTGCTGCTGAGATTCCCATGAAGTCGTGTCCATGTCCCGTGCGAGTGCCAACCGACGCCATGATTCACATTTTGAGGTCCACTGTCGATGTCAGTATCTTGTTTATACAGTCCAGCTGTGACAGCTGTCGCCTAGAGTTCCGTCGTGCAGGCCACATGACGCTTGCACAAGGTAGCGGCTCAGCGTGGATAGGATTGTTCGGGCCGTGCTTCTTGAGCATGACTCTTGGTTCGGAGTAAGTTCACCACGCTGCGACCAAATTTCCGCGCCTTCACGCTCGGAGTAGGATTTCGTGAGAACATGCTGTTGTCTTCCAGTTCCCGCACCTTGATTTCCATGGCAGCATAGTTCGGAGCCTGCTTGCGCATCTCTTCTTCCCACGGCTTTCGGAGCTTGACATAGTCGGCGGGAATGAAGGGAGGCGCGCGAGGTCGATCGGTGTTCGGCGTCGGGGCCATGCCCGCGCCTGCAGGATCCCAGCCTTTCTCGCTGCCTGTGCTGCTGGCGGCAGTGCTAGGTGCGAGAGATGGTCCGAAGCCGTGAGGAATATTGAGGCCGGGAAGTTGATCCAAAGCGCACGAAACCCCCGGGCGAGGCGATTCTAGCCCCGTCAAAGACCCTCCTGCACTCGTATTGATGCGCTCGTCTGCTTTGTGCGAAACGTAAACCTCTTCGATGAAGCGCAGCAAAACGTTCACATCGGCCGCCGTGCTCATGGCACCCAGACTGACACGAACAACACCAGTGGGCTTGCCCAACATGACCTGAGTCGGATTTGTACAGCGGTGTCCCGCGGCGAATGCAGCCTTCATTTCTGCAGGGCTCCAGTTGAGATATGTCGCGACGCCTCCGGGGTTGCATAACGATCCGCTGCGGATAAATATGTTCCGCTCGTCCGCCGCTTCTTCGACGTCTTCGAAGCCCACCAAGCTGCCGTCGGCGTGCTGTACGTTAAACGCCACCGTCGAGCCTTGCACACTGGGATCTCCGTAGACTGCGCTTTCGTCCTTGTAAATGCGACATACAGGGAGCCCGTTGGCATGCTTCATCTGTGCCAGGCCATCATACAACCGTCGTCCGAGCTGCGCCGTGTGATGGGAGATGAATTTCATGGGGTTAGGACCGTACAGGCGCTCGTGGACATTCATGGCGTGGTCCAAGGCGAAAATGGAATGGAAGGGCAATGTGCCATCCTCTAGGCGATCGTGGATCGACGTATCCTTCTTGGCGTGCCATGTGTCATTGATGGCGATGATCATCTCCACTGTGCCGCCGCCAAAGTATTTGCGGTTCTCCAGCACATGAGCTGAATCTTTTCGCACAATCAGGGCGCCAATGTTCGGAAACCCGAAAATTTTGTAAAACGAGAGGGCGACGAAGTCGGGAGCCGTGGCAGGATCGGCAAGATCCAGAGGTGCCGTGCTAGCAAGCGCGGCTGCATCGAGCAATGTGTACGTGACGGCTTTGTGGAAGGATTTGCGGATCCGCCCGGGCCTAACGACGCGTGAGTGACCACAACACGGAGAAAAACGGAGGAATTCTCAACTCACCAGCTCAGAGGGAGTCGACGACCCGTCATGTTGGACTGTCCGGGATAGGCGAACAAGCCAAGCTGTCTCGCCCGTGGTCCGCCCAGGCCTCCACTGTTGATCCAGATGTCCACTTCTTCGTCGCTCGTGAAGCAGCGATGCATCTTGGTGGACTCGCGGACCCCCACCAGCGACGTGTGTGAATCGCGGTGATACCCATACCAGACGGGAGTGTTGCTGGCTGCGGCATGGTCCTTGAAGCAATCAATGACAAGTTTGATGGCGGCCGTGGCGTTAGCGACAAAGACCAGGTCAAACTCGTCGGGATCAGCATTGAAGAAGCGCAGGGCGCGCTCCCGGATGGTGTCGACGCGGTGGCCGGCAATGGCGGACGGGGTCGAGGCCGAGTGCGGATTGCCGTATAAATTGGACACCAGATCGGCGGCGAAGTCGTCGATGAGAGACTTGGCATAGAGCTGGGAGAGCGTCAGTGTCGGCGTCCTGGCGTGGTGGGAAGGGGGGAGCTGGGACACACCGTGGTCCCTCCGTGATCGAGATACGTCTTGCCTTTGAGCTGCGGATATTCGCGGTCTCGGAAGTCCTCTACATCATCGGGCTGCATGTCCTCGACGCACGATTCGGACGATTCGGGCGTGGTGAAGTCGGTCTGATAGTCTCGTTCATTGCCCGAGTCGCTGGTCGTGGACACGTCCTCTGCTGACGAGTTGGCGTGGTGCTGGGCGGGGGCAAAGTGGGACACAAGCGGCGACTTCTGCGGAGAGCGGGTGCTGGAGGCGTCCAGGTAGCGCTGCGAGGCCGTGTCGGACGCCGTCTCGACGGCGTCCAAGATGTGCCGCTCGATATCCATGGACGGGCGGGATCAATAGCGGAGTGGGTGCTGGCGCAGCTTCATGTCCCGCGCGTTGATGGCTGCTTGGGCCGGGGAGCAGCGGTGCTCCGGGTCAGCGTGCACGGCAGGTGGAGAAGGCAGAGGCCGCAGAATGGTCCCGGGACGATGAAGATGGGGGTGGTGGTGATGGTGGTGGTGGTGGTGGTGGTGGTGGTGGTGGTGGTGATGGTGGTGATGGTGAGCGAGGAGGGTGCGCTGGCTGACTGGCTGGCGGGCGGGCGAGCAGGCAGACGTGCAGCGCAGTGCAGTGGGCAGGGAAGGGCAGGGCGCAGGAGGGGAGTGTCAGAGGTGTGGGTGTGGCAAGCGGACAGGTGCCGAGGGCGTCGACGCAGCAGCCCAGCAAGCAAGCACGTATGTGAGCGTCGGTCACACAGCGCGTTCCTGGGATATGCGCTCGCGAGCAAACGGCCACCGGCCGCGGTCTTGCCTCTTCCGGAGCGGCGGCGGGTGCTAAGCAGCACATTAGACTCGTGCCTCCTGAGAGTGACTGATCGCATTTGTCGCTGATCGCTCGCGTCGGCCGCGCCCCCTGCGGCCGCATCGCCGCGCATCGACGCCGTCTGCTTCGCTCCCCAACAATCATCGCGGGCCAGCCAAGGCTAGCGAGCGATTCATGCGCCACACCCACACCCTGCGGCGGCCGTGCTGCAGGAACCGGCGTGCCGAGCGGAGATCAATCGAAAGCTTGCCGCACGGGCTCCATCCGATGGGACTGCGGTACTGCACATATGCAAGTATGTACTGTAATAATCTCCAGCTCACTGGCCCCCACCTGCGGCCACGCATGGCAAACCGCTCGCGGCAGTTTAGTTGATTGCTGGTCGCGGCGGCACATGCGTGGCAACAGCACATCTGCTGGCCGGACAATGGCTGGCGATGGGTCGATGCCGGGTCCCCGGCTCTGCGCTGCTGTAGTCTACGATGCGCGGGCATGTCATCAGCAGCAGGAGACGTGTCGTGGGCAGCGGCAATGATGGCACGGCACGGTACTGCAGCGCCGTGCAGTACAGACGCAGGACGACGGCGACGACGGCGACGACGACGGCGACTCAGCGGCAGAGCAGGTCGATGCCCGACGGGGGCGTGTGCCTGCCATGTCTGTGCTCGGCCGCATCGGCGACTGGCCGATCGAACAACTGAACCCTCGCGTGCTACATACTGTATACACGTCGAACTCTGAATGCGTCAGGTCGTCAGGCGCCCGTGCGCTGCGGGCTGGGTGCTAATGCTCGAGGGGTCGATCCGTGTTGATCTGGCAACTTTATTATTGCGTGCCAAGTCGTTGATTCCAGTTCATCTCTCGCTCGCGAGAAACTTGCGACACACTAGTCGAACTGGGCTCAGCACGCGACGGCGTGGTTGCGTGCCCAATTAGCTCCCGTCTGGCCAGGCCTGCCTGTCCCGACGGCGTGTGCGCTACTAGCGAGCGACAGCAGCGGCAGCAGCAGCAGCAGCAGCAGCCGCCGACACGCGCCGGCGCGATGAGGGCGTGGTGTGCGAGGCGCAGCGGAGCGGAGGGGGCCCAGAGGGTCAACAGCGCGCGGCCACGAGGGCGGCGAGGGCATGGCACGGCCGTTCGCAGGGCAAGACAGCACCGGGCAATGTCAGTGGCTCAGTGCAGCACCGGCGGTCTGGAGGACGTCGGGTCGCACGGCGGCGCGCGCTAATGCGGACGCCGCCGCAGACTTGGCAGGTCCCGCGGCGACGTGATTCGCGCGGCACGCGTGAAACAGTAGCGCGCCGGGGTGCGCTTCACGCGCGCAGGGATTCATCAGACCAAGCGGCGAGGCGATGGGCGGCGGGCCCCTGGCTGCTGCTGGCTGGCTGCTGCTGCTCTCCAATACAGTACAGATTCTGCTGTGCGCTGCAGCGCTCGCCTGCCCGTGATCCGCAGTATCAGTCCCCGGGGCCCACTCCCGGGCGTGACCCTTCGCTCGCAGATCAGTCATATTCTGCCCGCCCCGCTCGCGCCTGCCTGCTACAGTATTCCTACGGCCCTGCTCGCTCGCTCGCTCGCTCGCCCATTCCTCGTCCTTCTGCTGCTGCTTCTGCTCCTGCTCCTCCTCTCCCCCTCCCCGCCCATTGCCCGCTTGGCCCCTCCCCCTCCGCCCCGCTGTGTGTCCCGCCGCTCCGCTGACGTCCTGGCTGAGGGTCTCATCGCCCTGTCACCACCGTCCTGGCCCCGTCCTTCGACGCTGCGGCTCGCCGAGATCGCAGCAGCTACTCCAAAATGTCCGACATCGAGAAGATGATCGGCGGCGACTACGCCCAGCTCACCAACACCAACATCCGCAGTTTCGGCTGGAAAGGCGTCAGCGTCACCGTCAAGGACCGCCAGTCGCAGCAGCCCAAGACGATCCTGTCCGACATCAATGGCATCGTCAAGGCCGGCGAGCTGCTCGCTCTGATGGGCCCTTCGTAAGTGATTGCTCCCGCGCACTCCGCCCCCTCCCCCCTCCCGACGTGTGTACTGACGCCACGCCGCAGTGGTTCCGGCAAGTCGACGCTCTTGAACGTGCTAGCACACCGCACGCACTCGCTCGCGGCCAATGTCAAGGCTGCCGTCTACATCAACGGCTGCGCTGCCAACCCCAAGACCTTTCGCCGCATTTCCGCCTACGTCGAGCAGGAGGATGCGCTCGTCGGCTCCCTTACAGTGCGCGAGACCCTCAATTTCGCCGCTCGCTTGTCGCTGCCCAAGTCGGTCAGCAAGCTGGAGCGCATCCAACGCATCGAAGCCCTGCTCACGGCCTTCGGCCTCCAAGGCCAAGCGAACAACCTCATCGGAACGCCGATCAGGAAAGGCATTTCGGGCGGTCAGAAACGCCGTGTCTCCGTTGCTGCTCAACTCATCACCAGCCCCAAGTTGCTGTTCTTGGACGAGCCCACGTCCGGTCTGGATTCAGCCGCCTCGTTCGAGGTCATCTCGTTCGTCAAGGACATCGCCAAGAAACACAACGTACGTTGAAGAGCCCCTGCCGTGCCCTGCACCTCCCACTGACCAGAACTTGGTAGTTGATCGTGATTGCATCTATCCATCAACCGTCCACGTCGACCTTTGCCATGTTCGACAAACTCCTATTGCTCTCTCAGGGCGGCACTGCTTACAGTGGGCCCGTCTCCGAAGTGCAGCCCTACTTCGACGCCTGTGGATTCCCCATTCCCTTGTACATGAACCCGGCAGAATTCATCATCGACTTCGTCAATACCGATTTCGCCCGCGACCGGAGCGAGGTCGATCAGCAGCTGAACATGGTGCATTCGTCGTGGCACAAGTCACGACTTGCCACTGCCACGGTCAATGAACTCACCGACGAAATGGCCCGCAATTCGATGGACACCGACATCAACGCAGAGACCAAGGAAGAGTCCGCCGGTCGATTCGCGATCCCCATGGCATTGATCCACCGCTCTTTCATCAAATCCTACCGCGACATCATTGCATACGGGATCCGAATTGCCATGTATATGGGCCTGGCCGTCATGATGGGCACCGTGTGGCTGCGCCTGAATCCGGATCAAGGCAACATTCAGTCTTTTATCAACGCCATCTTCTTCGGCGGCGCCTTCATGTCATTCATGGCCGTCGCTTATATTCCCGCCTTCCTCGAGGACCGCGCTCTGTTCATCAAAGAGCGCGCCAACGGTCTCTACGGGCCCAGCTCGTTCCTCCTAGCCAATTTCATCACCGGCATTCCCTACTTGTTCTTGATCGCCATGCTTTTCTCCATTGTGGCTTACTGGCTCTCGAACTTCCGGCCCACCGCGCAAGCATTCTTCACATGGGTCATGTGGCTGTTCCTGGACCTCATCGCCGCCGAGTCTCTGGTGGTGCTCATCAGCTCGCTTATCCCCATCTTTGTTGTCGCGCTGGCCGGTACCGCTTTCGCTAACGGCCTGTGGATGTGCACCGGTGGGTTTCTGGTGCCGCCGCAGACGCTCAATCCGTTCTGGCGTTACGTGTTTCATTACATCGACTATCAGTCCTACGTCTTCCAGGGCATGATGGTCAACGAGTTTGGGCAACGAAACTTTACGTGTGGCACCAATTCGCAGGGCGAATGCTCCTGCATGTACGAAACGGAGCTTGCACACCAATGTATGATCGCTGGCACCGGTGTCCTTCGAAATTACGGATACAAGACCGGGGAGACTGGCAAATGGGTCGGCATCATGATCGGTATCATCTGTGGCTACCGATTACTTGGATGGCTGACGCTCTTCATGCGAAAGAGCTGAGCCTGCCCCCGAATTTGCAATATGTATGGAGATTTGTGAGATTCGTCTCAGACATTTTTCGCGACGCGCAGTTGTGTATAATTGACTTGGGCCACAACATGTCTTGGCTATTTTGTTTAACGTCGAATTATGAAAAGGGAGTGG
Organism: Cercospora zeae-maydis; assembly: GCA_023512815.1. Classification (NCBI taxonomy): domain Eukaryota; kingdom Fungi; phylum Ascomycota; class Dothideomycetes; order Mycosphaerellales; family Mycosphaerellaceae; genus Cercospora; species Cercospora zeae-maydis. The sequence continues at coordinate 4,969,697 of JAKLWY010000002.1, read as the reverse complement.
ACGGGGTACATGATCCTTGCGGAGTAAAGAGGCGTTGCTCGAAAGTCTAGATACCAGCCTGGGAAATTTTATTACATGTCATATCATTCATCCTCTCGCAACTGCGAAATGCGAGACTGAGCTTCATTTGGTGTTATCGCGCGTCCGCAACGATGTGCCGGTCGGGCTCGCCGCGCGGTCGTCGTATCGTAAGACACGGTGACCCCAGCAGCATGATTTGGTGTCCAGAAATGCCGTCAATGCATGCCAGCGGTTTTTGCAAAATCAAAGGCAGGGACGCAATAGTTCGCATCATCTTGGCTCACGTTTGACGCGAGTTGCTAATTAGCCCTTAAGCTTTCGCTATTTAGCCCTTGATGTTAACACCACCAAAAGATCACATTTTGAATTAATCCAAATGCCAACATTTAGGCCTAAGCGGCCTGCTCCGAGTACGCGCGACGCATCATCCACGGGCAAGCCGTCTGCGCGCGTACGCCGCTCCTTGCTCTAGAAACAGAGGGGTAGGGGTAGGTAATTTTAATGCAGAGCCCTACGTACTTCCAGACGTTACAGCCTGAGGCGGAGATCGCTTCCTAGATAGGGAGGTCAAGGGCTGAATAGCAATCCGCACATTTGACTTCTGTTCACAAGACGTGGCAGCACAGGCCCGAACTGTAGCATATCCTAGCCAATTCGATCGAAAAGAAAATCGCCGCTAACAAGGGGGACCTGGTCTCATAGCAACAACGGCCAACACAAATCCTCATCGTGGTTAACAGGGAGCACCAATGGTTTCGCGGTGGAATGATTCAAAGCAATGTAAACGCGACGATCGTGATCTCGAGCTCTTCATAATATTGACTTGAGTGTCCAAGGCCCTAATAGTCGTCGCTGTCATATTCTTCATCAGGAAGCAACGCTCGATAGCGTCGACTCGCGAGATCTTGTTCTAACCCTCCAAAATCATCCGGATCAATATAACCTTCAGAACGAATTAGCCGTTGACCTCTGCGTGAGTCAGTAGCGTCCAACTTACCTTTGCCACCGAACAGACTCAGCGCGACAGGCAGGAACACGAGCGCATGCAAAGCAGCCCAGATTACGAGCGCCAGCCAGACGCGGAAGTAATAGATCTCAAAGATCTTACTACGAGTGAATGCGAGCACGAAAACGCCCAACAGTTTTGTGATCGTGATGCCGCTGAAGACGCTGCCGCCCACATTGACCAATGCTGCCCACGCCCGCGCCTCCTTGCCGCGGAATCTGCTTTGAGCTCGCTCCATAATGGATGCAGATGGGATTGTAAAGGCGCGGGCGATGTGAGCACAGAACTCTACGCCGATGCCAACGCAGATGATGATATTCACCAAGCTGACGGCGTTCAGAGAAACTCCAGCGACCGCCATCGTTCCCATGATATCCACTACGATCATGATGACCGTAATAGTCACGACGAGGGCAGTCGCTACTGAGCCCAACAGAACGGTAGTAATGACCAGAATGAATGCCAGCGCAGTCCCCACCAATGCAGTCGAAAGTTGCACGATCGTAGCGTACTGATCGAAGAAGATGTAGAACTTGCTGTAAGGGAATACCTCGATGTCGTTACGCTCACTGATGTCTCTCGCGATTCGGCGAGCTGATGCGTAAGCGTTGATAAAATCTTCCTGCCGCTTCAGCGGAGTGTGAGCGGTACGGAAATGGCTCGCCGAAACAGTCAATTTCTCGTCATCGATGACCACAGCATCGCCATAAGGGGCTTGTCCGGCATACGGACACTCCTGCCCAGTAGGACTGTTGAGCCATCGTTTTGCGTACTGCACGAATTCTCTGCCTTCTGGCATGCCTCGAAGAGCGTTATTCCAAGGTGGCCGACGATCGGCGAAGCACGCTTTGGACCCATCGACACAGCACTCTCCTGCATCAGGATTAAGCCACTGGAAGAAATCGTCCACCCAGCTAGCAGTTGCATCAGCAATGTAACTCACTTCCGGCCGCTTCCTTTCTTGTTCAAGAACATTTGCAAGGGAGAATTCGTTGCAGGTCGTGTATCGTGCGCACAACTCTTGCTGATGTGATCTTGCTGTGACATTCAAGTCCTTAACCACAAAATACACGGGAGCACCCTGATCAAAGTATACGTCCAGGTCGTTAAAATAATCAATGAGGTAGCTGTCAGAGGGTAGTGCAATGCGCTGATCGAGACCGAGTGGGACTTCTGGCAAAAGTGCGATGCCTGCGGCGAAGAGGCCAAGGAAGACAGTGATGATTGCCACCCTTGTCTTATTACCCATCAAGGCTGGAGCATATTGTTTACGGATGAATCTTGAGAGCCAGCCTTCTTCGTCGGCGCCGCTGAAAGGAGCGCCGCCGAAACCACCTGGAACGTGATCCAGATGCGACTGCCGGACCTTGATACAAGGCACGCAGTCGAGGCGACCTTCTTCTACCCTTTGCTGGTTCAGTGCCAGGACAGAGATGAACATGGTGACTTGTAGGAGGGCATTGATGAAGACGGCGCCAGCGGCATACGCCGCGAAGTTCCTCACAGCTGGCATGCCCACCGCCGCCCCCAGGGCGAATGCTACCGTTTCGGTCGATGCAGAAAGCAGAATAGATGGACCCATTCGCCCAAGCGCTCGTGCAACGCGCTCAGAAACAGGCTCATCGGCGTGACTAATGTTGACGCGCTCGAACTCATGGACAATCAGGAATATGTTGTCGACACCAACCGCCAAAACCAGGAAGGGTATCACTTCGGCAATGATGAGTGTCGCTTTGACACCGGCCGCTGCGAAGAGTCCAACAGATGCAGCGACTGACATCAATACGACCGCGATGCCTACAATGCCGAGCATGAACTTGCTCTGTACCAAAGCCGCTATAGGATTCCGCAGTATCGTGCCCGCCGTGACTGTAGTGCTGCCTAGAGCCAGCGATGCATAGATGAACATGACAATGTAGCTGATCACGACAATCTTGGCATCCGTGTTTGTGTTCTTGTTCAACTCCTGCTCCAGCGAAATCTCGGTGTTGAAACTTAACCGCAATCCGCGCTCCCTCGCCTCGGATTGGATGTCCTGGAAGAGACGATTTGTGCTCTGCTCCCAATCCTCCGCCTTGGCCAGGCCAGGGTCCCCACCGTTATAGTTCTTAACCACCCAAGTGGTGACTATCGCGGACGCACTAGTCGCAGGCTCGGAGGACCGATTGTAGCCTCCCAGCAAGCGCTCCGGCGGCAAAGGCAATTGAAAATCGGGCAAACAGTCCACGTCACCCGGAGAAGCAGCGCATTTAAGTATCTGGTTTTGCCACGAGTCTTGCTCGATGCTGCCGCCCGCGAACCAGCCTGTCACGGACTGTAGCACACAGGCATCCCCCGTTGGGCGATAGCACACGTCTTCCAATGTGTACCCGCCGTGCAGGCTCTTCTGAGCGCGAACCCTTCGCTCGACATCTTGCCACCATTTGAGCGTCTCATAGCTCAAGACTGGACCCGGGCCAGACGGAAATGTATCGTTCACGAGGAACGCCTGCTCTGCTCGGAAGAATGGACCAAAGTTCTCATCGAAAAAGCGCTTTTCGATGGCGGCATCGGAGTCGGGCGCGACCCAGAGCTTGACCGGGTCCGTCTCAACATCGAAACGGACCCAGCCAATGCAGAGCAGTCCGACGACAAAAATGCAGGTACCAATGGTGATGGCAGGAAACTTCGCGCACGCCCGGCCCAGGTTGCTGAAGATGCGATCGCAATAGGTGTTCACCATGTACTGTTTGGTCGGCCGATCGAGGGATACTGCCCCGTGTACTATATCGCCCTCGTCTTCATCGTCGCTCAGAGAGGCATCTTGCAGGAGCTGAAGTCTCTCGTTCTTGTTCTGCCTTCTTTTCGCCGCCGCAGCATGGCCGGAGACGGCGAGCACCAGCAGGGCGACAAACACGGAGTATATTAGAACGACCGCAAAGCTCAAACAAGGAAGTAGGCCGACGTGACACTGCCGTGTCTCGGCGACCTCGGGCAGCGCGGGACATGCTGCAGCACAATCGACGCAGGCGCATCGGTACTTCTCATCCATGGTGTTGCAGGGCGTGGCATCAGCCAGAATCGGATGCATGCGTTCATACTGCTCGCTCGGCCGGGGAAAGTTGATCTGGAAAGGGCTGCCCACGAACGGTTTCTTGTCGCCCAGAAATTTCAGCATCTGCGTGTAATTTTTCGCGCCGCCTCCAATGAAGTCCATCGCCCTGCCTCCCGTAGCCCCGAACTTGACATCGCTGCAGCTGTCGTAGAAGGCACGGCCATAGTCGTCGCTGATCAGCTGGTCGAGCTGCGTCACCAGGAACTTGTCGCCTTTGGGTGCGATGGCTGTAACGTTGACGAACAAAGACTGGTCAGCGGAGCAGGTGAAGGTGCAGAAGAGGTCGAAGAAATTCTTCTTGCATGCTCCGCAGGACGAGATGATGCTGTTGGCCGTATCGAGGTTGCTCTTGAGCACGTCCAGCTGGTCTTCCTCGCAACAGACCTTGCCGTGGCGCCACTCATCGCCACACAGCGAGACCAACTTCTCACGCAACCCGTCGGACGGGTCTTGTGCAGGACCGTTATCCGGACAGGGCAACTCCTTTCCAAAGAGACTCTGCTTGCCGCACTGCCCACGCAGCGCGCATCGCCCGGCTTCGTGTTTGATGGTCCACGGGGGCTCACTCGCGCTCGATGCCACTGTGGTCGGCGGCCACAGCAGTGCGACGGTCGTCAGCGCCCACCACATCGTCGCCCTCGCCATGGCGATGCGTTGTCGTCTCGCGGCTCGCACAGCTAGCGATACATGCGGCGTCCTGCTCGTGCAAGTGTGGTGAGGTTGAAAAACGCGGAAATCGACGGCGTGTGGGCGATCGCGGGTGGTCAAAGGTTCACTCGCAAGTGGCGTTGTTCATGAACAAGAGCATAGCGTGCGTGGATGCTGGTGGTCGATCGATCGGAGCAGGCGCCACAAGCTCCGGCAGTAGAACATGTAGCAGTGACGCACCACGTGGCGCACACGGAAAGCATCCAAGCATCACGAGGCGCCACCTGCGCTTACAAGTGGCGCTTCGCCATATTGTGCTGGATTGTGCTACATATGCTATTTTTCGTACATTACGCTCTCTCTCACACACACACACACACACTCACTCACTCTCTCTCACATTCTCTCTCTTCCTCACCCAAAATCTCTCTTTTTCTCTGTTCTCTGTTACGCGCGCGGCCTGCTGCCGCGAACGGGTACTGCGCTGCTGAGTCGACTTGTTCCGCCGAGGCAGAGGCTGAGACGGAGGCAGAAGCAGGTGCTGCCACCAGCCTCCCGATCTAGTTACAATTACCAAAACAGTGCAATGCTCGTGCCCGGGTATCGAAGCAACTGTGTCCATGCATCTCGTAGTGTTCCACGTTCCCCTCCCCCTTGCCACATCGGCGCCAGACAACATGGAGCTGCATGGCGGGCTTGACATCGAGAATGTTCGGCATCGTTGGGAGTCCGCCATAGCGCCCGCTCACACTGGGGACGATTTCAAGATTCTGCTCCAGCCGGAGCACCTTCTGCTTTGCCACGACCGCGACCTCTCCCACGGCCGAAGCCGCCGCGACCTCGACCTCCACGAGCGCGGCCAGACTCGCTGTCGCTGCCGGTGGTAGCTCCCCCAGCTGATTGGTATCCCCCTCTGCCCTCTCCTCCGCCACGTTGACTCAGGCCGCCACGAGAGCTGCCCCAACCGCCGGCACCGCTGAAGGCGGCACGAGTTCGATACGCAGCAAAGCGTACACCCTTGTTCTTCTCGCCCGCATCTTTCAGAGGGCCGCGTTTGAGCACATCTTGCATGATTTCGTTCGAGGGGAAATGTGCAACCCATCGGCCCGGGCCGGCCTTTTCCACGTTGCTGATTTTTTCCGCATCTTCGGCTGTGAACAGCTGGGCTTTCACCTCGTCTGCAGTATTCGCATTGGTCGCATTCTGAATGAAAATGCCCTTGGAAGGTTCCTGTGGCTGTTGTGGGGAATTGTGCACGTTGCCTTGCTTGGCGGGCTGTGCAGCATCTGATTTGCCGTCGACCGGCGAGGTGCCGTTGACTTGGGCCGCGTCGTTGGTGGCAGGGGCAGGGCCACCATTCCCATTGACAATCGCAGGACCTTGTGGCGCTCCGGGTTTGGTCCCCTGCGCTGTCGAGTCCGTCTGCGCTGTGATTGCCTGTTGGTTGCGTGACAAACCATGCGTCTGTGGGTTCTGAGGTGCTCCGGAGTGAGGGCGGGTCTGCTGCTGCGCAGCCGCGGGCGCCGGTTGCGTCGCCGGAGGCAGGTTGGTCGATGCAGGGCCCACGGCAGCACTGGCTGATGCAGGGCCAACTCCTTGTGGTCGCTGTTGACCTTTACCGGAGCGATGCGAAAAATTGAAACCCTGAGCACGCATTTCGGTCCCAATACGGCCTTGGTCGATGTCGAGCACAAGCCACCCGAACGCAGCATCGGCAAGATTGAAATTCCACATGTTCTTGAAAGCCGACTCGTCCACGGCGCCATTTGTCGAGCCCCCAAATGGGTTGCCGCCGCTGGCAACCGCGGGCATTTTGCCCACGAGCTCGAGCGCAAGTTGGAGCAGCTTGTGCTGTGCATCATTCTCGGAAACAGCAGGCTCTACTTCGTGCTTCACTGTTTCCCAGACATCGTTGAAAGATGCTCGAGACGCCGACAGCTTGCCCCGGTAGTGATCCAGAGAAGGGTTCACCGAGAATTCGTTGTAGGAGCTGCCGTACCGAAAATGCAGACCGGCTGAGATTGAAAAGTCCGCCTTGAGTGCGACAGATAGTTGGTTGAGCAACCCCTCACGAGCAGGCGAAGCATGCGTGACGAGCACGCGTGTCTCGGTAGGGTCGTAAACGCGATTGGCCGTGTCGATGAGCTCGCCCATTTGCAACAGCGTAGTCCACATGGTTCCTTGACCGCCTGCGATTGTTGTCCGGCCTTCACCGTTGTCAAACAACTTGTGCATCACGACCGCTCCTCCTAAGCCCAAAAGTCGCAGTTTCACGCCGCCCACGTCGAGCAAGCGCGAATGCGACTCGTCGATGACGTGTAGGTTCTCAATCTTGTATTCCTGAGACCGGAGTTTCTCCAACACCGACACGTCCTCGCAGGCGCCCCATACCGTGAACACCGGCACGTCGAGCCGGTATGTTTTGTTCAGAAAGTGTGGCAGTTCGGAGAGTGGCAGATGCTCGCGTTGAAACCGCTCTTTTATCGACTGTTGCGTGCCAATTCGGGCAATGTCTGCTTTGATCTGCTCAGACAGCAGTGGCGAGTACTGGGCGACGTGCTTCAGGGTCCTGGAGGGTGATCAGTTAGTGCCCACAACGAGGGTGACAGCGAAAGCTTGCATGGAGAGCTGTCAGATCCAGGTCTCTCGGGTGATAACGTACTTTTCCGCAATGCGGTCCAGCGAAGTGTCGTCGTAGAAGCCAAAGTCGCCCGTATGGATGATGTAGTCTGCTTTCGCATTGTGCGCGAGCTCATTGAGCTGCCGCAGGTTGCCTGTGCATGCCCTGTCAGCCGCATGGTCTCGCCGTGATTGTACTCGGTGGTGTCCATACCTCGCACGTCTGCTATGCACAAGACGCGCGCATGGCCAACTTGTTGCACGCGGCCCTGGTTCGGATCGAGCGGTCGGGCTCCTGGCACTGGGCCGCCGGGTTGCGGAGCCGCATTGGGAACGTACGCTTGGGAGTAGGCGCGCGGCTGCGAGGGTATTTGCTGCTGCTGAGCGGTCAGTGGACCATAGCTTGTGGATGTTGCGAGTCGGGGATGACTGACAGCCATCAGAGTTGGATTTTGAGGCCAGACGAGCGCTGCGCTTTGGCGGACGCGTCAAATCGACGTGGGCGGCAGGTGGAAGAAACACGGAAGACGAAGAAGGCACAGCGGCGGTGGAGTGCACTAGTTGCGCTGCGGGCGTTGATGGTGACGAGCTGAAAATATTCGCGATGAAGTTGCGCTGCTGTTGTTTCCTGGAGGCTCTGGCAAGTCTCCATGAGCTCGAATAGGTTTAGCGCGAGCCGTGCTCCCGTCGATGGCCTTGGCCGCACGTGTGAACTGCAGCACTCGCCGTTCGCACACGATACATGTAGGCACGACGACGACGACGGCGACGACGGCGACGACGGCGACGACGGCGACGACGAGGCACGTATCAGCGGCGTCTGTGTCGGCGTCCGCGTTTGCACGCCAGGCTTATCGCTAGGGTGCGCGCCTGATCCCGTTTGACTGCCAGCTGCGGCTTATGGAACAAGCCTTAGGATATCCGCGGCACAGTGCCCTGGCATGCGGGTGTGTACATGTATGGGCAAAAGCGGCGCCCACGCAGTGCTCCCAGGAGCCGTTCATTGTCACATAGCACCAGATACCAGCCTTCAACTCGGTCTTCGGGTTGTTTTGCTTACGGATGCCCTTCACGCTCGCAAGAGAGTTCTGAACCACTATCGACATGCGGCCTCGTTTGTGCGTCCCCTCGCGGGTCCGCCATGCGAGCCGGAGCTATGCATCCCACCCACCCAATGCCAGATTAAATGTTCCCACCGACTACGCTACGACGCCTCTGCTGCATCACACCTCCAAGTCGGCGCTCGCGAACCGCGAACTCCCTCAGGAAGCCCGTGATGGCACCACAAGCAGGATCAATCTGTTCCAGGCCATCAATTCAGCTCTCGCCCACGCCCTGCGCACAGAAAACCGCGTCCTGTTGTTCGGCGAGGACGTGGCCTTTGGTGGCGTGTTCCGCTGCTCTATGAACCTGGCGTCAGAATTTGGAGACGACCGTGTCTTTAACACTCCCCTCAGCGAGCAGGGCATTGTTGGTTTTGCAGTGGGCGCGGCCCTGGAAGGCATGAAGCCAGTGGCCGAAGTGCAGTTCGCAGACTACGTCTTTCCTGCCTTCGACCAGATCGTAAACGAAGCGGCGAAGATCCGTTATCGTGCTGGGACCAACGCAGACGCGCAGGCTTGTGGTGGTCTCGTCATTCGCATGCCTGCCGGCGGGGTTGGTCATGGCGCCTTGTATCACTCTCAGTCACCCGAGTCGCTCTTCACTCACGTACCCGGCATGCGTGTGGTCATCCCAAGGTCGCCGTCTCAAGCAAAAGGGCTGCTTCTGGCCGCGATCGCGAGCCCAGACCCCGTGATTTTCATGGAGCCGAAGATACTGTATCGTGCTGCAGTAGAGCACGTTCCAGCTGAGCCTTACACTCTCCCATTGAGCACAATCGATGTGCTCAAAGAAGGAAAGGACATCACGATAGTCTCATACGGCACGCCACTCTATACCTGCCAAAGCGCGATCACAGCTGCAGAGAAGGACCTGAAATGTTCAGTGGAGCTCATTGACTTGCGCACGGTGTACCCCTGGGACCGCGAAGGAGTCGTGAAGTCGGTCAACAAAACCGGCCGCTGCATTGTGGTCCACGAAAGCATGGTCAATGCCGGCGTGGGAGCAGAAGTAGCAGCTACTATACAGGAAAAGTGCTTCCTTCGTCTTGAAGCGCCTGTGCAACGAGTGGCAGGCTGGTCAACACATTCTGGCCTGGCCTACGAAAAGTTCAACATACCCGACGTTACACGCGTCTACGATGCGATCAAGACGTCTCTGGAATATTAGCCCGCCTAGTCTTTTCGCGAACGTGGTCATGCCGCTCGAGCGGCGATCCATTGGGTGGCGACCACGCGTCGACGGCAGGGCAGTCTTGAATGAGCCTGATTTCACAAGCAACGCGACGGTACATGCGACGAGATCACACGCGATGGCAACGGTGATGTTCCAAAGCAGTTCACGGATTGTTCGCGCTGCCAGCGGCAGGTCACTGGTGACAAACTGCTGGCAGTGTGAACAGGCCGCGATCGGAGGCGATGGCGAAGATCTGACTAGACGTACGAGGTGCGACACCGTGGATGTCCATACCATTGCGCGTCCGCTGGGTGGTGGTACCGTACATAACAATGAAGTTCATGTAGTCCGTAGGTGCATTAGTTCTATAGGGATAGCCAAGAGCTCGGCAATTGGATCTGCCGACCCGACTTGCGACGTTCGAAGCATCGCCACAACGCGCATACACTCGCTCCCTCCTCCCCCAACGATGTTGTCGCCATGTCTCGAGCTGAACGATTCGAGGATGAAAAGCGCCGCATTATCGAGTCGTGCTTCTCCAAGCTCGACCCGAACGGGCAGCTGGCCGAGAGCTACATCACGCACATCCGCATTCAGGAAGATGGCTCCTCGCCCTCCGCTCCTCCTCCTCCCGATAGTCCGCCGGAGCACAAGAAGCCCCGGCTCATCATCATTGCAGTGCGCTCGACGGGAAGGGTAAGACTGCACAAGGCGCGCGAGAACAACAATGGGAGCTTCAGCATTGGGAAGACGTGGAACATGGAGGAGCTGTCGTGCATTGAATCGTTCGCGAACCCTCCGCACCCGCCGCAGAGTGAGCGCGAAGCCAACCATCGCGCTTGGGCTGGTGGGGTGGGGTTCGTCGTGACCATTTCCAAGCCCTACTACTGGCAGGCCGGGACGAGCAAGGAGAAGGACTTCTTCATTGCAAGCGCGGTCAAGATCTACCGAAAATACACCAAAGGCCAAACGCCTGAGCTGCGAGGCTTCGATGAGAAGGAGAGGGCTCAGATCCTGGGCGCATTCCCCCCAGCGGCCCCGTCGTCTGCTCCACAGTCCGTACGAACGACGGGTGACGGATCCGTGCCTCAGCCCCCACAGCCACCTTTCGCACAACGAGAGCAGAGTCGAGATGGGAGTCGGTACCGAGGTAGCCCGGGGCCTCCTCCGAGTGTGAGCGATGGCGGCAGGCCTGGCAGCGGTCCGTCTAGTCGACGGCCCTCAGACAGCCCAGCCCGTTTCGGTCCAGGGCCACATCCACCAGGCGGACCACGGGCTTTTGCCAGCACGGAGCAGATTCGTCAACCTAGCCGTGACGGCCGGCCAGAGTTGCGGCCCGGGACTTCGCCTGGACCGGGTCATCGACAGCCAATGCTAGGACAGCAGAATATGCGAAAGGGGGAGCAGCCACCACCATCCCCAGGGCTTTCTTCTGGCCGTGGAGAGCAAATGCCGCCGCGCTCAAAGAGTCCCGCGCAGCGTTCTCTCCAGCCGTCCATCGATGGCACTTCCGAGGACAGAAAGCTGAGTGACACGCCGCCCACAGATGGCACGAAACGAGAAGGAGCCAGCCTCTTCCAAGCTGCGCGCGATCGTTATATGACCTATCAATCGCAAGCTAGCGAGCATTCAAGCGCTGCAGAATCCCCGCGACGCTTGCCACAGATTGATACGAGATCGTCCACGCCAGCGCGAAACGGATCCGCCAAAGCCCCCCCGGAGCCACAGGTAGCGACTGCTATCAGCGAAGACTCCCATGCAATCGACCTTGGCGATGCAGCCGCCGTCGGGGCATTGACTTCGTACTGGGGGCCAGGCCACTCGTCCGCGGCCACTTCAACTGCTGCAAATGAAATGGCTACCAGCCCAACCACCCCCGAACGATCGAACCGAAGGCCTCCTGCTGAGAGCTCAAGCAGTACAGAGCTGAGACCGGCCCCTCTGCAAGCGCGCCCAACTCCAGAGAGTAATGGGGCTCGCGCAGAGGCTTTGTCTGTTCGGGGTGACATTGTGGAAGCAACGCCCGAAGTGAAACCACTCCATCTGGGCAACGCTGAGGCTAATCGCTCGTTAACAGGATCCGGGCCTGGTCTGACCCCTTCCCCACTCCAGCCGACATCACCTGTTGTGGAACAATCGGACTCTCCTGATGGCGACATGGAAGAAGAACAGTATCGGCCTGGACTTGGTCCCATGTTCAAGAAGAGGGCCATTGCAGATCGCTTCAAGAAGGCTGCAAACGCAGCCGGTGCATTCAAGCCTCGCCCTGGCGGGGCGGCCGAAAGGATATTGAAGGCAAAGTCGGAACGGGATGGTGAGCCAGACGGCATCACTGGTGTTGTTCCGCGGCCGCAGCCACGATTGAAGCCAGATGAGAGACCCTTGACTCCACTTAATGGGGAAGCCGACGAGAGCGCTTCGAGAGAGAGCCCCCCGCGAGTCGAAATTAGGTCGCCACAGTCTCCAGCGCATTCAGAGAATCAGCCTCCCGAAGAGCTTCATAGCGTCATGGAGTCCAGTGACCAGCCTGCAGATCAAGCAGTTGAATCTGTGGAAATTGGTGATGATGCATCGAATGCACGGGTGGAACATCGACAGGCACGCCAGCCACAAGTCAAAATCAAGCGTCGCAGCGCACATCAAGAACGATATCTTGCAGCATTGGGTGTAGAACGATTTCTGCTGGAAGACAAAGGACTGGATTTTGAGCTGATGCTGACAGAATTCGGCTGGAATAGCGACATATTACAGCCGAAGCAGCTGAGCGATCTGGAAGCCGCGATTCGACGCGAGCAGGGTCGCGTTGAAGCTGGCGCCTGGTTGTCACACGCCGACGCTGCACGCGAAGAGCGAGTAAGCCTCGTGGAGTCGTTGCTCGATAAGGCCATCGCGGAGTGCGACGAGCTTGAAGGTCTACTGACGCTGTATCACGTGGAGCTTAGCTCGTTGAACGACGACATCGCTTACATCGAGGCACAGTCACAGGGACTGCAGGTGCAATCCGCGAACCAGAAGCTCTTGCAATCCGAGCTCCAAACGCTCGTCGACACCATGTCCCTCGATCGACGGGTGATGGAGCCACTGCGGTACGGCAATCTTAGCGACCCGGCTGGCCTGGAGGAAATCGAGCTCAGTTTGGTGAAGCTGTATCAAGCGTTACTCACCATGGACCCCAAGCTTCGATCCAACACGCAGTCCCTACCGAGAACTGAAGCTGGGGTCGGCGATCACGAAACAGCGGAGATGGTTGCTTTGCAGGAGAAGAAAGTCGTCTACGACCGGGAGACAGCGGAATTTTGCCAGCGCCTTATGCAGTTCCTTGACTCCAGGTTCATGACGTCGATGAACAGCATCAAGGGCCGCATTCTTCGAGTAGCAGGGAGCGGAGGGCTTGCGAGGCTACATGGTGAGGTTTTTGGCGAGGTTCGCAACGCTCTGTGGATGTACCGCCCCCTCGTCTTGTTCACAAAGCAGCTCAACCCCCCGGCTTGGACAACTCTGCTCCGCATGTATCAACAACGAGCGGGGCCCGTCTACAAAGACACATTCAAAGAGAATCTGCACAACTGGAAAGGAGCGGCGCGCACAAGCACGGGCGACGAGGCGGATATCCTGTTCACATGCCTCGAGAAGGAGGATCCGGCTGCTGGTGGGCTGACATCCACCGCACGGAAGCTTACCGTGAAGCGGTCTCAGACGTTGGCCAAAACATTCCGCAGCGCTCATGGAGATAAACAAAGCACCCACGAACACAAGCAGCCCGGCGCCATCATGCGCGCTCAAGCCTTTGCCGGCGCCGTGGACGAGATGGCGCCACTGATCAATCGGGAGCAAAACTTTATCGTGGACTTCTTCCACATCAGCTCGATGGAAAGCATAGACTTCATTGATGCCGTGCAGTCGTCGGCCCCGGCCACTCGCAACGGCACGAACTTGCTGGAGAGGAAGCCCGTCGAGCCCAACCGGGAGATGGCTGGGCTTGTAACGAGCGCGATGCTGAAAATCTTTGACTTCTTCCTCGCTGAAGCCAGGGCCATGCAGGACTGGGCGGTGGCGGATGACCCTGTGCAAGCCATCGGCGTGCTGGCGACGTTGTGTCGGCATGCGTACTACCTTCAGGACAGTAACCAGGAATACCTGCTGCAATTGCTCGACAACCTGGCGGAGAGTCTGAGATCTCGACTGAGCAAGTTTGTGGACGAGCAGGTTCGAGCAATCGAGGACACCAAGGTCAAGATCAAGAAGCGGAAGGGCGTCATTGCCTTCATGAAGATATTTCCCCATTTCTCTGCGGCTGTGGAGAACACGTTTTCGGCTGTGGCTGGGGCCGACTACGACGGGCCGGCGGCGTGCGTTGCAGAAGTGAGGAAGCTGATCGACGAGGCGTACGAGAAACTCAACCGAAGCATGTTTGACAGTCTGAAGGTGATTGCCAAGGAGAGTCCGGTGGCTGGCAACGCCGCCAGCAAGCACGCGCACACTGGCACGGATGATCCCGAGGACAAAGAGATGCTCAATTATCACATTCTTCTCATCGAAAACATGAACCACTATGTCGAGGAAGTGGACGACGGCGGGCGGGAAGGCGTGCTCGGCGAGTGGAAGGGCAGAGCTCTGACGGAGAGAATGGAAGCGCTCGAAGCATACGTGTCTCGCGTGATCCGCCGACCTCTCGGCAAGCTTCTGGTAAGAGCTGAGAGCCTCGATTTCCCTTTGTGGTATGATTTGCTTGGGCGCAGCGCAATACTGACATGGTGCAGGATTTCTTGGAGTCGGCCGAGTCCATCCTCGCGACGCAACAGGGCAGCGCGTCGGGGCTGTCCACGCGGCCATCGTACTCGCGGAAGGCGGTGCGCACGCTGCTGTCGGCGCACGACAGCAAAGAAGTCCGACGTGGGATCGATACGCTGCGCAAGCGCATCGAGAAGCACTTTGGCGAAGCCGACGAGGAGCAACTGTCGCGGGGGCTGGTCACGTTTGTATGCAAGGAGTGCGAAGGAAAGTACGAAAGGGTGTTGGAGCGACTCGAAAGGCTGGTCGAGGATGTGTATCCCCGGGCCGAGGGGGAGAAGGATGTGGTTGTCGATTTCACCAAGGCAGATATTCAGGCGGGATTCCGACGATAGAAGTTGGGTGTACATGTATGGAGCATCGTATATATATATATATATATATTATTAATGCCCAGGCCGAACGTGTTGCGCGGGGGTAGGTGAAAGGCTGGTGTTGTTGTTGTGTCCTGCCGATGACTACATGTACTGTAACGGAAGGAAGAGTCGGAGCGCGTTTCGGCGCCGACGCAGCTGCGAACCAAGGATGCATGTGGGCGGCCTCAGCGCCGTGGCGGAGCTGGCGTGGTTCCCCCGGCCGCCGCCCACACACCCTCACACACCCTCACACCTTCTGCCGCAGATGCGTTTGGGTGCTGCCTGCCCGCCTGCCTGCCTGCCTGCCTTGCCTGCCTTGCCTGCCTGCCTGCCTGCCTGCCTCGCCCTCATCGCGCCTGGTCGTGCCTGCCTGCTGCGCCCACCGGGGGCACGATGGGCAGGTATAACTCCCTCGCTCGTGCCGCCTACTGCTGCTGTCGCGCACCATGCCCATCCCCATCCCCATCACCACCACCACCACCACCACCACCATCACCATCACCACCACCACCACTGACTGACTGCTGACCGCCTGGCATTCTTTTCTCTCTCTCACACCCACCTCCTACCGCCTGCCCCCTCCTCCGCGCACCATGGCGTCGCGTCGTCCCGTCCTGCGGCCCGTCGTGGTCGAAGTCCAGCCCGACGCCGTGCCCGCCAGCCCCGCGACACCGCTCAAGTCGGTGCGCTTTGCGCCCACCCACGGCAGCTCGCGGCCGCTGTCCACCGTCGAGGCTTGGAGCGTGTACAACTTCGAGCTGCACGCGCGATCGTGTCCCACCTGCTATCGCCCGCGAGTGTCGCGCCTGTGCGACACGGGCTACGCGCTGAGCGAAGACGTCGCCTGCCACATCTTCTCGCGCGATGGCCACGTCTATGCCGTGCAGAAGGACGGCGCCGGCCTCGTGCGCGTCGAGATCCCCCACGCCTATTCGCAGCTGCGCCATCTGCTGCGCTCGACGGAGCGAGCCTTGCGCAAGCACACGCACACCACCGTGTCCGCGCCCACAACCACCGACTACACCCGCGTCTATCCCATCTCGTCCACGCGGCGCACCTACCAGCCGGACATGCTGATCGAGCCTGCGTCGAGCGACCAGACACGCCGCCGCAAGCATCGCTCCCGCTACTCGACCGTCGTGCCAAGCGATGGCCGGGAAACCCTCTCCGTCACACCCATGCCCATCGCCTCCACGGAGCGACGCGGCACGTTGTACGAGCGCGAAGCCCAGCGCAGAAAAGAGAATGCCCGCATTGAAGTCCGGGAGCCCGAGGTCAACGACCTCGAACGACGCTATCGAAGGCATTCCATCTGGCTGTGATGGGGAGGAGTTCACGCCGATACGCTGCGCGATCGGGGCGAATATGCTTCCACGGTTGTGCGGAGAACGTCGCTTGCCCTTTGCGAGATACCCGCAGGCTCTGTGCCGGCTTCATGGTAGTCTATCGTCTAATGTAATATCTTATCCTTCGATTGAGGTGTGATGCTCTAATGTTCCGTGAGCTTGCATTCCAGAGACTGCCACTGTAGTCCCACGCTCTTTACAAACCCCATCAACGCCGGTGGTGGGCATCATGCAAACGCCCATCGATTCCAAGCATCCGTGCAACAATGCCCCTGCAATCATGACACCCTGTGAATGGCAACATGCTCAAACGACCAAGACTCCTGCTGACCCCGCTCCAGTAAAGAGAATGCCCAGAAATGCTCAAATCAGTCGCAACGATCCGCTCCTCGATCCGCACGAGCTCCACTAATTTCTCGCTCGAAGTATCCTCAACCTCGCTTCTTCGTCGTAGACGTTGGTCCGTGGCTGGAAAGTGCCACTCCTTGTGTTGACGTTCAGTGCCGCCATGGGCGCCGTGAGATGTGTCTCTCCGCTTCGCGCGTGTACCGCGCTAGGTCTCTGGATGGGAGAGGGTGGTCGACTTGTAGCTTCTGTGTACGAGGGCGGTCCTTCAGTAAACGGCGTCACGGCGCCAGGCGCCCGCAGCGCCGCTCCATACGACGGCACACGAGATAGATCATTCATGTCGTAATCCCGGCTGTGTACGTTCAACGTATCATCGCCCGACATTCGTCGTGACATGGGGCCGCTCGAGTGAGGAGAGCGGCCTGTGGGCGGAAAGTACGATCCACTGCGTACCGGGGGCGTGTAACGATATGCGCGCTCCGGTGAGTGGTCGCTCGAATCGACGAATCCGGGCGCGGGCGAGTTGCCTCCCGAAGGACTATGGTTGCTCAAAGTGCCTGGCGCGCGATATCCGTTCACATGCCCACCTTCCTGCAGGTTCACCAACCGCGAATGCAACAAGTGAGGCATGGCACTGCCGTGGAGAGCCGCAGGATCACCATCAGCGAGGCCGTTGAGCGACAGCACATTCTCATGAGACCCGCGCCGACTCTGGGCATACAGCCCGGCAGGTGTCCCCGGGCCGCTTCCAGCTCGACTCATGAAGCCGCTCACATCAATGTCGCTGTACATCTGATCGAGCTGATGACGCCCGTACTCGGGTGGCGCCACGATCACGGTTTCGGTATTGTTGAGCTCGGCGTCCGAAACACCGCTCGTGGTTGCACTCACCTCGTTCCTCTCATCGACAGGGAGGTTCGGGGAGATGAACAGCTTTACTGGCAGCCGACAGACTAGCTGCGAGACGTGGCCCTCTGGGTTGTGGATGTTCACCATGAGCTTGAACCGGTGTGTGATGTTGATGCTATGGTTGTCCACGTCCTGTCTGCACACGTTCAGAGACTTGGGCAGTGGTAGCGTCGCCTTGAACTTGTACATCTCGTCGGCCATGGTGGGATTGTCAAGGGTCTCATCCTCGTACATGATCCTCGAGTGTTCGGGAAACTCCATGTCCGCCTGGCGAGATGTCAGCGCATGATCAAGTTGTCCGGTGGGCACGCGCGATGGCTCCGAACCTGTGGTCGAGCACAACATTGACGCACCTTGGCTACCTCGGACTCCTCGGTTTTCGATCGATCGCCCCGGATGTCTGGGACTTCGGTGGCCTGGATGCGTTTCACCACCGTTTCCATCAGGCGTAGCTCCACCTTGCCCAGCCGTAGGCCCTTCTTGATGGGGGAGAGCTCGACATCGGCGGTTATGGAGGTGCCGAACACCACGGCATCGGAGGGGATGGAGATGCTGTACGAGATCTTGTTTGCCCAGATGTCGGCGTTGACCCTCGACCGCGTCATCTCCATCGAGTCCGGGCCCAGGGTGCGCACGATGCGGATGTGCTCCTGCGCAGTGATGTCCTTGGCATTCCACCCGGGGCGAGAGACGCTGGCGTGCACATGGTAGGCGATGTACGTTTCGCGCAGCCCCTCGACGCTCTCGGGCATCGATGGCGACAGCTCAAACTCGAAGGGCCAGTCCAGCGTGCCGGCCTTGACCTTGTGCGCACTCTCGATGCCCAGGCGCTGCTCTTGGTTCCAGAACACGCGCTTGTCGACGACCTCGCCGGCCGAGATGCCGCCCATGTACCACCACGAGATCTTGCGCTTGCCCTCCAGGCGCACCTTGGGCTTCAGGATGCTCATGGCGTCAGGCGTGTGCAGGCGCACAATGCCTTGCAGTTTGACCGACTGCGCTTCATGCTCGCTGCCGTGGAAGACCACGAAGCGCGCGTCGGGCAGAATCTCCAGCCATGGCTTGTTCGGGTGCCGCGGCGTGGGCGCGCCGCTGCTGCTGCCGGCGTGGTGGATGCGCGAGGAGATCATGCTGGGGAGGCGGGCTCCGCCACCGCTCAAGACAGCATCAACGCGAGGGGTGCGGCGAGAGCGGCGAGTGAGGGAGGAGAGGGGGGGGGGGGATGGGTATGTATGTGTGTGAGCACTTTTAAAATGCAGGGCAGTGGCGCGACGCATTCTTCTTTCTTATCTCGACTTCCCAAAACTTCTGATGGCGCCGCAGTACGTCCGGCGCGCCGCCCACCAGCGCCACCATCTGCGCGACTGCCGTGTCCGTCCGGCAAGGCAGCGCGAAAGCGCAGCGGAGGGGAGGATTGTACTCCCAGCGGCTCTTGCGTACATGTTTGTACAACCTTAGGCACTACAACTACAGTACGAACATCACCCACGTCCACGTGCAGCCAGCCACTGCGGACGATGACGCCACGAGCGCATGCATGCATGCCGGCCGGCGCGGCGGCAGTGGCAGTGGCAGTGGCAGATCGTGCTAGCTAAGCTACAGACTGTACTGTACTGTAGCACGAACCATCCGCATACTGTACTGTACCTATGTAGGTCCTAATGATGAAACCTCATCGACCTGGGAACACGATTGCGCTGCAAAGCACGGTGGTCCTCCTCTCGCCATCTCTCGTTTCTCGTGGGACCCTACATACCTTACTGTATTACGACCCATCGGTGGGCCGCTGCCACTCTCGAATGTGTCCTGTGTGATGCTCGTGGTCAGCGCATGGCACGATCGCCCCGCAGCGCAAGATGCTCTCACCATCTTTGCATGAGGTGACGATGCTGTCCGCCTCGAATCCCAGCCAGCACAGCGGGTGCTCGTCGATCCTCTTGGACATGACCGGCGGCAACACGGCAGTGCTCGCCTTGGGGTCCACGCCGTGCACAATCTCGCGCTCCTCCGTGCTCTCCGCCGTCGGCACCTGCGTCAGGCTCGAGTTGCTCCGGAATCGCCCTGCAGTCACCGAGCTCTGCTTCCGCTCTCCGGCCACGTGGCTGGAAATGCTCAATCGCGCTCTCGCGGCCTTGGGTCGCCCGAGCATGCCTACGGAGAAGTCCCAGAGCAACAGCCTGCAGTCTTCGCCCACGCTCCCAAAGCGATAGTTCCGTTCGTCACACCTCCAAGGATCGAATTTCACGTCCGTGACCCACGAGTGGTGGCCGATGCATCTCGCTACCAGCGCCCGTTCGGCGAGAGACCAGATACTGACCAGATCGTCTTGCCCACCTGATAGGACATATCTGCCGTCAGGCGACCACGTCACGCACAAAAGCCCTCCTGTTGGACAGATCAGCGCCTGCTACGTCGGCCGATCTGTGCCTTGTGACTCACCATAATACGCACGATGCACGTCGAGCACTCTCTCGTTGATGTAATCAAGAATCGTCAGACACCCATCATCACTCGCCGCAGCCAGCAGCTGGCCGTCGGGCGAGAATGCAATGTCGTTGATCTTCATGTTTGACAGCTTCCACGCCGCCACGGGGTTGCTCTTCTGGTTGCGGGATTGCACCGATTTGCGGACTCGAAGCAGGTCGTGCACTGCATCGCCTGCCGCTTCCTGGGACCTGCTCTCCTCGGCCACGAATTCCGCATCGTCTTTCTCTTTATCATACACCACAAGAGTCCCGTCGGCGTGTGCTGCCACAAAGAGATTCTCCTTGTGGGGAAGCCAGCGGATAGAGACTACAGGGGACGGATTGATCATGCCGTTCTTGTTCAGTCGCGCGTACTTTTGCGACATGGGCTCGTACCACATGATGTCGCTCGTATTGAAGCCCAGCACCACGTCTAAATGCGTGCTTGATCTGGTCAGCGCGTTCACGTCATGACACAACGCATGGGCTTTGGTGAAGAGCACTTTTGTCAGGTTCTCAACCTTGACTGGAGACGAGAGATCGAGCCACATAAAGGCTCGATTCACGTTCGCAAAGGCAAATAATCCGTCGGGAGATCGGTCGTTCAGCCGCTTTTGCAGCGACTCGTGGGGTATCACTCGCGACACATAGGATGAGTTGGACTTGACAATGTTGTTTTTTGGTTTCGCTCTCTGGTCCTTCTTGGCCTTGGGGTTGACAGCCGCGGCGAGAGCTGGATTGCCGTCGCCAAAGGCAGGAACTTGGCTGTAGTATGACTGCGAGCCGAAGCCGTTCGCCGTGGAGCCTGCATCACTCTTGGGACTCTGGACCTCTTCCTGAATGCTGGGTGGAACCTGCGAGCGCGTGGTCTGTGTCGTGGCGACGCGGAAGAGGTTCTGCGAAGGCGGCAGATGTGGTTCGAGAATCGCAATGGATAGCTTCGCCCCGGTCGTCGGAGGCCCGGCGATGGTCGCCAGCGGATTGTTGTTTGGCTGCGGCGCATCACTCGGATGCGGCGGCGGCGTGGCTAGATGCAGGTCGTCCTTGAGCACATAAGTGCCCTCTCCGAGCACGAGCTGGTATCCCGGGCCCGACGGGTGCTCGAGCGTGTTGTTGGTTTCCAGCAGCGGCCCTCCGCCGGGCATGCCAGTGTAGAGGTTGCCATTGGGATATCGTGGTGGCGGCGGCAGGACAAACATAATCACGACTGCTCGCGGACTGTGATCGCATACGTTCAGCACGCGGATTTAGCTCTGTACCGGGCTCCTCTTTACCGTCGGATGATAATGTAGTAGTCCTCGCCTCTCTCTCTCTCTCTCTCGGCTATGTCATTGACGGATTAGGGTCGGAAATTTAGGGTTGCTGCCGATGGTGGGCATGTTAGGTACAATACAGTAGCGACACTCCTTGACTCCCAGGTGCCAAGTGATCAGACTTGGTCATCAACTTACACTCGCGCAAGAGCCTTGAAAACAAGGCATCAGGTCTCTTCGTCGCCAGTCTTGAGCCATTCCAGATCTTGCTTTGTTTGGACGCTTGGTGGGCGCCCTACCACACAGTTGCGCAGCCTCAAAACTCGAATTATCAAGACCAATCCTCCACGCCGACCCGTACCGATCGAGCCGGCAGCGAAGCATGGAAGATGGCGGCCGGTACGTGCCTGCCGGATACCAACTCGCCGCATCAGACTGACTCAAGTGTGACTAGTGCGGGTGTGCGTCTGTGGCGATGAAGCTACGGGCAAGAGCTCGTTGCTCACATCGTTTGTCAAGGACACCTTCGTCACTACAAAAATTCAGCATGTTCTGCCACCCATTACACTGCCTCCCGCGCTTGGCACACCGGACAATGTACCCACCACCATCGTCGACACCTCGTCTCTGCCGCAGGACCGAGATGAGCTTAAGAAAGCACTACGCAAATGCAATGTCAGCTCGCCTTGGTGCCCGAAGCATGCCTCTTGCCCCGATGACTGACTACGCCGCTGTAATCTAGGTCATCTTACTGGTGTATAGCGACCACTATAGCTATGAACGCGTTGCCCTCTTCTGGATGCCATACTTTCGATCCTTGGGCGTGAATGTCCCTGTTGTGCTCTGCTCCAACAAGAGCGACCTCACCCCCGGCGTCAGCACCGCCATTGAAGACGAAATGTTGCCAGTGGTACGCCAGAACACAGCCTGCAGGGTTCGCGTGACCCACCCCGCTGACGGATGGTCGCACAGATGGCAGAGTTCAAGGAAATCGATTCCTGCATTCGCACCAGTGCGCGTGAGCACCATAACATCAACGAAGTCTTCTTCCTGTGCCAGAAGGCTGTCACACATCCCATAGCCCCCATCTACGATGCCAAAGAGAGCGCTCTGAAACCAGCCGCGATCGAGGCACTCAAGAGAGTTTTCTACTTGAGCGACAAGGATCAGGACGGGTTCCTGAACGACAACGAGATTCGCGACTTCCAGCACAAGTGCTTCGAGAAGACTCTCTCCGCTGAGGATCTCGCGAATATCAAGCGCTCCATACGGCGTGGGAGGTCATTTGCCGACCACGCCGAAGGTGGAGATGCGAACAGCACCGGCATCGACGTTGACGGTTTTATTCAGCTCAACAAGATGTTTGCCGAGAAAGGTCGCCACGAGACCATCTGGATCATCCTTCGCAAATTCCAATATTCCGATAGTCTCTCGTTGTCGGACACCTTTCTGCATCCCAAGTTTGAAGTGCCCACGCACGCATCTGCCGAGCTTTCCCCAGCGGGCTACCGCTTCTTTGTCGACCTGTTCCTCCTCCACGACAAGGATAACGATGGCGGGCTGAGCGACGCTGAACTGTGTGCGCTCTTTGCCCCAACACCAGGGATGCCATCATCCTGGATCGATTCTGGATTTCCCAGCAGCACGGTTCGCAATGAGGCCGGGTACGTGACTCTTCAAGGCTGGCTGGCGCACTGGAGCATGACGACGTTCGAAAACCCCAAGGTGACTTTGGAGTACCTTGCATATCTCGGGTTCGAAGGCGATGGCAAAGGCGCGACGTCGGCACTGCGACTGACGAAGCCTCGCAAGCGGCGTCACGGGCCCGGCAGGGTGGAGAGAAATGTGTTTCTTTGCTATGTGGTCGGCGCGGCACAGAGTGGCAAATCCGCGCTACTCAATGCGTTCCTCGCCCGACCATTGAGCACAGCATACCATCCAACCATCAAGCCGCAGATGGCGGTCAACAGCGTGGAACTACAAGGAGGGAAACAGTGCTACCTCATTCTCGAAGAGCTGGGGGAACTGGAACCGGCTATTCTAGCGAACCAAGCAAAGCTCGATGCGTGTGATCTACTGTGCTACACATACGACAGCAGTGATCCGGACAGCTTTGCGCACATCATCGACCTACGCAAGCGCTTTCCGGCGGTGGCATCCCTGCCGTCCGTCTACGCGGCACTCAAGGCAGATCAGGACCGCGCTGTGCAGAGGACCGCGGTGCAGCCAGACTTGTTCTGCGAGCAGCTCAAGATGGCGAAGCCGCTGCATGTGTCGGCGAGCTGGACATCGATCAATGACTTTTTTGTACATCTGGCGGAATGTGCCACGTTTCCTTCGCAGGCGCTTCCCAAGAGCGAGGACGATGGTGCCGACCGTGCCACACTTTACGTCGGTCTCGTCGCTGCGATTGGAGTGGCCGCGGCATTTGTGTGGAAGCGAAACCTGCTGTCAGGCGGCTGATGGATGGAAGCGTGATCTTCGAGACAATAGCCGCCTCTGCATTGAGCGGCAGTGGACCGGGCGGGCGTGCAACAGCTTGGCGTCTGGTGGGTGTGCGCGAGCGTGGCAGAGAAAGCGTGGCAGAGAAAGCAGTGCAGTCGAGGTGGGACCGGGAATAATGGCAATAGTGAGGGCAATGGACGGCAGGCCGGGGAATTCGGCGCATGTGGCCAGTCCACTTGTAGCACTGTACTACCTCCTACATATACAGTAGGAGGTAGGTTTCGCGCCAGCGCCGCCGCTCCAGACCTTGGCTGGCGTGCACCAGAATCATCATGGCGGAAGGCAGCGGAGCGCGCAGGCATCGCTGTCCGAGACGACGACACGTGTCGTGTCATCATGGATGTCGTGGGCGAGAAGAGCGTCGTCGCGCACGTGTGCGTCCGGCAGCTGGGGCGCGTGAATGGGTAGGGCAGGGCCGGTAACCTTATTAGACGAGAGCAGGCAGGGCAGTGCTCCGAATTTAGCAGCACCAACAGCACCAACAGCAACAACAACAACATTAACCGCTTGCATGCCTGCAACACCTCGTCCTCCCGCCGTCCCGGTCGGCCGCAATGACCACCATATCCACGGCCGCCACGCTGCTGCTGCGTCGGCAAATGCACGGTCTGTCGTCGACGCGCGCTGCTGCTCATAATAAGCCGAGCGCGTGGCCGCACGATTGCCTCTGCTCCTCCCCCTCCTCCCGCTCCTCCTCCTCCTCCTCCTCCTCCTCCTCCTCCTCCCTCCCGTGCGAGAGGCGCGACGACTGAGCCACGGACAGCTCGCAGACGAGCCATCACCGCTCCAGCAGGCGGATGCTTGCAGCCCTACCGCGAGCTGGACCAGGCGTGTGCCGGGCGCCAACAGCGAGCTTCGTCCCATACATATCATCAGCACCGTCACCATGCCGGCCGGGCATTTCAAGCAATCCGCCGTCGACGCAGGCGCGCATGCGATCGGTGAAAGCGCACCACGCAGCACACGCGCTGCCCGACGGAGCATATCCATCTTCAGCCGCCGAAGCGTCGACGACCGCTGCCCTCCACCGACGTGCCTTGCCAGCGCTGCTGTGAGCGCGCCTGCCCCCATGTCCCGTCGCACCTGGAACAGCAGGAGGCCGGCCATGTGCGAGCGCAGCAAGCGTTCATCGACCCGAGGAACGGTGCTGAACGCCGTACCCGCAGCCAGAGTCATGGAGATGACGGCATTGGAGGAGGAAATGGCCACCAGTTCCAACGAATACCTCCGCTCCGCCATCAGCGACCACCCGCCTGCAGCCAAGCATCTTGCCACCACTTCTTCTGGCCCTTCGCAGCCTGCATCGACTCGACGAGGCTACCCCTCGCCCCCGACCAAGACCCGCTCCCGGCAACGTTCCGCCACCGACCACCGCATCGGCACCTGGATCGACGGCGTGGCGTATTTTGATCAAGGCCCCGTGGATGACCAGCCGGCAAGGCATATCGCTGACCTGGACGCATCGAGGTCCAGCTTCCCAACTGAGCAGCAACTCCCATCGCGATTACCGCAGTTTGTGGATGTCAAGTCAACCCCGATACTGGCACATCCGACACCTCGACGAATAATATCTTTACCCTCCGCATCCGCCATTCCATCACGCCTAAGGTCCGCGCCGTCTCTGCACCCTGAGGCACTGTCCGCCTGTCCCACGGCGAACAACCATCGATCGCACCCGTCGCAATCGTCATCGCCGAGCAAATCAGCGACGGATGACAGCTCCGTGCACAGCCGGCGCAGCTCTGTCACCTCGCTTGATACTACTCTCACGGCAGACCAGCGCACTTTGATATCGCCGAGCAAATTCTCTCTCGTGTCTCCTGCTCAAGCTGGTGTCTTCGACCACGATGTCCCCCGTCGCTCCAGCATGAGCTTTGTTGCGCCATTCGACTTCAACAAGGCCTTGCCTGCGATACCAGCCGAGAGGCCAAGCCAAAGGTCGAGGAAGACGCCGGCATCGCCTCCGCCCGGTCTGTCCAAGTCACTCACCACTGCTTGCAACGGCATGCATCGAGCAGAGAGGCCGCTCTCTCGCCGCTCACTGAACGGATTAAGACTCAGTCGCCTGGCTGGGCACCAATCCGGTGCGATCAGCCCAACACTGTGCCAGGCAGAGTTTGCCGTCAGGGACAAACTGTCGAAGATGACAAAATTGCGGCAAGAGTCGCACCCAGTCGACGAAGGACAAGGCGGGACGTCCATCCGCCGCAAGAGTAGTGTGAAGGCTGTTGTGCATCCACCAGCGCTACCAAAAAGGTCGAGGAAGCGCGATTGGCGTGCGCCAGAGGCTGTTGGACAGCCAACCACTATCTCTGCAGCGCCAGCTCGTAGACGATCCTTTGCTGAGCTGACGCGTGCCACACGGGGCAAGAGCGACCTCCCGTTGCGCAGAATGTCAAGCCTGTCGCATAATCGTGCCACGGCGGAGCCCATGGTGGCTTTGCCACGCCTGCCAGAGCGCGATCTCACTCCGGTGCATGATGCGCATGCACTTGCCTCGCCGACAAGCTCTGACCAGAAAGATTTTGCGCTGTGCTCCAATGCAGCAGAGGTGGTATTGATGAACATACTGTGTTCGCTGCCGTCACTCATCGATCTCTACAATACCGCCGTCATCAACAGAGGCATGTATCGAGTGTATAAGCAACACGAATTGCAGCTGGTTCAGACCGTGGTCCGCAATATGTCGATGCCAGCTCATGAGCATCAAGAATGGATGCAATCACAAGAACTCGCCCACAGCCCCGTGCTCGGCGTCTCAGAGCCACAACGCACAGCCCGGACATATCTCTCGCACTATCAAAGGGATCTCGCCGTCATCAGACGACTCAAAGCCTTGGTGTACGAGAATTGCCAGACCTTCATTCGGCGTGAAACAACTTTCGCTCTGTCGACCCCCACACATCCTCATTCACAGAGATTCGACGATGCGCTGTGGCGGATTTGGTGCTTCTGCACCATCTTCGGCAATCGAAAAGGTCGCGAGGACGACGTAACGGGTCAGCTAGACTGGCTCAAAGGTGGGGTTCTCAATGAGCATGAAGGGTGCGCCGCGACCGTCAATACCCACCTTGAATTCGAAATGTCGAGCGTCCTGCTGAATGCACCTGAGCATTTCGCAGCGGCGAATCGCGGCGGTCTCTCTGCAGCGCAATTGTACGACGTCATCGAAATGTGGACCTGCCTCTCTTCTCTTTTGCAAGGCTACAGTGGCCGTGTTGATCACGCAAGGGCGTACGGCGTGTATGATAACTGTGACGTTGCACCAGGCGATCTCTATGAAGAGGAACGGTGTCTCGAAGAATGGCTCGCGCACATCTTGACCCTGGGGCCGTCCGTGGTGCTCGAGCTGGCCCTCTTGGCGTCGGATCATGGTCCCGCGGGGTTTGTCTTCGCTAAGCAGAATGGCTGGACGGAGTGGTCATTGCCCGTCTACAATGGCAGTTTCAGCAACTTCTTAAAAGAGCCCGTTGCCATCGTCTATTCTGAGCAGATGGCCGCTGCAAAGCTCCAACTACGAGATGCCCGAGAGCAGGAGGTGAAAGAGATGAGCCGCAAACGAGTTGCGTCCATGGCTGCCGAGATCCGTCTACGCCGCCAGACCAGCGAATACCGGCGTTTGCCGCTGATCGATATGTTCTCAGAACGACCTATGAGCGTTGTTTCGCGTGTGAGCAGTGTCTCGACCTCGTCGCGGGGTACCTCACTGTCTTCCGGGAGAAACCCGCTTGCGACATCATCATCGCCAGCTTTGTCGCTCACGACGCGGCCATCGATCAGTCCCATTTGGGAGGATCAGCCAACCAGCAGCTTGCCCAGAGGCCAACCTCTCCAGAGCTGCGATTTGGCACTGATGAAGTTGGTGGAATTGGGATTCCCCGTTACACTTTCGAGAGAGGCGCTGCGAGTTACAGACGACGGTGGATCTGTCCGCGTAGACCGTGCCATAGAATATCTTTTGCGTCAGAGACCACGGTAGCAGACTCTATAACCGCGATGATGCACGAAGACTCATCTGCCATTTGAATATCCTAGCTTTTTGTGAATCCCTTGGGCGTGATATGCAGCCGCGTGATATTCAGCCATTACGGTGAACATCATCATAGTCCCAGCAGCTTCTTGTTTTTCTTGACAACCTTCCTCAGCGCACTCTCCCTCTCCTCTGCATTCTTTTGCGCGTCCCTCAATTGTCTCTCTGCAACCTCCGCGCTTGGCACGTTCTGCTCCATAGCCGACCCCGTGCCATCTGTGGCGGAGGGGTGCGCTCTTGCTTGCATCGCCGCGGAAGGAGGCGGCGTCACAGGCGGCATCACAAACTCGTTGATGTACTTGCTCGCTTCATCGACCAAGAAAGCGCCCTTCTTGAGCGTTGCACCATCCTGAACCATCTGCTCCATGACGCTAGGGCCACGACTCGAACCATTCTCATACTGTCGTTTGACTGCTTCCAGGTCGATGGCAGGAAGCTTCAAGTCATTCTGGGGCTTGGACGGACGAAACCGCGACTCTTCTGGCATCTCACGAAGAGCTCGCTCCAATTCCAGGAAGCGTGTCTCCAGTTCTCTCGTCAACGCACGGAGATTGGCGCCAGAGGGGGCAATCATGCCTCGATTGAAAACGTGACCCTCATCCCCACCATAGTAGATGGCGGGCACCTTGCCCGTGAGCAACGCCTCGACATCGTTTTTGTTCAGATCGAATTTCAGGTCCGTCTGCCAATTGTTCAATAAGTCCTTGTGCGATACGTTCTGGTGAGTTTTGAAGTCGCGACTGTTGGACACGCGGAACAGGCTATCGATGCATTTCTGAATCTGAGGTGCCGATGCTTTCAACTCGGCAATCAATTGCGCAGGAGTGAGTGTTGGTGTAGCTGGCGGCGACGGAACACTTGTTGGGCGTGGCGCCTGTGATTGCGCTCCCCCAGGCGTCGAACTTTTGAGCTCACTGGCCGCTGCTTCGGGCGGGGCCGAGGCCTCCGTTGTAGTTTTTCTTCTGGGAGAGGGTGTTCTGCTGGCGGTAGGTGTAGTGTCTGTTGTAGCGACAGCAGCTGCAATTTTGGTCTTCAGGCGTACTTCTTTCTCCCTTTTCGTCTTCTTCTTGCGACTCTGGATGGCTTCTACCACTGGCTCTGCTGGAATTGGGACGATCGGCTCGCTTCCTTTACTCTTGACCTCCTCCAATGCTTTTGCACGTTCCTGGCGCTCCTTCTTCTGTTGACTCTTTGTCTTGGCTCGAATGGGCGCCGAACCTACCTTACCACTCGCTGCAGGTGGTGGGGAATTGGCGCGAGATTGAGAGGTTGATGCCACAGAAATGTTGTCCGACATGGAGACATGTTCGCTGGAGGGTGTCCCAGGAAGATTAATAGACGCCACGCTTGGCTTACGCGAGGGCAGCTTGTGAGCCGCGACGACTGCGGCCATGCTGGGCGCTGGTGGCAGACTACCTGCCGGCGCCTCGGTCCTGGGCGTCTGTACCACGCGCAGGGTACGGGGGCCGGTTCTGAATGCAGGGGATGCCATTGGGCTCTCCGCTGGCTTGGCCGCCGACGGGGTGCTCCCGCCAGCGCTCAGCGGCACAGGGTGTACCTTTTGAACAGATTGCGTATCTGCATGAGAGGGTGTGGATGTTGCGCGTGCATCGTTATTCACAGCCGCACTTATGTCCAGCTTCCCCGGGTGCTTGCGTTTCGTGGTATCCGCCTGGTCTGCGATCGGACGCTGTGACTTCGATTGATTCGCTTCGCCCTTGATATGATCTAGATCGACTTGGAGTTTGACACCATCGCGTACCTTCAGATCTGGAATCGGAACCTGGATCAGCGCAGCTTTACCGTCCTTCACAGCGTGTCCACTGCTTCCAGCTTCACGCGAACGATTGTCGTCGGTGGCGACTGGCCCATCAGACGTGGCTACTTTCAGATCAGACGAGAATGCAGTTTTTGGGACCTTTGTTGGGGTCTCATGCACTGTGCTTTCATCGACAGTCTGGTGGGTCTCGACCTTCGAAGGCGTAGAGATCCTGTGAGGCGTGGCGGGCCGCAGTGGCAGCGCGGGCAATATTTGAGAAGTCTGTCGTCTCAGACTCGCTCTGCTGGAGGGACGAGACGTGGGACGCGACATGGAACCCTCCAGATCAGGTAGTGCAGTGGGTTTTGCGAGACCGGGAGGTATCGATGGCGTGGACCGGCGACTCTCGAGGAGGTGACCTTCGAACCCTGGTGGTATGGGCGGGGTGGACCGGCGAGATTCATCAAGCGATACCTGTCTGGTAACAGGCCGCAGAGGCGGTGAACTTTCGTCTGTAGCAACGCACAAGGTCAGCTGAGACTCGAGTTGAAGCGCAACGCTATATCCTCCTCTTGACATGCATGGGGCGCGCGGCCTACGAACGACTACATGACCTGGCTGGAATGCGGCGCGGTATTTCGCTATCTCAATGACACGTCTCTCATCATGGCACGTCTTGAACGATGGAAAGAGCTGTGATGAGCCACGAAACTATCTTTCCGTCAATCTATCAGCCACTAACGAAGGTCCATGAGATACGTACAAGAAGCGGCATAGCGAGCGCCTCCAAGTGAGCAATAGAAAAGCCGCTTCAGCCCGAAAATAACGACGCTGTGACCCTCGGTCTGCTGCAGCTTCCCAGATCGAAATGCTGGGCAACTTGACGCTTGCCGATAGACGATTTCACTGGCCAGCGTCCAACACTTGGCGCTGGTCCAGTCCATCGATCCAGTTCCGTGAACACCTTACAAGAAGACAAAAGACGTATCGCTGAAAACAAAATCTCGTCCAGACGCGTCTGGAGCCGCATCTTCGCCGTAGAGAGTGTGACCAAGCGGAAGATTCTCCGCAGCGCCATCTACCATCGTCCACTGTAGCCGCCGCCGCCATGCATGCCCGAGTATAACCCACCTGCAGCGCCCACGGCTTGACCGGCGAACGTACCTCCGCCGAACCCGCTCGCACCCTGATGCATTCTTGATTGAAGAAGATGGCTGGCTCCGGGATCTGACACATCGATCATACCACCTCCTGAAGAGGAGGAAGTGTTAGCGTGCCTGTGCTTCTTTCCCTTCTTCTTTCGTTGCTTTTCGCCATCGCCAAAAGCACCAAGGTTTGCATAGGGCGGGGCAGGGTAAGCATTGGGTTGGCTCGCCATGAACGCTGCATGAGATTGGGCAGTGTTGTATGTGGGGAGGGATTGTAACTCACGCTTAGCATCACCACGGCCGGAGGTTGCGTCGTTGCCACGCAGCAAGTCCCTGTAGTAGTTATCCTGCTGATTGCGACTAGAACCAGCGCCGTATTGCAGACCTCCTGTAGCGAAGCCGTGCCCTTGGCCGAAAGTGAGGTTGCCGCTGACCGGAGGCGTGCCAGTCGTCTTGAGTCCTGGAGGAGGTCCCTGCACATTGCTTGTGTAAAACTGGCCATGAGGTGCTTGATGTTGCGTGCCAAAGTGACTGCCTCCGGCCGGAGGCACCATGGCAGATTGCTGATTCATCAATTTAGGATTCGCCACTGTCTTGACTGAGGCTGCAGTTGGAGCAGCCTCGTTCGCGAACGAGTAACGAGAGACGTTGCGTTGATGACCCACTTGAGGGTTGTTTGCTGGTGGTTGAGGCAAGGACGATGCATTGTATTTGCTTTGCTGGCTGGGGTTATTCATAAAACTTCCTGAGGAATTGGGTTTGAGTGTTTGCAGGAGCATTTGCTGATGCTGTTGCGGAGTGAGTCCGCGATCACTAGCTCCCGGACTTGACGTCGCCGCACCAGTATACTGGTATCTCGGATCAACGTTCGCATCCTGTCCTGGTGGATGGATGGCGCCTTGCATTTGCGTGGTACTGTGGCGCTCTTCTGGTTCGCCACCGAGTTGCAAACTTCCGCTCATCTCCGGATTATCGTCCTGTTCTGTCGTGGAATGCTGGAAGACCTGGGTATCTTGCTCAATGCGTTGTCGCTCTTCTTCGCGTTGTCTACGTAGACGGCGCTTGGCTCCGCCATGCTCATCGAACAGGAGCGGGAAGTTTGTAATCATGTTGCGTTCCATCTCTGACAAACCGGTTGGTGACCAAAATAAACTAAAATCATCCATCGAGAAGCGTTTAAATAGCGCATCGATCGGTGAAATTTGCGGTCGCGGGCGGACTTCCGCATGAGATGTTGACAAGACCATAGCTGACGCAGCGCTGTCGGCAGGTACCTCGGACGGGGCTGGCGATGGAACTCGTTCTTGCGCGACTTCAGGGTGCGTGGTGGCAGGAGTTGATATTGCAGGAGCTGGGCTCTCCTGAGTGCCACTCGTACTTCGACTTTCTGCTCGGCTTGATTGGGGCAATTTCGAGGCCCAGCTAGCTGTGGAAGGTAGCGCTGGTCGGTCTAGTGCGGGACTGGATGGATGCTGATCACTACTGCCTTGCCGCACCATCGGTGGAGCTGCAGACGCTACAGGCTGTTGCGACTGCGGAGGCGGTGGGCGGCCGGAGCCTTGTTGAGACGAGCCAGCATTGAGTGCAGAGAGATCGGCACGAGAGTAGCTTTCATTCGCCTCCCCAGGTTCATGCAGAAACATGCAGTTCCTATTCGTGCAGTTCTCCCCTCTAAGATATGCCGAGCAGTATTTGGTGGTACCAAACTGGGCTCTGAGAGTCCGATCTCCGTTTTTAGATCCGTCCACAGCAGCAATGCAAGACGCAGCATCCTCCTTGCGCTCGTAGGTCACGTACACGCCAACCGAATGGGGATGTGAAGGGTCCTTGGCCTTGCTGACGACGATCTTGATGATCTTACCATATTGTCCAAAGTATTGGTCGCCGCGCAGGGTTTGAAGAAGCTGGTCTTCCTGCGAAGTAGGACTCAAGCCAGTTACGTAAACTAGGTTCTTTTGAACGACTCGCATTCCGGCCAGGTGCTTGCGACTGAGATTATCAGCTTCGGCTTTTTGCTTCTCCTTTTGCAGCGCTTGTTGCGTCTTCTTCTGTTTCTGAGCTTGTCGTGCTTTGTGGGCCGCCGTCTCCTCGGGCGTGATGACTTTGTACTCGATGTCGGCGTCATTGTAGGGCCGACGGCAGGCGGGACATAGGCCATTCATGTTGGTTTTGACATTGTGATAGCAGAACTGGCAGATCTGGTGTCACGGTCAGTGGCAGGAGCACTGCCTGGGCGGTAACGCCCACAGTGCTGGCAGTGGGGACTGCTCAAAGAGCCACGAACCTGATAGCCACAGGGACACGGGCGGAAGCCCTTGTCGGTGAGGTCAAACTCCTCCACACAGAGCGGACACGTCTCCTCCTCATCATCATCAATGAACTGATCCTGTAGCGAGCGCGACATGGTGTGTTATAGGATACGTGCGGACGGAATCGAGCCGGCGGAGGTGCGAGTCGGGAGTGAGGAAGGCAGAGGTGGCGCGAAAACCAGCAGCGCGGCAGCGGCGAGTGCGTGGGAGCCGGGCCAGAATGACGTGCAGACAGGCGGTCGATTTGCGCGGAGTACGTGCGCAGGGGAGGTGATGCTGGAGGGATGGGAGGTGCGTCGTATGTGAAGTTGGTGGTGATTGTAGGTAGGTCGACCGCGCGCGCTGTGTCTCCGTCTGTCTCTCTGCCTGTGCGGGACGGGCCGGGCGGCCGCTCTCCGTGCAGGCAGACCTGACGTCGAGCAGCTGCTACACCCGCAGACATCGTGATATCTTGTTGCCCTGTCGCTTGTCCCACCATGGCCGCCCGAGCGAGCATCGTCCGCTCCACGCGGAGTGCCATCCACTCCGCCAATGCCCCCACCGCCGCCGTCACGAGCACAATCGCCGCTGCCCGCCGGCTCTTCGCGACGACAGCGAGCCGGCCCAAGGAGTTGGCGGGCAACATTGGCGACCTCCAGAACATGCGCCACGCCCACCGCCCCGCCCCGGAGACGCTGCACGCGCCCATTGTCAATCCGGCCGACAAGTATCAAGCCAAGGCAGAAAGCCTGCACGCCTATGGGCAGTACCTCATCTCGTGTCTACCCAAGTACATCCAGCAGTTCTCAGTGTGGAAGGACGAGCTCACTATTTACATCCCGCCGTCCGGCGTGATTCCCACCTTCAGTTTCCTCAAGAACCACACTGCCGCCGAGTTCACCTGCATTGCCGACATCACCGCCGTCGACTATCCCACCCGCGACCAGCGCTTTGAGATTGTCTACAACCTGCTTTCGGTCCGTCACAACGCCCGCATCCGCGTCAAGACTTACGCCGACGAAGCGACTCCGGTGCCATCCATCACTAGCCTCTACGACGGCGCCAACTGGTACGAAAGAGAAGTCTACGACTTGTTTGGTGTCTTCTTCGTCGACCACCCCGATCTGCGACGCATTCTGACCGACTACGGCTTCGATGGACATCCGCTGCGCAAAGACTTTCCCTTGACTGGCTATACCGAAATCAGATACGACGAGGAGAAGAAGCGGATAGTGGTCGAGCCTTTGGAGCTGACCCAGGCATTTCGGAATTTTGAGGGAGGTTCTTCGGCATGGGAGCAGGTGAGATGCTCAATCACATCCCATTGCGACGTAATGGCTCTGACAAGCATAGGTTGGACCTGGCCACGAACGGAAACCCGATACGGTTGGTCTCAGCGCTGAAAACTCACGAATCGACGAATTCCAGCTAATGGCGCATAGTTCAAATTACCGACTCCAAAGCCAGAACCGCCCAAGGAAGAAGACAAGAAGAAATGAGGCGCCTGAAGAGCGCTGCGAGGGCTGTAGAAATACTTCTGTACATGGAGACCGTAAACCCCCGCGAAAAGTTCATCGCTCCACATTTGTGCTCGCTTGGTGCCCAAAACGCGTTTGCAACTGCCCCGGCCGTAGAGTCCTCGTCATCTCATCCATGCATCTCCTTGAAAGTCTTTGTAGGGCGACATTAAGCCGTGGCGGACGGGTCAGGTCCAGAGCTCTGCTATTACTCGGCCTACCTGCCCTCCTTGCCAGCTTGTGGGCTGTGTTGTGCAGAGGGGCGATTGTCGCCCTGCGAAAGTGGAATTTAAGCACAATTGCACCGCACCTTGCCGCAGCGTGTCAAGGGCGTTGCTGTTGTTTTCTCTTGCACTCACAAAGCTACACGAATTGTAGAGACGCAAGTCCGAACATTGATCACTCTTGCGCAGCTACATCTACTGGAAATGACGGACAGAGACGCTCTGACTTTGCGTACACTTCCTTACATGACTTTATCGGATGGTTCGGAATCCTCTTTGACCGGGCCACCCGCTCCATTGCCGCATTATCTCAATGCCGAAGGACGAGCACTGGCACGCTTCGCAGTCGAGGTTCGTGTACCATGCCATTCGCCACATCTCTGATGGAGACGAAAGACGTGCTGAACATAAGTGTGTTCGGCTGTGCAGGGCAATTTGATTGGTGAGGACGAGATCCGATAGTACTACATGTGAATATTGTAGCTGACGCGCTGTCAGTGACTGGGGGCGCTGGCACGTTGGGCCTGTCCGCCGCTCGAGCTCTCCTCGAACATGGCGCATCGGGATGCTGTCTCTGGGATCTAGAATCAACCCTCCGCAGCTCTCAACAAGCGATTTCGACCCTGGCCAACGACTTCCCCACACAAAGAGTCTTTGGCATCGCCGTGGACGTGACAGATGCAGAAGCCATTGCCGAAGCCGCCACAACCGTTGTCCAGAATCTGGGCTCCATTGACCATGTTTTCTGCTTCGCTGGCGTCGTGGGTATGTTGTTCTGCGATTGAGCCCGCACGGTTGTGACGAGCGAATGGAGCTAACACTGGGTGCTCTCCCGGTTGTCAGGCTGCTACCACGCCGCCGAGATGACTCCAGACCAATGGCGCAAGACCCTGGATGTCAACACCACGGGCTCGTTCCTTGTTGCTCAAGCGGCAGCAAGACATATGAAAGCTCAGAAGTCTGGCGGGTCAATCACCCTAACTGCTTCGATTTCCGCACATCGTGTCAACTTTCCACAGCCACAGGCGTCGTATGTAAGTATGATCTAGAAAACACGCACGGCATCTGAGTCACTCTTGCTGGACATGGCGTCAGCCTGAATGTCGTTCATTCGACGATAGACTATAGAGGCTGTGCAAAAACATACGCTTACCTGCTCAGAATGTGTCGAAAGCTGCAATCGTGGCCATGGTCAAGTCCCTGGCAGCAGAATGGGCAGTCGATGGCATCCGAGTTAACAGTATATCACCGGTAAGTGCCGCCTGGTGCATTTCGGCATAGAGCATCTACCCCGTCAAGCAGCTAATAACCCATGTACAGGGTTACATGGACACTATTCTCAACGCTGGTGGCGGCAACATTGCCGAGGCGAGGGCCACTTGGGCAAGTCGCAATCCCATGGGCAGGATGGGAGCCGTCGGGGAGCTTGACGGAATCTGCGTGCTGTTGGCCAGGTACGACATGACCGAGACAGTCGCATTGGACCTATGACATTCGCTGACGACTTTGCTTCTTAGTCGTGCGGGCACTTATATAAACGGCTCTGACCACGTCATTGACGGTGCGTACATGTTCATTGAGGCCATCTGCCTTGATCTCCGTGTTGATGCTGATTGCTCCTTCAGGTGGTGCTACTGTCTTTTAGCTCTCCAGATATGTCGGTATGGCCACATGAATGGTGAGCCGTATTAGCAGCGGCATTGGATCGGTCTTGCAAAGGATGCCACGCATGGTTGCCCCGCCCCCCTCGAGAACCGCCCAGCTCAGATAGGCCTTACTTATATCTACAGCTGCTTTAACGGCTCACGACTGAACACTCGTGACATAGACCTCGACACAGGTCATCCTGTCCCAAAACCCTCTGCGCCAAATTTGAGTGCAATATCCAGTTTTGCTGCTAAGATCTCGGGGCTTTGATAACGCGGCAACATCAGAGTTCCAAAGCAAGTCGAGCTGGTCGGCAGAGCGTTCAGATCATGGGGCTGTGATCTTTTGATGATGAAAGTCAAGTGGCTGGCACCGCCGGTTGGTATCCTCTCAGCTGCCGTGACAAATTTTAGCAGCAGCTTCTGCTTTTCTTGTGACCAAGCGGCGACGATGCGCCAGAAGGCTTGGATATACTTCTGCTTCGCATCGTAGCCATCATAACGCGTGACTGCCTTGAGGTCCGCAATGTCCAAAGCATCTGTGCCTTCCACGTGAGACTTCAAAAGCGAAGGACCTAGGAGTGACAGAGCGCTGCGACTGAAGAGTTGACTGGTTCGAAACCCGTGCACGAATGCCTGAATTTGTGGTCGTACCGAGCCATAGCACAACCAAGTCGAGTAGGCGGCCAGGTATCGCTCAATAGTTCCTGGCGCCACGGGCTCGGGCTTCTCCTGGGTCTCTTCCAGACTCCAGCCGGGCCATGCATGGCGGAGCTGGCTCATGTGGGATGACTGACTCGCCGGCTTGCTAGGAGAGAACGATGCACTCACGACCTGCAATGTAAAGCGGTCAGGCGTTGATGCATTTTGCTCGTCTGTGAAGGGCAGGCACAAGACCTGTATGCCATTGGCCTCCAATGGAAATGCGAACTCGAGATCCTCGACGTACTCTGTCCGCAGACTCTGCAACGATCGAGTCACGGCCGGCCATGCGTCTTCTATTGCATGCAACGGATCCTCCCTCAGCATTAGATCGCGTTCGCTGCCACACAGGATGCAGTAGAATATCAGGGGCAGTCGTATCGGTAGGGTGATGCCATTGTAAACAGCCAAGGCCACTAGTAGTCCGAATAATTCAAACATGTATGCAGGTTGAAGACTGCCAGCTCTGAAGTAGCTGAATCCCGTCTGGGGGTCGCTGGTGAACATTTCTGGTCCAAGTCAGCGATTTCATGCTACGAGATGGATACCACGAGCACCTACGTGCTTCTTCGGCAAAAAGTTGCTTGCAGACCATATTGAAAAATTCAACCTGAACACCGCTGCCCACGAGTCAGTACAATGGCCAGATACAGCATGAGCGGGACGCATACCCAAGATCGTGACCAATGTCGAGCTCATCAGCGCCCATTCTCACTCGCAGAGGCCGATGCAGTCCGTCCGGTCGTCGTTGCCACAGCTGATTGAACGTGTCCTTTATCATATCCTCACGGCTGATGAACAGCAGTAGGTAGCGTTCTTCCTGATGCTGGAGCTGTGCTAATTGATTATCGGGTTCCAGGCTTCGGCTCCTATTGTGGCGCCTTCGGAAGTCGCATGTTCTCGCTACTTGAGCGTTGGCATGGCTGCAATCCTTTAGTATGGCTCGACGTGGATTCGTGGCTACACGTACCTCATGGCAAACAGATTGACTGCTCGAAAGCATAAAGTGAGCTGGGCGGGCGAGAAGAGATACCGATAATGGAGGATATGTTCTCCGGCATTTTCGGTGTGAGAGCGGAATGACGCTGCCATGTCCATTTCTGCGACGCGCATGCATACGAATGGCATCTGGAAGACGTCCTGCGAGAGTGTTGCATAGTGGATGCCCATTCCCTGCAGGATTTCCAGTACTGCGTGAGCCACGGAGCCGCGAACTAGCACGGGCATACCATCCCATGCTTTCGCGAACAAGCTCTTCAGCCAGACTACCACACTGACCGGCGAACATGCATGCTCTTGGATCTTTGCCGCCAGGAGGGACGCGAGCTTCGTGATGACCTTCTCCACGCAGTGCTCGCGAGGCCGCGGAGCCAGGGTCTTAGTGACGGGCGACCGGCTGTGATCGGCCAAGGAGCTCGAACGTATTCTTTGGCCGATGGCCAAAAGGGTGCGTCGTAAGAGTCTCAGATATCGCTCGTCCTCTAGGAAGTCCAGGATGGCAACCCACGCATTCCAATGCGCATCAGCAGGCTTGGCCTCCATTCGGACCGGGCACGCGAAACCTTTGCTCGCAATTTCGCGATCGATCATCTCCCACAGGGCCGTTCTGTGCGCTGGGATCAGAGCAAGCAGAGCATCTAGGCACGGCAGCAGCGTGGCCAGAAACGCGTCGTCCGAGACGTGTGCATCTGCCGCGCCGTCCTTGCGGGCCCCAGGGGACAGGCGATCCCACTGCCAATGCAGTGTGGACACGTCGACGCCGCTGGTCCTCTGGCCGGCATGCAGGGAGGTCCGGGCAGTGGTGTCGCTCAGCAGCTGCATCAGTGCCGATGGATCGCGCGGCTCAGAACGGGCGGACGGCGGCGCGCGGGCGGTGGGCGATGCGTGACGGCAGAGTCGAGCTTGTGGGCGCGGTGCCGAGCAGAGCGCCATGGCAATCGCGCGCGCAGACCGCGCCGTGTACGTGCGGAGCGGCTGCGTGCTGGTGTTGCGCCGCCCGGTGCAGCAGAGTGTCTCGGTGCAGCGCTCGTTGCCGCAGCCGACGAGCAGCTGATGCTCATATCTGCACCTCGGTCAGCGCCAGCGGCGGCGAGGCACAGCGGACGGGAAAAGCTCACCGCAGCATGAGCTCCCGCGCCGCCTCCACCTCCGAATGCTCGTCTGCGCGCGTGTGATCCATCGTGTTCATGTTGCCAGCCAGCTCGGCCTGCGTGATGCTGACACGACCGAGCACCTTGACGCCTGGCTCAGACGCCCACCGCTGGGCGCTCGTCTGGTGCTCCAGTCGCGCTTGCGTGCCGACTCGGCGACCTCATGACTTTCCTCGCACGGGACTGCTGCTGGTGCTGATGCTGGTGGTGG
This sequence comes from Cercospora zeae-maydis, assembly GCA_023512815.1. Taxonomy (NCBI): domain Eukaryota; kingdom Fungi; phylum Ascomycota; class Dothideomycetes; order Mycosphaerellales; family Mycosphaerellaceae; genus Cercospora; species Cercospora zeae-maydis. The sequence continues at coordinate 4,930,384 of JAKLWY010000002.1, read as the reverse complement.
TGGTGGCGGTGGTGGTGGTGGTGGTGAGGGAGGTGCAACCCGGCCGGGCAGTGCGAGGTGGTGAAGATTTGGTGGAATTTGACGTTCCCCCATCAATGCCGCGCCCCTCCACAAGCATCTCCACCGTGCCGCGAAAACCTTGGCCATCTGTCGAGCGTGCAACATGGCAGAAATGAAGCGTCGTCTGCCGCCCAAGGTGGCCGCCATGAAGGCGCGGAAACGACAAAAGCTCTCGCGCGAGGACGGTGCCGCCCTGTCGCACGCGCAGAAGACGCCTGCCTCCGTACCCAAGCGCAAGGTCGTCCTGGACTCTCTCAAATGGAAGCCGGTCTCGCTTCCGGATCGCATGGACGACTACGAAGGATTCTTCGGCCTCGAAGAGATCGAAGATGTCGAGGTCGCTAGAGACGGCGCCACCGGTACACTGGCCTTCTTATCAGCGGCCAACGCGCACTCCGAGCACGGGCACGATGACAGTGCCGCGGCGGAATCTTGGTCTGGATTCGAAGATGAGGTGCAGCCAATCCTCACACCCTCCAGCACCGAGATGCCTGATACAACGGCACGAAAGAAGACACTTCCGAAGACCAAAGCGACACGCGCTTCCGCTGTTGACCCTGCCCCAAGTACTCCGTTCGCACCTCTACCAGAAGACGGAGAGGATGCGTGTGCAGATGTGTCGCAATGGAGGAAGCTTGATTTGTCTCCAGACACGATGGCCTCTCTGTCGAAGCTGGGCTTCGAGAAGCCTACAGCGATACAGGAAAGTGTGATCCCAGAAATCCTCGCAGGCCACGATGTCATTGGAAAGGCTTCCACGGGATCAGGAAAGACGCTCGCCTTCGGAATTCCCATTCTGGAGCGATTTCTGGAGACATCTCAGCGCCGGAAGGCGGGCAGAGTACCTTTAGCTCTGATTCTCTCTCCCACCCGGGAACTGGCTCATCAGCTCAACAATCACCTCTCCGCCCTTTTTGACGGCCTTTCAAGCCACAAGCCTCGCATCGCCACCTTGACCGGAGGTCTATCGCTGCACAAGCAGCAACGGCTACTCAAAGACGCTCATGTGATAATTGGTACTCCTGGACGTCTGTGGGAGATGATCAGGGATGGTCAAGGAGTCGGCGCAGCACTGCAAATGATCGACTTCTTGGTCGTTGACGAAGCCGACCGACTACTCAGCGAGGGCCATTTCAAAGAGGTCGAGGAGATTCTGCACACTCTTGACCGCGAAAAGGATCGAGACGAAGCCGATGGAGCTGAGGGCGCGGAACTGAGACCAAGCGCGAGGGAAGCTGTAGCGAGGCAGACTCTTGTCTTCTCCGCAACATTCGATCGCACATTACAAGGGAAGCTCGTTGGCAAAACAAGTCACAAGGACAGCCTTCTGAGCAACGCACAGTCGATGGAGTATCTGCTATCGAAGCTCAGTTTCCGAGAAGAGTCGCCCAGGTTTATCGACATGAATCCCGTGAATCAGCTGGCTACAGGTTTGAAGGAGGGTCTCATCGAGTGCTCGGGCACCGAGAAGGATTTGTATCTTTACGCCCTGCTGCTCCTCTATTCGACACAACGCACAATTGTCTTCACAAATTCCATCAGCGCCGTCCGTCGCATCACGCCGCTGCTACAGAACCTCAACCTTAACGCTATCGCGCTACATTCTGGCATGGCTCAGAAGGCTCGTTTACGTTCTGTCGAACGATTCAGCGGCAAGAATGCTGGGGCCAAAACTTCCCCTGCAATTCTCATCGCCACAGACGTGGCTGCGCGCGGCTTGGACATTCCAAGTATTGACCTGGTCATTCACTACCACTTGCCGCGCGCAGCAGACACATACGTCCACCGCTCGGGAAGAACAGCTCGTGCTGGCCAGCAAGGCTCGTCAGTGCTCATCTGCGGTCCCGAGGAAGTCGCAGGCGTGCGCAGGCTGATTGCCAAAGTCCATGCGCATTCAGCTATTGCTGCTGAGGAAAACGCATCGAACGCAGCCAGGCAGGGCTATTACATTCGCACGCTCGACATCGACCGCCGGATTGTATCTCGCCTCAAAGACAGACTGACTCTCGCCAAGAAGCTCGCTGATGCGACGATTGCAAAGGAGAAAGCGCACAAAGAGGACGACTTCATGCGTGCCGCGGCCGAAGATCTCGGTGTCGACTACGACAGTGAGGAGTTCGAGAGGGAGGCTCCTGGACGGCATGGTCGTGGGGCCGGACGCAAGAAGAAGGAGAAGGAAGCAAGGCAAATATCCAGAGCTGAGTTGGGTGCTATGAAGGCGGACTTGAGAGCTCTCCTCAAGCAGCGTGTCAATGTCGGCGTCAGCGAAAAATACTTGACATCGGGCAACGTCAACGTGGACGCGTTGCTTCGTCAACAGGATGCCGGTGGCACAGGCAATGGAGGGTTTCTGGGTACTGTCAGCCAGTTTGGCTTTGAAGATCTCTGATCATTCTGTACGCTCTAATTTCAAGCCTGCGAGGCCACCGTCGTACTCAGACACATCATACTCATCGGGGTACTTTTCAATCAGTCGCTTCAGTGCTGCCGCCTGCTCCGTCAACTCGGCTGTGGGCTCCGCGTACACATCACTGAGCAGGGCGCCAAGAGGAGGCTTCTTCTCCTTTTCTGCTTTCCGATAGGCAGTCAGAATGTTCTTCCTCGTCGCGGTGCGCAACTCTTTCTCCTTATCCTCGTTCCAGATGCCTTTGCCTTCCATCCACTTCCGCAGCCGGGTGATTGGGTTGTCGCGTCGCTTCCAGTCTTCGACTTCGACTTTTGCGCGATACGCAAATGAGTCGTCCGAAGTGCTGTGATGAGAGACTCGATAGCTCATGGCTTCAATCAAAATTGGTCTGCCTCCGTCTTGAAGGGCCAGCTCACGGGCTTTTTGCGTCACCTTCCGAACGGCGAGGATATCGTTTCCATCGACACGAACAGTGTCGATTCCGTATCCCACACCCCGCGAAGCTATCCCATCGCCTCGATACTGCTCCAGCGTCGGCGTGCTAATGGCGTACCCGTTGTTGCGGCAAATAAACAACACAGGGCAAGCTCTCGTGGCTGCTATATTTAACGCAGCATGGAAATCGCCCTCGGAGGCTGCTCCTTCTCCGAAATAACATGCCACTACGCGCGGCTCGTCCTTGGGATTCTGTTGATTCTGCATTTTCACCGCATACGCGGCACCGGAGGCATGTGGAATCTGTGTTGCGAGAGGGCTGCTAATGGTGTGGATCTTGTACTTAGTGCTACCATAGTGCACAGGCATGTTCCGGCCCAAGCCGGAGTCATCCTTTGTGGCGAACAGCTGGGCCATGAAGTCGTCAAAGGTAAAACCGCGGTGCTGGAAGATGCCAGCCTCTCTATATTGCGCGAATATCGGGTCGTTGGCGTGCAAGGCGTTGGCGCTCCCCACGGCGATGCCTTCCTCGCCAGCCGACACCATGTAAAAGCTGATGCGGCCTTGGCGTTGAGCATCGAACATGATGAGATCCATGATGGATACGCTGACCATGTCGGTGTACATTCGAATTACTTCGTCGTTGCTGATGTCCGGCTCGTGAGACTTGTCGAGTACGCGGCCTTCCTGGTCCAGGACGCGAAATGTCGGCATGGCATCGTCCTCAGTGGCGCGGGCGAAGTCCAACGAAGTGGTGAAGCGGGAGTTGACTGCCCCCGGAAAGTGCACGCTATGCCCGAGTCAGCAACACAATGGTATCGTCACGTCTGGCTTCGGGCGCATACCGATCGGACCCCGGCTTTTGCGACACAGAGCTCCATCGCTGTTGCTGAGACGCTGGCGGTGGTCGACACGCTGGAGCGGACGGCGGCGCCACGCGAAGTCGCGACGCCGGTCGCGAGGGAGCACGACACACTTTCAAAGGTAAGCAGCGCTTCATGTCGGCGTGTGAATAATGCAACACAGACGTCCAGGACGGTGCTGGGGCAATGTCATGTTGTGTATTATTGCGACGGCTAGCTTCGGCCCTGCGCCAGAGTTCACGGAAAGCCGCATGTCTTGTCGTATCGGGACCATTCTCAATTCTCAGGCACCCAGGCATCATGCCAAGACGACTCACGCTCCACCGCCGCTGCGCCGTCGACATCTTCCGCGCCTTTTGCATCCAAGGTACCGCGTGGTCGCTTCGACGCCATCTCCAAATCACACAAGCAGCAACCGCCATCGACGCCCAAGGTCATGTCCATCAGCGCCCCTCCAGTGGCGAAGCGGTTGCGCGTGAGTCTCTCCACAGCTACTTCGGCCGCTGTGTGCACATCGTGTCGGCGTGCATTTGCCTCGTCCGCGCGCGTGCACCAGCCACCAATGCCAGAGTCGTCCGGCTCCAATGGCAAGACGACGCACTTTGGCTTTGCAACAGTCGCCGAGTCCCTCAAGGCGTCCAAAGGTAGGCGATACTGCCGCCGTCGGGCAGAACATGCACCAGCTAATGCCGCCCTGCAGTTGGCGCCGTCTTCTCCTCTGTGGCGAGCAACTACGACACCATGAACGATCTCATGTCCCTAGGCATACATCGAGTGTGGAAAGATAACTTTGTTCGTGGACTGAATCCGGGCGTGCGGTACGCGTCACTGCACGAGCGAGGCCAAGGGCAGAAGATTTTAGACATCGCCGGCGGCAGCGGTGACATTGCAATCCGCATGCTCGATCACGCGGCCAATGTCAACCACGATCATGCTACCCACGTCACGATATCAGACATCAACCCGGACATGCTGAACGAGGGCCGCAAGCGACTGTCTACCACGCCGTATCATGCGGCGGGTCGAGTCAATTATCTGGAGGCTAATGCGGAGGATTTGCACACGGTGGAGAGCAATAGCATAGATTTGTACACTGTTGCGTTCGGCATCCGGAATTTCACGCACAAGGACAAGGCGCTGAAAGAGGCGTTTCGCGTGCTGAAGCCTGGCGGCGTCTTTGCATGTCTGGAGTTTGCGCCACAGCTGGCCAGCCCGCTGCTCAACGGGCTGTACAAGAGGTGGTCGTTCAGTGCGATTCCGCTGATCGGGCAGGTCGTTGCTGCAGATAGGGACAGCTATCAATATCTGGTGGAGAGCATTGAGCGCTTCCCCTCACAGCGCGAATGGGCCACGATGATACAGCACGCTGGGTTTTTGATTCCCGGCCAGAGGAGTGACGGCACCATCACCGCAGCAGGGTGGGAGGATCTCAGCTTAGGCATCGCCGCAATCCACAAGGGCGTGAAGCCATTATTGTAGGCGCCGAAGAGGCGTGAAATCTTCGCTATGAGCACGAGCAGCTCGTATCATGCTCTGCCCTGCACCCGAAGTCCTTGTGATGCAGCAGGGTGGACCGCAGAACCGGTGTCCATGCGCTCGCAAATCCGCTCTTCCGTAGTTCGTCCATGTGATATGTGCGACCGCAATCACTCTGATACCACCTTCGCGTAGGACTGTTCAACAATTGCGAGCGCCGAGCGCCGAGCGCCGTGTGGATAATCAGTGCACTACACGGCACCCAGCAGGGGCTACCTTGAGAGCTGGCACTCAACACTCGGCAGGTACATGCATCGTCGGCACGCAAGAGCTCCTGCTAGCTCGAGAGCTCGAAATGTTTTGAACCCGGGAACTGGCTTGTTCAGCGAATTCCCGATTCCACGCCCCTTTTGGTCTGGCTCCAAGGCCTTTCACCTAATCTATGACGAGCACGTTTTCACATGCTGATCGGGCGTTTGGCAGCCTGGTCTTAAGCGTGCGGCCGTTCCGTTGGTGCGCGGGGCTGTTGCTACAATTCATCGGATGATTGCCATCCCTTATTACCACGATTTGTCACCACGCGAGATAACATCTATTCACAGCCATTCTTTGTTCTCGTCCATCTTGTCTTGTAATTTCATCCGGCCGTCACCCACTCTACCGTATATTCCTCTCCTCGCCCCATCTTCATGGATCTCTCGAGGCCATCCAAACGTCGTCGGCTTTCGACCCCGTTGACCCCGCCGTCGCCGGTACATGGAGAGAATCGGGGGAGCGTGGAGGACCGCTCTTTCGTGCTCGAGCGCGCGGTCAACGTGTTGAGAGTGGAAGCCGAGGCCCTGACCCGCGTTGCGGCTCTGTACTCGACCGACAAGGTCGCGCAGCACGGCCTGTCGGCTGCCCAACAGGCGATCGTCCACTCGCAATCCAGCCAGGGCAAACTGCTGGTATGTGGTGTGGGAAAGAGCGCGTTCATCGCGCAGAAACTAGTGGCTACCTGCAAAAGCCTGGGGATCCGCGCCAGCTTTCTTCACGCTTGCGAAGCCGTCCACGGGGACATCGGAGATGTGCGAGTCAACGACGTGCTCCTGTTCGTGTCCTTCAGCGGAAAGACGATGGAGCTGCTTAACGTGCTACCACATGTGCCTCTGGACGTACAGATCATGGCCATGAGCGCGCAGCAATACCCACGGGACTGTCAGTTGCTACAGGGCATCGACAACGGAATTCTACTTCCAGCTCCCATTCACGAAAGTGAGGAGGCGTCCTTTGGCGTCAAAGCGCCAACGACGTCGACGACAGTGGCCCTGGCCATCAGCGACATGTTGGCATTGACAGTAGCCGACGCTCTACATCAGGGCAACACCAGCGAGGTCTTCATGAAGAACCACCCGGGCGGTGCAATCGGAATGTCTCTTCCTACGATCGCAGGGGTGGTCGCAGAGCTGCCGTCGCCCAGCGTTTCAGATGAAAGCGAAGATTGAAAGAGGAATCATAACTCCACAATCCACCAACATGAGCCATAATTTCCCACTTCCACCTTGAACAGATTTGCGAATGTGCAGCAAGACTGCCTCGCCGAGGTGCACCAGAATTGAACAGACTCGGTTTTTCCACGCGACACTAAAGGCCCAGTATGCTCCTGCGCCAGCAATTCTCAACATCTGCACAAAGCGTTTCGAACGACGGATCACTCAAGAGGTCCATTAGAAATTGGTCGAGAGCGACTTCTCGGGCTTGCAAAGACTGTTTCTCGTACGCGGCGAGCGATACGTGCTGGCTGCGAGATGGCCCAATGCGATGATCTCCTGGCTGCTTGGCCTGCTGCGATAGACTGGACACTTGCATAGGAGTCTCTACCTCGTGGGGCGCGTCCACCAAACTGCTTAGGCGTGCTACGCGTTTGCTAGCATCGACATCCGAGCACTTTTCCTCGTGGGGGGTGAGCTGGCTGTTGCGATTGGCAAATGGCAAGTGCGACCGGGATTGGATGTCTGGCAGGTCGCCTGTGGACTGCGGCTGCGGTGTCACCAAAGCGGCGCCATTTGCTGCAGTTTGTGCCGAATAGAGTCTGGAACAACCCGTACTTGGCCGAGATGGCGTGTTTGATGGGGTGGTCTTCGCAGCCGACTCTGATTGTGCTTCTACTAGCCTAGGCATCTGTAGCGGTGGCAAGTCTAGTGCAGAGCTTGGGCGCGAGCTGCTTTGTGTTGCAACGTGTGTCATTTCATGAGAAGTACCGGGTGATGACTGACCATTGCCCCGGACCAGAGGAGCAGATGTAGGACACGAAGAAGGGCCCGCTCCCAGCCGTAGCGACGAGACTTCACGGCGAGATGCCACTGAAGAGGAGGACTCCACCACTCGCTCAGGGCTCTTGCCTTCGTGAGTATTGTCCCTCGAAAGTGCAAGAGAACGCGGAGCCGTGACCGAACAGGGGCGTGGTGGTAGCGTGCTCTCAGCATTACCATAATGCTTGGCCGAGGGTGGCCTAACTGATCGTAGGTCCGCCAGTCTTGCCTCGCCGTGTTGGAGGGTCGTCTGTTGTGGAAACTGGCCGAGGCTACCAATGCGCACGCTTGGAGGATGGAATGGGCTCGGCGTCGGTCGAGTGTGATGCACATCCACTGAGGACTGCTGTGGAGCGGCGCGACCATATGTCTTTGCCACTGGCATTGCATTGATAGTTGGTGCTGTTTTCGGAACGCCAGTGGTTGGGCGCCGCTCTTGGAACTCGACGCCGCGATGGCTCAATGTTTCAACTAATCGTCGACAATGCGTTTCACTCAACAGCCCAAGTTGTATACGACGGATCTAGCTTCGCATGAGTGACGCTCTCCCGCATTTTCATCAAATAATACACACCCTGCCAGTCTGCAATTGCAATCGCAAAGCCACGTTCGGCTCCTGGACGATTCCAAATATGGGTAACTGTTCGGTACTGAGGTTGGAGCCTGCTTGTCGAGCAGAGCGGCGCACGTCGCTGCCCCGATCAGCGTAGTGCGCAATGTCCATGCTCTCCTGGCAGGGAGATCAGCATTGCTCATGAAACAGGCTACGCTGCCCAAATGTGAGGCTGGCGCACCATGACTGTATTCCGGTCCACGACGTGCAACGAGAGCTCGCCGTTGGCGACTGCAGCGCCGCGCACGAGCAGACACAAGTGTGCCGCGCTGTAGTGCGTCCACTGAACTGAGCTGCGTACCGTCTCGCTCTCGGCGTGGGAGTACTTGACCAGCGGCAGACGGAGATCGATCGCCGCAGTGCTCATCATGATGGCAGGCGTAACGTGTGGTGGTCACTTTGGTGCTGTTCATCGTCACCGGAATTGTGAACCGCCCAGCTGCTCCTCGTGTGGAGGGCAGGCAGCAGCCATGCGGAGCGGTGCATTGCTCTTTCCTGATACCTGTGCCTCGAGCAGACGGGCAGGAGTGATCGACGTGCGAGTGCGGGAGGCGCCGCCGTGCGGAGCTGCCGCCGACCCTGGCAACTCTGCGCGTTCCGCGTTCTGGCGCCTCGTCTCGTCGTCCACCGGTAGTCGACCGCCGTGGTGCGTATTGTTGCTCACACGCTCTTGCTGCATGCACCGTCGCTGTTCGCGCACCCAGTGACTTGCTAGAGCCCGGTGCGTGCCAACTGCCTGGCGCGCCTCTGCGCATCACCTCCGTCGATGGCGCCCAAACGAGGATTGAGCATTGAGCGCACCGACGAGCGCGAGGACTTTATGCGGAAGCTGGAGGAGTATCATCAGCAGCGCGGGTATGTTCACGCGCCTCCATCGCGCTGCCCGCACCATCGCTCCCGCTAACTCGCATACGCCACTAGGACGACTCTGGAGGCCGAACCGAAGATTGGCGTACGACACGTCGACCTCTACAAATTGTACACGCGCGTTGTCGAGGAGGGCGGGTACGATCTCTGCTCAGACACGAAGGCGAAGCCATTGATGTGGCGGCGGCTGGCGGAGGAGTTCATTGGCAAGAATCAGTACACGGCCGCTCAGGCCTTCCAGATCAAGAACGTGTACTACAAGAATCTATGCGCATACGAGATCAGTACGCACTGGAATAAGGAACCGCCGCCCAAGGAGATTTTGGAGGACGTCACGGCGAAAGGCGGCAACGTCATGACGCGGACGTTGGAAAATTACGAACGCCCCCGGGGCCGCGATCAAGAAGGCACACAGAATGGCGATGTCAGCGACGGCAGTCCGGAGCAGCGCACCCCCAAGGATGTCAAGGCCGAGCTCGCGGAAGATCCGGGCAGCGCCACAGGTCGATCCACCCGAGGCCTGAGACAGCAACCTCCGCAACGAGTCCTCTTTCAGCCCGACGTCCATTCAGCACGCCAGACGCGAGGGCAGGCCCAGCCTCCGGGAGCATCTCCCACCCCTGGTGCTTCGATGCACGGCGTGGCGCATTCGTCGTCACTCGCCAACGGCACCTCCTCGACTCTTGCGTCTTACGAGCCTCCTCAAGCTTACCCGCTATCTTTGAAAGCTGTCGCGACACCCGCCAGCCAGCCTGATTGGTATCGCAGTGAACGTAAGCGCAAGCTTGAGAACGAAGCTGGACCCCTTGCAAAGAAATACAAGAACATTATGCTCCCGGGTACCGGCTTCATTGGGCCCAATATCTATGTGCGAGCACAGCTTGCTTTGCAGAGCGGCTTGCCAGAAGAGGAGCAGTATGCTCTCCATCACCTTGTGAAAATTAGTCATGAACGAGGGGACAAGTACCGCTTCGATCAATTTCCCGGGCTTGCTGATGCTCTCATCAAGAAGACTTTGCAGGTGACAAGCCTATTCTACGACATCGACTGGGATGTGATGTACGACGAGGAGTTCTTCGCAGGAGATGACGAGACTCTGAATGGCTTGGACGGGACCCCAGATATCCTGCAGAAGCTGAGATCGAGAATGCCCATCGTCTCCGAGGACTCCACGTTAGATTCTGACTTCCTCGCACGTCTGAACCGTGTCACTGAAGCGGGGCTCGTCATACGAAACATGAGCCTGCAGGACGAAAATGCAGCATATCTCTCGCGACTACCACTTGTTCAAGACCTGATCGCAGTTGTGCTCAACTTACCGGAGCATCCAAGTTTGGTCGAGCTTCGACACCATATCCTTGATCTGTGCGAGCAAGTGATGAGATATGTCGATATCAGCCCCCACGATGCGGTATACCAGGGTCTTCTGCAGCACACTCTCTCTTCCGACCGAGGAGCCATCACTACCTCACTGAGAGCCATAAGCAGGATAGCGATGACGCATGCGCTTCCCAAACGCCTGGACGAGGTCCCTTCATCGTTATTACGTCGCGTACACGATTATTTATTGGTAGAAGATGAGGAACTCCGATCTGCATGCCTGGATTTTCTGGCACAATACACTTCTTTCGCAGACAACGTTGAGAGTCTCGTTTCTGCAGTGGATGCGGGGGCACTGGGCAGAGTGCTGAGTCGTCTCGTCCTGTACACTGCCAAGGAGTATACTGAATCTCGACCCTCGAAGCCACGCGAGACCACAGAGAGCATTCCGCCGGTCCCACGTCTTTCAAAAGCGATTGTCCAAGACTTGCTAAAACTCGACGAACCTGAGAGATCATCTGAATGGCTGCGGATGTGTTTCGTGTCTGATCCAAGCGCGGATATGACGCAAATCTCCCTGTGGCAAGCGTACCAGGGTACTTTCGCGCCTCATCAAGCGACACATCCTCATCTGATTGCTGGAGACTTCATTAAGAACGTCAGTAGCACTTTCCAGGGTGCAACAGCTCAGGTTGCGGCGGCAAACAAATACGTCATCAAAGGCATTCGATCGAGAACAACACCAGTCGACACTGGTATGCTCGCCGGGTCGATGGCGACAGACAAAGACAAAGAGCTGACTCGCTGTCATTGGCGGGTCACGTATCCGGTGGAAGGTGCGCGGGACGCCATCACTGGGCTCGTCTCGGGCCCGACGACGCGTGAAGCCGAGTGTGCCGAATGGTTCCGTACAGGAGAGCAGATTCTTGAGCATATACTGATGCAGCATCTGCAACTGACCTCGAATGGCGCGACCGTTGATGCGAATAGAATGGAGATCGACTCAACACCTGCACTATCGCCATCAGCGACCGCGAATGGTCTTACCAATGGTGTCGATGGATCTTCATGGAAGGCAAAATTCGATTTCAGCGACAGCGGAAAATTCTCGGCAAAGTGCAAATGGTCGGCTTGCGAGCACATTTCTGCAGTCCCTGGAGGCACACAGGTCTCGAGGACGCTACTCCTGGCAAGACATATCCAGACACATCTTCCAGAGACAGATATCACTCGCTCGAAACACAATCTCAGGCCAGATAGCAATGTGGCGCCTCGAAACGGAGAAATCATCAGGGTTGCCATGCTTGAAGACGAGAAGGGGGACGCCACATCTCTGTCGTTGCGGGCGGCGTTGGTGTTACGGAATATGGCCCGGTTCATGCCGAAAATGTTCACGCCCATGCGGGCCGTGAAGAGTGGGCAAAAGATGCAACATGATCTAATGAGCGTGGTGTTCAGTGCGGAGGTCAACGAGCGATTGCTTTATGCAATGTCTAATGGAAGGGCCATACGCGAGTATTGCGGTGCGATTTTTCGATCGATCAGAGCAAACAGGGTGTAGTGGTGCATATCCGCTACCTTCAATTTCGAAGTCACTGCGCGCGGCTTGTTGGGCTGCGTCTACCTCCTCATGACCTCCTCTGCTTGACCTTTCTCTTGATCGCCACGACTGTTGACCAGCTATATCCAACACTCTTCCACATTCCATCTGCCACGCCGGAGAAAATGTTGGGCGTTTGCAGATTGCCGTTGATCACTCCACATACGAACAGCGCCAGATACGAGAGGATGAGAACAATTGCGAACGAAATCCAGAAGCTCCGGGCGCTGTATTGAATGTCATCCAGTGGCATAGAAAAGTAGCCGGTCATGCTATGATGGGGTCAGCCTCCATTGCTTGCACCGGCAGGTGAAGAGGACTTACAACGACACTGGCAAAAAGAGAGTGGCCGCTTTCGTGAGTAGTAATCCGATGCGAGTGAGTCTATCTACGTCGATGGACTGCTTGATTGCGATCAAGCTAAAATTCTATCCTCCTTATAGCATCAGTTCAGCCTCCTCGTCCCGTTCAGGAAATGTGAGAAGAATTGTACTTGCCAGCGATACGAGGCTCTCTTTTTGCTTGCTGTACTCCTCGACCTCTTTGAGCGCATAGAGATCGATTTGATCACGAAACCGCCGAAACCTGATGCGTGCCGCCGATGATAGACTGATTCCCAGCATGCTTTCTTTTTCGTGCACCACCACGCCGTTGGTCCTGGCTCCGATAGTCGACACAGAGGCGCTGTCGTCAGATCCCACAACCTGGCTATTTTGCAGGCTGGCCATGGTTGGACCTGGCGGCTCGAGCAGTCGGTCGATGATCCGGATATATGAATCGTAATGCCGACGAAGCACGCCAAGCTCCTTTCCGATCGTGTCAAGGCGATCGATGTGCTCGAGTGTAGGCTGCTCGAACATTGCAGCACGCAACCAAGCAAGCTCAACGCCGTAACGACTGTCTTTTCGAGTGACTAGTGTGAATGAGTTGCTCCAGTTCTCGAACAGGTACTGTTTCAGAGTCAGCATTCGTAGTCAGTACCCGCCGTTACTCTGCTTACGTAGAACAAGAGACCAGGCGCATCTGAGCTACGATGAGCTGTTTCTTCTGGCGTCGTGCCTAAGCGAGCTCGAAGGGGCAACAAAGTCAAGGGATTGCGTTCAAGTAAGGCTCCAGAGTTGACTGTGCTCAGCGACTGGAACACGCCAACGAGGTTTCGGCGAAGCTCGGCCAGTATGCGTTTCTGCAACGGAGAGTAATGATTCTGCGCAAGCGGGAAAGGATCCTCGTGCACGGTAATAACGGTGTTGTCCGAGGTGAGAACCAGCCAAGTCCACACACGCGTGCAATGCGGGAGGGCTTCGCAGCTGGAACTTGAGTCGGCACCCCTATCCGCCGGTTTCGTACCATACAGGGAATTGTAGCCCAGACACAAGTAGTTTCTACCCATATCAATTGACGTGTAATGCCATAGTTCTGAGGCAATCTTGTAGTGGTTGCCATTGACGGCACTGCTCATGGACGATGTGGATGAGTGAATCGAAAGCTCGTCTGCTTCTTCGCACCCAGTGCTAGCCTCAAACGACACGGCCTTGCGCTTCCTTGAACTCCTCTTATGCACTGAATGAATTAAGCTTGGAGACAGCCTAGTGATGCGAGGCTGCTTGGGGTCCGAACACATCAGCCCGAGCAGGCGAGGCGAGAAGTCAAACCGTTGAGCTAGCGCTTCGAGCGTTTTGGTCTGCTCAAAGGGATGCCAGACATTGATCCATCTGGTATTGAGGCTGTACGGCTTCTCGGTCTCTATTAGTGCAGCGATGGCTTTGGCAGGAAGGTCAAAAGCAGCCCAGGCAGTGTCATCGCTGAAGTCGACGACAAAGTTTCGAGTGTCTGTTGATCGAACATCCTCCAGGAGATCAGCGAAACTCGATGGATCATCAAGGCAATGGAAGGCATGGTGTACGTCAGCATCCCCGACCATCGAGTAGTATTTTCCAGCATTCGAAGCCGCCGTGTCACGATTGCTGAACGGCTCCATGAGGATCGAGAGGCTTCAAGGGCGCCAGGAGGATGTAAGAGGAGAGTGTGCAGTGGCAGCCCAGCCAGGGCGCCGCGCCCTTTTCAACGCAGCGCAGCTCGTCATGCTGCCCACGAGAGGTGATCTACTGTGTCGCACTATCTGAGTCTGCGGACCATGTGCAGAAGACATACGAGACATGCAGCATCACGTGCAAGAGCCTCTGACTGTGGTCGGTAGGGCCCGGGACGTGGGGCAGACAGATTCTTGGCACACACTTCCATTTTCCAGTCGCCGCCACTTGATCACTTTCTGTCCGCTCCAAACGCATTCGCCAAAATCCACAACGACCACGAACTACGCGAAGCCGCACCAATAAACACTCTCGGAGCGTTATTGGAAGACCACAGCAATCATGTCGAAGATTACGGTCGCTGGTGTGCGTACCAACGTGCAAGAGCTGCTCAAGTACTCCAACGAGGAGAAGAAGCGCAACTTCCTCGAAACCGTCGAGCTCCAGATCGGCCTCAAGAACTATGACCCTCAGCGCGACAAGCGTTTCAGCGGCACCATCAAGCTCCCAAAGATCCCACGTCCAAACATGAGCATCTGGTATGTCTGAGCCCTTCCTGGCATTTCCTGTACGCTAGGCGCCACGCGCTGACGCCCCTGTAGCATCCTGGGTGACCAGCACGATATCGATCGTGCTAAGCACGGAGGTGTCGACGCCATGTCCGTGGAGGACCTCAAGAAGCTCAACAAGAACAAGAAGTTGATCAAGAAGCTGGCCCGCAAGTACGATGCCTTCATCGCCTCCGATTCCCTCATCAAGCAGATTCCCCGTCTGTTGGGTCCAGGTCTTTCCAAAGGTACGCACTTTGCGCTTTGACGTACGTAAACCCACTGACGCTTTGCACAGCCGGCAAGTTCCCCACCCCAGTCTCTCACGCCGATGACCTGTCCGGCAAAATCAACGAGGTCAAGTCGACCATCAAGTTCCAACTGAAGAAGGTGCTGTGCATGGGTGTCGCTGTCGGTAACGTGGACATGACCGAGGACGAGCTGATTGGCAACATCATGTTGGCCATCAACTACCTCGTGTCTTTGTTGAAGAAGGGCTGGCAGAACGTGGGCAGCTTGGTCATCAAGGCCAGCATGTCTCCACCAAAGCGGCTGTACTAGACGTTTCTCCTGAGGCAATGATCGAATGCGGGCTTGGAAGGCTCTCTCGGGGGCGTAGCTATCTTCGTCGGTAGTCTAGCGTTGTTCGCCTTCATTGGTAGAACAGCCAAACGAGCCTCATCCTTCAACTCTGTCGTGCTATTTCGCGCTTCGTCCGAACAAGTCTGCAATGAATGCACGCGCTCCGCTCCGCTCATCGACCACGATCCGAGCTTGTCATTAACTGCATACTCACCTCTTCGATGTCCTGCTCCAGGTCATAACCGCATGCACACATGTTGCTGACGCACGTTGCTGCCCAAAATTGGGATTAGACTTGGATCATGCGTACCAAGCGATGCCAATGTGCGTGACGAGATTGTACATGTTGAGTACGGCACAGCATAGCATTCTGCGCAGCTGAAACAATCTCATGGCTCACGGCGCGAGGGAAATGAAACAACATTCAAGGGCGTTCAGAGGATTGACAGACGGGTAGGATGGCATAAACCACATTATACTGTCCGTCTATCCGATTCAGGTCAGACAGCGCTCGCAAGACGCAAGTAGACGTTGCAGATACCAAGCAAGAAGCAATATAGCCGAGAAATATGAAACGCGATTTTCTGCTGCCACTCAGCCAGAATGCCCGAGAGACTTGCCCTGAAGGACAGGGTCGCAAATATGCCGTTCATGCCAGACGCTCTGGGCACGAGGGGACACGTCAAATTCGCGCCCAACACGTGCTCGCCGTCCACCTCCTACAATTTCCTGTACAAGACGAACTGGTCCGCTCGTTTGCAAGTCTGTATGCAACGTCAGTGAACGGCGAGCCCCAAGGCGTCCACTGTGAGATCTAGCGCAGAAGCAGTCATCAAGTCCAATTCGTGGCAATCCTTTGCATTCCACTTGAGCTGAGAGTGGGTGGAAATATGAGCTGTTGTATTGAGCACGGAAGTCAGCGGTCGGCACACGTGATCATGGCCACTCTGGTCTTTCTATGTCTTCCACGAATGCCAAGTCACCGGTCTGCTCGAGTGACTGTGCAGCGGCCTCCTCAAGCAGAATCCCTAGAGCAATGAGCGCCGTCTCGTCCAAGCTTTTGAGGTCAAAGCGGCAATCGCCCAGTGCTCCGGAGGCGTAAAAGTCCGCAGCGTAGGCGTGGACAGCCTTGAGCATATCAGACTCTGGAAGGCGCTGATCTAGAGCCAAAAGGTGGTGCGCAAAATAAGGATCAGTCTCTGCGCAGCGGACCGGCGCACCGGCTCGTTGAAAGAGGACTTGATCGGGTGGTAGCGGATGACCGGCTCGGTCTAGGATGAGGCCTTCGTAACCTACCCTTCCAGCGACGGCATCGTACAGGTTCACACGGAGTCTGCTGGATTCGACAGGCGGAGCATCCAGATGCTGACGACGCGGGCTCGTTGCCGGAACGCTTCGTGGGCGAGAACGCTTGGGCTGCGGCTTTTCTGTCTCACCGACCGTCGACATCCTGCTGCGGCGCTTTCCAGCGTGAGGAGGCGGGGAGGAGGGTGGCAGGCCACGCACCGGCAAGGCAGCCATAGGGATGTATCGCTAGAAGAACTTGACGCCGGCACTGTCCTCTTGACCAAATATTTGCGCTTTGCCGCGCTTCACCAGCACATGCAGTGCTTTGCGCAGTACAGTCTCGTCGATGTCGCTCCACTCCTGCCCGCGGCTTGCGTCACCTTCACGCAGCTCGTAGAAGGTCAGCACGCCGCCCTTCTGGCCCGTGTCCTCAACGAAGGTGTAGAGCAGATCCGCCCACTCCGCCGGCGTCTTCCAGTATATATAGCAGGCGCTGCTCGTCTCTCCACGTGCTGTCGGTGCAGTCCACTCGGCGCGGGGTCCGTTGGCGGGCTGGCTCATGTAGTCCAGCACGGCGCGCACGTCGGCAGGCCTGAGGCTGCGTGAAAGAGCAGCGCTGGCGAACAAATCGGGCGGCGGCGAGGAGACGCTCAGGCGGAATAGGCGATGGTGCGCACAGTACAAAGTGACCAGGCGCGACCACAACTCGAGCTGGCGCGCGCGCGTCGTCAAGTTGGGCTGGAGGGTGTAGAAGGGCGGGAACGAGGCATAGCTGGGCAAGCGGAAGGGGACAGCGTCGTCGCCGGTGGTGGGTGCGGCGGCCACTGTGCTTCCGCCGCGCGGTTCGTGTGATGCTGCTGCAGCAGCCATTATGGGCGTTTGTCAAGAAGACGGGTCCGCATATGTAGAACACATGTATGGATGGGTCACGTTTGATGCGCTTCGCTTGTTTGCGCCCGTTCGGGTCTGCGCACGATCGCTCTAGTATACATATACACCACCTCACCGTGACTCCATATATCACTCTACTGAGCCGCAACCGCGTCGACGAGACCACACGCTGCTGACAGCACCTCTCGCGGTCGGCTGTGGGCTACGCGTAGACTAGCACCTGCACACCCGACGGCGCCCGCACGATCGCGTTCGCCTCTGTGGATCGAACTACATAGCCTTCACGTCAGACCCACACACATCATCGACCACGCACTCGACGACGATACATACCACAGTACCTCCAGATACTGCACAGACTGCGACGACCGTAGTGAACTTCAGTCTGGCCTGTGCCGTTGTCAGCTTCCCTCCTCTGGACCCCAAGCACGGGACGAAGCACCATCTGCACCTTTTTCATTCGTCGTCGTCGGACGAGTAGGCTCCCAGCCCCAGCCTCCCACTTGATAACACAGGGGTCGATGCTGCTGGAGATGATGTGCCGTCCTGCTCTGCCGCCGAGTTCGCTTGCAGAACGGAGGGCTCGCCAGCTCCGATACTCTGTTGTCCAGGACCACCCCGTGAGCTGCGTACCAATCCGGGTGTTTCAGCATCTTTTTCTGCTGTAGCGGGCTTCTTGTCTTCAGTTGAAGACGATTTTCGAAGCTTGACGCCACCCAAGGCGTCTTTGGGATTTTTCTTGCGCTTCCTGCCGACCGTCCATGCTGTGTGCGCTGCAGAATTGGTGCCATGTCCAGGGCCAGTGCTGCTATCACTCTTTGCAAGCTTCCGCTCGGCCTCGAGTTGCTGCTGCCGGAAAGCGTCACTAACGGTATTCGGTAGGAGGTTAGCGTGAATTTGGAACACGTGCGCACAGATGTGAATTGAAGTGAGAAGCGCTGGTCGCACCTCGTAAACTCCGGCCAAAACACTCACAGTTGTTCTTTGGTCTCACGTTTCACAGCAGCTTCCTGCTCTCGTGTGGACTCGAGGACTGAATCGAGGTATGCCACATCGTCTTCATCAAGTGATTGGAACTGGTTGCTTAGGCGGACGGACTGCTCGAATGCTTCTTGTTTGGCGGCTTATCACTCGTCCTGACTCGTCAGTTTGGCAACAAAACCACTACCACGTGAGAAGCAAGACGGTGAATGTGCGGGAATACCTTTGTTGGCTTGCAGCGTTTCGTAGAGCGATTTCCCGCCCTCCTGCTGACCGGACTCCGTTTTCGGCTTGTCGCGTGTGGCCTCGATAGCCTGTTGAGCAGCACGCCATTTGTCACCTTCTTCAGTCGGCTGACCGTCGGTGCCAGCAGCTACGAAGCGCGACATCCTGCGAGCATGTCCGTGGAGACACGAATGGGAAGATCGAGATTGGTGAAGGCATCGGCAGGTCTCCCGAACGTTAACGTTAGTTAACTAGACTTAGTAATGGTCTAACTAAAGCGGACATGCTGTCGGAAATTTATCCGAGCTCTCACCTCACTTCACCTTGTTCCATGCCATGTCAGCTCGCAGAGCGTTCGGCGGCGCTTCTCCGACGTATCAGCGACGAGACACAAAGCGGCAAGAGGTGAGCTGAGGTAAGGCTGGCTTGTTGACACCTTGACGCTTCCATAGCACGTTCTACCTGATCGGCGGACCTAGCGTGTGATGATTGCAAGTCTCGCAAAAGACAGGCATTTCGATCCTCTCCCCCGTAGGTTCTCCCGAGGAATTGAACTCTTCCGATGGCCACTATGTAGGCTCTGTCTGTCCTCACGTGTTCCTGCGGCGGACGTTAGAAAGACTCCAGGACGATGAAGCTTGTGTCAATTCGACGCCCTCGCCCAAGGGAGCAGCTGCATCCACATCCATATATGCACGTGGAGATTGGCCGGCTTCAGCCATGGACCATAACGCATCCACGTCGCCGTCTTCTTAGATAGCATTCATGCTCCTCCCACTCGATGTCGACCTTTCAATGCCACCGATAACATTTTACATTGCGGTACCGTGAAAACCTGGCTAGACGCCTTCCATGGCGCAGTATCCCGAGACGATAGTCCTATGCAACGGTCGCCGACCCGCAGGGCCGTAGTACTCGTGGTCATAGTCACGGCTTGCCTACTGAATGTAGATGGGGGCGAGGGAATCCTTGACGCCGACGAGAATTCCTAGGGAGAAGATGAGCAACTGTATTAAATGGCGCGGAGAAGGATGCACTCTGAAACAGGCCATTGTAGGCTTGAGAGTGTTCAAGCCCGAGTCGTCTCTTGTCTGTATCTTTTGCAAACCTCCCGACCAAGCAAGTGCAATATTAGCCCTGGCTGCCGTTTGACTATGGAGAAGTCTTGATGATCTACGTGCAGACCAGGCAGTGAGTGCATCACATGCATCAATTCTCTTCCACAACCCGGCGTTTGCTGACTACTGCTGTGCTGAAGTGGTTCATGCTTGGCACGACAGTACAGCTCTCTTCAGCCTAGGTCTCTACAGCTGACATCAGCAACATAGATGCTGTTACCTTACCCGAGAATGTCGCAAACGTGCTTCTTGGGCCCCTGTTCTACCGTCGTCGATACCTACTTGTTCGTCATCAAAGGGTGTCCCTGCTCTCATCAACCTCGAGGAAGTTGACCAAGTGCTGCCGGAAGCGATCGATGATGATTGTCTCACTACGACAGGCGTTATTCTTGAGCACAATAGAGGAGAAAGCATCATTCAAGCATCGACTTCGCACGCGTGGATCTTGCGTATAGTTGGGAGGGCGGCTCGAGAACAGTACTTGGAGGAGCGCAAGCGCAGTGCATATGATTCGGGAACTGCGGCAAAACTCCATGCTGAGATCGATGCCTGGCTATCGTCGTTGTCTGCGGTGCTCTCCAGCACGATACACTCTTCAAGTCTCGTGGTCGGCAGCTGCCAGTGATAGAGCTTGCACACGCTCATGCTCAGATGCTGATCAACCGGCCATGTTTGCTGGTTGAGTCACCACAATCTACGCTGGATGAGGCTCAAGTCCAATAGAGTCTCCGGGCGGCCGAATCTGCCTTGTACACCGTCCGTGCAGCGTTCTTTTTCAAGCATATATTTCAAGCATTCTGGATCGTACTCAAGCTTGAGGCTTTCCAACTTTACACTGGCTGGAAAAATTGTAGGTATATGCAATCTGTTGATTGTCTCTGATTCTGCACTCAGGCTCCTTTGGTCTGTATTTGGATTGCAAACACCCTTCCAAAGATATAGTCTCTGTCAGTTCGTGCTTTCTGAATATCATACCTCTGAATTCTCATCACTTCATCGTCTTCGACACAATTCATATCATTCAACGTCATATTCATCATTTGCGTCTGGTTCGTGCAGCGCAAGCACGGGCGCTTGCCGCCTTCAACAACACCGCGGAAGGAATCTCAACTCTTCGAGCTTGCACAGGCGGTTCAACAACATTTGGTGGAAGCCACAAAGTCTAATGCCCTCAGCCTTCACCACAACATCGTGCTCGAAAAATTGCAGCGAGAGGCGCAACGTCCAGTGGCTGAGCAGCGTCAAACACCGCCGACCTCTACTCTATCACAACAGAACTCAGCTCTGAGCAGCGAATTCGCAGGTTCGGTCATGGCTCCAGAAATCCTGCTGACGTAGACCGATTCTTGCAACCAATCGAGGCCACGGTTTTTGTTGGATAGCTGGATTCATACCGCAACGATTTTACTCGCAATTCAAATCTGTGGTGGACCTTGGACTCATTCCCGTCCACTAGCCCCGAGCTGCTCGACTAAGGATCATCGACCTCCCTCTTCGAATATTATGTGGACAGAGCCGCGGGTTTCTGCCTGCTGAATTGAGTCACCATTGTGTAATCCTTGCTCGGACCTCTCACTGTGTGAGTGGTGGCGAAATTGCGCAACGCAATGCCACAGAAGGGAAATCTGTACTTTGTTTCGTACATGTCTTCGACACAGAGATGCTCCGCGCTTGCCGAACAGGCGCCCTGGGCTTTGGCATCGTTTGGGTATGCAAAATGCAAATTATGGAAAAGATAGTCGACCTCGAGGTCATTCTCTGGTTTTACGAACCAGACGCTAAGTTTGTCTCGCGCCTCGGAATAACGGTATACGTAACTTCGCCTGGCGGTCACGGCCGAGCCATTCTGGATTCGTAGCACGCCCATCTCTTGGTAAATGTACTCCAGATCGAATGTTTCACCGCTCTTGTCTGGGGTTGGTAATCGAGGGTGAAAAGAAGCCTTGCCTTCAAGCACTCCCGAGGGGAAGCTTGAAAGCCTGCTGTCAATTGTACGACTGATCTGCCAGTTGCCCTGGAGCGCACGGAAGGTAGCGCGAGCTACATACTTGCCTTGCATTGTGCATGAGAGCCACACCGAGTAAAGATCGTGCACAACTGCTTTTGCTTGCGCTTCATCGTCACCTGTCGCCAGATATCTCGCAGGTGATATGGGTCCCTCGCGTGTGCCGAATGGATCGTCGTTCCTCGATAGCTGGAGGTTGACAGCAATCTCTTCAATATAGCCGAGATAATCTCCGAACCTGGTGACTGTTTCAGTAGAATTCTGAGCGAGCAGGCAAAATGCAGAGCCTACCAATACTGCGGCACAAATTGACTGCGGTCTTGCATCGCTTCTCTCAATCTCAACAACACCGCGGGCTCCTCATACCGCAGGCTGGGTAGGTCTCGTTCCTCCGCGAGCCAGCGCTGTGCCGTGAAACGCGCCTGCATTTCGACTACGGGCCAGTAAGGACCCGTAAGTCAATTAGCGTTGCACTGTTGGCCGGCGAAGCTCTTTCACTACTCACCTTCATAGAATCCAATGAAGGCCAAATTCGGTACTGTTACTGACATGGTTTGCCAGCCCGATAATATGAGCGGCATCCTCACACTGCTGGGACAATCCTGAAGCTCTTCTTTAACATCCGCAGGAAGGAATTCGGCAGCGGCAGCAGGCGAGTAGCCCGTCGCATATATTACAGCGCCCACGTTATCAATCGTGAAGTCCCCGTCACTGCTTGCTACGTGAGCGACGCACGTCCCATCTTTGGCGTTCCGCAATTCTACAACTCTGCCCGAGTGGACATCGACTAGGCCACTCCTTACAAACTCTGGATATGTTTCTGATAACGCAACATACACTGCAGAACGTGGTTCCGCGGCCGGTATCGTGAGAGCTGGGGCCCCTAAATCTGACTGGTCGCCGCCAATTTGCGCCTGTAACGCACCGTGAATCGCATCCTTGACAGCCTGTGACAGCTGACCTGCATTGCCGGTTATGGGGCCAGGAGGACGCTTCGACAACTCGTACAGCTTGAGATCCAGCGGCAAGAACGAGACGTACGATGCGTCAACTGGATTGAACGGCGGCAGAGCATGCAGTGGGCGGGGTGTAATATGTACAACCTTGCAATTCTTATACGGCTGGTTGCCCCGATTTCTTGGGGACCACATCGCATCGGATAACTGTTGAGCCACTGCAGCAGCAGCCTCGCCTGCTGTTGGTTAGGCAGTGAATGGGGTCACGACAGAGAGGTCTCGTACCGGCAGAATTGCCACCGCCGATCGTCAAGATCTTCTGGTCAGCAACATGCGCACCATTCGCAAAGAGATCTTCAAGCCTTCGAAACTCGGAGCTGTGCACGGTCTTCACGTTCAACGTTGCTGCGACATGGGGTACAGTCATGTTGAGTGGCCGAGGCTGGGAGAAGAAGCCGGAGCCGATGAGGAGGTAATCGAAACCTTGGACGCGTTCGTGGCCTGTGTTGTCCCTGGTAGTCACTCGCCAGCCTGTTGCTGTCCTCTCGGCCCTCACGACGTGGTGATGGAAACGGAAACATTCGTGCGGGATATTTCTGGTGCGATATGCCTCGAGGTACCGGTTGACCTGCCAGGCTTTGGGGAACATGGGCACCGGGTCGAGGCCCACGGCGTTCCAGTCGAGATCGGAGAAGGCGACTGTGAAGCGCGAAAGGTTCGTTGGAGTGTCCGGGTGCAGACCGCCTTGGTGTGGCGCGGCGCGATCGACGGCCCAGATGCCGCCGATGCGGTCTGTCTTTTCGAAGATGGCAACATGGAAGGCGTTGGACTGCAGCAGGACTTTGGCACTGGCGAGACCTGGACATGGCACGAGGCTCAGCGCCGTCACGGAGGCGTCGAGCGAAACGCCTTACCTGATGGGCCAGCACCGACGATGCACACCGTCTTCATCGCCGGAGTTGGTGGTGAAGATGATGATGCTGATGATGATGGTGGTGCTGATGGTGCTGAGATGGCGTCGAGTGCGGTATGCACATGGTGACGCGGCAAAGCGGGGTGGGCCGCGGAAGGCTGGCTCCTCCCGCTCCGGCGCCGTGCATGCCGTTTTGGTCTGCTGACTGCCCGCTGACGCAAGTGCACCAGGTACAGGTCCACGCATTATTAAACCAGGCAGCAACAGCTGAAGTAGGCACGGCCGCGGCAAGATTTCCGTCCAGCCTTCGAGTGTTCACCCACGCAATCGTCGACATGTCGTCCGCTCAGGGCTCCGGCGCAGGCTCGCACGCACCACACGACGGTCTCCCGTCCACGAACCCGTGGGCGGATCAAGTGCCGCAGTCCACGAATGCGCAGCGGCAACAACAAGGCCGGTCTGACGACGAGCCACCTCCCGCTCCGCCGCCACCGCGTGCCGGCACCTTCGACGAATCCACGTTTGTCCCCGAGGAGCAGAGGGGCGAGCAGCGCGAAGCCCTGGTATGTAGCTACGTGCCCACGCGCCGAACGCCGACTCGCATATTGACCACGTCGCAGGAGCAATTTGAGATGAACAATACCAAACCGGAAT
Source organism: Cercospora zeae-maydis (assembly GCA_023512815.1). Lineage (NCBI taxonomy): Eukaryota > Fungi > Ascomycota > Dothideomycetes > Mycosphaerellales > Mycosphaerellaceae > Cercospora > Cercospora zeae-maydis. Next base: position 4,906,262 of record JAKLWY010000002.1, on the reverse strand, counting down.
CCCAGGCTGACCGCGACGTGGCCCAGTTGGCAGCTGAATTCCCAAGCATAGATTCGTCCCTCGTTGCCGCCCTCTACTCCGACACACAGTCGTTGGCAGCAGCGCGAGAGATGCTGACGGAGCTGGCGGCGAGCCAACAATAGTCGGAAGGAGCGAGACAATCTGCGCACGCAGACGGGTGTATTCGTACATGTATGGCAGGCTGGCAGACTCACTGTGTGCCTGATTGTGTGCCTGGTTACAGTATGTGTGCCTGGCCCCGCGTTCCGATGTCGCTCCCGGCAGCTGGAGCTGGGGCTGGAGCTGTTGCTGTTGCTTGGCGACCTCACAGCTTCATGCACTTGCTCTTCGCCGCTGCTGTCTTGGTCGCGGTAGACTCAATCGTTTGCCACTTCATCCTTCATGTAGGCCGGTCTCTGCCACAGTTCGTCGCACTTGCCTGCTGCCGACCACCCCTTATGTCTCCGACGCCATTATTGCGACGCCTGCTCGCGCGACAGCTCGGCAGCCCGAGCTCTACGCGCACGTTTGCAACGTCCCGTCGAACGCGGGCGGACCATGTCAGAATTGTAGAAGTGGGCCCCAGAGATGGACTGCAGAACGAGAAGACCAGCATCTCGCCCGACGTCAAGATCGACCTGGTCCACAGGCTGGCGAAGACGGGCCTCCGCACGATCGAGGCGGGTTCATTCGTGCATCCGAAATGGGTGCCACAGGTACGCAGCGAGCGCCTTCGCACGCGTCGATGACACGGGCATTGAACAGTCCTAGATGGCAGCATCCGACATGGTCCTCTCTTCCATCCTCGCGACACCGCCGCCTGGCGATGTCACTTACCAGTGGCTGCTACCCAACATGAAGGGGCTACATAATTACTTCAAGGTGATGAACGCCTCATCTTTAGCTCCCGACGGCTGCCCTACGCCTCCGCCATCACCAAGCAGTACCGACAACGGCCCCGCATTGAACACATCGAGCCAAGATCCAAACGCTATGCCGTCCTCGACCTCGGGAGTGGATGCAATGTCAAAAGCAAAGATAGCGAGTCAGAGACACGAGGTCTCGATATTTATGGCAGCCACCGAGAGTTTCTCGAAGAAAAATACGAATTGCAGTATACAGGAGTCCTTGGATCGCTTCGCTCCGTTGATCGCCGAAAGCAGCAAGGCAGGCTATCCCGTGCGCGCCTACATCTCCGTTGCCCTGGGCTGTCCTTTCGAGGGCCCCAATGTGGACCCGCATCGTGTTGCGGAGTTGGCGGCCTCTCTCCTGGAATTGGGGGCGGACGAGATCAGCGTAGCGGACACCACAGGCATGGGCACGGCGCCTGCGACCCGGAAGCTGCTGCAGACTTTGAAAGAGGCCGGTGTGCAGAACGAGGACATTGCAATGCATTTTCATGATACGTTTGGACAAGCCCTGATCAACACCATGGTGTCGCTCGATCACGGCGTGAGAACCTTTGACTCGGCAGTGGGAGGACTAGGCGGATGCCCGTACAGCCCTGGAGCTACGGGCAATGTAGCAACTGAGGACCTGGTATATTGCCTACATAGTCTTGGAGCGAACACTGGGCTCGATCTCGAGGAACTGAGCAGGATCGGGGAGTGGATAACTGCTAAAATTGGCAAAACAAATAGCTCGAGTGCGGGGAGGGCGACTCTAGCACGCTTGTCTCGCGAAGGCAATGCATAGAGCGTGCGACAGCAATTGACTGATTTCGTGATTTCAAGTGACTGGCCGCGATAGCTCTGCGTGCATTACGCGAAAGGTCGTACCTGCATCAGATCCTGGATGTTGGCACGAGACCACAATGTCGGGCGTAATGATCACGAGTAGACGCCGAGTGTGGCCCTGTTGTGTGACATCGCGAGCACGCGAGACGCCCAGACCATCTCCGGTCTCGCCCAGCAGCAGACCAAATCATCGTCGGAGCGCAGCCTGGGCGTCGACGTCTCGCCCCGCGCAGCGAATGGGTACATGTAGTCGACGTCCACGTCTGAAGCAGCAGTGCCATTGAGAGAGTAAGGACTTCGGTCCTTCTCAAGATGGCCGTTGTGGGCTGTTGTCAGCGGCCGGAGTATGACCAGCAAACTGCGCCTTGTATGCATTTCGGATCTGATAGACCGATCAGCCTCGCGCTCAGCCTGCGGCAGGGAGAGGACAACATACGCCGTCAAAAGGGGTCTTGCCATCGCCGACATCAAGGTAGAGAACGCCGTAGACGCAGACGAAGACAATGCTGCCCCATTGCGCAAGCTTGACGCCTTTCGTCCAGTTGGGCCGCGCCCACTTCAGCTGTGCGCGGCGTCTGTAGCGGCGCTCGAGCCGGAACTGGTGTTTCTGCGAGAGCTTGGCGAAGTCGGGCGGCCATGTTTTCTTGCACCGGTACGGATTGTCGTCGATGGCGTGCGGAAAGTGCGGCGTGCGTTCGGGCACCGGCGGCGCCTTGCCGAAGAGACCTGCGAAGAGGGAGGCCATAAAACGGGAGCCGCGAGATGTCAGTCCATGGGGTGTCGACTGGTGGTGATGATGAATGGAGCTCGGGGCTGGTGGTGCTGGTGTCGCGGTGCTCGGCTGAGTTGCCGCATCCGACTTCACGCGTCGGAAATTCGCAGAGGCATAGTCCGTCTACTTCGTTCGACCAAGAGTCACACCTAAAGATTATTGCCGCTCGACTTGCCGCCTCGAGCCTCCTCCGGCCGCTCTCTCCTCCCGTCTCACGACGTCGCTCGCTCTTCATCGCCTGTCGTCGCAGCTACGGGGGCTGCGTCGTCTCCCGCTGCCGCCCCGACCGGTGATTACAATGGCAGCCGTGCGGGCCAGCACTCAGCCGGCCAAGGGCACATTGAAGATCGAGAACACGGATAAGCGCGACACCCTGGTTGCCAGCGAGAAGAAGTACCAACAGCAATGGCAGCAGAGCAAGGTCTTCGAGCAGGATGCACCGTCGCTGGAAGACGTGCCCTTCCACGCCATATCGCCCTCGCAACTGCGGCAGAAGCACCCCAAGTACATGGCCACCATGGCCTATCCCTACGTCAATGGCACTCCTCATTCCGGCCACGCCTTCACCGCTAGCAAGCTCGAGTTCGCCGTGGGATGGGCGCGTATGAAGGGCAAGCGAGCCCTCTACCCGCAGGGTTTCCACTGCACCGGCATGCCGATCAAGGCCTGCGCAGACAAGCTAGTGCGCGAGATCGAGCTGTTTGGGCAGAACTTCGAAAATTGCCCGGCTGAGGACGCTGGCAATGACGACGCTGATGCTACCCCGCCGGCCCCGGCACAGCACACCACCAAGGAGGACGTCACGAAATTTACCACGAAGAAGTCAAAGGCAGCTGCCAAAGTTAATGTGGCCTTGAAGTATCAATTCCAGATCATGCTCGCAATTGGCATCCCCATTGAAGAAATCCACAAGTTCGCCGATCCACAGTATTGGTTGCAGTACTTTCCTCCCTTGTGGAAGCGTGACTTGGACAACCTGGGCTGCAGAGTGGACTGGCGCAGGTCCATGGTCACGACCGATGCCAACCCGTACTACGATGCATTTGTGCGGTGGCAAGTCAATCGCTTGAAAGAGATGGGCAAAATCAGGTTCGGCAAGCGGTACACCGTATACTCGCCCAAGGATGGCCAAGCATGCATGGACCATGACCGAGCGAGTGGCGAGGGTGTGGGTGTGCAAGAGTATACGGCATTGAAGCTCCGTGTGAAGCAATGGGCTGAATCAGCGAAGAGCAAGCTTGCAGGCAAAATACCAGAGGGCGGCAGCGTATACTTCGTCCCAGCAACTCTAAGGCCGGAGACCATGTACGGACAGAACTGCTGCTTCGTCGGCCCCAATGTGGACTACGGCATATACGAAATCAAGAAGGGCGAGGAATACTACTTCGTATCCAATCGAGCCGCAAGGAACATGGCCTTTCAGAGCATTTTTCCAGAATGGGGTGTTTTTCCCAAGGTCGCCGATTTCAAGGGGTCGGAAGTGATCGGCACGCTCGTCAACGCACCGCTATCTGTACACAAAGATGTCTACATTCTTCCTATGGAATCGGTAAAGCCAACGAAAGGAACCGGCGTGGTCACGAGTGTTCCTTCCGACTCCCCGGATGACTACGCGACAACCCTTGATCTTCAGAAGAAGGCAGATTTCTACAAGATCAAGAAGGAATGGATCGACAAGGAAATTGTGCCGCTCATCGAGACACCCGATCATGGCAATCTTATTGCGAAGAAGCTGGTGGAAACCATGAAGATCAACTCACCCAAGGACGCAAAGCAGTTGGCCGACGCGAAAGAGATTGCGTACAAGGAAGGCTTCTATAAGGGCAAGATGCTCGTCGGGAAATACGCCGGTGAGCGTGTTGAGGAAGCGAAGCCAAAGGTGCGCCAGGACTTGATCGATGCTGGCGAGGCATTTGCCTACGCGGAACCGGACGGACAAGTGATTAGTCGATCCGGTGATGAGTGCGTCGCGGGTCACCTAGATCAGTGGTTCATGAATTATGGCGAGCCTGAGAAGTCGGGCGATCCTGATTGGCAGCCGGCCGTTCTCAAGCATGTGCAGAACAGTGATGGCAAAGGTCTCAACACGTTCTCCACAGAGACCAAAAACGCCTTCGAACAGGTTCTCTTCTGGCTTGCACAATGGGCGTGTGCGCGAGGTTATGGTCTGGGAACCAAACTGCCTTGGGATCAGACGCAACTGGTAGAGAGCTTGTCCGATTCTACGATCTACATGTCGTACTATACGATTGCTCATTTGCTCCACAAGGACATTTTCGGCAAGGAGCAAGGACCGGCCAATGTCTCCGCAGACCAATTGACCGACGACGTTTGGGATTGGCTGTTCTGCAGGACTGAAGAGATTCCCAAGGAGTGCTCCATTCCAGAAGAGACACTCCATCGCATGCGCCGTGAGTTTGAGTACTGGTACCCGCTCGATCTACGTGTGTCCGGAAAGGATTTGATTCAGAACCATCTGACATTCTTTCTCTACGTGCACGTCGCCTTGTTCCCACCGGAGTACTGGCCGCGTGCCGTACGAGTCAATGGACACTTGTTGCTCAACGGCGAGAAGATGTCCAAGTCCACCGGCAACTTTCTCACGCTCTACGACGCCACCGCAAAATTCGGTGCTGATGCAACTCGGGTTGCCTTTGCCGATGCAGGCGATACTATCGAGGACGCCAATTTCGACGAATCAGTCGCAAACGCCAATATCCTTCGACTCTTCGAGCTCAGACAGTGGTGCGAAAACGTGATTCTGGACGCGCGTGTGCTCAAAGACGGGGAGTTATATGCCGACGTGAGCAAGAATGAGAGACACAAGACCAACGATGTCATCGTTCGCACGGGACAGAAGCTTTTCTGGGATGAGTTGTTCGAGAATGAGTTGAACGGCCTAGTCAAAGAAACGGGGCAGCGGTACAATGATGCGGACTACAAGGCTGCTCTCAAGAGCGGTTTTTACGACTTCACGAACGCTCGCGACTTCTATCGCGAGGTGACCAAGGCTGCAGGCATTGGTATGCATCAAGATCTGGTCACGAGATACGTGGAGCAACAAGCTCTGATGATCACCGTTGTAGCCCCACATTGGGCGGAACACATTTGGCTGGAGGTTTTGAAAAAGCCGGACACTGTGCAGAATGCTCGCTTCCCACAGGTTGCTGACCAAAAGCCGAACCTCACTGCTGCGCGCGATTATGTGCGTACAACGCAGAGCAACATCACGGGAGCCGAAGGCGTTCAGCTCAAGAAGATGGCCAAGGGTAAGCAGACTTCGTATGACCCCAAGAAGGACAAGAAGCTCTCCATCTTCTTTGCCCAAAAATTCCCGGCGTGGCAGGATAGTATCATCGACGTTGTGCGCCAGAACTTTGCGACCATGAAAGTCGACGTCGGAGCGGTCAACAAGAGTCTGCCCAAGGCTGAGGTCAAGCGTGCAATGCCATTCGTGAACAGTCTCAAGAAGAATCTCGAAAGTGGCATCGACCCAACAACGGTGTTTGAGCGCAAACTGGCCTTTGACGAGGCTGCCGTTTTGCACGAAATGGTACCGGGCATCAAACAAATGGTGCAAAAGTGCGCCGTCATTGAGGTTGTCCTTGTTGACCCCGAAGCGAAGACAGGCAAGGTAGTGGCCGGGACACCAGGTGTGAAGATTGGTGAAGAGAAAGAAGCACTGCCAGCGTCCGCCGAGAACGCTGTGCCTGGTCAGCCTACCTCTTTTTTCGAGAACACGGCATCGTGAGCCGATGAACGAGGGCGACGTGGTGAAAGATTCTGTCTCAGCGCCAAGCATTGCACCATGTGATATGAAGCAAGATGACGAGACATGTAGGGAAAGGTGAAGAAGGCTCGCAAAATGTTCTGCAATGCAGAATCTCGCTCTCGAATTCTACCTCTACTCGGTTTGCCACATCTGCGTTGTCCTGTATGCCTCACGCAATGGAATGTAGCTTGCCGAGTGAGCCTGTTTCGTGTTCGCTCTCTAGCTGGGCGCATGGCCTTGCAACGCCTTTCATCCGCACACGGGCACCGACATCGCTGGGATCAGCGCGTGTTCCTGACCTCATGCGTGCTGTATCACATTTTCGCGCATCAACACGAGCCACCAGCACCTAGAGGCGGGGCTTTTCTGCTACGACTTCCTCGCCGGCTTCATTGTACTCAATCTTCTTGCCAGTGACCAAACTCTTTTGGAGGGCGCTGGCAATCTTCACGGCAGCTACGGCGCCGGCCAGCTCGAAGGGGGCCTTCTTGCCATCGAGGACGCACTCTGTGAATTCGTTGGACTCGGTGACGAAGGCGTGTTCGAAGCGGTCGTAGTAGGTTTGAGGAACCTCCCTGCGAATGCCGGAGTTTTCGTGCAACTCGACTAGGTTCTGTTGGGGATTCCCGTTAACCACAATCTTGCCGTGGGTGCCGATGATCTCGGTGGTGTCGGTCTGGCCGGTAGCCATTGTTCGCGAGGCGTAGAAGTAGGCGATCTTGCCGCCATAGAACTCGACAATGCCGACGCCATTGTCCACGTCTCCATACTGCTCCAGGTCGGGGAGACGCGCGTTGATGCCTACAGCGGTAACGCTCTTCACCACGCTGTCCTGGCCGAAATACCATAGGGCCAGGTCGATGTCGTGGATGTTGGCGTCGACGAAAATGCCGCCGCTGAACTTGGCGTAGTGCACAAAGTAGTCGTCGTCTCGGTGCTTGTCACACGTTTGCGAGCGAACGATGGCCGGACGGCCAATATCTCCAGCCCGCACACGGCGAGCGGCGTCTCGATAGCTGGCATCAAAGCGGCGCGAGAAGCCGCACATGACGGTCAGGCCGGGCTTCGTCTGGGCGACGTTCAAGACGTGCTCGCAGACGCCAATGCTCGTCGACAGCGGCTTCTCGCACAGCACGTGCTTGTCGGACTCGATGGCGCGCACGGCCTGCGTGGCGTGCTGGGTGGTGATGCCGGCGACCACGACGGCCTCCAGGCCCGGGTGCTGCAGGAAGTCCTCGTAGTTGGTATAGAGTGTGGTGCCAAAGGGCACGAGGCATTTCCTCGCCCATGCAAGCGTCTTCTCGTCGGGATCAAAGGCGGCCGCGAGGTCGGCGCGCGGCGTGCGCTCGAGGAAGTGCAGCGCATGCCGTGCGCCCATACGTCCCAGGCCAGACACGCCGACCTGCAGCTTGCGGACCATGGTGGAGGAGCTGCTTCGGAGGATGATGAAAGTCGAGACGACAGCGTGGCAGAAGAGCGGGACGATGTGATGCCTTGCGCCGCCCCTGAACGGGCGAGCCTCACCGACCTTGGTGGCGGCCGCCCCGCCAAACGCGCCGTGCTCGTGCGGAGCGTGTGCTTTATTACTGGCTTGCTATTCCACGATCCATCAGTGCATCCAGATTCACATGCGCGCGGGGAGAGCGGAATGGCCGATTGGGGCAAGACCGATGCCGCAGCGGAACAGGGTCCACGACGTGATCCTCCCGTCCGTGCCGGCACGGTACATGTACCGGACGATCACCCCAAAGGTCAAGAATGGTCGATGGCAATCGTTCAAACGCCGACGCACTCGGCGAATGCTGCTCGCTGCAATTCCACCCGCACGCAGTCCGACTGCTTGGTCGTGCTTTGTACAAAACCGGCGCGCTTCTCGTCAACACACGTCGCACATGCCCACCGCTGCTTCGCTAGCATGGCCTCCTCCTTCACCCTCAACACCGGCGCAAAGATTCCTGCAGTAGGCCTGGGCACGTGGCAATCAGGTGACTCCTCGCCCACTCCATCTCGTTGTGCCGCGTCGCCCTAATCACTCGTGCTGCCACAGATCCAGGACAGGTTCAGGCCGCCGTAGCACACGCCCTCAAGTCGGGATACCGCCACATCGACGCAGCCTTTGTGTACGGGAACGAGAACGAAGTTGGACAAGGGCTCAAGGAGGCCTTCGCCTGCGGAATTAAGAGAGAGGATGTTTTCGTGACATCGAAGCTGTGGAACACATATCACCGCAAGCCCGAGGAGTGCCTCGACGAAGGTCTCCAGCGCCTGGGCCTCGACTATCTCGACCTCTACCTGATCCACTGGCCGGTGCCGATGAACGGCAATGGAAACCATCCCTTGTTTCCCAAGCTTGAAGACGGTAAGGACTGGACATTAGACCTCCTCCAACACTTCCAGCTGATGGCATTGTATGCAGGCTCCCGCGACCTTGACCGAGAATGGTCCCACGTTTCGACCTGGAAGGGCATGGAGAAGCTGCTGAAGACCGGCAAAGTTAAGGCCATCGGTGTCTCAAATGTAAGCTGAACGCTGGAGCGGAGTGCCCAACCATCCTGGTACTGATGAGCAACAGTACTCGGTGCCACTCTTGAAGGAGCTTCTCAAGGCGGCCGAAGTTGTCCCTGCCGCAAACCAGATTGTACGTCCACTTCCTGACTGCGCCGTGCCTCCTCGCACATCGTGCTAACGCGACAACTCTGTAGGAAAACCACCCTTACCTCCCGCAATCCGAGATCAGCGACTTCTGTAGGGAAAAGGGCATTCTGATCGAAGCATACTCCCCGCTGGGTAGCACAGGCAGCCCGCTGTTCCAGGAGGAGGGCGTGCAAGAGCTTGCGAAGAAGCACAACGTCGGAGCAGGGACGATCTTGATCTCTTATCAAGTCAGCAGAGGCCATGTGGTTCTACCAAAATCCGTTACGCCGCAGCGAATAGAGGAGAACTTGAAGACGGTACAGCTGAGCACCCAAGATCTTGCCGCGCTCGACGGAATCCACAAGAAGAAGGGCCTTACAAGGTTCGTGTATCCACCCTTTGGTGTCAACTTGGGTTTCCCAGACAAGCAATGAGTGGTCGAGGGAGTGCACAGAAAAGGGGCATCGTAGAGCGCCGAGCATCTTCGCAGAGGCGTAGCTCGTGCAAAAGATAGTGGCGCAGCACTCAATGTCAGACGTCCTTCACCACTTTTCGCTCCTTCGTTCCTTCGTTCTTTTTGTCTCGAAGTACGCTTTTCAGACCGTCGTGATGCCGTGCGAGCAACATCGCATCACTCTCGTTGATCACAGAACGTCCAGCGTGTCGAGAGAATGTCTCGAGATCTGCAGAAATGGCCGTGATCCGGGTAGAAAGCATCTCGGCCATGCCAGCGATGAACGTGGGCGCGGCATTGACACGGGGGCTCTGCTCGACGGCGATAGCATCGACTATCTTGCCCACGGAATGCCACAGCGCGGCCTTGAGCCTCTCCTCGTCGCTGGATGGTGGTGATGCGGCCATGGCTGGTGCGAAAGGTGGAGGCGAGTGGAGGAATGAATGAGGCGGGCGGATGACTCGAAGACGCGTCCATGTCCCGTCTCTGCAAGCACGACGCCGTTGCCAAGCCCTATAGTCTAGTACTATACCCGTCTCAGGTCTGGCCCTGCTGCCCTCGATGCCAACCTCGCCCACCGCCTCCTCAGCCTCACACACAAGATCACGTCCTGGGCCGACAGAAGCGAGGGGATGGAATGCGACAGCACGGTACAGCGCGCGCGAAGAATGTGTCGTCGCGTGCATCAGCCAGCACCGCGACACCCTCCCACTAGCCACACGACAGTCAGGCATGTCTGCCGCATCGCCCTCTGAGATGGCAGCGTATCTGCTCAAAAGCTGCGGCATGGCGCTGCTCGATGCCCATCCTCCCGCATCTACCCTGCGCTATCATGTGCTCTTCTCGTTGCTCCTCGGGGCCGGCGGTCCGGGCCATTCTCCTCTGCGCCACCGCAGCAGTCGCTCACATGGAGATGAGCTGGCCATATGCTTTGCACTCCAAATTCAACCCGAACAATGATTATTCGACCATCGACTATAGCATGACCTCGCCCTTGTCAGCCGATGGCTCGAACTTTCCCTGCAAGGGCTACCAGAATGACCGGCCTTTCACTCCCGTCGTCACATATGTAGCAGGCTCGACCTACAATCTGACACTGGCTGGCACGGCGACGCACGTAGGTCGCTCTGTAGGATCAGGTACATGTACCTGCTGGCTTGCAGGCTGACACTCTTGCAGCGCGGTGGCTCTTGCCAGCTGTCCCTCAGCTATGACAACGGAGCTACCTTTCGCGTCATCAAAAGCATTATCGGCGGTTGTCCACTGACGCAGACATACAACTTTACGATCCCGTCCTATGCGCCGGATGGCAATGCTCTCCTGTCGTGGTCATGGCAAAACCGAGAGGGCAACCGCGAATTTTACCAGAATTGTGCCCAGATCGCCATCGACCCTAGCTCCAGCCAGCGAGAACGCAGACACAGCTTGGAGACTTTTCAAAGTCTACCTTTCATTTGGAAGGCCAACCTCGAGGGGATTAATGACTGTGCCACGCGGGAAAGAGAAGATCCTGTTTACCCGAATCCTGGTCCTGACGTCGTATACGCTGATGGACATAGCACCTCAAGCACTGCTACTCCGGGCACGTGTGACTGGCCAACCCCATATGGCATGACGTATAGGGATCTTGGAGATAGCACCTTGCTACCAGATGGCTCGCCCGCTTCCGAATCGAATCGCATTGCTCTAGGGGAGACCTCGGATATCATCGAAACATCGACTGCGCCCTCGGAACCGATCCGAGTCACAAGATCCTCTACCTCGACTGCACTTGTCATCACATCTGGAGCACCTTCGAGCGACAGTACAATCGAAACTGGATTACTCGCTCGATCTGCATCCACTACTGCCGCGGCGTCCCTCCTCGATAGCCCCCCAAAGAAGGCAGTGGTCTCGAGCCCACTCACAGTTACTGTCACGGCCGATTGCGAGACCACAATCACCGTCACAATAGCCACGGGCGGTTCCCCACCTACCATGCTCACCACGACACGTACAGGTGCATCGAGTAGTCCTCCCGTTCCTGGAGCCACATCGGTACCTCAGCCACCATACGCCACACGCAATGCCAACGACTTCTATCTTCCCTGCGTGCCTGGCACCTTTTTGTGTAAGACAGACTTCACACGCACGCACCCTCAGCTCTATGCGTCCAACACTAACGTGGTATCGATGATATAGGCACAAGCCGTACGACGTTCCTGACCTGCAACTACAATGACGGTACAGTAGCGTCTGACGACCCATGGGTGTATCTGACGCACCAAGAACGTTCCGTGGCTTCGGGCATGGAGTGTCTCCCGATGCTAGCACCCTATCGATCGTCTGCATCGCTTCGAGAGCAAAAAGGAAGCACTTCAGCGGGACAGTACAGAGACGATCGCTATGTTCGGGCACGGTCCGAGGGCTATTGTGATGTCGACGGCAGTCTACAATGCGCCGACAGTGGTCAAACCTTCAGCATTTGTCATCACGGCGGCTGGTGAGCGCCTTGACCCGCATTTCACGCATGCACATGCTGATCATCTTTGTTCTACAGGATATCGATGGGTCCCGCTGCTTACGGGACGGTCTGCTCAAACGGGATGATAATGGCATCGACGACCTAGTTCCCAGCACTGCAATCAAGTATGACGTTTCGTCCTTTTGTACATAGCTATTGAAGCCTGAAGGCCGCGTGAGGGACGATCCTGCGTCGCCTCAAGGCTTCGGCTCCTCCTGAGTACTGTCAATAATGACTTTCAACACCAGTTTGCCATCCGCATCTTTGGTCTTGCCTGCCATTTCGAAAGCCTTGACGGCCTGCGAGAGCCCCTCAAATCGATGGGTGACTAATTTGGAAAAGTCCGGACCTGATGCGGATCTGGCCGCCTGGAGCACCATGTCGATGCTCTCTTGATATGTGTTGGCGTATCTGAATACGCCAACGATGTCCACTTCGCGTAACGCCGCAGCTCCCAAGGGCAATGTCTGAACCGGGTGTCCCATGCCCACCAGCATAATACGACCTCCGGGCCTGGTTGACTATCAAGACATCAGCTCGGCCGCACGCCACAAGTATCAGCAGGACACTTACATAAATTCCCGCTTGCACGCACGACGGCACGCCGGTACACTCAAACACAACATCCACCTCACCAACATCGTGGACTTTTGTTATCTCTGCGGCAGTCTCTTTGGCAATCTGGAGGCTCTCGTCGATATCCTTGCCCCGCCGCATGGGCACCGTGTAGCTGGCGTGTGCGAACCCGTTCTGCGCGGCGAATTCCAAGCGCCCAGCATCGATGTCGGCAATGACCACTTTCGCTGCTCCTTTCAACTTTGCAACGGCTGCACAGAGCAGACCCACAGCACCGGCACCGTAGACCAGGACGGTGGCATTTGAGGGCATGAGGCTCCTCCTGAAAGCATGCAGCGCCACCCCCAGAGGCTCCAGCAGAGCGCCAACATCCAGGCTCAGTTCATCCGGCAAGCGATATACCCACTTGGCGGGATGATTGATCTTTTCCTGCAGCGTCCCTTGGAAATGAGGAACTGCCTTTCCGCTACTCCTGAAGCGCAAGGCGGGACAGATGTTATATCGCCCTTCGTGGCATCGTTGACAATTCTCGCAAGGCAGTCCGACCTCAATTGCCACTCTGTCACCGGGCTGGAAGGTCGACACCGCAGAGCCAACCGCGGCGACAACTCCGGACGACTCGTGGCCCAGACTGAGGGGCTCGCGAACGAGGATGTCTCCGTTGCGGAAATGGGAGTAGTAATGCAAGTCGCTGCCACACAGGCCCGTTGACGCGATGCGGACTTGCACCTCGTCCGACGCCGGCGGCGGGAGTGCTCGCGTTTCCTAGCCCGGCAGGATGAGCGGATGGGCGGGCGACGGGGTATGGAGCACACTCACCACGCGGAGGTCTTTGGCGGCGTGGAGCACCGAGGCTTGGATCTCTTCGGTGGGAGCGAGCATGGCGGCGGTGGGCTTCGGTAGCGGAGATCAGTGATCTCGAGCCAACAGCGCGCCGTGGGCTAATATCCTGCAGGACAAATCTGCGGCAGCGCGTCGGTGGTTTGGTAGGCAACGCACGGCTGTTGCGCGGTGGTGGGGGTGACGGTCGGCATTTGGTCTGCCCCGCCAACGGCCACGTCGGCCTTTGCCTCTGTTGCCGTCAAGTCTCGCGCATAACTCACGAGCGTTCCATACTCTGCATCGCCGTGCATTGCTTCGACATGGCCGCATCCGTGATGTCCTTCTTCAGCCTGGAGGGCAAGACGGCGCTGGTGACCGGTGGCACGCGCGGAATCGGCCAAGCCATGGCCATCGCTCTGGCCGAAGCGGGAGCGGATGTTCTTCTGGTGCAGGTATGTCGTGCGTCCTGGACTCGTGCGATGGCCATCCGCCCGCTCACAGTCAGCAGCGAGACGATTCCAACCAGTCGACGAGAGAAGCCATCGAGAAGTTGGGCAGGAAGGCGCACATCTACACAGCCGATCTGGCCTCGAACGACTCGTTGAAGCGGATCGTGCCCCAAGTGGTCAATGACGGCCACACCATCGACATATTGCTCAATTGCGGTGGTATTCAGCGCCGGCATCCAGCTCACCTGTTCCCAGACGAGGATTGGAACGAGGTGCTGCAAGTGAACCTCACGGCCGTCTTCACGCTGTGTCGAGACGTTGGTGCCCACATGCTGTCTCGCGACGCGGACCAGCATGGCAGGAGAGGCAGTATCATCAATGTGGCGAGTCTATTGACCTTCCAGGGCGGGATCAATGTTCCGGCGTACGCTGCTTCGAAGGGGGGCGTTGGGCAGCTGACCAAGGCGCTGTCGAATCAGTGGGCAAATCAGGGCATCACGGTGAACGCCATCGCACCTGGCTACATCGCGACCGAGATGAACACGGCGCTCATCAATGACGAGCAGCGGGCAGCATCGATTCTGGAGCGCATACCGGCGGGAAGGTGGGGCACGCCGGACGATTTCAAGGGGAGCGTCGTCTATCTGGCAAGTCGGGCGAGTGCATATGTGAGTGGTGAGGTGCTGACCGTGGACGGCGGGTGGATGGGACGGTAGGCGAAACCGTGTCGGCGCTGGGCGTAGTGTACGTATGCTGCATGAACTTGTATGTACGGACGCACCTTGCTGTAAATGTCTAAATGTCTATATGTATGTACTTCCGAGATCTAATGCGGCATGACCGCAAACGATGAACCCGCTCGCTGCTTCGGACCGCTTCGACAACGGCCTGAATCTCTAGTTATATTAGGTAACGAATTACGTATACTCGCAACTTTATAATCTTACTTATTCGCACTAGTATATTAACAGTTGCAGCTATAATAGTAGAATAGCTTATAATAGCCATTTAGTATATTAACTAGAGCTATATACTTCTACTTATTATTACTTTAAGTAATAATATATACTATAATAGATAGATAGATAGATCATTCTATTTAGAACTAAAGTAATAATTAGATATATAAGATATTACTTAAGTCTACTTCTTTTAAGTTTAAAAAGAAGTATTTAAAGCTAATACTAGAATAATTCTTTTTTTTTAAAAAAAAACTTTAAAGAATTTTAAGAAATAGAAATAGAAATCTAATAAAAGAAAAGACTTTTAAAGAACTTATATTTATTTAAAAGAAATATATACTTTAGAGTATAGAGATACTAACTTATAAAAAAAGTAAGAGAGTTTTATAGCTAAGAGCCTTAGCTCTAAGCTTTTCCTTTCCAGATAAACAAACATTATATACTATATACTTCTAGATAAGAAGTAGAATAGTAATTCAATTTATTTATTTATTTATATCTACTATAACATCGCCTAATACGTAGCTAGTAATCTAGAACTAGTAGCAAATATATTAAGGGTTATAGTAGCGTAGAGAGTAAGAAGCGAGCTGCGAATACGCTAGAATCGTGTGTTTAGAAGATTGCGAATTTACGGAATAAGTCACCTAATACAACGAGAGATTCAGCTGTCTTTCGGGGTCTTCTCCGGGGCGGATTCCCACGTTCTCCAGTTGCCAGCACCCCGTCAGATGGCCTGCCAGCGTCGCCGTCTGTAAGAGATAGATCGTGGTATTACGCGCGCCTTTCTCGGTCGGCAGGTCTCCGGTCAGCGGCAGTGGAACAACCTCACGCCTAATCAGACCTCGAGTGGCCCTGCTCCGGGATCACCACGCCAGGCTGGGCCCGCGCAATGGGTCTAGGAAAAACCCAACTCCCCGAGACAGCACTTTGGGAAGTGAATCCCGTGGCCAAGCACACCTCGCGGAGCCTCTCGGGCCTGCGACTGCTCCGTCTGGCCTATCACAAGCACAACTCCTCCTCCGAGCTCCACCACGAGGACATCATCGGATCCGCCGAGGGCGTTCGATTTTTCCTGCTGACGCTTGCTCGGAGAGCCTCTCCGCCCATGGCCTATGCTTTCGCCCACATGGCCACAACAGTGCACGAAAAGCGCGGGCTGCAAGTCCTGGCGCAGGCTCAGCAGCAGGTCATGCTGCAAACCCTCGTAATGGGTGGACACCTGGTGAGATTGCGCCTTCCAGCTAGCCTGCGAGCTTCTCAACCAGCACAATTATTGCCCTCCGCATCTTCGTAAGGCGGGTGGAGAACCATGCTGGCTGCACTTGGGATGCTTCGTAGACTTCCACATAAGTGTTGACCCGCCACCAAGGACAGCAATCCTCATTCTGTCACCTCGACTTTCGTGTTGTTGTTTTGGTTGCAATTTCAATTCCACGGAACACCATCTCATTGTGTTCCGACTTGCTGCCATCAACATGGCCCCAATCGCTATCGAGGCGCCCAATGTTGCGGAGGAGTTCAACGACCACAAGGATGGCCTTGCGCTGGAGGCCACCTCGGACGCTATCGACGAGGTCAACGTCCTCAAGGCAGCCATGAGGGCGAAGAATGGCACAGCCACGCAGGAGGAAACGGACATCTATGAGAAATCCCAGTTCGATGCAGAGAAGGATAAGACTCAATTTCGACAATACGAAGAAGCTTGTGACCGTGTCAAGAACTTCTACCGGGAACAGCACGAGAAGCAGACCGTCGCATACAACCTGAAGGCTCGCAATGACTTCAAGTCGAAGACACGTGCGGAGATGACCATCTGGCAGGCCATGGAGAAGCTCAACACGCTCATCGACGAATCCGATCCCGATACTTCCCTCAGCCAGATTGAGCACTTGCTCCAATCCGCCGAGGCTATCCGCCGAGACGGAAAGCCACGATGGTTCCAACTTACTGGGTTGATCCACGACCTGGGCAAGCTATTGTTCTTCTACGACGCACGAGGTCAGTGGGACGTCGTCGGCGACACGTTCCCTGTGGGCTGCCGCTTCGATGATTCCATCATCTACCCGGGCACCTTTGAGGACAACCCGGACAGTCAGGACGCGATCTACAGCACCGAGCACGGAATCTACACTCCAGGCTGCGGCCTCGACAACGTCATGCTCAGCTGGGGACACGACGAATACCTCTACCACATCTGCAAGGAGCAAAGCACCCTGCCCGACGAGGCTTTGGCCATGATTCGATACCACTCGTTCTACCCATGGCACAGTGCCGGCGGCTACCGGTGGATGATGAACGAGAAGGACGAGAAGATGCTGCAAGCGGTCAAAGCCTTCAATCCCTACGACCTGTACAGCAAGAGTGACGGTGTCCCAGACGCCCAGTCGCTCAAGGCATACTACATGGAACTCATCAACACCTACTTTCCACCGCGAGAGGGCGAGACTGAGAGAGTCATCAAGTGGTGATATGGTGCTCTTCCACGAAATTGAACAGAACAGCGGCATCAGAGGGCGTTAGGCGTTTTCAGTGACGACATGTGTCAGCTCCTGCCAGGTCGGCGGTCGAGCCTTGGCGGTGTGATCGAAGCATGCATGCACGAGATAGTGTCAGCTGACGAGCGTGAATGAAGAGTTATGAAATACGTCTCGGTCTTACGATTCACTCCGTCGCTTGATTGTTCTGCACACAGAGTCATCCCACCTGCACCTGGAGCGACGTGTCATGCAATGGGAATGAGGTCTCAATATCAGTGGCGTGAGGACGACGAAAGCTTCAAACGCAGGTTCATACGTCGATTGCACGGCCGTCGCTCCGTGCCGTGCACACCGTACAATGCCAAGTAGGGTGTTGGGGTAGCAGCCAAGGGTAGGACAGTCAGACTCTGGTGAATGAGAACGATGCTCCACCGTCTGCGTGCTCTCTCCTGCGGAGTCATACAAATTTGGTATCATTTCGTCTACCCCCGTCGAACCAGACTAGCCTCATGTCCAGGCACAGCGATCTGGCGGCTATCCTGAATTCCTATTCATACATCGTCAACAAACTCGAACGTGTGTGGTATATGGAAGCAACGAGCACCGTATCACTACTCCTCCTCAGACTCCTCGCTCTCATCGCCAGATGTTTCTGCGCCCTGTCCTCCCATGGCAAAGCCCGAATTCGTGGGGCTTTCGCCGCCGCTGGCCCCACCTTGGAATTGCGCAAGCTGCTTCTGGAGGTGGTTGATGGCTGCCTGCTGCTCGACTTTGCCCATGGGCTTGTGCTTCTTGCGCTTGCCACCCTTGGCTCCGCGACGCTCGCTTGGTTCAAAGTCGTCATCATCGGCGCCGGCACCGTCATCAGGTGTCACGGCGCGCGCCTTCTTGTTTGGTCCTCCGAATTGCTCGCGAACGAATGTCAGGAGCATCGCTTGAACGTGGTTGGGCAGGTCGTCGATCTCCAGCTCCATCTCCTCCTGCTCGGCATACTTGGAGCAATTGGACGTGATGATGTTAGTAAGACGTTCCACCTGGCTGCCATTCATTTTGCCAACAGCTTCGGATATTTCCTGCTTCTCCTCGTACGTCACCGACTTGGGCTTCTTAGTCTTGCCTTTCGCCGCTGCTGCCTTATTCTTGGCGACGGATATGGTCGACGCTTTTTTGGCCGCAGGCTTGGTAGTCTTGGCCTTCTTCTGCTTGGGAGCCTGACCGAGTCCAGCCAATGCGTTCTGCATATCAGCAAGCTGCTTCTGCAACGCGCGGATCGTATTGGTGGGGTCCTGGGAGGACTCGTCCTCTTCTTCGTCCTCCTCATCTTCCCCGCTTTCCTCGTCAGCAGATGCCGAAGCAGCACGAGCTTGGCGGTGCTTCTTCTCCCATTTGTCCTTCTCCCGCCACAGCGCTTCGAACTCGCGCTGGAGCTGGATTCCCATGTCGCGGACCGGATTGCCATTGGGATTGAAAGCCAGGCAATTGCTGATCATGAGATCAAAATCCTTCTTCACCTCGGACGCTCGGCTGTACTGGCCGTTCTTGAGCTTCTGCGTCATGGTTCCCAGATCCATAGGGTGTTTCACGATCTGCCGATAGTGCGGGATGTTCAGGGCTACAGGATCTACAGGCGCTAGAAATACGTTGTTCAGCGTGGAATACTTTGGACCGCGAATTTTTGTCAGGATCTCTTCGGCGAACTTGAGCTCCATCTGGTGCTCCTTGCGCTTCGGCTTGGCGTAAGCTAGTTCTCGTGGCGGTGGTGCCTTGATTGTGCGGGCCGGGCGGTTTGTGGTCGATTCTCGTCGGATTTGTGGCGTGCCGTCTGCTTGCAACGCGAATGTTTCGGGCAAGGTCGCGTTCGCTGCGGGCGTGGTTTGTGGAGGCGGTACATGAGCCGCTGACCGGGGCTCACGGCGCGCGGGCGCGGGAGGCTTGGGAGAAGCCTTTTTCGGCTGGGTCTTATGTGAGGTCGGTTGGTCCCCGCTCGGAACGGTCTCCATCATTTTACGGAAGTAGGCCTCCATTGCCATACCGGCCTGTGTGACCGCATGCTCTGGACCGTTGAATGTGCGAGTGTTGTGAATGATCAGATTGAAATCGGTTGCGAAATCTTGGACGCAGCCATATTGCCCTGACTTGAGTTTCTGTTCCATGGTGCCCAAATCCATTGGCTGCTTGATGATATCCAGGTAGGTCGGGATGCCAAGCGCAACCGGATCGACAGGATGCAGGAAAGGCAGCGAGTTCTTGGTTTTCTTCAAGTTCTTCATCTTATCCTGCAGGAAACGCGTTTGCGCGGGGTTCATCGACGTCGTGCTGTATTTGGGTGTCGATGCAGACGCTAACGACAGTGGTGCAGCAGACGCGTCTGCGGGTGTGACATCGTCTGCCGCCGATGTATCTGCAGCTGCCACAGTATGGGAGCTCATGATACCGCCGGGTTCGCCATTGCTCGTCGGTAGAGGGCTCACGTCCATTGGCGCCGACTCTGCAGGCTTCGACTCCGCTATGTCCTCCTTTACTTGCGACGCAGCAACAGGCGGTGAGACCTCAGGCTCGTCATGGAACGTGCCATTTGTCACGGTTTGCTGGCTCATGTCCACACTTGAGACCTTGTCCTCCCCCTGAGCTTCCTCATCCATTCTGGTCCGCTTCGCAGCACGCTCCTCTTCTTCGGCATCGTCCTCTTCATCTCGCTGCCGGACCAGGCTCGAGTCGGAGGAAGCAGGCGCTGGCGCCGAGATCTGCACGGAGTGAGCATCGGGATCGATGCTAGTGTCTGCCAGGGGTATCGACTTCGATTGTGCGAGTTGTTCGGGCTCGGCGTGCGTGACGAGATCTTGGACTGGATGGTTTGAATCGCACGAAATCTCCTCTGTATGCGCCAACGGAGCAGGAGCCACGGTCCCAGGCTCTTCCACCAGGGCAGGCTCCTCCGCCGACGTCATGACTGTGTCGATGTTGGTCTCAGCTGTAATCAACGGCTCATCGGGCGGAGGCGTTGGATGTGAGGTGGGCGCCTCCTTGGGAATGAAGTCGGAAACGGGAGCGATGCCAGCAGTGAGGTTGTCGATCGGAATTGGATCTGTGAGAGCTGTCTCGATGGGCGCGTGGGCTCCAGGGGACAGTGTCGATGTCGACTTGGACAGCGCGGTGTTTTCCTCGAAAGCACCGGCATTGCCGGTGCTGTCTACCATGTCGTGGTCGCCATTGCTGTGATGAGTCAGTGGGTGTGGATTGGGGACCAGAAAAAGGTGAAGAGACGTGAAGTTTCAGCAACGCGCGGTGGTGAGGCGAATCGCGCGCACGCGGGCGCAACGTACCCATTGGCGAGTGGCGCCCCGGTGGCAGGCACACTAGGCACCAGGTCGGGGTGCGCGACTTCTGAAGCCATGCTGTTGCGACGCGGTGATGAATGAGGTGCAGCAACGTGCTGCACGTGATATCGCGCGCTGCAACGAAGAGTGTGCGGGACGCGACTTTATAGCGGCCAAGTCGCGTGCGATGGCGAATGGCGCAATGGCAATGGCGACGGGCAAGGGAAACACGGCGCGCACGTGATAGTCAAAGAGAGCGGAGATCGGGTGGGGTGGCAACGTGCGGCCTTTGATGCGGTCGATGGTAGCTCTTTGAAAAGTTGAGAATTGAGGCTCTGTGACGCCAGCGGAACTTCGAAAGTTGATCAACTTGATTAGAAGAAATAGAAGAGTGTCGAGCACGTCCCCGCTAGGCTCGGCGCGCGCCGAAACGAACGGTGATTGGTCGCGCGTTCAGGAAAGGAAACAGCGCCCAAAGGACAGGCGCGTGCCGAGCGGCGATGGCCCGATGCGTGGACCACGCTGTACTGGACGGCGCAGGTTGTCGCTGATGATGGCAAGAGCGTGCACGATCGGTCGAAGGTGTTGCGCCGTACGATGCGAGTTGTCGTTGGCGAGGGCGACGGCAGGAATGCCTGCCGGCGGGGGACAGTGCTGTGGCTGGGATGCGAGGGTCGAGGGGACCGGTGGAAGGGCAGCGCAGCGCAGCGCAGGCAGCGGCGGGAGGGGAGCACTGGGGGATGGGGGATGGGGGATGCGAAGGCCTTGTCGATGATGGTTGTTGGGATGCTTCACCCTCTCTCTCTCTCTCTCTCTCTCTCTCTCTCTCTCTCTCTCTCTCTCTCTCTCTCTCTCTGTCTCTCCCCCTCCCTGCCACCCCGGAACATTGGCTGGACAGGCAGCCTGTGATGTTCGCGTGCTGCCGCCAGTGACGGGGCCAGCCGGCGGCGGCGGAAAGGACAGCATCGACATCGCGCCGCGTTGATCTTCGCAAAGGCGACGACGCTGGTCAAGGGGAGGGTGGCAAAGTGGATGATTTTCGCCGCTCGCTTGTGCTGGGACGTCTACCCTGCGCCAAGACTCTCCGTCCAATCGGCCCCCAAAAAAATCTACCAGAGCTTGTCGACACTCTCATCAACGTCGGACATGTTGCAGCCATGAGCGCTGCCACCAAACGTCCTCGCTCCCGGCCAGCAGCGCCTCGATCGGCCTCTCCACCGCCCTCGGCCAAGAGACTGAAGTCTTCTCACCGCCCTGCTCCTTCTGGCCTCCAGGCGCTGGTCGACGAGAATGCCAGAGCCGGCCGCCAGCTGGGCGCCCGGCTGACCAACGGCATCGCCAAATCGAACGCACACCGCGTCGACGAGTCGCATGTCAGAGCCGCAAATGACACATCCGACGCAGACATCCTCGCCATTGCAGAGAGCACAGCGCCGCCGCGCGACGACGTGATCTCCATATCGAGCGGGGAGGATTCAAGCGATCTCGGGGCAGATGCCGGTGATGAGCTTGCAGGAGAGGGGCATTCCGGGGGAAAGGGCAATGGCGATGCGGCAGCTGGTGCGGAAGACTCCAACGACGACCAGGACGTGGCCGACGTGGTGCCAGCAGACGAGCCGACATTTGGAGACATGCTTCAGACACGCCATCCCGCGACCATTGACGTACACAAGGCGCTGCGCCACGAGAACATCTCCGGCAGCAATCTTGTGCCTGCAGAGGGCCGATCGCTCGTACAACCGCCTTCGGCCGGGTCACTTGGCACGGTGCTCACGCAAGCGCTCAAGACCAACGATAAGGACTTGCTCGAAAGCTGCTTTGCCATGACAGAGGTGCACGCTATCCGCGCCACCCTTCAGCGTCAGCAATCCCCTCAAATCGCTACTCTTTTGCAGCGAATAGCAGAACGCATACATCAAAGGCCGGGACGAGCGGGGCGGTTGATGATATGGATTCAATGGTCGCTCGTCACGCACGGCGGCTATCTTGCGAATCAACCCGAGCTGATGAAGAAGTTGAAGGCTCTGGCTCGGGTAACCAGAGAGCGTGCCAATGGACTGCAACCTCTCCTCCATCTCAAAGGAAAGCTTGACCTGCTGAGTGCGCAGCTGGAGGCCAGAAGGAACATGCAAGCACAATCTCGTGTGGCTCACGCACATGACGGGGCGGATGAGCAAGAGGTTTTGTACATTGAGGGACACGAAACTACATGGTCGAGCGACGATGAGGATACCGGGCCAGGTGCCTCACGACAAGCGCACTCGATGAAGAATGTTCGCCTTGACGTCAATGAGGCGGTGCTGGGCTCGGGTGGCGACGGCAATCCGCCGAATGGGTTCATAAATGGCGTGGAGGACGATACGTCAGCCGATGAAGATGATGAGCGCTATGTTGGACTCCTTGATTTGAAAGCAGGGGAAGGGGATAGCGATGATCAGTCGGATGACGAGGCACTGCAGAGCGACGCTAATTCGGACGACCTTGAAGACAGCTCTGCGGACGGCGATAGCGAAGAAGAAGGAGAAGAGGAAGATGTCAAGCAGCCCAAGCCGCAAACTCTGCACCGCAAGAAATGAGACAATTCAGCTTCATGCATGGCTTGCCACATGCGGCTGACGACGTCAACATCCTGTACGGTGACTTTGGGTAGATGGCTGTGTACATTGTTGCATAGGGACAGACTCTCCTATACCCACAGCATAGCTGTCTGGAGATCACGCGACATGTAGATACACGAGCCGAAGGCATCGACCGTATCCACTATGGCGGCCGTCCTTCGTTGTTCACTGATGCACAATGTACCTTTGTGCAGGAGGAAAACACAAATAAGGTTTTCCACTGGCACCTTTGTCTTCACAGAACGGCTCACAAAGGATAGTCACTCTCATGCCAGAAAAGCCAGGTATAAGAAATGCCATGAGAATTTTGCACGCCACAAGGTCGTATTTTACCTCTGCGCATTCCTAGCACTTCGCAAACGCCAGTGATGAGTCAATTTCATTCCAGCCGAGAGACAAGGCCTCGAATGAACAAATGGTGGTCCGATCAGAATACTCCTATCACACAACAGCCAGTGCCAATCGCTAACCAAGAGCAATTAATGGGCTTCGAGGAGGTGGCATTCAAGTCTCCCGAGGAGCTGGTCTCCGAGACTGACCGCGCAACAGCACACCAGCCAAATTTCAAGCAAGAGAATGACCAGGGGGAGGAGGGGGAGCGAGGAGAAGAGGATGATCTCGTTGTCACCGGAGGGTTGACCAGGGGCTTGCATATAAGGAGGCGAAATTCGGAGAAACTATTGACAGCCAAGGCTGAGAAGGCCAATCAGAAGGTGATTCCTAGGACTCTAGAAATCTCATTTTTTTAAGTCTAATACCTAGAATTTGTGGATTTTATCGCAACGACGAGCCCTGCACTCGCTAAAAAAGTTAACAACATAAATGCAACATATATATAGCCCTCCTAAGCACCTAATCGGTGTTTAAAACAGAGAGGGCGGCCCTTTGCAAAGCAATCTGAGTTGAGGTACCTCGGGGAAGGGTTTTTCCGAATTTCGCCTCCTTATACGCAAACCCGTTGACCAGGGTCAACTCGTTCGATTTCGTGATCGATCAAGCCCGCGAGATTGAAGCGAATGCTGCAATGGCGGAGCTCATCCAGAGCAGCATCAGATGCGGATGTCTCGACATTGGAGGCGTACAGCTCAGGGCCAATGACTCTGTCAGCCGGCAAGGCACCTTTGCCGAGGAGATTGAACTGCAGGACCTCGAGACGGGTCGTGTGCGTGCACCGATGCGCAAGGAGACGGTGAGATCGCAATCGACGGCCAAGTGCAAGCTGATGTGAGGCGGGCGCGGTGTCGTTTGAGCTGTAGAGTGGTGAGAGTTCGAGTAGGAAGTTATGTGGCGGCGTTCACGAATAGATTCATTGTTCGAGTGACAATCGGCGTTGGCAGTGTGATAGTGTACATGTAATGTAGTGTAGCATTAGAATTTCGGGTCGGTGCTGTTGCAGACCAGTTTACATTATTATCTCACGAAACGGCCATGCCGCCCCCCCCCCTGCTCTCGTCCCACTTCGCCAACGCAAATGCAAAGTTTCACATGTGCTGCCGTCGCGCATGACGTACGCCTTTTGATCCAGAGCAATCGTCCCGTCCGTACACAATAGAACCAGCAGGCACAGGCGGCGTTTGCGCAATCCGGCGCGGATCAGGGCACATTTCCTGCTCCTGTGGACGCTGCAGCGGCGGGTGGTCGTCACGATAGCAAACGCACGAGCCGAGGCGACACCGGTCGGCGTGCTTCTATAACCGTTCACCACACTCACACTCTTGTTCGTTTCTCCCCCGCTTCACTTCCCTCCGTGGTGGCGTCGCTGCTGCTGGAGCGACGATTGACGATTGACGCAAGGCATTGCTGAACACGAGGCGGACGGACGACATGACTCTGCACCTGAACCTGCCGGGCGCGCACCACCGGAATGCCGAGCAGCAAGCGGAGCTGCGCGAGGCTCGCCGCCTGCTGAAGGACAAGGTCAGAAACGATTGGGCCTATCCGCCGCTGCCCGCATGGAAGTCGAGCGGCCGAGGCGAGACCGCGACGCCCACGCAGGAGGTCGAGGATCGCATCGCGGGCTTCAGGTTCCACACGCCGGCAACGCTCGAACGTACAAATGGTGTCGTGGGCGAGGCGCTGGGCCTGGACTTCGAGCCGAGCGAGTGGAGGGAGCGCGATGTCTCTGACTGCTCCGATACTGAGGCTGAAGGCCAGGCGATGAGTACGTCGACCCCGGCCTCTGCGCGCAAGGCGGCTACGAGCAAAGATAGCGTATACAAATTCGACGGCCCGGACAGCGTGGGTACGCAGCTCAACGACCATCGGCTCGCGCGGAAACGAAAGCGGCATCAGGCATTACAGGACGAAATGGAATGGAATGACGGTCTCGCTCATTGGACACGGAGACGAGACGTGTGGTGTTGCGCTCGTGGATCTCAAGAAGTGCGTATGCTGCAAGGGCACGCTGCCGCGGATCACAATCAGCCTGAACAAGAAGAAGAAGAAGAAGAAGAAGAAGAAGCAGAGATCGTCGGAACAGGCTCAACGTCTGGTACGGATGCTTCGAGTCCGCGGACGTCCACGTCTTCGGTGGCAGAGCGCGAGCATTCTACGCCAGGGTCGTCCCCCTCTGCAACCCCAGATGCCGCCGTAACTACGGCCGCCAGCGCGTCGACGACATCTCTGGATGTGCTCGTGCCCATCGCACCGCCACTGCTACCCAATCATCCGGTGCGGCGGCGCATCACAACAAACATGTATCCGGAGATCTACAACAAGATCATAGTACAGTCGCGGACGCCATCGGTTCCCATCAATTTGCTGACCTTGATTCATGCCTTGATACAAGGCTGGAAGACTGACGGCGAGTGGCCACCCAAGGTCGGCCCGATCGATAAATCAATTGGACGAATGAAAGGTGCAGGCGCGGGGCACGAAGGCAGCCTGCGGCAGGGTGTGAAGGCGGTGGGGAGAGTGCTCCGGTTGACCGGTGTGAGTGAGCATGGGTAATGGCGGTGCTAGCTCGTGCAGAGGCTATGCTGAACGTAAGATGCGTGTGGAGACGACAAGGTGCGCGCGTGACTCACGTTGAAGGGCGAAGACAAGCCGTAGACATGCTCTCGACCTATCTGGTCGAGATTGGCCATGAGCATCTACTGTCTCACTCGTGACGCATAACAACGGGGGGGCAGGGATGGTATGTCCAACTTCTTTCTTGGATTGATTGGATCATCTATTATGATATCGTTTCCTTCATTTCTCGTAGTATGCACAAACCTTCCATGGAAATTAAACTTGCTGCCGAGAGCTCTGCTCTCGCCACAACGCCTCTCAATGTGCATCAAGCGGGCACCGGCTCAGCCGTGCCCACGATCAGACCCTCGGAACCTCTCCGATACAGATCGAACAGCTCAAGATCGTCCTGGCCCAGGTAGACCTGGATGGTGTGGGTCGTTCGTGTAGAGCCTTGTGTCATGGTTCTTTTCACAACTTTGTGGCCAGCCGGCATCGCCAAGTCCCTTCTGGGCGGGCGCGAAAACTCTGGCGGCCTGTCAAAGCTGTCGGGGAAGGTCTCGGCCAACGGGGTTGGAGGGTTTGCAGCCAGCGGGTTGGGAATTGCAAGCTCTTTCGGCGCTCGTGAGCGAATCCGCGCGCTGAGCTTTGAAGGCTTTGGGAAGTTCTCCAGTTGCGCTGAAAAGTCCTGCATGGCCAGCGCATTGGCTCCTTCTGTCGGGCTGGCAAGAGAAATGGGATCTGGCTTGCTAGACATCGGTGTTTGTGTGTGAGTTTCCCAGTTGACATTGGAGAAATTGGCCAGATGCGCAAGCTCACGAGGCATCGTCATCGTCGGAGAGCACCTGCCTTCCTTGTTCAGCAATCCGAGAAACTTTGCGGCTTTCGAGCCAGGGACTCGCTTTGAATGCCTGAAGGACTCGTCATCATCATTGTCGTCGTCTTGCAAGTCGGTCGCTTCAATCTCCTCTTCATCCGCGACTGTTGTCGCGTCCAGCGTTACTGGATCTTCTCGAGCGCGGTCCTGTAACGTGTTTGGGGTTGGCGGTCCCACGAATTTGGTGGTCGTCAGAACCATGTCGTCATCAATTTGCTCAGAAGATCGGTTGGCATCTTGTCCGACGGACGGACCTGGACTTTCCATAGCTTCGGGGATGGTTTTCGGGGCAAGAAAATCTGACTGCAACGCAGCGTCGAACCGCAGCGAGGGGGTGAACGACAGCCTGTACTCCATGCTTGCTGTGTCGCTGTTTCCCGAGACGGTTGTTGGCAGTGTTGACTGGGTAGACCGAGAGGGCAAGTGGCGTCCAATTGGCTCCGGAGACGAACGGGAACTGTACGCGTATCGGCTGTCAGACTCAACTGAACAGGTGAGTGAGGGCTTGCGAGATCCCAAAGACATGGATGCGATGATTGCAGCAATGTTGTCCGATGGCGATTTCCTGGCTTCCGTGGCTTGTGCAATAAGTGCCGCGATGGCGTCCTCTTTTCGGCATTCCAGCGATTTCAGCTTTGCAAAGCAAATATCCATCGACGAACTGATAGCAGTAAGCGACAGTTGCTCGTGCAAGAGCGCGCTCATGCCTTCTTGAGTCGTGACTTCTTGTTGTAGCTTCTCTATGATCCCACTAGACAGCTTCTGGCGCTCAGCTCGCAAACTGGAGTAGCGTGCGTGCAGGGCATCACACTGCTCAGTCGTGTTTTTCAGCATCGTGACTGGATCGTTGACGTCCAGGGGAGTTGGTCGGGATGGCGCATCGGGTGTGAACGGACGGGAAAACAATTGCGTGTCTGAAGCTGTCCATTGGCTTGACTCTCGCAGAGCAGCAACATTTGCTCTGGCAATCGCAAGCGCGGTGCTTGCTTCCGGCCTCATCGACGGGGACCGCGATGTAGCGTCAACATTACCGTCAGCTTCTTGCTTGTGTGATCCAGCATGGTGGCCTGAGTGCATGCGGTGGTCCATAGAAGAAATTCGCTCGGGAAAAGGGCCGCCATCGAGAGGCGGATTGGTGATTATTTTCCCAGTAGTAGCCGGTCTTGCGAGCCCGCCTTTGCTCGAGAGTTGCTCCGCGCTGCTACAAGACCTGAGCCCTGCCGGGATATTCCTCTGGCTGATGTTCTGCGCTGATTCAGACGGCTGGTACATCGCTGGTTTCCCAGCCAAATGGGCAGCCAAAGGCCCCGAGACCGGGGCCGGGGGCCTAGTGGAGGTCCCTGCTGTGCTTGGGCGGAGTTGACGATGGGGTGGATCGCGTTCCGCGCGACGCTCCTGTGAAGCATCCGATGGTGCTCCTTCTTTAAAGAGGACCTTGGGCCAGAATTTGCGTGACTGGCGGCCGGTGACAGCCTTGTTTGCATTTGTCGATTCCGGCGTCGTCGAAGCAGGCCGTGGATCTCCCGATATCTGCTGATGCGACGAAGGCGTGGCCGGTCGATTGGTGAGCCGAGCTGCGTCAAGACTTGGGCCCGTGGTTGCAAGCAACGCCTCGGGATGGCCCGAGTCGTCGCGGGCTTGCGCGCGTGGCAGAGGCTCGCCAGACTTCTTCCCAGCAATCTTGATGCGAAGGTTCGGCTTGGACCGCTTCGATTTGGCGGTGGTCGTGGGGTGTTGCAGATGTACGGCTCCCAGTGCAGGAGTTTCGAAATGACTTGTTGCGCAAGCAGGCTGAGCTACCACGCGGCCATGTTCATGGCGTGGATTGAAAGCAATCGGTGCACGGTCAGCAGTGCGTGCAATCACGGATGCCCCTTGAGCACTAGCTGGACGAATAGTGACGTGGTCGTCATGTGCACAGACGGGAGCACTATCAAAGAGTTGGGGCGAAGGCTCGGCGGAAGCGCTGTCCAGCTCGACTACTGTCTGCAACGGTCGAATCTCCGGCAAGCTAATCTTCCGGCAATCCTTCGCCGACAGCGTCGAGGGAGGCGCAGCGACGGATGAGGAGGAGGCGGCGGCGGCGGAGGAGGAGGACGAGGAGGACGAGGAGGAGGAGCGGGTCGAATCTCTCGAGGCGTTACCGAGAGATTCCGATCGACGTCGGGTTTGGGAGAACGTTTTACGCAAGCCTGCGCGTTGCCGGTGCACGGTACGGACGGGAGAGGCGGGCGGCGTTGGCTCGACGATTGGGAACAAGCGGTAGGAGGCGGTGGACTTGCGATGACGCCCCGAGTCCTGCGAGCCGTGGCTGCTGGAAGGCGTGGGCGAGGGAGAGGCGCCTCTCTCCATGCTGGGCAGGCAGCATGGCGCGTGGGCTGGAGCGGCGGCCGGCGCAGCAGCGGGACGCTGGGGCGCGGGCGGAAGAGCGATAGCGGAGGCGGCGGAGGCGGCGGCGGCGGCGGCGAGGGTGGTGCAGAGCAGCAGCGGTGGCCGCACTGTAGAAGCAGCGGAGCGAGCAGGCCTTATGAAGGCGAGCTGCTGCAGGCTTCGTGGTCGGAGTGCTGCCTCAGACTCGCCGCCTGCCCATGTCACGACCGCTAAATAACTTAGCTACAGTGCCTAGCGGGCACATCTGCCTTTCGGCGGCAGGGGCCCGGCGACACGTCCGTCCGGGAGGGGTGTTGTTGGGCGTTGATGAGCCCGCGACTTCCCTACTACAGTCGACATAGGCTCCGGCGGCGTCGCGAGGTGACGGCGATCGCGCTGCTGCCCGCGCATCGTCCGCCGCGCTGCACCGCACCGCTGCGCACCGCACCGCACCGCACCGCTCCACTCGATGCAGACCCCTCCCCGGGGCTCCTGTGCATGTCGCGTCGCGAATGGCTTCATTTCGGCTGACGACGGGACAGGTGCAGGTACACAGTGCATCGCCACTGCATCCACAGGCGTGCGTTCGGAGACTGCGGCCCACCTGCAGCGGGCCGCGTCCCGCGCCGTTCCGTCCCGCGTTGCGCAGGGCTGGGGAGAGTCCACATGCGGCCCCCCTGTGCGCTGCATTATTGCTCCGTCACCTGTCATGTCGGGCCGTTGTCATGTCCTAGGAATACTGCTGCACCTCTCATCATACACCCCCACACATCTCGGCTGCGACCGACGCCGCGCTCTGAAACGATCAAGCGCTGCACGCATGCATGCATCCTCCCACCTGCGCTCGTGATAGATCATAGTAGATGCCGCTTCGCCGCGCACGCATGAGCCGACCACAGCCCGTGCGGATATGCACCTGCCGTGCCTAATACGACCAAGGTCTGATCCGATAATGCTCTCCCTCTTCAGGCCTCCC
This sequence comes from Cercospora zeae-maydis, assembly GCA_023512815.1. Classification (NCBI taxonomy): domain Eukaryota; kingdom Fungi; phylum Ascomycota; class Dothideomycetes; order Mycosphaerellales; family Mycosphaerellaceae; genus Cercospora; species Cercospora zeae-maydis. The sequence continues at coordinate 4,875,992 of JAKLWY010000002.1, read as the reverse complement.
GCCCATCGGAGTGCCAAAATATCGCTCTTGAAACTCGGGGTAAAGATAGTAGCTCAGGTCAATGTCGCGAACCTGCTCCGACAGTTGGTTGACAGACCAGCCATTCCCTAGCCATGCCATCTGGTTGACTTCGGCCCCATTCTCCTCCGGCAGGTACTCATACTCGTAGTCCTCCCAGCGGGGAGACCGCAGAGCTTCGATGCAGTGGATGGTACTCCCGGGCCACAGACCAGTGACGTGCTCCGATGGCATCCCTCGCCCATTCTTGCGGTACCATGATCTGCAGTTGTCTTTGAACACCGTCCCCTCAAAGTACGCGTCGCAGTAGCGCGTGAAGTCGCGCACGAGACGTGGCTTGACGACCATGGACTTGAGGTTATCCTTCTGCAGCTTGCGGATCGCTTTGCAGATATAGTCCCCCGTACTTTCAATCATCATCGTGAGAGATCCCTCGGCGATGCTGCGCGAGTTAGCATGCGCCCTGGGCAACGATGGCACATATCACGGGAAAGCTTACGCGCCGTTCGGGCCGAGCATGAAAAAGTGATTGGGCAGATTGTCGGTCGCGAGACTCAAATAGTTGTACGCGCGATCGTGCCTGAACCGGTCAGCGTCAAGGCACCTCTCACTCGGACCAGCTCGCCTTACCAATGCTCCTGCAGCGTTCGTCCCTCGAGACCGACGACGGGGAACGGAGGCGCCGCGCTGGCGTAGAAGCCTGTGGCACACACCAGCGCATCAAGCTCGTGAAGCCGACCATCCTCGGTCACCGCGCCGTTGCGTTCCATGCGAGCGATTCCACTATGGATCAACTCGACGTTGTCTTCTACAAGCGCTTCGAGGAATCCTGGCCCTGGCGTCAGACGCCTACACCCAGGCGCGAAGTTGGGTTTCAACAGGTCGTAGTACTCGGGCTTTTTAGCCAGCCTGGCTCTAGTGTTGCGCGAGTTGTGTCAGCAAATCTCCATGACATCCAGGTGGTTTGCCGTAGCCCACTTCATTGTCTGCTCGAACATTTCTTGCGCCGACTTTTGCATCACGGTGCCCTTCAGCGTTGATGCATGGATATTGTCTAGCAGCCGGCTCCAATCAGCCCGTGAATGCAGCACTGATGAACAATCTAAACCTTACTCGCGTCTGCCTCGATCTTGGTTCGAAATTCGAACCACGCCTTCGGATCAGATTCAAACTGGGCGATTTGTTCCTTCGGGATGACCAAGCCGTCGCCCAGATTATACTCATCAGCAACGCGCTGGCCAAAGGGGGGAGATATCCAGGTCTTGCTTCGAATGAAACACGCCAGCTGCGCACCGAGTATCTTCTGCAATTGAGGGACAATCTGAATGGCGCTGTACATGAATCATCAGCCGAAAGTTCAACTTTGGTACCAGAGAAAGTCGGAGCTCATATCTGACCTGCTACCACTCCCGATGATGCCGACACGCTTGTTACGGAAATCGTAAGTCTCGTTGAAAGCAGCGGAGTGCATAACCTCGCCCTCGAAACGCTCGAACTCTGGAATCTTAGGCCACTGCATAGTGTTCAGCAGACCTCGAGCGCTGACAAGAACATCGCCGCTATCTTCGAGCACGGTGCCGTCCGACTTCTTCACCTTTATGAACCATTTGCCAAGGTCTTGTGACCAGCGACACTCGGTGACCTCGTGCTGCAGCTTGACGAATCGATCCGCACCATATTCCTTGGCCTGTACACGATCAACATTTCGAAAACCTAGACCGGATTTGTAGAGAACGTACGGTATCTTCAATATACTCGCGTATCTCCCAAGACGGGGCATAAAGGCTGCTCCAGTCATGTCTCGGGTTGAAAGAGAATTGATACGAATGGCTCGGAATATCTGTTTGGATGGTCAACCAGTCCTGTGAGTAACCACCCACCACCATGGTTGCTGCCTACCACAAGCCGCCCCGGGGTACCGATTCTCGTACCAGGTGCCACCAATGCCAGCATTCTTTTCGTAAATCACAAGCTCGCAATTTCTCAATCGCTCGGGAATGCGGATGCCACAGTATACGCCTGAATATCCAGCGCCGATGACGATCACCCTCATCTTCCGTTGATTCTCCACGGGCACATCGTGAAGGTGCCACACATCTGCTTTGCGTGTGGCGCCGTTGAGACGCTGTCGCAAGGTACCCTCGATATGCTCGATCTGCCAGTCGGCATTTTGGGACCTGCCGAGATGTGTTTTGGCAGCCTCAACGTTGTTCGGGGGAGGATGAATCAATCCTTCGGGCAGTCCGGGTACAGCTGACATGGTGAGTCGAGTATACGAAGGCTTCAAGATATTCTAAACGTTGACGATGGAGAGGTTGAAGGGAAGCGCTAATGATGCCTTTGGCCACATCCCGAGAGCAAGGTAAGTCCCATAGCCAGCATGGACAGGTTGAGCCGAGCTTGACTACGTATCGTGAAATTAATGCCGACCGTGTGACAGGCCGGCACCGTGGATCTAAGCAGTTGCCAGGCCACGAGCTGTGGCAACAGAACCGGACCGTCTCCACGTGCTCCCCACATTGCTATCTTCCCCTTCCATCCACAACCAACTGCCGTCGTGCCAACTCATCTAAGTGCGCAGATCTCATGCACCACGATGCCGTTTCCGAGCGGATGGACGCAAAACAGCACATCGCCCAGCCGTCGTCGCACAGAAACAACCGCGAGTATCATCGCGCTGCAATGTGCGCTGAGGAGTCGCCAACAGATCATAACAGATACGGAACGCTGACCTCCGTAGCCAAGATCACGATCAAGACGTGCAATGACTGCATCGAGTGACGTTCAAGCTTCGACACTTTCGAGTCCTCCCCACAAATTGGCGGGTCTGGGCGGCAGTCTACGAAGTGGGGCACAGCAAACCGGCAAGGACAGGGGCAGCCTGGCAGTAGTAAATACCGGCTGTAGGGAGTTTTGATTATGGGGCAAACTCTGGTTGACCGGGGGCGATGCCTTCCCACGTATACAAATCAGCAAAAACGTGACTCGAACTGAGGGCAGATGGCGAATTCGGCGCAGCGAATGCGACGCGTGCCTGGCGCGGACTATCGACATGGTCATGAATGTGTCTCGCCCAATGGCGAGTTTTCAGCGCCTTCCGGAGCTGCCATTTCAGCTGAGTCGGCTTTGAACTGAACCAAAGAGGCTTGCACCGTCGTCACGGCGGTGGGAGCGCTTCGATTCGCCGCTGCGGCATTCAATCTCTGGTCCAGGGCTTTGAGTGCAATGGCCCGTCTTCTCTCAGCTTCAGCGCGGCGGCCAGACCCCCCTCTACTATTTGTGAAGCTCGGCAAAACCCCTTCAGCCCTTGAAGCAGCATTCTCGTTCCCAGCTTCGATAGCCGCTTCGGAGAATGGAGGACAGAGTCTCAGTTGGACCAGGGCACGATATATGCCATCGCAGATAGGCGAGAGTAGGGCGTGGAGCACGTCTGGGAAGAATGCTACGAAGGAAAATGTATCTGAAGCATCTCCGACGATGACTGTGTCGGCCCCCTCGGTGGCCGCCGTGGAGAGCGTGGTAACCCGCAACCAACGTTGGTAGATCCAAGACGTGAAAAAACCGAACAGACTCAACCAGAAGGCGGTGTCTGTTCCTAGTAGCGGTCCCGAGATCATGTTGCCGAGCACAAACACGGCAGGGGCGTGCTTCAGCCGCATACTGACGACTCCCTTGAATATGGAGACGGTGTGCTCAGGGACTAGTTGCTTCAGGGAAACGAGGAAGCCAGCAGCCAGAGCCACCTGTCCGTTCAGTGGCGTTGGGCTTGCAGGTGGTCAGCTTTGCGTACAGGACGGGCACGGCAGAGAGGCATACTATTCAGGAGCAGGGACGAAGGCGTGCCACATGGCGTATAGAAGGAACGTGATGAGATTCGGTATGAGTGTCACCTACACTCCATATGAGGCGGTCAGCACGGACAAGCAGATATGGCGCGGCGGAGATACCGTACCGCTAGGATGAATTTTGCGAACTCGTGCGTTCCCCATGCCCGTTCGAGATACCGGCCGCCAAAGAACACGACCGCGCTGCTGATGACCAGCGACACGATGTTGTTCTCCACGAGCGCGGCGGTGAGGAGGGTCCACGGATAGCGCAAGCTTGTCGTGGGCACGCACACCAGAAACGGCACCGCCCACCGGGGGCTGGTCAGGTAATTGGCAGCGGAGGAGTTGGAGGCGAGCGATTGCCGCCACGCGGCAGTGCGGAGGACGGCGTTCAGCGAGGATGCTGCGATGAGGAGCAGCAGCACCGCGCGCGTGACGGGAGGCAAGTTGAGTCGCGGCATGGACGGCGGCGGCGGCGGCGGTGGCGGTGGAGGGGAATGCGAGCCGCACAGCACGACAGCAGAGGTTGTATCTCTTCCGTTCTGCGGCAGCTCCCGCCCACTGCAGATGCAGACGGTCGATGTGAAGAGTGAAGCGAAAAGGGATGCTTGGTCGGTGATGTGCTTAGCGCGCGCCGACGCCATCCTCCGCCGCAGCCTCCTCCTCCTCCGGCTCGGCTGCTCCCGTGTCCGAAGTGTCCACTGTCTAGTTACAGTAGCAGCCACCATCAATCCGCTCCACCACTCCCATCCATGCTCCGCCATGCACCTATGAACCGCACCGCCAACAGCAACACCGCCTCACCCTCGCGCATCGACGTGTCCTCCGCCTCTCGCATGCCCGCCTGGCTCTTCCTTCCGCAGCACGTCGCGCACGTTTTGCCATGTCGGCCGCGGCAACACTGCACTCCAACCATGTTAACTACGTGCGTATCGCGCCCTGCTCGCAACGCAACCATCGCCGCTAACCCACACTGCAGCTGATCTGGAGATATCTGCAGGAGCAGGGCTTCGAACATGCCGCCATTGCATTCACGCGCGACTGGCGGAGGACGGGCGACATCGCTTCGGACCCGGACGCCCTGCCCTTTGCACATGCCGTACAAAGGAACGATCTGGTGTCGGTTGTGCAGTACGGCGTGCACTACGACCAGGCTCGAGCAAAGGCCGGCCTCAACAATGGCGAGCGCAAGTTCGTTTGGAGCAAGTTCGATGGCCGTGGCACACCGGCCAGGCGGCGGGATTCGACAGCAAATGGCGTGAAATCGAGGTCTGCCGACTCGGGCGGGCGCAAGGAGAAACTGCCGGCTGCGCGCTCCACCACCGCTCGAGCTCTGCCGAAGGGCGACATTGGTGAGACACAATTCAATGGCGAACGCGACGCAATGGAGATCGACACCGGCTCTGCCAACGGCGAACCTGAACAGGAGCCGACATCACCGACGGTGGCGTCAGAGTCAGATCAGGCCGCGCCCGTGGAACGGTACGACAGCATGGATGTTTTGGTGCAAACAGATCTCGAGGTTGCGCCAAAAACGAGCACTATCTCGTGGCAGTTGGACAAGCCAAGCGCTACCATTCAGCGTGCACTGTGGAATCCCAGTCCGGAAGGGGATGACACGAACACGCTTTTGACTGTTGGTGACGATTTGTGCCGGTTCTACCAAATACCACGGTCGGCCAGCGACGCCAGGCATTTGGAACATGTCGACGAGCCTGCTCTGTCCTCCAGATGCGGCGTGACGGCAGCTACATGGCGGCCCGATGGAATCGCGGCATGCTGTGCGATTGACGGTCTCCGCGAACTGCCCAGCGGAACCCAACTGTCACAGCAAGTCCTTCTCGAACGCCACCAGGATGCAACCAGTACCACGCTTCAGCTCGGGCCCCCGTCGCTGGAGCCGCCCGGCATAGTCTTCGCAATTCACTACAGCCCGGACTCTCGATACGTCTTGGCCTTGCGGACCAACATGAAACGCTCCATGATCCAAATCTGGTCCTCTGCACGGACGAACGTGGATGCGCCTCCCCTCTGCGAGTCTATCGCTTGGAGGCTGTTCGACAACCAAGTCACTGATGCTCAGTGGATCTCAAACGATACCCTTGCCATCTGCGGAGAGAAGGGGTTGTCAGCCTGTTATCAGGTAGACGAGAGCCAGGGCCAAGATCTGAGCACTCTCCCGACAGCTAGCGTCCTCATGCGTGGACTAATCCCCCGGAATTCCAATATTCTCGAGGGAGCGACCGACTGGGACGTCATTCGTTTCGACCATCACCATCGTGTCGCCGCATTTGTTTCCAAGAGTCAAAAACGACTTGTTTTCACCGCTAAGCTACGTTCCCACGATAGCCACACGAACCCTGACATGGAGTTCACTCTGCCGGATGCAAAATCAATCGAGCCTGTAGAAATATCACCTAATCCATTGCAGCAGAATCCCGAGCACGACGGCGGCCCTGCTCCTGAAAGCTTTTTAGCCATGGGATTCGACGATGGGACAGTCGCCGTTTATACCATTCGCTTCGCACCGAATCAGACACTTCTATGCGACGAACTCATCGAACTCAATTTCATGGTATCACCTGTCACGGCGCTTTCGTGGTCCAAAAACAGCGAATACCTGGCGGTGTCGAATTCCAGCTTGGTACAAATCTGGTCTCGCGACAGCTTCAGCAGAATAAATGGAGTCCTTCACAACCCTCGTGCGGCCGTTACTTGGCGCCCTCAAAACAACAGTGGGCCAACGGGGGATGGCAGTAGTGATGCGGTCGTTGACTTCGAACCCAGCCTCAGCTGGAGCGCCGACGGCACGAGCTTGGCGTTTGCCATCAAGGAACGGGTATGTATCGCGACCTGCAGAGAATTCTGCTTACACGTTCGCATGATTGACTTGTGACAGGTCTCCGTCATCGGCATCGGCCCTCCCGTGCAGGCGAACCTGCCCGAAACCGCTCTGAACGGTCATCGTAGCCCGTGAAGACATGAGCTGTTGCGCAACGGCAGCTGCACGTTGGACCGCTTGTCTGTTACGTTCAGGCTCACTGGCAGCCGGGGATGCCGAGCTCAATCTGGGTTCCCTGTGCTTTGTTGTGCTCAAAAGTCTGACGGCGCCCACGCGTAGCCGGTGACCCCTGCCTGCCTCTCAAATACGCCAGGTCTCATTTCTGCCCAGCAAGGCATGCTGTGATTGCGCGTCAGCAATCTGCAACGCCTACACCGGACTTTGGGCCATACCAGAGCCACAGAAATGTCTCGTCTAGTTCCTCTACCAAAGCTGGATTTTGATAGTCTCTGCAGATGAACTTTTGCAGCGGCAAGGCGCTGCCGGAAGTCAACTCGTGTGTTCGGAACGGCCTCGAGATAACCTGGTAAGAGGTAAAGAATTCCTGCCAGCAGTCTGCGCACCAGTCATTGACGCATCCAGCGTGAGATATATGGTCGCAACAATACTTGCCTTGAAGCTCGGCCTTGCCGATGCGCCTGCTATCACTGAGGATTGCGGAATCAGGGTCTGGGGCCAGTTTGACATCAAGCTCGTCCAAAAGCGGCAGCAAGCTATTGAAGTTGACGTGAGTTGCGAATGGAAGTATGGCTGTGTAGACGAACTTCTTCAATGCTGGGAGCCTTGGCGGGTGTTGAGGGCTGCCATGTCGGTGCGCCCTTGTTGAAAGGCAGCCCTTAATGCTGGCAACTATCGACGGAGGACCTCTTTCAAAATACTCGTATCTATAAGGCGAATCAGCAGACCGGCCACAGTTGCGAACCTGAAGACCGATGACAACATGGGCCGCATGAAATCGTCTCGCACTCGAACGAGGGCCAGGAGCAAGCCATCTCACTTACGTGCCGTACGCTTTGAGAAACGATCCCTCGTTCAAGCTTATTGCAGTCCAGGGGTGCAAGCTCAGCAGGCTGGCATTCGCCATTCCAGGGTATTCGGTGGGCACATATTCTAAGTTCTCGAAATCGATTGGTATATGGTCAAGTCTCCTAGGATATAAGGCTTCATGCCTGAGCTCCAGAAGATGGTAGTTCATGTCGCTGAATGCCCAGTCCCCAATCATGTCGATTGCACAATTTGTCAGACATCCCATGTCTCCTGGACTGGCCAGAATTTGGACGCCAACGGGAGCGATGGTCTGCAGTAGATGCTGCCAAAGTGCTGCGGCAGCACGGTAGCGATAGTCGTGGTTAGCGGCCAAGCGGTGCGGATAGCGGTCATAGGCAATGCCGCAGCGTTCGGTAATTAATGTAAAGCTCTGGACACACGTTTCGAGGGCATGTGCTTCAACGAAATCCAAGTAATCTTTGACGCAGTGATACCATTGCAGAGCGACTTTGAGACTCTCTCGCCCGTGTGATGAAGCGACGCTTTCGTCGGCCTCGGATGCTGAGTTGCCCGCCAATGCTGCTTGCTGGAAAAGCTGCTCATGGTACGGGTCAACACCCTTGGACTTCTGGGAGTCTTCCGACGGGACTGTGCCACAAACTCGACATGCACTCCACTTCGATCGCGGCGCAGCATCGAGTCGAATGCGGCAGTGGTCGAAGAGCAGAGGGAGGATGATGCGCCGCCATCTATGAGACACGCAGGAAGCGTGCTTGTAATCCCGATAGTCGGAGTTGGTAATGTCTAGACTGGGCTCTTTCCGTGCGTTGAGTCGCGATGGGGCGGGGCGCTCGAGGTAGGCGAAGACCTGCAGCAGCAATTCGTCTGGCAACCGGTCGATATGAGTTGTTGCCATGGCCGTGGAGGAAGGGAGTACTAGGAGGTATGTTTCCTACAATGACATGGCGTGCAACGTGGACTAGGAGGAGGTACAGGTGCACGTGGTTCAGCTGCCGAGGAGTGGGGCCAGGCCCCGTCTGCTCGAGTATGTGCACTGTGGCCAGCAGGCAGGGTGATCGACTTCAGCTACCCGCTCGGCCATCGACGGGCGGTTGTCGTCTTCTTCCCTTTTCGAGTAGACGCAGAGAGTGCAATCTCCGAGACAGGCTGTCTTGATCACCTGCTTCCAGTATTGAGCTCCGGCAGTAGTCTAGCTCGTGCGGCATGGATCACAAATGCTATGTTGGGAGCTCCGTCGCCGTCTCTGCCTCACCTGAGTTCCTCTCGAGCAAACAGCAAACCGCAAGGCCGGTTGTCGTTTCTTGACGTAGTGCCGCCATGTCTGCGCCGCCTTCGCCCATCGCTCATCGGCCATCTCTGTTGGACAAGGTACTTGTCGTGCCTCTGGTGGCACGAGTGCTCGCGGCAGCAGCATTCCGTGCCCTCACATTGCCCATCACGAAGACGGCGAAGGCCAACAAGACATTCAAGGACATCGTCTTCGCTGCCCTACGCGCAAACCTCGCGAACATCAACATTGCGCAGGAGCAGTGGCTGAATGCAACCACAGAGTCCAGCTACCTGGAGTTCGCAAAGACGGCAAGCCTGCAACCGGACACCGATCTCTTGCCCTCGGGATTGAAAGTTCACTGGCTGGGACCGAAATCCGCTTCCAAGACCATATTGTACTTCCATGGAGGAGGTTATGTGCTCGCCTGCACATCAGGCCACCTCCAGTGGCTGCTTGGCCTGCAGACGGAGCTGTCCAAATCGACAAGTGTGAGCATCGTGGTGGTTGCTTATACGTTGACTCCCCAAGGCCAATACCCAGAGCAGCTGAGGCAGGCCGCAGAGAGTCTGGAGTGGCTCATCAACAGTGCTGGCAAAAAGGCCCATGATGTGAGCAGTGCGGCGTAGCCTCAGACGTGTGCTGATGGTTTTGCAGATCATCGTCGCCGGGGACTCCGCGGGCGCCAATATGGCAGTTGGTCTACTGTCTCACCTCCTCCATCCTCATCCGGATGTTCAGAAACTGACTACGGAAGAGCCGCTACCTGCCGCAGTTCTGATCTCGCCCTGGATCAAATTCAGCACGACAGACGACAGCTTCCGACGGAACGCAACAAGTGACAGTGAGTGCGGTTACTGGGACTCTGAAACCCCGTTGGTCGGCTGCTGCAACCTGCAACTGCCCATTTGATCATGAGCAGCAGACTGGTCCGCGGTGCGTACGCTGACGTTTCGACCATCTCTAGTGATCCCGGCTGCGGCAGCTGATCGCTGGCAGAAGCTGTTCCTTGGTTCCAAGCCAGCTGACAAGTACAGCGAGCCCAGTCTCGCCGATTCAGCGTGGTACGCTGGACTCGACAAGGTGGTGGATCATATCCTGGTCTGGGGTGGCGAGAGTATGGATTTACATGATCGTATCACGAGAGTTCATCCAATACTGACAATGGAACAGAGGAAGTTCTCATCGATAGTATCAAAGCATTCGGCACGACGATTCAGAAGGCTCACGCGCAAACGACCATAGTCATTGAACCTGGCGCGTCGCATGAAGATTTCATCCTCGACGCGCTTCTCGGGTACGAAGAGAAGGCAGAGGGCACGAGTGTTATTGAGAGTTGGCTGGCGACGAGACTGTGACATAAGAGCGACGCAGAGCATACATTCGAGAATGCAACTGCCTGCATTCGGATATGTCTGGCTCACGATGAGAGCAAGCATTGGTTTGATTCGATGCATTCGCGGCGAGGGAAGAGTGTACCTTCTAGAGCAGTGACAACGAATGCTTCCTAAGGTCCTCGCACGTTGCGCATTTCTCAGCACTCCCACAACTCACTTTGGCCGATGTCGCTGACAGGATCGTGTACCTTGAAGGGCAAGCGAAGCCCACGCACGCAACGAACACACAGATAAGGCCATGGTTTTCTTCGAAGGAATATCGATTGCTTCACGTTGTTGCGTCCTCGTCGCCGCTGCTGCTTCCAGACTGCGGTCTGCGCATTATAGGACGCCCATCATGACCCGCGACCGTTCGAGTGCATCGGACGCCTTGACCCGGCTGGCGGTGAGGATCCCGAAAGGAACATGGGACACACACATGCAAGTCAAATCACGGTTGCTGTCCTGTCTTTCGCTCTGCGCTGACCACGTTCGAAGGCACGTAGTCGACCCCGTCACTTTTCCATTGGCACCTGAGGCCAAATACGTGCCCAAGGCGCATACCGTGGAGCAGGCAACAGCCTTTCTAGCCAGATTGGGTATCGAGAAGGCAGTAGTTGTGCAGCCAAGCATTTACGGGAACGACAACAGTGCTACAATTTCCGGATTGCGTGACCTGGGAGCAACGAACGGGCGTGCCGTGGTCCAATTCGACCCAGCGATCACGTCGAAGGAGCAGCTGCACGCATGGCACAACGCCGGCGTCCGCGGCGTACGGCTGAATTTCAAGAGTGTCGGCGTCGATCCTTCGGGCGCTGAGCTGGAGGAGATGCTGCTTGCGTACGCGGACGCAGTGCGGCCATTCGGATGGGCACTCGATTTGTACCTGGGGCTTGAAAAGGTTCCCCTTCTGGAGCGGTACGTTGACCAGCTCGGCGTCAAGGTCATCCTGGCGCACTATGGCCACCCGTCCAACGAGACACTGTCGACAGCCGTGTCGGCAGAGCAGGTGCCGGGCTATGCGGCGCTGGTGAGGGTGCTGCAGGCAGGCAATGTTTGGATAAAGCTATCGGGCGGTTACCGGCTGTCGCGCGACCCAGACAGCGCGCTCGTCGAGTCGCTGGGGCGAGCTGTGATACGCTTACGCCCTGACCGTTGCCTTTTCGCCACCGACTGGCCTCACACCCGCTTCGAGGACCTCGATGTAGCCCCGTTCTTGGAGCGCGTGCTGGACTGGATCGAGGCAGAGGGCGTGAGCCTGCAACAAGTCTTGGTTGACAACGCGCAAACGGCCTTTGACGTCCAACAGCCTTGTTGATGCGATGCATGGCAGTCAACCGTATGTCCCGCCAAAATGTTGATGTAGTGCTGTATGTTCCTGTAGGTTCAGTAGTAAATTAAACGACGAGCCGTGCCCGGAGGCTGGAAGATATATTCTCCGTTGAGCCATCAGAAAAGTTGACGCCCCAGCCGACGGTCGTTTGCCATCTCACACGCGACACATCTCACGAGCACGCCATGCTGCAGCAACGATTAACGCGATCGTTGTGCACTCTTTCGCGAAAGTCGTCCGCCATCGGCGCCGCGTACAGCGCTCCAGCCCCCCTGCTAGCGGCGTACAGAGTCACCCCGGCCACAACACAGCGCCTCGCTTCACGGCGGTGGTACTCATCAGAGAAGGCCGAGTCCGACCAGAAACAGGAGGAAATCTTGAAAAATGAGGGTAAAGGCACACAGGACACGGCAAAGGAAGGTGCGGAACAGCACGCAAAGGAACAGAACCAGCTGCAGAAAGAGCTGGAGGCTCTCCAGAAAGAGAACGTCGACGTTACGGCATGTTCTGCCAATCTCACCGTCCGAATCGTGATGGCGATGCTGATACCAGTGACAGGATCGATTAAAGCGCCAAATCGCAGAGTATCGCAACCTTCAGGAGCAAACGAAGCGGGAAGTGAAGGCCGCCAAGGACTTCGCCCTGCAACGCTTCGCGAAAGACCTTCTCGATAGCGTCGACAACCTGGACCGCGCGCTACAAAACGTGCCCAAGGAGAAGCTCACCGACGAGAACCCCGATCTGGTGAACCTGCATTCCGGTCTGAAGATGACTGATGAGATCCTGGTCAACACACTGAAGAAGCACGGCATGGAGAGAATCGACCCCAGTGTCGAGGGAGAAGCCTTCAACCCCAACCTGCACGAAGCCACGTTCCACGCGCCGCAGCCGGACAAAAAGGACGGCACCGTTTTCTTTACGCAGCAAAAGGGTTTTCTGTACAACGGTAGAGTGCTGCGGGTGGGTGTCCCTTTGCTCCTCTCTTATTTGGGCCCACCAATGACTGACGTGAGCGACAGGCGGCAAAAGTTGGCGTCGTGAAGAACTCCTGACGAACGATTGGATGACTGAATCATTGCGGCATGCTATGCGTGTACATGTGCAAGCCAACGGGGCTCTCGGATGATCAATCTCCTCTTCTAGGCGCGCACTGGACGCGCCGACAACGAAAATGCATAGCATCGAGCGGGTGTAATATATATATATATATACATGTATGACTAGAAGCACACCCCAGACGGCACTCCAAGGGGCTTGTACAACGATCGCTAATGTGCTGTCTTACTACCCTCGTATTTCGTGCCACGTACATGGCGCTCTCCAAGGACCTTTGTGTGGGTATCATCAACGAATTCACGAGAGCGCCTGTGCTTGATCCAAAGCCCTCCGAACGCCAAATGAAGACGGAAGCCATCATGCGCCAACCAGTCCAACGCCGACCCGTCCCGCCTTTATCCCCACCCAGCCTCTCCTGTCCCTGCCCGTTCGACCTCGGCCGAGCCAGTTATACTTGAGCGCATTCGTCAGACGTTCGACATTGCCCTGTGCAACGTCTCCTGTCTGGCATGAGGCCAGCATGTACAGGCACTGTAGCATTCGAGCCACAATCTCCGTCACTCTCGCAGGATCCGCAAGTGGGACCGGCGACGGTAGGGGCTGCGGCTGACTGGTCACATTGCAAGTGCCAGGGCCTCCGGGCGAAGGTGAATGAATATGGGGCAAGTTCGTGCCAAAGCTGCCGGCTGATGTATTAGAGGTCGCTCTGCTCCGGCCTGCTAGACTCATGGCACCACCGGACGAAGTGCTCGCGGCATCTAGCAATGTCGATGCCTGCGAATTGAAGCTACTGAGCCTTGGACTGAGACTGCCTGCCGTGCCGGGTCTTTCCGCACTCGGAGCAGCAGGGTCGCTCCGAGCATGATCCCTTCCCTTTGATACAGGCTCGGGAGAAACTCTTGCGTTGATGTTGTCGAGTGACAATCTGCTGAACATATTCAAGAGGCTCTCGTGTCTTGGCAAGATGACTTCGTCTCGAAATGCGATAAGTGTGATGCGTCGTACTTCCAGCTCCTCGTGGAGACTTGTCGTCCCACCTGCTGAAGTTGGTCGATCGTCGGACTTGAGCGATTCTGGGATGGCGCCCCAGAACTCTTGTGCTTCTCGTGCCGACATCAGACTGCCTCTGCCTTTGAACTCCAATTCAAGGGGTAGGAAGACTGCCTGTAGAAACGGTAAAATTGCGCCATAGACACCGATCCACATTTCCACGAGGTTGGTGACCAGTCTGTCATCTGGAACTCCTCGCAGCGTTTGGGCAAGTGATATGAACCCAGTCTGCAGCAATTCTCGGACATCTTCCACGAGCACGATGGGGGAACGTCGCTGGATGCACCGACGGACATGAACGCTGACTAGGGCGTTGAAGTCCTCGATGGGTGTTCGGAGATTTTCGCCTGAGAAGATGTTCAGCAAGCGCGCCTTGAGTAGGGGCCATGCATCGTCTGGCCCGATCCCGGGCAACCCCATTTGCGCACCAATGTGACTGAATGCTTGAGCTGTGACGGGCGGAACACTTTCCGACGGAAAGGAGAAAACGCTGGCGCTGCCTGAAGGTGGTCCTGCAAAGCTCGCCTCGTAGCTACTGGTTCCCAGGTACTGATCGCTTGGTGCAGCGGCGGAGGAGTTTGATGCAACAGGCGTCAATTCCAGTTTTGCAGCAGCAGCAGCAGCCTTCTCTTCCTTCTTCTTGTCTCGCAGCGCACGTCCGCCGTGCCGTAAATCGAAGCCTGACATGGATTTGGCGAATGCCCCGGTCGCAGGAGCGTCGGGAGTGAAAGAATAGAGGGGTTGTGGCTTGTCAGGATTGGTCGCCAGCGAGTTGGAATGCGCAGACGACAGGGGCAGTTGCCCGGGCTCATCGCGGAGTTTGTGCTTTTGCCGGGACAAGAAATGATGCCGCTTCTCCTTGTCCTTTTCGGAGATGGCGGGCACCAACGTGGATGTCGAAGCGTTAGCAGACGAGTAGAGGGAGCTTACACTCGACGCAGGATCCACGAGACTCGTCGTCGATGCATTGGGAAAGCCGCCGCGGAGAAAGGTGGCGGTCGATGGCGGCTTGCCCGGGGAAGGCATGGCGGGTGCTGCCTTGCTGTCCTTGTCCTTGGACAGCACTATGTTCTTGGGCTTCGCGAACAGCTTCATTCGCGAAGTTTTGGACTTTGGCTCCTTGTCTGAGGCGAGACCAGGGTAGACAGTACTGGCAGATGGCGGAAGGCCTGGCGAGGGCAATGGACTTCTGCCATTGGGGAATGCCACGTTGGCTGCCGTGGTGGCAGCCAGTCTGGTGCCACCCACTGAGCCGTTACTGTAAGGCAAAACAGAGCTTGCGGTCGACGCGTTGAGAGGACTCTGCTCGTGACTAGGTCGCCGACCGGCAGCGGGTCCGGCGGTGTTGATAGGTGCCAGGCCCGGATATGATCGTTTTCGCTCGAACTGAGAGGGAGGTGGCGATACCCGGTGCGAATATGCCGTCTGCGCGGCGATCTGCGAAGTAGTCAAGGCGTTGCTGCTTGCCGTAGCGTGCGGAAGGGAAGGCTCGAAAAATCCCTGCGAGTGCTGCCGAGCGCGGTGTCCTGACTGCTGGCCGGGCACGAAACCGTCCAGGGAGCCACGCGCTGCGTGTCGAGGCATCGTTGGAAAGGCGCCTCCTCCTTGCGTGCCGCCTGCAGTGGATGGCCTTGCGGCGGGCGGCTGTGGCGGATGTGCGGCGCGCTTGGGTGCATTCGCCTCGACCGAGTCAATGGTTGTGGTGGAGAGACTGGACTCGCTTCGCAAGGAGCCTTGTGAAAGGGAAGACTGCGAGCGCTGGCCAGACGGCGACCGCGGCCGTGGCGGAGGCCGTAGAGGCGGGTGATTGCTCATGGCGGCGGAGTTGCGTGGTCCAGTGTCGCAACCTCCGTGTCACATTCCGGCACGCATGCTGAGGTTGGTGCAACGCGAGTGCTGGGCCCAAGATCGCGGACAGCAGCTACAATAATAAGGTAACAAAGTAATACGTTAATGCCCCCACCGAGTGAGGTGGAAGACGGGATGAGGTGTGCACGGCTGACTAGTGAGGCTCGCTATTTAAAATAAGGCATGGATGCCTGACATTCGCGCGCGACACGATGCAGCAGGCAGCGTTGGTGTACGTAGATGCGTAGAACGGCGGAACGGAATCTTGCGTCCACTTTGCGATTGCCATGCGATATGCGTGTATTCTCTCTCATAGTAGCCCCCGCCCCCCCCAAGAGACAGTCGTCCGCCCAAAAGCAGCTACCTTACGCACCCACCCAAAACGACTGACTAGTCCCCTCTGCGAAGCACCACAAGGCAGGCAGGTCAACCAACAACAGACGTGCAGTGTGCAGCGTCAACCACGTTCGCATCTCTTGTCGATTCGCCTCCGCAGCCGCTTCCTCCGATGACACACTTGCCTGTGCTGCGATGATCCGCTGGACGGGCCCCGCCAGCAGAGGCACCGCGGCCAGATGTCCCGCAGCAAGCACACTGCCCGCGATGTACCATTTGGATACGTCTGCGGTCTCGAGTGTCGCGTGGTTCCGCAGCCAGCGAGAGACCAGCGTGCCGCCGAGGGTTGACGACAGGGCGAGACCCGCGATCAGAATGCGTCCAGATTTGACCTGTCGTGCCATGTTAGCGGCAGTGGCGCGAGGCAGACGACGTATGCTACCATGGACCCCCAAAACTGCGACAAAGGCTTGCCTGCAATGGCCGAATTCGGTTGGGAGAAGGAGAGGAAGACGGGATACTGATAGAGCGCCAGGCCCACGGTCGCAGCAGAGGTGCAGAGCGGCAGCACGAGCCCGACGTGTGTCGATTGGGGTGCCATACTGTTTCTCTAATCGAGCGTATTTCTAATAATTGGATCGCAGAAGCTCAAGAGCGACAAAAAGTCAGGACCGTCACCTCTTTTCAACTGCTCTCTGAGGGCTGTTTCAAACACGCACAGCAACAGCTATCACGGCCGCTGCTGTCCCGTGCGGTGGCGATGCACACGATTGCTGACCGTTTGGGAAGTGGGCGGGCACACGAAGCGGGGAAGTGGGCTAAGGAGACGGCTGCTCAAGCTGCACGTGAGCGCGCTGGTGCCGTGCACCACAATCATGCGGAGATGCTGTTGAAACTGCTTATGCCGCCGGGTACGTGCAGATACCGTCAAGGTGCAAGCTGTCGAGAGACTCATCAATCCAACGGCTCGTTTTCGCGGCCTCCTGTTGCTAATACACTATGCTATGCACAAGGTGTCTCACCTTCAACTTGCGCGTTTCGCCACTATCCCATGACCATGCCCTTGAGGCCAGCCATGTCGCCTTCCTTGGCCGCGATTTCGAAGTACGAGTAGATGATGCTAGAGAACGTCAGTTGTGTCCGGCAGCGGGGAGATCGCGGAGTGCTTACGTGACGGCCATGAGAATACCAGTACCGCTGCCGAGAGCCCCCATCATGTCGCTGACAATCGACAGAGCACCAATGCACGCGCCTCCGAAGGCAGCGGCAGTGGGAATGACGCGCTTCAGTTCACGGTACATGCTCTCGTCGCGATGGCCGGCCATGACCAGTCCTTGTTCCTTGAGTTGTTTGGCCACATCACGAGGGCTGGATCCGGATACTTCGATCCAAGTTTTACTGAAGGCAGCACATGCCACTAGCATATAGACGACAAACACAGCTGTGTGGATGGGGTCCAGGAGAGCATCGGTGATGTTGAGGGGAGGGCTCATATAGTAGACCAGACCACTCGCGGGCAGCACTTGTGAGGTGCCTTCCTTAGCCTCCCAGACGCCGAGGAGCTTGACCAAAAGGTTGTCTGGCAGCTTGTTGTAAAGCATCTGGGACACCAGGAAGACGTTGGAAGACAGTGCGGACTGCAACATGATTGGCATGTTCGACGTATAGAAGAGCCGAACCGGGTAGGATCCGCGCATGCCTCGCTGCCGGGAAGACTTGACGGGGATCTCGACGCGGAATCCCTGCAAGTAGATGACGGCGCTGAAGACGATGATTGTGGACAGCAAGTTCATAATGTTTGGCAGGTTCTGGCGGTAGAAGGCCTCGCGAAGCGCGAGCTGCTTGTTAGGCCACGTAACCAGAAGGTGGACAAGCGCGATGATTGCTCCCTCGAATTCTGGACCACGACCGGTGTTGACTGTGGTTGGCGAGAACGCTCTCCAAACGATCGACTCGCAAATGTTGGTCGCAATAAACAGCGAGATTCCACTTCCCAGCCCATAGCCCTTTTGCAGGAGTTCATCGAGCAGAATGACGATCAGCGCGGCAGTGAGGAGTTGGACGACCAGAAGCACACAAATACCCGCACCAAGGTCGGCGGGGCGACCGTAGAGGCCGGTGAGTACGTACACACAAGCTTGTCCGAACGACAAGATGATGGCAAGCAGCTTCTGCGCTGTCTGGTAGAGTTCTCTGTCCGACTTGAGGTCGAGATTCACATCGATGAGGTGGGTGCCGGCAAGCAGCTGGAAGACCATGCCCGAGGAGATGATGGGCGTGATCCCCAGCTCCATGAGTGTGCCTCGATTACTGGCCATCATCATGCGCAGCCAGTAGAGTGGATCTGAAGTATCTGCCATGACCGTCAATACTGCTCGTTCTTGCGCCACATCGCCCATGTTGCTGCGCACCTGATGACACGATGCCGTAAAGTGGCATCTGACTCATCACCAGAAATATGACCAGAGTCACGCTCGTCCATATTATCCTCTGGTTGAAAGCCACCTTCGTCTCGGGCACTTGGACTTCGGGGATGAGGGGCGTGAAAGGCTTCACGAGATCGAGGAAGCGGACTGGAGGCAGCGATGGTCAGCGTGGTGCCGCAGCGAGCGCGACGACGCGGCGGGATGCTCGCGCGCAGAATTTCGACGTACGTCCAGACATGGTGCCGGTAGTGCTGGAGGCTCGGACGCGCTCCTACGTGGCCACGGTGGTATGCCGCTCGCTTGTAACGATCTCAGGCCTGCGGAAAACGAAGGCTCGATGAGAGAGGGAAGGATAAGAAAGGAAAGGTGAATGGCGGGTGATGCAGGTGCGCACTGAGGGCCAGCGTTGTAGAATATGCGCATTGGAAGCCAGCTGGCAGCTGCTATGTGGGCCCTTTCCAAGGGGGCGGGCCATGCCGAACAGCGATCGCATTCTGCTGTGAGAACTCGCGGCGGCAATAACATGAATTTCTCTACCCCGTGTTCATTGACGTCGCGTTCGCAATCACAGCATTGCTCATGATGCGCAATGTTGTGTTGAAATTAATAAGAGGCTGTTCAATGGGAGGGCGTGACTGTGTCCCAGCACAGCATACTGCTGAGCTTCCTATGCAAAGGACAAACGTTGAAGCCGGTGCTCTGTCCTCGCACTTCTCGTGATACCAAACCCAACAGCAGTCCACCCAGACTGCCGTACCGAACGCCGTGCGATGCTGCTCATTGCCAAACGCTCGGTTTGAGAGACTACTACATTTCATCCATGCCAACAGATTTCCACCACGGAGTGGCGCCCTCTCCCGCAGCAGGAGGTTGATTCACAGTACTCTCTGCATCGCCCACCTGTCTTCGTGCGGAAATCTCTCTGGACTTCATATTCCACAGCCTACTATTGGGCTTCGACTTTACTTTCATCGTCCGTGCCGCCATTGTCATGCCAGCGATCCGGTCGCCGTCTGCGGACCCGACTTGTCTTCCGACTCTCGTCAATCCCGGGGATGAGTGCGTCGATGGACGGAGCATTGTGCTCCATTCATCCCTCATGACTGGTCGTTGTCACTGCAAAGGCTCCGACGAGGATGAGAGCCTGTTCAGATGCAAGTACACGTCTGTGCCATAACCCTCCATGGAAATGAGCTTGAGATCGCCTCCGAAGTATCGTGCGTAGAGTCTCGAAATAGGTAGCCCGTATCCAAAGCCGGCCATGGGTGCTTTGAAGTCCGATTTATTGAAGTCCGGGTCCAGATTGGGCGTTTGGTCCACGGTCGTGTACATGTATGTCCACACCAGTGGAATGCTGCTGCGAGGGATGCCGCCGCCTTCGTCGCTGATTTTGATCGTGATGTCTTCCCTTCCTTCCGATACAATCACTTGTGTCACTGGAAACTCTTCCTTGTCCTGCCCGTGCGTCTCGACGACAGCCCGCAAGCTATTCTTGAGCGTCTCGAAGAGCATGTGTGACAGGTGTCCGGGCACGTACATGAAGTTCAAGTCCTTTGGACACACCAGCCGCACTTTGGGCGCATCGAACAGTCCATAATGGTCTTCGCACACGAAGCGTGCGTTCTCAATTGCCTCTTGTGCCAGCTCTTTCACATTGGTCTTGGTGCAGATGATACCCACGTAGTTTGGATCGCGGTGTGATCGCTGATCGGTCAGAGCAATGTGCTGGCCAATCAACATACGGATTCCTATTCGCGACATGTAGAAACGATCCAAAAATGCCTGTATGTTATGATCAATTTGCATACGCTGTCTTTTGCGCTTGTACTCGAGAATTCCTTGGGCGATGGTCGTGACGACGCTGTCGTGCCGCCGTTTGATTGTCTCCAGCGTCTTGGCGAAACGAGTGTTGTAGTCATTGAGCTCTGGCGGCCAATCTCCGTCATCCGCAGCAGTGAAATACCGCCGTGTAGCTGCCACCTTTCTTGATCCATTGGCGGTGCTCTTACTGGCCGCAGCGTCTGCACCGTCGGTTCCAATGTTCCCATCTGACTTGTACTGCCCCGGTTTGATGCTAGGGTTGGCGGTCGTCTCGCTCAAGATCCGAGAGTGTTTCCCGTTGGCTTTGGCAGGCTTGATTAATCGTTCGCGAATCTCGCTGCTGAGGCTCGGCTTGGGCAGAGAAATGATTTCCTATCCCTCGTCAGAGGAGCGCAAGCGCGCGGATGCGTGGACTGGTTCACTGCCATACCTCGAATGACTGGGCGTACCAATCCTGCACCTTCTTGATGCTCTCCATCTCATTGAGGCCATCGGGCAGGTCCCCCAGCTCTTGCACACGATGCGCCAAGCGAATGGGCAGTTCTTCGGAGAGGAATTGGGAGGCGCGGAAGAGGGTGCCTGCAATGAGAACTCAATTCGTGTCGCACGCCCTGCTCGTGCCGCGGGGCGCTGTACCTGTTGATGGGTTGCTCCCGAACTGGACCATCTGCCGCAAGCTCACGCCCGTCGCCGGGAAGCTCGAGTAATGCTTGATCGTTTCCATCAACTGGGCTTCGCAATGTCAGCATCATCTGGTCGTCGTCGAGGGCGGCGGCGACGTCATTGGGTCGGCGCAGTACTGACCAGACTTCTTCCACGACATGCTGGGCAGCGACGAGGTCGGACGACCTGCGTGGACAGTGTGGAAGACAATATGCTAAGGGAGGATGCCGGTCGAGGGCGAGGTGGGCATAATCATGACTGTTGTGCGCACCGCAATGACTCTCACGAGACCTCGAGCTCGGATCAAAGGTTAAGGCGAGCCTAGGCCAGCAGGAGAGAGCGTGGGGAGCTTCGACGGCGGCGCTTCCCACTCTGCCGAGGTCACCAATAGCAATGCCGACCTTTGCAACAGCGTCGGCGGCAGCGATGACGGGCAGCGATGACGGGCAGCGATGGCGTTCCGACCAAACCAACAATGAAGCATACATGCAAGCCCGCTCGGTCTGTCGTTCCCACACGAGAGGAATCGTTCAAGTGCCTTGACACATGGGACAGCGATGGTGCTCGGATGGAATCGGAGGTGGTCTCCTACTGCACGCTGCACCTCCATTGGCCGAAACTGCACGCCCGCGAAATATCGTGTCGACAGATGCCAAATGATGATTCCGTCATCTGCGCTTTGGAAGACTATTCATGCCCAAGTTCTATTGTACAATGCCACCATCGCTCTGACGTGCAAGTAAAGATGGAGCTGACTGATCACGACTACCTGAGTTGTACATCGAATCGCCTCACCAATTCCTGGCGGATCTGATCATGCAATGCGTTGGCTTCCTCGTTCGTCAACGTCTTCTCGAGGCTGCGATATGTGATGCGGTAGCACAAGCTCTGTCGCCCAGTCTTGGGGTGCTTGAAGCTGTCAAGGAGGGCGACGTCCTCGACGCTGTCCCCTGCCGTGTTGCGTACAACCTCCATCAAGTCATTCTCGTGGAAGGTGGACACGGATGCGAGTGGTGCCACAGGCGCCGTCATTTGTCCTCCAGCTGGGGATGGAGCGGTCGATGTGGAAGCTGGGGTCTGCGCTACGACAGGACCTGCAGTGGGCAACCAGAACGCAATATCCCTCGGTGCTGACGGATGCTTGCTGAAAGGCTTGAAACGCTGTATCGGCTTTGACTCGTCGAATTGGCCCAGAAAACGTGCGTCCTTGCTCCAGAACAATCGAATATCGGGTATGCCGAACAAAAGCATTGCGATTCGCTCGAGGCCAATGCCAAACGCCCAGCCGAGCCGTGAGGCTTGCTCTGCTCGAACAAGCAGGGGCTGATCAATCACTCCACAGCCCAAAACTTCCAACCAGTCGCCACGCCACCAGACCTCGAGCTCCCATGACGGTGAAGTGTGTGGGAAGAAGGCTTCCACCCACCTCACTTTCAACGGCTCCTGTTCGGCTTCCACGCCTTTTCCCGCCGCGGCTAGTGCTTTGTCTGCCTCAGCGAAGATCGCAACGACCATGTTCTCGAGGGATCGCTTGAGATGCGCAGCCACTGCTATTGCTTCCTCGGGCGAGTGAAATTTGTATTGAAGGGGGTTGCGATCAGGGTGGAAGGTCGGGTTGGGGTCCTCGACAGACAAGTCATGCTTGGGAATGTTATCCAGGTCTCGTAGAATATGATTCGTCAGGGCCGTGCTGTCGGCGAAGTCGTTGCGATCCCATGTCAGCGCGCCTTCCATTTGGTGGAACACTGGATAGTGGCTACGGTCGACCGCATCTCGCCGATACACGTCTGCGGAGATGGTATAGCCATTGCTCAAGTTGGCGCGGAAAATGTCGACTTCGTGCGCCGACGTGTGAGTCCGAAGGACAGTCTCGCGGTTGAGGTAATACGTGTCGGTCCTACTGCGTCCTGGGTGGTCGGCAGCGAAGCCGAGAGAGTCGAAGTTCTGTGCAACGCTGACGACAGGTGCCAGGTCGTTGTGGTTCCTGAATTTGGGGAATCGCGATTCGATCAGCTTTCTTGTGATGGCGAGAGGGTGGTTGGGTTGCAAGTGCAGTTTGCGGCCGTAATTGGCCAGAATGGACGACGGCACATTCGTCCACTCGTCTGTAGGATAGGTCTTGCCGTCAATGTGGAGCGAGTTCGCAGCTGGGCACGGTGTCGATGTCAGTGCTGTTCGGCCTTATTCCCGTGGAGTCTGGCGCAAAAGCCGGAGAATGGGAGTTTCAGCAGCTGGCACTCACTCACCGGCGGAGGCGTAGCAGCGCGAGCACGCCAGCAGGGCCGGCATTCGCAGCCATGCGCGGAGGCTCGAGGGTCGCGCCCATATCGACGCGCCCGTCGATGCCAAGCGCGCCATCGTTGGAGTCGTGCTGGCGATGTCGTCCCTGTTCCCGGCGTGTTTGCTGACATCTTGGCTCGCAGCACTCCCGAAGAGCTCCGCGCCACAACATTTATTGGCACTTGTTTGCTAGATTGCCCCATGCTCTAGTTTTCCGGCAGCGCCATCTGCCTCCCTTCGTCTTCGCTCGCCGCATACCTCGTCACCCCCCCCCCCGCGAACGACGTGCTCCGCTCGCGAAGCAATGCACCAAGAGAGATGGCGACCGCAGCATCCCAGGCGAAGGATGTCCGACCGGCCCCCATCCACTATCCGCTGTGGTTTGGCGGGAGCGCCAGTTGCTGCGCGGCCATTGTGACGCACCCACTGGATCTGCGTAGGTCGCGGCCTGTCAAATCCAGCATCGCAATCATGCCTGCTGACCCGACTTCTAGTCAAGGTCCGTACGAGCGACTTTCCCCCGAGCGACCATTCGTATTGACACCGACGCAGGTCCGCTTGCAAATGCAACCCCATGAAGGCCCACGCAAAGGCCTGGTGGGCATGTTCACACATGTCGTTAAGAGCGAAGGAGCGCCGGGTCTCTATCGTGGGGTATGAGCAGGTGGTCTACAGCGCGGACCCATTGATCTAACGAGACTCTGTGCAGTTATCTGCCGCCCTGCTCCGACAGATCACGTACAGTACGACGCGCTTCGGCGTCTACGAAGAGCTCAAGCAGAGCTTTGACGACGGCGTGTCAAAACCCTCCATTGCCTCTCTCATCGCGATGTCATCGGCGTCGGGTTTCCTGGGGGGCGTAGCTGGCACACCGGCCGACATACTCAACGTGCGCATGCAAAACGACGCCGCCCTCCCGCCGGAGAAGAGACGGAACTACAAGCATGCAATTGACGGCATGGTGCGCATGATTCGTGAGGAGGGCATCACAAGCTTGGTCCGTGGCGTCTGGCCCAATAGTGCGCGCGCCGTGCTCATGACGGCGTCTCAGTTGGCGAGCTACGATGTGTTCAAAGGCCAGATTTTGGAGCACAGTGGCTTGGAGGATGGGCTCACGGTACATTTCATGGCGTCTCTGATGGCTGGCTTCGTGGCAACAACAGTCTGCAGTCCGGTGGATGTGATCAAGACAAGGGTCATGAGCGCGCACACGAAAGAGAGCATATGGAGTCTCGTCACGCGGATAACGGCGTATGAAGGCTTCATGTGGGCGTTCAAGGGCTGGGTGCCCAGTTTCATTCGACTCGGGCCGCACACCGTCGCAACATTTTTGTTCCTGGAGCAGCACAAGAAGATGTATCGAACGCTGAAGGGTGCGAACTGAAGTGCGGAACTCGCGTAAAACAGCGTGAGAAGGCGCGAAGGAACCAGAGACAGGCATATAGAGTTTCAGTTCAGTGCATAGAGAGCGAGGCGTTGGAGGAGCGAATTGTTGTACATAACCACTTGCTATGGTGATACTGGTAGCATTTCACGGGGATTGATTCTGCATGCATGATGAGGCTTGGGCTTGCACGTGGTTCTACTATAGTACATGTATAGTTAACTGACTAACTTAGCGTGCTCACGGAACTGTAAATGTACAACACGGCGGCGCACATCGGCATCTTGTGCCAGGGCGCCGGCTGTTTTGCCTCGCGCACTTACAGCCGCTCAACCACTCCAGACTTCGCACAGATGATCACAAGGCCGTCTACTGGATCTCCGAGATGCCATCGGTGCCCATGACGCCCCTCGTGCGAGAGCGCGCGCCGGACCGCACGTCCGGAAACCCACTGCCCTCACTGCTTCACACCCCCTCTGGCTTGGCCATGGTGGAACTCCAAGGCACCATCGTTGCCACCGAACAGCCAGATATCGCGGAAGCACTCACTCTGGGCCGCCTGGTGTTCCCGCCTGCAGACGAAGACGAAAACGGCCCGTGGGATGGCAGACGCGTGCTGCTTTACGTCGGCGACCATCAGAGATTACTGGGGGAGGTGAGAAAGCTGGCCAAACCAGTCGCCGTGGTTCGACGAAGCATCTCCTCCGACACGGACGGCGAAGTGGAGATGGCAGAAGTTGTGTATTGGAAATTATTGTTCTCCCATCGTCCTGAGCCACTGGGAGCACTGCGGGACCAGCAAGATGACGGGGAAGAAGCAATGTGATGGATTCCAAGGCCAACGCCCGTGGGCCCTTAGCCAAATGCCCGTACGATGGGTCGTCCCCGGCATCCAAGAGTGGGGACGAGCGTGGAATCGTCTCTGCCATGCTCGGATCAGGATGACTCGGCAGTGCCGACGAGCGTCAGATGTGAAAGTGACATCGCACGAGGACCCCGCCACGCAACGGTGCGACTGTGCATAGCGACAACTCCTAGGTGCTGTTCCGCTCGGGCGTCCTCCAAGCATCGCGCTCTTGCCTGGACAGCATCCATACCGAGCATGACACACCATTGCTCCTCGACTACTGGGCGGTTGCTGCATATTGCGGGCTCAGTGCGATCCATAGGTGAACCGTAGATTCTTTCTATGCTGAGCGTGGTTGCCAGAGCTTCCGCTCACTCTCCCTATCGCCGTGCGGACTTGTCCTGCGTGCCGCACCAACAATCTCTCACATAATCGAATCACCTGTTGAGGCCCGCCCTCATCAGTCGGCGGACGTGCGGAGCCAAGGCACAAGCCCATACAGTACATCACTGCACATCATCACTTGTGTAAAGCGCATAATCCCCGCGGTGGAACACACCGCTGAACTACGGGCCTTTGACAGGCGTACGGCCGTCTTCTGCACTGTCTGGCGCAAAGCATACAGAGGGTTTAAGCGACAAAGAATTAGCGGCGGACGGGCAACGAAACCCCCCACCTCTCTCTCGCCTAAATCCTACATCCATGTCTCTCAGAGCATGACGTCGGGTTCTGCAAGCTCATGATAATCGTACATGTATATATATATTTGATGTTGGTCATTGCTGCTTGTTTGCAAACATGATGACAATCCCAATGGACGCTACACCGCTGGAGACACTTTCGGTCCAGGGCATTTTCCTCACTTTGGTGGGTGGAACTGCGTTCGTGGACCGTGCTATTCTGACCGTATGTCCTAGTTGCCACTCTATCTGGTGGGAAGACTCCTTTATGCCTTAGTTTTCGACAAGCTGAGACACATTCCCGGGCCCAAAATCAACGCAGTGTCACGCTTACCATACGTTCGTCACCTGATTCGAGGGACCACGGTCGATAATGTCGTCGCACTGCACCGCAAGTACGGGAGCGTAGTGCGAATCTCCCCGAACGAGTTGTCGTTCACAAGTGGAGATACTGCGTGGACCGATATTTATGGATTCCGAACACACAAGCTGTTGAAACACGCTAATGAGATACTCAATGGCTTGATAATTCTATCTAGCCAGCAGCAGATATTAAGTATCTGCTGCATAGGTTTGCTACCTGCAAACAGAACAATAAAACATGCAGAGAAGATGTAAGAAGAGTCTCTAATTAACACTCCCCCTAACTCGATCACATCTTCGAAATCCTCTACTCCCCCTTAATCGGTGTTAGGGAAATGTCCTAGTCCACTCCCCCTTTATCTGCCGTTAGGGAAGTAACATCCTTTCTTATACCTATGCCTTAGAAATGTTTCTTAAACGTAAACTTCGGAAGCTATTTAGTTAGCAGATTAGCAGGGTTTTCTTTGCTAGAGATCTATTCCGGTTAAATCTCTCCTCTTAGTACCGTCTCCCTAAGAAAGTAGTAACGAATGTTAATATACTTCGTCCTTAAATAAAGCTCTAGGTTTTTCGAAAGCTTTACTGCAGATGCGTTATCGATATAAAGACGAATTACATCTTAGTAGATGTCGGTCTCGCGTAAGTTAAAGGCGATTTCGTTAAGAAAACCTCGAAGCTAAATTGCTTTATAAGCAGCGTCTAATACTATAATGTATTCGGCCTCCGTTAAAGAGGTCGCAACGACTTTTTGTCGCTAAGAAGCAAAGGAGATCGGTATACTAGCTATTTAGTAGAGCTATCTAGTGCGAGACTTCTAAGTATCCTTATATATAGCCTAGTCGCTATTAATAAAGCCCTAGAGCTATATAGAACTATTACGCCTAAAGAAAAGTCCTATACGTAGGCAGCCTTTAAGATACGCAAAGATATAATATACTGCGTCTATATAAGTCTAATTAGGATTTGTCTAGAAAGAGGCGACAACTAAGATAGCGCAAGCTAGATCCGCTCGTATTTTCGAGAAGAGATAATTAAGAGATCTAACTTTAGAGAGGTATTTAGTAATAAACGCCTAAGAAGCTTGTCCTATACTCTAAACTAGCAGTTTGCTTAGATCTAGTAGAGTAGCTACTAGAGCAACATCTATAAGACTATATCTCTCTAGAATCTAGGCGATATATATGCCCTAATATATATAAATGCCTTCCTTAGAGTGCTCGATTTATATACTAAGGTAGTAGGCAACCTATCCCTTATCCGTTATTTTAAACGCAGAGGATAGCTCCTTCTTATATAGAGCAATAGCTTCTTTATTTGCTCTAAAGATATTAATATCGTTAATATAGACCGTTATAATTAGGCCTCTATCCTTATAGTAGAATACGTATTTATTAAACTAGGAGATTATCTAGCTATATTATTAAAGCTATACTCGAAGCTTAGTATACTAAACCCTCGGAGCCTACTTTAGACTATAGAGACCCTTTCGTAGTCTAGCAAGGCAACCTAATAGACTAGGGAGCCTATTAGGAAATCGGATATAGACTTCTTTATTAAGCTCTCTATTTAGGAAGGCAGTTACGAAGTCTATCTAATAATACTTCTATTCGAGAGCAGCCGTTAGCGTAAATAGCAGATAGTATGCCGTAGTCTTTATAACTCTAGAGTAGGTTTCGGTAAAGTTAAAACCTTCTCTCTATTAGAAACTACGAGCAATAAGTCGTAATTTGTACTTTTTTAGCGTACTATCGCTATTAATCTTTTAGCGACGAACTATCCGCGTCGAGAGTGCTCTCTTTCTAGTAGGAACTTTATCGACGAGATTAAAAGTCTTATTTTCTCGTAGACTATTAACTTTAGCCTAATCGGACTACTCCTAACATCGCTGCTTATTAGGAGGACAAGCTTAAACTTCTTTAAAGTTCTAAGGAATAGGTCTTATCGCTATATCGCTTAGGACTATAAAGCTAACTATCGATATCGCGTTTTTAATATCTTCTATACTAATACCCGTTGCCTCTAGGGCATCGGTAGCAAGACTAGCGAACTTAAAGGCATTTAGTCTTAACGTAGCGCTTAGCTACGCTTATCGATCCTCTTCTTAAAGTTCCTTCTTATTACTTAAGAGCAATAGCTTATCGAACTTTCTCCCCTTCTTGCTATCGTAGTAGTTGCTTTTAATATCTTAATATACTATAGGCACCGAGTTATTAGGAACTAACGGGTTCTATATAACTTTTAGTTTTCCTTTATCGTTATAGATAACTATAAAGTATTCGTAGAAAATTTCTTCGATCTATAGTTTGTCTCTCGAAAGTATATAGCAGCACCGGTTAGGCTATTCTTTATTATTATTTAAGTTCCTAACTATATAAGAATAGTATAAAATACTATTAACGATAGCCTCTCGATATATAAAGCCGACGCGGTAAGTAGTATAGACTTATACGTCGCATTCTATATACTAAGGGCTGTCTTTATTCTAGTTATTAAAAAGTCTCTTTTACTAGGGCTTAACTTCTTTTAGGTATCTTACTCCCCTTATGCTATCTTTACTAAGAATAAGACAAGCATTTTCGTTAATTATTATGCATCTTATATAAATCGATATACTATTAGTATCGTAGAGTACTCTAGCCGTCTTATAGCGTCTATAGTATCGTACTAATCGATCTTTAATATTCTATCTTCGAATTCTATTAGCTTAACTCTAATATCTTTTATCCTAGTAGTAGTAGGTAGTATACTTACTATAATCTCCGCCGTATAGTCCTAGTATAAGAGAATAGGGAGTATCTTCCTTATAATATTAATAGTATAAGTTAGGATGCCTTAGCTTAAGCTTCGCTCTAGCCTTTATAGGATTTGTAGTCTTATCTGCTTATAAATAATATACTAGTCTAAGATATAGGCAGTTGCTATATTTGCTATAAACGCTACCGTATAGCCTAGGTATAAGGGAATAGGGAATATCTTTCTTATAATATATATAGCACGAATTAGGATGCCTAAATTTCCTCTTACGACTCTTAGATAAGGCTATAGGTATAACTATTACGTCTAGTTTAGGAAGTATATAAGCCTAAGTTATCTCGCTATCGGATTAACTAGTACTTAATATACGCCGAGTAGCATACCCTATATATCTCGTATAAGACCGTTATACTCGTACTTATAGTAAAGCCGGAATTATATCTAGAAAATATTTATTCTTATCTAAAAGGTCGAACTTATTATTAGCAACTTAATAGCTATACTGCGGTAATATCTTCTTTTAAGTTAGCGGAGCAGCTATTAAACCTAAGCGGTACTTATTACCGTGCGATTAATTATACTCCTATAAAGTAGACGGAGCATTCGTTTTAGGTTAAACGAAAACTTATCGCTTAGAGTCGATCTATCGCTAAGTAGTTAGCTTAGAAGCAGATTTTAGAGTTCCCTCTAGGCGGGATTTAGTTTTAGGGAGTTTTAAAGCACCTCCCTTCGTAAAGTACGGAGAGGGACTATACTCGGCCTCTAACTTAGGCTTAGAGTCTATCTTAGGGATAACCTTCTTTGCGCGAGAGCGTAGTATTCGCTTATAGCCTTTTCTAAACTTCGACAATAATGCAATATCCTCGCGATTAGATAGTTCTAACGTAGAGTCGGGCTAGAAGTCCTTATCCTTTATAAAGGAATTAGCTTTCCGACGCTTTTCCGGAGATACCTCGTTATTACTATTAAGGACCTCTACTATAGTCCTCTTAACTATTAGTATAATATTTTTAGACGAATCGGAGTTTTCGTCGCTCGTATTAGAATCGTTCTCGATATCTAAGGCTAATCTAAGAGTATATTATAGTCGCTAACGAAGATAAGGTTTCGGCTAATTATCCTTAAGACTAATATTTTCTTTAACATCTCCTAGTACGACGCGTATAACTTAATAAGTATTAGGATTATAGACACGATAGATAGACTCGTCTTCTATACTAACGAAGTAGCTAAGCTATCTACGAGCGTTATATATCTTATAAGATGCTATCTTTTTAAGCTTTTTCTTCGAGATTAATACTATTATTCTGCTATCCTAGATTTGCTCTAGAGAGAGATCTAGTTTTCGCTTTTCTCGCCGCTCCTACGGAGTCTCTTTAAACTTAGTAACCTGCGAAGGATAGCGATTCTTCTATTAGATAGTATAATTAATTGCTTTAGGCTAAACTCCCTTAGGTAGAGTAGTATTCCGCAAAAGCTTATCGCCGCGTTTAGTAATAATTCTTCTAATCTATCTAGTAACTAAGTTGTTCTAAACTATAGCTACTACTTTTTCGCGAATAGTCCGGTTTATACGCTCTATAATACCGACTTAATAATAAGCAAAGGGGACTATAGGTTTAATTATAATTCTATATCTATTATAGAAGCTCTTAAAGTCGCCTTTCTAAAACTATCGGTCGGCTCGATAACGGCGGATAGTAATATTATACTTTTTCTTAATAAACTTATAAAGCTTAATTACCTCCGCATAAGCCTCTATAGGTCGTAAAAGCCGCAGCGAAAAGGTAAAGCGATCTATATCGTCGGTAATAAAAATAAAGAGCTTAGTACTATCCTATCCTATAATAGGATATAGTCCCTATATATTAATATAAACTAGATTACTAGCATCGTTAAAGCGGCGATTTGCTAGATCCCTCGGAATTCTAACGATCGCGCGAGTAGAGGTATAAATAGAGTATTTGCACTCTCCTATCTTTATACGAATCTGCTTATTAGTAATATCTATACTAGTACTAATCGTAAGAAGCTTTCTTATTCGAGAGAAGCTAAGATAACCTAGACGACGATGCTATAGCTATACTAGATCCGTATTAAAGTTAATCTTAGTAACTAGTTCTTAAACTAGCTTAGAATGCTTCTTAGCTTTAGGTACTATTATTAGCTAAATATAATATAGACCTTTTATACTTTTAGCTATACTAATATAGAAGCCTTTAAGAAGAAGCCGGACTTTACTATTACTCTAGGAGCCGCTTAACCTAGAAGCGTCTAGCTTAGAGAGAGATAGTAGGTTATATATACTTAATAGTGCAAACGCGACGCCTTTTAATTCTAGCTTAAATAGATCCCTATTCTAATCTCGGAGCTATAGTATAATATTGCCTCCTCCTTAAATCTAGAGATAAGCTTTGCTATTAGTAGTACCTATACTAAATTAGAGAGGATAAAGTTTAGTAAACTATTTTATATTATTGCAGATATATATAGAAGCACCGCTATTAATTAGCTATATATCTCGAGAGATAATAGCGTTTAAGGCAGCGAGTGCTAAACTACTTAAGGTAGAGATAATTGCTTTATATAGAAGCTTCGTAGAGTAAATAAAGTCTTTAATTCTATCCTAATGCACTAAGAGTGCAAATTTCTAGTTAACCTCCTTATTCGCTTCCTCCTAGTCTATAATACCCTACTACTTATTTAGAAACTAGAAACTAAAGTTAGCGTAGGGATAGAGAGAGGGAGGGAGAAATAGAGACTAACCGGTAGGAAGAGACTGCTCGAGTTCGTACTAAATCTGCTCGTTAACTTGCTTTTAGATAGTAGCATTATACTCGTCGATCTTAGCCTAGTATTAGCGAATAATTTCTAGTTCGTACTAGTATAGAACCGCCTCGGCGTAAAGGAAGGCATTATAATAGTTATCGTCGTAATTGTCTAAACCGTAGATAGAGCAGAAAGTAGGATTATTAAAGAGTATCTAAAGTTCTTAGGTAATAGAAACTTAGTCTACTAAGTTAGTGCTAACGGGCTATCTATTCTATTAATAGTAGGATTTATTATTCTTCGGAGTCGTAAAAGCATCGTAGATCTACTAAGTAAAGCTATAGACTAGCGTAGAGGCATCTTAAGAAGCCTATTTAAGGAGCTGCTAGAAGGCGTTATCGTCTCTATAGGCAACTCCGATCTAGCTAGATAGTTTAAGTACTTTATAGAAGGATATCTCGTTACTAGTAATAATACTAGCGTAACCTACGGACTTGCCTCTATCGGAATCCTTCTTCTTTTTATTCTTATTAGAGTCCTTATCCTTATTCTTTTCCTTCTCTTTAGCCTAATTAGGCTTAATCTTAGGATGTTTAACCTAGCACTCCTCTTTAGTATAGTTTCCCTAGCGACTATAGCATTCTAGCTTCTTGCGATTATTATTAGATTTATCGCTAGACTTCTTAGAAATACTATTTCTACCGCCCTTATTCTTGTCCTTATCCTTATCCTTATCCTTATCTTTCTTCGTCTTTATTATATTAACGAGAGCTTCTTCGCTAAGAAGTTAAGATTTAAGTGTCTTAATCGTGCCGTTAGCTATACTCGGATCGTCCTAGACACGTTAATAGTGCTTAATAAAGTCCTCGTAGCTATTGCTAAGTCCGCGGATAATCTTAGATTTAAACTTAGTATCCGTAATATTAGATAAGGAGGTAAGAGAGCGAATATCTAGGCGAGCAATTTCGAGCTTATAAAGATAGTCGGATATGCTAGAGTAGAAACGTAGTTTCGTGCGCTTATATTCGTTTAGAGCGTAGTCGAGAGTATAAGAGTTAGTTATCTTGCACTAGGCTTAGATTGCCTTATATAAGACCTTAAGGTCGTTAGTTTCTCTAACCGATCTAGAGATAGTATAATAAACCTTCTAGTAAAGCTAGGCTATATATTTACGCTTGCGAGTAGTATATTTCTCGTAGCGATTATAATTAAGTCGGTAGGAAGCGATATTAAGCTTATATTCTTTAGTAAGTTCTTAATAGCTGCTATCGTCCGTCGCCGCGCGGGTCTTAGGCTTAGTTAGATAGACCGGAACTAGGGGTTCTTAGATAATAGCCTCGTCTCTAGTAAGAAGACCGAGGTAGTTCTTAGCGCGTGCGCGCAACTTTAGATTGCGATTCTAGGTAGTAAATTGCGACTAGTTAATAAGGACCTCGTTACTATCGGAGTCGGTAAGTTTGGTGGACATTTTAGGTTACGTCTTAGTAGATTAAGGCACGGGGGGTCTATGCGTCGACGTTGCTTACTAAGGAAGCTTGCAGAAAGAGTAGTCAAAAGCGAGTCGGGGGGCAAACGAATCGTGTTGCGGAAGAAAAGGGCTCAACCTATTGAAACACGCTAATAAGATACTTAATAGCTTAATAATTCTATCTAGCTAGCAGCAGATATTAAGTATCTGCTGCACAGGTTTGCTACCTGCAAACAGAACAATGAAACATGCAGAGAAGATGTGAGAAGAGTCTCTGATCAACACAAGCTGAAGGGCCATCTCAACACTCAGAAAGATCCAATCTGGTACCCGGCACCAGTCAACGGAACCGCTTCGATCCTGACGGACAATGATCAGGCGCATTCCCAGGGCCGACGGCTTCTCTCGCACGCCTTCAGCGATAAAGCGTTGCAAGAGCAGGAGCCGCTCATACAAAACTACGTCGATCAATTAGTGGATCGCCTCAAAGAAGTAACCTCCAAGGACGGTCAGCAGACCGTGGACATGACCAAGTGGTACAACTGGACTACGTTCGATGTGATTGCCGACCTATTGTTTGGCGAACCGTTCGGCTGTCTTCAGGATTTGAAGACGCACAAGCATATCAAGTTGTTATTTGACTCGGTCAGATTATTCTCGCTGAGTAAGTCTACGCTCGGGCTTGGGGCCACGCCCCAATTCGACTATCTTGCCGTATCTCATGCATTTCAGTGTACATCGTGGGCTACTGGCCTTTTATCAAGCACTTTCAAAAATTCTTTGTTGACCGCGAATTACTCACCAAACGTCACGAATACCAGAGCTGGATCAGCAGCCAAGTCACGAAGCGCATCGAAAGGGAGACAGATCGATCAGACTTCATGTCCAAGATATTGGCACACAACGGCGAGAAGGATTTCGAGATGACGAAAGAACGACTCGACTCCAATGCGACCTTGATCTTAACTGCGGGGTCCGAGACGACAGCGACATTGCTCTCCGGCGCGACATACTTGGTGCGATCTCACGGAGAATCCATCCTCCAATAAAAACGCAAAGTAAAAGCTGACTGATTGATCGCAGTTGCTCAAGAACCCAGACAAGTTGCGTCTGCTGCAGGAAGAAGTGCGTGGACGCTGGAAAGAGTACAGTGATATCACGTTGGCGGAAGTCAACAACGCGCCATACCTCATTGCCACCCTCCAAGAGAGTCTGCGCTACTTCCCCCCGGTCCCCACGGGCTTCGAAAGACGAATTCAAAAAGGAGGCGAGTTCATCAGCGGCGTCTTTGTGCCAGAAGGAACAGCAGTGCAGGTATCACAATTCCCCGCTAACCATTCGGAAGACAACTTCAAGGACGCAGAGAGTTTTGTGCCTGAAAGGTGGCTGGACGACGAACGATCTTCGGCATATGCTGGAGACAAGAGGGCTGCGTTGCAGCCGTTCTCGTTTGGTCCACGGAATTGTCTAGGGAAGAACCTGGCGCTCGCAGAGATGCGATTGATCGTTGCCAAATTGATCTGGACCTTTGATCTAGAGTTGGATCCGAGCAGCGAGGATTGGATGGTTAGGTGCAAGGTGTTCACGCTGTGGGACAAACCAGAGCTGACTGTGAAGCTGACGCCTGTGGAACGTCCTTGACGTCAGAGTTGAAGACGTGCGATAATCGTAGCCAGGGGCTTGCTGTGCTGATGTTTCACTGATTGCTTCTCAGGTAGCGATGGATGAACGGTGATTCTACTTTGGAGAGCAAGCTACTAAATCTCGCCTGGGAACGCCCCCTTTCCCGACCATATCCCTACGCACCAGTCCGATCGTCATGCGAATTTTCCATGTCCAGCCTCGTAAGGCTCGAGGGCAGCTGCTTGTGCAGGGAAATAAGAAGAAGCTGTAGACGGCATACACCTGCCTCTGGGGACCGATCCTGGTCATTGCTTCTCGTTGAGCATAGCTTGCACGCTTTGCCATTTCTGTTTGATTGCGTCGTGGTCTGCTCGTGCCTGTGGTCTGGGTTAGCGCATGGCACGCATCTAGCTGACGATGCAGCTACTAGTCACTTACCTGAGCATGGGCCATCTTTGCGTTGACCAGCTCGTGCTCCATTTCGTCCATTTCCTCCTTCAGGTTTCTGTTCTCGTTTTGCACTTCAATATTCCTCTGCATGATGCGATCCATTTCCTCTTTGAGTCTGCTTTCAACTTCTGCCGGCTGCGCATCTACCATTTTGCGGAGTTCGTCGACCTGTAATTTGAGAGCCTCGTTACTATCCTGCAAGGAGTCGTTCTCCACCTTGATCCGAACGAGGTCTTGAGCAATGTTGACGTGCTCCGTGTCGTGCTGCTGCGAGCGCTCTTCCAACACCTTGACCTTGGCATTTAGAGAAGCGTTCGTCGCCCGCAGGGTCTCCAATTCCGCCTCCCTTTCACGCTCCGCACGCTGCAGCTCCTCCCACTCCATGCTGTATGCTTTCAACGATTCATCCGGAATTTTGATGGTGCAGGCATCCCGCACCATGTCGTCTGCACGGTATAGCTCCTTGTCCGCGCCTCCAGTGACTGACCCGAAGAATCCGGAGTCCAACAACCTGGAAGCGGACGGTGATTTGTCAATGTAGACATCGAACAACTTCTCCTTGAGAAAACTCGTGAGCTGGCTCATCTCCTTGATATCGAGGAGGGCTTGGCGATTGTGCTGTATCAACACGATGCCGAATTTGAGAATTGCAGTCAGGCCTTCGCTCAATACGAGGTCATAGATCCGTAAGACGAGTTGGAGCGGGAAGCGGTAGACGAATAATGTCAAGAACCATTGCGTGGCATACAGCTGAGGATCGACATTCCGCCGCTTGAGGTGGCAGTAGACTGCCGGTTCATGCTCTTCCAGCAGTCGCTCAAACTGGTACAGGCGCAGATGCAAGCCTCTCATATCAGGCGTGAACATGCTGCGGATATCATATTTGCTCATGAGTCGGACGAGTAAGGTGAAGGCCTCCTCTTCGGCCATGTTGAACAAAAGAGGCATAGCAATGAAATTTATGCCTTGCGCGTAGCCCACGCCCTCATCGAAGAGTGCATAAGCCTTGCAGACGCCAAAGAGGCCGTCCTGCAAGCCGGAGGACTGAGTGTACTTGCTGTAGGACGTTCTCGAGCCCAAATCGCGCTTGATGGCTTTCTCCAGCTTCTGCAAGGCTGCCGCTTCGCGCTTCTGCTTTTCCGCCAACAGCTTCGATTGAAGCTCGGGAACGCTGTCCGTAGACGAGAGTGGGCTCGCCAGCCCGGAATGTGGCTTGGGAGAGTGATTCGAATGCTCGCTCGATGAATCTGAGGGGATTCCATCCTTCTCCTTCTCCAAAGCTCCATTCGTCGCAGCAAATGACGAAGCTCGCGAGCTGCGCGACGTCTGATCGCTTTCCGTGCCTCGGGCTTTCAATGTGCGGTAGACATGTTCCAGCTCTTCGTTCTTGCTTTCCGCGAGCACCTGCCAGACCACGCCGCGAATGGCAGCAGGAATGCCAGCCATGATGGCCACATTCAGTTCGTGTCCACTCGTTTTGGCAACTGCAGAAGGGCCCTCGTACACCAGTTTCTGCCAAAGGTCCCAGTTGACTTCATGACGTTCGGGCGGAGGGCCGGCAGAAATGCCCGAGGCCGTCCCCGGCGGCAGAGTGTGGTCCAATTTTGGAGACCGTACCCTGCCGTCTTCCTTTGATGGGCTTGTGGGCCGCGACGACGCTCCATCAGCCGGAGCCGGGGGCTCGACGCTTGCTTCATCTTGTTCGCGCAGCACGTGGCCACGGGCAACGGAGCTGCTCGACTCCTCCTGTCTCCGCAATGTCGAGAACTGATCTTGCAGGCTGGGCTTCATGCCTTCCTGGGCAGAGAGACTGTTGCCGTCTGCCGAGGACATGGAGGCGGCCGTGTTCCGACGCTCGGCGCCTCCACGCGGGGCGTGCGCCGAACTGGAGGGCTTGCGAATGCTACCCATCCTGCCCAACAGGGCACCAAAGCCATTCGATGCTTTCCGTGCAAAGCCCGGATGTCGAGACGGAGACGACACTCGGGATACAGAGCCGGCCGACGCGGAGTTTTGGCTCTGGTCGGCGGTGGTGAAGGGAGGAGGCGGGACGGGAAGCACGAGGTCGGCGGCGGGGCCGTGCGCGGATCGCCCAGGAGACGCGGGCTGCGAGGGCTTGGAGGCTGGCGAAAGGCTCCGTTCGCGGGAGGCGGAGGCAGGTGCGGCCGTGTCCTGCGGGCGGGATGCACGCTCTTGCACGTCGTCCGCGTCGCTGATGCCCAGCCCGGCATCAGCGCCTGCGTGTGCATCCGACTCGGCGGACGAGGGTCTCGGCGTGGAGCTCGCGTCTTCAAAGGTGTCGCTGTCTGCGGGGTCATGGGCGGTGTGCGGGTCGGCATCGCTGTGGACAGTGACGGATGCGCTGGTGGAAGGGCGAGGGGGTTCGTTGGGTTCGTTGGCGTCGTTGGCGTCGGAGGTGCTGGGGGCGTCGTGGGTGGCAGCGGTGTCGGTGTGGGGGTGGTCGTCGTCGTCGTCGTCGTTGTCCTTGAGACGCATCTCTGAGGCCATGTCGACCAAGGACGACACACGCTTCGCGGCGGTGGTGGACTTGCGGTTGCTGGCCGTCGCTCTGCCTGCGAGGCCGGGTCGCAGCGATTTGCGGCGGTCGGGAATGCCAGGCGCGTGGTTGCGTGCGGTGTCGACGAACGAGGCCGACAGGTGCTGCTGGTGGGAATATGTGGCTGTGTGGGCTGCCATTGAACGTCGGCGCGGCGGTGGTGCAATGGTATACAAGTGCCGAAGGGGCCTGCGTGCGTGCGTGGCTACCACCGACCTACGGTGCACGCCTCGCCTGACCACATGCCGTCGACATACTGCTCGGTGGTCACCGTGGTCTGTCTCTGCTGCGCATCAGCAGGGGCGCTGCTGGGTTCTCCTGGCTAGTCGAACGGCGCGGGTGACGCACGTTCAATGCCGCGGTGCGTGTACAGTATTATGCAGACAGTACAGTACATAGTGTATGCGTGCGTGGCCCCGTCGTCGCAACATCAGGCAGTGCCCACCGCCGCCGTGCACACTCCGCTCCGCCAGGCCATGCTATGTATGCTTCACATGCCACGCGATGCTTCACATGCGCACGCACGCGCGCGGGCATGCCCGTCGGTGTTTTGGGCCCGAAAATAGACATGCACACATCGGAGAGCTCATCGGAGGGCTCGGCGATCGACGGCTGCAAGGAACGCGCGCGCGCGCTCGTATTGTCCTATCCTGTCCTGTCCTGTCCTGTGAGACTCCTGTCCTGTGTACAGTAGTATACCGCACAGGCCGTTCGGACGAGGCTGCAGGCGACGACACACCGCCATGCCCTTCCCCTTTGCCCTGCCCACCACCGGTTACGTGCTGCTGTGCGACTTCTTCGACAGCGTCACGCACCCCGCGCTGCCGCTGACGGCCACCGCCAAGCGCAGCATTGTCAAAGACGTGTTGAAGAAGTACAAACGCCTGTCGCCGCACGCGCGCGAGACCCATCTGCCGACCGTGCAGAGGGCCATCAACGACTACTTGCCCTTCCTGCTCGCCCTCCACGCCGGCGCCGGCTTCCGAGACCTGGGCCCGGGGAGGCTCGACGTGGAAATCAAACGCCCGCTGCAAGTCGAATGGCGCAGCACGCTGTCCGCTGCCCTGCCCGGCCGCGACCACGCTCGTCGCAAGCTGTCTGGCCTTGCCCACGAGACGGCCTTCACGCTGTCGACTCTGGCCTACACGCATGCCCTCCTCGCCCGATCGCAGCTGCGAGCACTGCATGCGTCTACGCTGCTCCCGCCCGAACAGCGCACCTCCGCCATTGCCGCTGCCATGAAGCATCTGCTCGACGCCCATGCCCTCCACACGCATCTTCTGTCGCTGCCTGCCGTCGCTGCCGCCGACGATGCGCCCGTCGACGTACAGCCCGCAACCGTCTCCGCTCTCGCCTCACTGGCCTTGGCAGAAGCGACCATGATCGTGATCGCAAAGGACGACCCGTACATCGCCGCCGTCTCCGACGCCCGCGATGAGAACAACAACGATTGGATGTTCAAGCCGCCCACCATCCCCAAAGTTCGTGCTCATCTGTACGCGCGCTTTTGCCTGGCCGCTGCCGAGCATGCCACGGCCGCCAGCGGCTTGCTCGGCCGTGGCAGCGGTGCTGCAAAGCTGCAACCGGAGCTGGTCAGGTATGCCGCCGATGTCCGGCGGACGGCCCGAGGCAAAGCAGCTCGTTTCCTTGCCATCGATGCTGAGCTGTCAGGCAAGACGGGTGAGGCCTTGGCCTGGCTGAGAGGGGCTCGCAAGGAGCTTGGGCTCGTTGTCGAGCTCGAAGAGGGCAAGCGAAAGGGCTTCAAAGGTCTGCGGCAAACCTGGCAGGAGCGTCGCGAGGATCGCAAGGTGGATCAGGGAGCGGAGTGGGGCATGGATGCTGGCCGACTCGAGGAAGCGAGGGTGGTGGAGATGTTGGAAGCCAAATGGGACAAGGAGAACAGCACGATCAACGTTCAGCTGGTACCGCCCTACGAACCACTTCTGGCCCGGATGCCCTCAGGCCGAGAGTATCATACACCGCAGCCGTACCAACCCCCCAGCCTGGACCCAGACGTCCTTGCGCAGATGCGCGCTCCCCCCGAGCCAGACGAAAAGGCCTTCCGAGGTGACGAGGAAGACAGCGGCAATGAGGGTATATATGGCGAGGGAAACGAGCCTGTGGGCGCATTTCCCGGCACCGCTGGTGATTATGGGCCCCGTGCAGCCAGCAACAGCTATTACTGAAACCCCACAACCTCACAGCCAACCTGACGTCCGCTCCCGTTGCTGAGTCAGCCGGGAGTTTCGTGAAGCTAAAGGCAAAATACACTTTTTCCGCCAGCTTTTCCCGGCCGCGCAAGCAGTCTTCCCACTCCTGCTTCACCATGGCCACAGACAGTCTGGACGCCGGTGATGACATGCGTGCGCTGTTAGCACCCCTGCTGTCCCTGCCGCTTTCCGATCACATCGATGGGCTGGAGCTTTCCACGCTATCGAGGGTGTCGGCATCGAGGGTAGCGGAGTCTGCGCTGCCCTACATTGGTCGGATTGAGCTAGTGGACAGCGATGCGTTCAAGGACGAGTACAGCCGGCTGTATCTTGCCAATTTCGACGGCCACGAGCTCGAATCGCCGAGTGCTATCGTCAGTCGGCTCAAAGACGAGTTTGCGGGAAGGCGGCGAGGTGTTTCGCCTTATCGCATTGTGGGTGTACGAGATCACGACGGAGCAGCCATTGGGGCTGCACAATTCTCCACCTTCCTGCTTCGAGCCGAAGACGTGGTGGTGCCGTATCTGGTAAGTGCATGCGGAGGTGTTCACGGGGAGTACATGTAGACTAATGAGGGCCCCGTGTCGCGCAGCAATATATATACGTGCGTCCGCAAAATCGGGGCCAAATGATGTCCGAAGTGCTCCACACGTTTGTGCTTGCAGTGTCGGAGGCGGACGCCAGGTCGAGAGGGTGGGCCTTACCTCGCCTGCCCTTCACCCTCTGCGAAAGCCAGCCCGGGTTCGGAAGGCAGGAACAGGTGGACAGGGCCATGATCCATAGCAGAAGCGGGAGTCAAGCGTTGTTGCTGCGGAGAAGAGGCGACGGCAAAGTGTTGAGCCCGCACGTCCAGCCTGGCTTGGGGCCGGAAGATCCGCCGACGACACTGATCTGGTTGCTGCGAGCTTGCCCCCGAGGCGAACACACGCAGTGCGACGATCGACTGGGCAGGGCGGTGATTGCTGCCTTCTACCGCAATCTGCGCGACGAGGGCTTCCCGGAGTGCAACGTCGCACTGGCGGAGCGCATGGTGCAAGCACGGTGCCAGGACTGCGAGTTTTGGACGGCGCCGCTCAGCGCGGTGACGGCCGACATGGTGCACGGCCTGGACCCGTGATGAGACTGAGACTGAGCAACGATGAGACTGCGCAACAGACATGTAGGCGTGATCGTAATCCCATTCGCGTGTTGCCGTGGCGACCAGAGCCACAGCAGCGGTTTCAGATCATCCGCGCTTTCACGCTGCAGCTACCCACTAGTGACGGGGCCAACTGCGTTCCTGGCCTGCCCCCTGCGGCGCGCGCATATGTTCTCGTCGTCTCGTTTGTTGCACAGCTGCACCGCCCACCCCCACCGCCCCGTCCATCTCTTCGCGCCGCATTCGTCGCCGCTGCACGCCTCCCGCCCCGCCCCGCTCCGCTCCGCCCCCGCCTCGCCAGCAGACACCATGCCGCCCAAGTCTGCGGCGTACCTGCAGTTCTTGCAGTCGCCGAGCACTGGGGTTTTGGCAAGCGATGCCTCGATCACCTACATCACCACGACGACACAAATCGACGAGCCCACGGCCATCCTCAAGCACCTCGCCGCGCAGGCCAAGCAAGTCGTCAAGAAGGAGGAGAAGGTCCTGTGCACCATCGAGGCCGACGATGGCTGCTGTGTCGAGACGCAGACCACGCTGAGCTTTCGCATGGGCGGCGGCGCCTTCCTGCCCGGCATGGACTCCAACATGCTGGACGAGCGCGAGGTGACCTTCCCGCTCACCCACGTCGTCACCTTCCACGGCGAAAAGATCCAGCAGATCCGCCAGTACTGGGACCAGGGCACGCTGCTGAAGCAAGTCGAAGCCATTGGCAAAACCGGTCGCAACTGGCCCATTCGCGACGGCACCGAGCAGGTGAAGGCAGTGACGAACAGCATCAAGACCGGTGCGGCCTCTGGCGCCCCCACTTCGCGAGTCAACAACGGCACCCGCAATCCCCACGATATCGTCGTGAACACCCACCAGAAGCGCGACAGTGTTTCCGTGACGCGCGATCCCCACGCCAGCCTGTCGCTGTTCGCCGAGCGGGATCCGAACGAGGGGGCCAGCACTTACAGCGGCCCCAGGTACGAGCCGGTCAAATCGGCCAAGCCAGCTCCGCGAGATCTGGGCGAATTGTTCACGACCGAGGAACACGTCAACGATCCGGCGCGCTCGCAGTCGCCTCACAAAGAGCACGGTACCATCCTCAAAGCGGGCGCGGGCAAAGGCTTCAAGGAGAATCGGCTTTTTGAGAGCAAGGAAGACTTTGAGCCTCCCAAGTCGCCTGAGCGCAAGAAGACGTACACCAAAAAGTACGAACATTTCGACTTTGGCGATGGTGAGGATGCTCCGCGCGACGGCCACACGCGTGCGAAGAGCAAGACTGCGCAGGACAAGTCGGGACCAACATTCAGCTTCGAGGACTTTGCAACACCACCGAAGCACATCGAGAAGAACCGACCGGACTACGAGCGCCATTGGGGTGCCGGAGTCGATGAGGTGAGCATGTTCGGGGGGCTGCGGCGCTTGCGCGTGTCCAATGCTGACTTGGCCCAGGACGATCCTGAGTCGCCACCGAAACGTCCTGTTGTTCACCAGCCACGCAAAGACGCAGAGGCGCACTGGGAGCTGAATGACGATTCGCCCGCTGCCGGGCAGACCAAGTCCTTCCAGCGCCAGAAGGGACTTGGACTGTACGGAGATCCGTTGCACGCCGACGATCGAGTACAGAAGCCTGCTCAGAAGCCCAACGTGAACAACTCTCGGCGCGGAGACGACTTTCAAGCGCACTACAGCTTTGCTGACGAGTCTCCTGCTCCCAAAAAGATTTACAAGACAGCTGGGGATGGTGAGTCTACCTTTGGGCACTGCCCACCCATCATCATCATCGCAAGAACGGAATGTTATTTCACATGACCACCTTCGCTGACAATAGTAGGCATGGGCTCGCGCTCTGGGGGCAGAGCATGGGGAATTGGCGATGGTGAGGCCACCTCTTGCAAATATATGCGCACCTGCTAATCCGAATCGAAGAGTCTGATCCTGAGGTCGACGCTGATGTCCGCCCGTCCGCTAGAAGCCGAGGACAGCGTGCGCAAGCACGATCAGGCGCCAGTCCAGACTTTTGAAGTTCCCGACGACGACTAAGTTGAAACCACGCAAACTATGCCGCCGACGGAGACCAAAGGATTGACGATATTTTGTCTCGTGCCGCCACTCGCGTTTTGGCGTGAGACTGGAAAACTTTCTTCGTTTACTGTCAGCATGTATCAGCACTGTTGGCGCCCCAGACTGGGATGAAACAATTGAGGGGAAGGAAAATGTCATGTCAACTGCACAGGCACCTTGTATTCCACTTCCTCGAAGCGGCAACGTTTGATCTGTTGTCGATGACTCTCTACCTGCTTGGCAGAGCTTTCATTACGTTCGTAGTCTTCACAGCATCTAGCTGTGCCGCATCTTGGCCACGGGACATACCTCCAACGGCTACATGTGCTGTCACGGCATTTCATAGCATGCTCAACCAACTGCGTCCCGAGACGCTCGACTCTTCGCTTGACCTACGCTTCTTCTGAAGTTTTCGAGGGCTGTCGGTGCTATTGGGTCGAGCATGTGGCATGCCATTGTTGTACAGACTGATGGGTGGCCCAGAACGCTGCCTCTCTGCAGCAAAGGTGCCAGGCTTCAGTATTTCGAATCCAGACCCCTGGCCACGCAGAATGGACGACTCGCGCTTTTCGGACGAGGGTTGCAACGAGTACCGTTGTGCAGGTTGCCG
Source organism: Cercospora zeae-maydis (assembly GCA_023512815.1). Taxonomy (NCBI): domain Eukaryota; kingdom Fungi; phylum Ascomycota; class Dothideomycetes; order Mycosphaerellales; family Mycosphaerellaceae; genus Cercospora; species Cercospora zeae-maydis. The sequence continues at coordinate 4,831,936 of JAKLWY010000002.1, read as the reverse complement.
GGCTTCAATTTCCACGTCACCTGCGACTGTTGCCGCAACGGCCGGTGCCTTGCTTGATGGCGCGGAAGCAGATTCGGTCTTGGGTTCGCATGTCGTTCTCTTGGCAGAGCAGGACGACGAAGTCGACGACGGCCGTCTCGACTCGAGTTGTGGCGATGGCGGTCCCGTCCGACAGAATTGTGCGAAGGGGGTCACGTCTGGTAGAGTGGTGCGTCTGGCCGCTTCTGGGAGGGACTGTATGGCCGCATGGTATTCATGATGCTCCGCGGGATCTTGGGCCTTTGCGCCAGGCCGGGCAATGGGCGACTCCGATCGTGCTCGAAGGCGTAGAGAGTGCCTCGCCGAATTCGCAGCGGATGACGGGCGACTTTTCGTCCAGCTGCCACCGAGATCCTTCTGCCGTACGCGTGGTGCGAACTGCCCAGTTTCTGCAGCTTGTGACATGCGGTGGGTCTGCATTAGGTCGAGATCGAGCGACTGCTGTCTCTGTCTTGCGGGTAGAGCAATCAGGTCAGGTGCTGATATCGATGCCGCACCTCCGGAATTGTTACGGCCAAGAGGGTAGGTGGAAAACCGATTGCTGCCACCGGATGCAGAGCTGTCGATGCTGCTGGTGGGCCTGGAGGCTTTGTTGCTTGTTTCGGCGGGTCCGGTCGTCGTAGATGTGGGATTTTGATTCCATATCGCTGAGCTGCCAGTGTATTTGGCATAGGACGACGGGGGATGCTGATTCTTGGAGGACCTCGCGATTTCTCGAGTCGCCGAGTAGTCTGTGCCGTTTGTGACGGAAGCATCTGCTGATCCCCAACGAGGCTGGCTAGACGGTAAGCTGCCGTGTTGGATCTCGAGATCGACGGCGCAATCGGTGCGTGGAGGACCAAGGCATCTCGACGATGCAGAAGTGCCACGGCTCGACGGTGGCTCTGGTGTGTTGCTTCGCGAGACCCAGACTCCGTCAACTTGTATGCCGCTCTCCATGGCTCGGATGCCAAACGGTATATCGTGACTCGTCTGTAGCCTCGAGCGCTGGCTCATCTGTCGATGCATCGCGCCTTCAATCTTGTCTCGCTCTGCTATGGCGTTGTACGTGCGCAATGTGTAGTGTGTATGCACTACCTTGACGCACCCCAGGAGCACCGTGACAACAATCGCACACGCGAGGATCTTGCATTCCTGTCAGCGGATGTGCTTCTGCATAGGGAAATTGGGGGGGAATCACGAAAACGAGCTGCTCCCACGTCGCCCATCCGGTGAAGAAGGATGGCATGGCGTCGACGTCGACTGCTGCTCCCGAGCGTGATGCGGCGGTAGAGCGATGGGTTTGGGCGAAAGGGTGGTGAATGAGGGAACAGGCGGCATTCGAGTCACCCGATTCCCGTGGACATTTGAGGGCATTGAAGACGATGACGAGTGAAGAACTGGCAACACGCGCTGCTGCCACAGTGCAAGCAAGCACCCGACGGTTCCATTCTGGTGCAACGTCGATGCGCCGGAGGGAGCGAGCTCTGCCAACCGCTTCGTCGCACCTACATGCGCCCCTTTTGCCCTTACTTACTTGCTCCGGAGAGGTAGACTCGCCATGTTGGAGGCAGCGGACGAGACGGGAGATGCCGTGAGCAAGGCTGGATGCAGCGCGTTGTGGCGAAAACACGAGAGACGTGAAGCCGACGACGAGGACAGTCGCACATGAACCCACATCCCAGCACATCACATGACCATGACAGTACAGTACAATAGCCTCCTCCTGTCTACACAACATGATTGACGCTCAGCATCGCACTACTACTGAACTTGAGTCCAAGGCGGCAAGTCGGAGGGCGTCTGTGGATCAATCGCAGGAAACCTGAATGGCAACGGTGGGAACAAGGACAACGGGAATGGTGCGACAACCAACACACTGCCGTCCGCCGTTCAAGCAGAGCTTTTCGAATGCTGCGATTCAATCGAGAGCTACGGTTGGGCGATGATTGCCAATGGTAAATGCAGAGCCCTCAACTACCGCTGATCATCAGAACATATCCATCTCGTCGCCCCCAACTATGGCGAACCTTCCCAATTGTACTTCACTCCGCCGATCGAGCTCTTCCGCATACTCCCTCCTCACATCTTCCAATCGAACCAGTCTTCTCTTCGTGCCAGCAGGATGCACCCCATCGATGGCATCTGCCAGCAACCACGCTTCGTCGCCGCCGCAGCACATGAGTGTATTGATCAGAAGGACGTATGCCTGAGGCAAGGTTTCGTCATCTGGGTCTTTCACGGCGTGTGCGTTCGTATGCTTCAGGTACTCGAGGTGCGTGTACAGGAGTGCGGCCGCGCCTCTGAAGTCGGAGTGTCGTGTGCGAAAGGCAAAAAGTATCTGATGATATGGTGGGCCGGACAACTGGGTATTTGAAGTGCCCATGCTGCGCTTTGCGAGTCTGAGGAGCTCGGCATCAATGGTCTGCACAAGGTCACCCGTGACTGGAAGCGAAAGTAACACCGGCACTGCATCTTCTCTCACGCATCGGCCAACCAGTAGTCTCATGTTGGATTTGCGGAGTTCCGGATGCGTCATCTGCTCCAGTGCCTGATAAGCCTCCTCAAACCTCCCGCATTGTGACAGAGCGTTGTACAGGCGACCGAGTATGCCATCACGTGCTTCGCGGAGCCTCAGTAGACGAATCTCTTCCATTGCATCGTCGATCCGCTGCGGCGCCGGTGATTCCGGGCCATTCTTTGACTTGCGCAGATCCAGCTCATGCAGTTCACGCATCAAGTCACGCTCGGCCTGCAGGTATTGGAATGCCGTGTAAGAGTGCTCGGCGGTGTAGGAGAATGCGCCCTGCGACTCAAACAGTGCTGAGATATGCTGATAATACGGGGTCAGCCCTTGGCCAAAGTGCTCGAGCTCCTTGTCTGTGAGGAGGCTATCGCCTAGCACTTTTGCTGCATCTGGAAGCTGAGACAGTTCCTCGGCCACTTCAACGAAAGTCGAGCTCGCCAATCCGTATTCGTTCGTAGCGAGCTGGACGCGACCTTTGAGGTAGGTCGCCCATGGTGCATTCTCTGGAAGGAATTTGACAAAGTCTTGTGCAAGTGCGTACTGCGCGTGTTTGATGAGATCTGCCATGATGTAGTCCGTCAAGCCCGTCCAATTGGCATTCAGGTCAATTCCCAGTGTCCACGACTTGGCCCAAGCTGTTATAAGGTGGGCCATGCTGCGGTGTGCTTTGCTTGTCAATGACTGCCAGTCACCAATGAACAAGCTTTCGTAGATCGTCATACTCAGCACGTCGGTCTCGTTGCCTCCCGCCTTCTTCGGCTCTGCACGAACGTGGCTGACGAGCCAGAGGCGCAGTTCAGTAAGCTTGAATCTGAAAATTATACTGTCGTACATTTCATTGGGTCGGAAGTTGTTGTCCAATTCCTCGGCCTCCAGGTCGCCATGCATGAAAATGACAAGCGCGAGAACATCGAGGAGAACGCTTTGGGCGTGCTGCAGTGTTTGTTGCGCAATGGCGATATTGAGCTCCTTGCCATAGTTTTGCAGTGCCCGTCCGCTATCGGTGCCATGCAGTGGAACGTCGGCATCTATCGCCTCGAGAATCATGAGTAGACAGTCGTCATCGAGGCTTCCGAGTCCGTTGAAGACACTAGCAGCCTCGCTTATGGCATCGAAGTCTTCGTTGCTGATTTCTTCGCTGATACCGCATTCCTCATAGATACCTTGGAGCGCAAGCATTGCGGACTTATCGACACTTTGGTCAAGAGCATCGGCAATCGCGGCTCTGCGCAGCTTCTCTTGAGACCGAGGTGACAGGCAAAGCCGAAGCTGCTTCGCAACGGCTAGGACTTGAGACTTCAACACATCTTCGTCCATGTTCGGCCATATCTTCCGGTGTATCGCGTCCTTGCCAGAAGTGGCTGTACTGCCTCTCAAGTAGTCCGCGTTGTTGCTGACGAGTTCAAAGCCACTGCTGGTCCGGATGGGCGCAACGAAATCTGCGCGAACGGACCATGGCAAATCGTCTACGTCGTCGTAGGCGAAGCCGATTGGAGCTAGTCGAAGTGTATGCAAGTGCGACAGTAACGTGAAAAATGTCTGCCATTGAACTTGAAGGTCCAACTGGTAGCGATCATAGTCAGGGTGGTCGTTGGATCCTCGACGTAAAAGGATGTTGGCAGCTACAGCGCTGGTGATTCGCTCTTTCACTGGCTCGTTCGCGGTGAGACTTTTCGAAGATGCTACAGGCAGTCCGCGACCTTTACGATAGATGCTCAAAGCTGCCTCGAGAGTAGCCTCGCTGAATCTTCCCGGATAGAAAAGGAAGGTCAGCCATTTCTCGCTCGGCGTGAGCGAACTACATGACGTGCCGTCTAGTTCCGCAAAATCGGGCGAACTTCTGAGCGCTTCGATACTGAGGTGGTAGTCTTCCACGCCGATCCACTCACTCTTCCACAAGGCGGTGAGATCGATCGGTTCCCAAGTTTCGTCCAGGAGGTCGAAAGTGAGGGTGAAGGTTTGGCAGAGGGCGCCATTCCTGGCCCTGATCCAAATCTGTGATTTCCGCCATGTATGGCCAGGGACGACGTGGAAGTGCTCCAAATGCCACACAGTCGTACCTAGCATGTCAGCCACAGGTGCGACAAGTGAAGTTGATCTAGGTTGCGCATCCCGGATATCTAGCTTCTCGTCGTTGCTCGAGACTGCGTAGAACTTGAAATGATGGCCATGAGGTGAGTAGCACACGAGAAAGTATGCGACACCGGGAACGCCTTGCGGATCTGCGATTTGCACCAACGTGCCCTGCCCTGCATCCATCAATGCTTGCTTCTTTCGATCTTCGTGTGTTCTGCTCTCGGCCAAGAGGTCCATCTGGACCGTGACTCTTCCAGTTGCGGTGCTCCATGCTTTGAGCACATGATCGAGTCCCACAGTCCAGACATATTTGCCATCGGGACTCATCGCCATGGCGGCAAGAGCGTTGTGCATGAGATCGAGCTCTCCGTGTCTTACTCGGTTCTTCGACCACGTCGGCACAATGCCCTTCAGTGTGCCACTCCATCCGCCCTCGCTGAAATAAGTTGGGCGCCACTGATTGCCGAGCTCGTTGGGCTGGCGCTGCAAGCGCAAAAATCCTCCGTCTTCCAGAGACACCAGCAATTCAAGGCTTGACACTGCCGTCAGCCGATACGCTTTGTGGCCCAGGGGAAAGTGCTTGGTGACTGAGCTGCCATCGAAATCAGCAGGCACAGATTCACGCGCCAGTAGATCGCGCTTCAATGTGACAGTGTACAGTCCGTCGCTCGTGATCATGAAGATGACCAATGCGTCCTTGGCTCCTCCGTCTGCCAATGCGACACCATCTGGCACAATGGCTTTAGGCAAGCAAATGTGGAACGTGATCCAGCTGTGATTGCCGTGATGTCGCTTGTCCTCCACCAGATCCACGCATTGCAGCTCGAGGGTGTGCCGTTCGTTCAGCACGCGCCAGAGGAAACTTCGAGGGGCTCTGCTCGCGGGTCGGAAGAAGACTGAACCCGCAGTCGCAAGGTACGTGCGCGCATACGACTCTTCGTCGAGGCCACTAATCTCCCGAAAAGCACGTTTGCGGCCAGCGCCAGTGTGCACGAAGCTCTTGCTGTCGCCGACCTCAATGTTCAGCAGCGTCGTTGGGCTCGGAGGTGTGATCGATAGACGCGTCTCCTCGTACAGCGTCGGTGTAGGTAAGATAGAGCCGGACATTTTGTCGTGCGAGCCACACCCGCAATGCCAGGCTCGCACGCGTGTGTTCGTGCTTCAGTTGTGTTGACTGCAACTTCAATGTTTGGCACGAACGTCGGCTAGAGACGGGTCGTCAAATATTGATGCGCCACAATGCTGCATTTCATTCAAGCCCTCAGAGGGGCGGCAGCTAAGCCGCCAAACCGTTACGAAACAACATTGAATCTAAAAACTTTGTACGTGCGAGAACGAAAAGAGCCTGAATCATGCGGTGGACGTGGGAGCCATGAGCAAGTGATCCGTGCCTCCTCTCATCTTCACCTCTCAGTCCTTCTCGAGGTCTTTTGGCTGCGGATCATTGATACCCGCCTCCGTAATGGCAAACATACAGTCGCTCTCAGGCAGGCAAGGAGAGTCGTAAATCTTGCATATTCGAGTCTCGCCCCTCCCCTTCTTCAATGAAAGCCGTGTCGTGGATGCATGAGCAATAATGTTCCCTCCAATTGGCTTCTTGGGGTCCGGGTTGAACATGGCCGAGGGGCCGCCATCCACCTGAGCCACGACTTGGTTTGTGATGACCACCGCGATACCGAATTCGTCTGCAAGTCGCTGAAGGATGCGCATGAACTTTGCTAGATGTGTCTGTCGATTTGACAACTCTCCGCGTCCCATGAAGTCTGTCCGGTACAGCGAAGTCGCACTGTCTACAATGAGCAGAGAGAACCTAGTCTCGGTCATCATTTGCGCGGCTTGGTTGAGGAGCTGCAGCTGGTGGTCTGAATTGTATGCGCGAGCATATGCGACGTTGTCAAGCACTTCTTCGCCCGATAATCCATATCGATCGGCGACGGAGAGCAGGCGAACTGGTCGAAATGTGCCCTCAGTGTCTATGTAGAGGCATTTGCCCTCGCCCCCACCCATGTCAAAAGGTAGTTGGCACGTCACAGCCAAAGTGTGGCAGATCTGGCTCTTTCCAGTCCTGAACTCTCCGAAGAGCTCAGTAATGCTCCCCGTCTCTATGCCGCCTGCGAGCAAAGTGTCGAGTTGCTTTGAGCCAGTAGTGATGGATATAAGTTCCGATCGTCGTGCGTGCATCTCAGTGGCGGTAGTGAAGCCCATGGGCACATGCTTGCTGGCCTCGGTGAGGATCTTTGTAGCCTTCTGTTCCGAGACGCCTTTGATGGTTTCGAGCAACTTCTTGGGACTAAAGATGACCTGTCAGCCACTGGATGTGATCTCGATGCACGACGCAAAGCTCACGTATATGCTACACTCTCGACTGTGTTGTAGCCGGCATCCACGAAGAGGGAGATGTCTCGCTTCGTCAAGCCGTTGACGCCCTCGAGAGTCGTCAGCGGCGTGGGTGCACCTGGGCCGCCGGCGAGGCCATCCTCGTATCCAGACTGCGACTGTTCTTCTTCCATGCCGGCCGATCAGTGCCAGGGTCTGCTGTAAGTCTAACTGCGGAACGTTGCAGGTGATTGTGATTATGTGGTAGATAGAGGAAGCAGCGTTTTGCCTGGTGGCGACGTTAGGGTTGGCACGCGGGACGCGTCGACGCGACAAGCTTTCGGCGCGAGGTCACGTGATGCATGTCCAAAGCTTACAATTCGGTAAAACGTTTCAATTTCTCTACAATCTTCGCCGGGCTACCACTCATCTTGAGATGCTGGTGTCTTCCTCTTTCGACTTGACCACTCGCCATCTTCATCGGCTCTGTACACCGGCTGTGGAGGTAGTGCAATCAAGCTCTGCCTGTCCACTAGATTTTTCCTGCTTGAACTGGGGTTGCCCGTTTTCTTGGCCTCCACCTCTGCCCAAGCGTAATCGAGTGCCATTTCCACAGCCATCCTGGCCTTCAATGCACACAGGCTCGGCCAGACACATCGTTCGCCTTTCAAGATCCAAAAATCCATCTCCTCTTTCGATGGATTCTTCAGAAGCCGTGTCCAGTCTGTGATCGAAAGCTCTGGCACTAACGTGAACTTGTCACCTTGGATCTTCTCATCGCTCAAAATACGGCTGAAACTGCTCGGGAGAAGGTTGAATGTATCAGCGAGCTGGAGTGAGTGCTTGATGAGCCCCGGTAAGAGACGAGGCATCCAGCTCCTGTTTGTCCCACGGACATACGGTAAGGATGGCTGTACAAAAGGAGCGAGATATGGACGCGCTTGGCTGATAATAAAGTGCTCTACATTGAATTGCTGTCGCAGTCTGCGCGTCGGATGTTCGGAATCGTTGGACTGCAAATGAGACATAGCGGGCTGTGGTGGAGTGTATATGGGTCTGCTTTCAATCGTCCCCTTAGCGCTTTTGGAGAGGAGATAGACGCGCGATTGGCGCTTTTGGGGATCCATGTTTGTGTTATGTGATATCATGGCTGCGGATCGAATGAGCACATTTGGCGCAGTGAGATAGTTCATCAAACTTGGCATCTCATCCGTCGGTGGAGACACCACAATATTGAGAATGCAGCCAGTGTGGTTGTATGCTTCTTCGAAAGTGATGTCGCCAACATTGGCCTTGACGCACTCGTTGAGCACGTCGGGGTCAAGCAGCAGACCCTCCGTTGCTAGTCGTTGAAGTCGCCGCCCCAGCACAGTGAACCAATCCGGAAGTATGCTAGACGGTGCCTCGCGCCCGATTAAATCCAGTTCTTCCGCCTTCCGCTTCTTTGCTTCCAGGGAAGAGGCGGCGAAAGCACCCAAATCGATTTTCTCTCCAGATAGAAAATGGGGTAGGTCTTTTCGGGTGTGGATGCCTACGAGAGCGGCCATGAGTGCACCAGTGGCTGTGCCCACAATCACTCGCGGCAGACAGTTCTCATGTAGTAATGCTTTGACTATCCCCAGATGGCAGAGCCCGAATACAGATCCCCCCTGCAGCATGAGTGCAGTCTGTCCATATGTTTGCTTTGCATCGTGTATATTGTCTATCCAATCCTGGGTGCTTAGCCGGCCCTCTCGCCTGGTCTCGGCAGTGGTTGAGTCGGCAATCGAATGGATACTGTCGACGGTGACATCCAAGCATATATGAATGTTTTCCTTGGTGCACGAGTATGTTTTATCATACAATCCCAGTTTAGTGATGCCGTACATGTTCCGGAACAGCCCATGGCGTAGGTACGATGTCAATTCGGGTATATCATCGTTTTTGCGCAGGACATAGAGCTTCCTCCTACGCTCATCAATCAGACGATAGTCATATTGCGAATCGATGGGATTGAGACGCCAACTGTGAGGACTGGGGAGGAAATCAAGAGCTTGTGCTGCGTGCAGCCATTCATCATAGTCCGTGGCGGAGGCGAGTCTCTCGAGCATTTCTTGCTTCATTGGCTTGCGGCGGGACCAGGCCAGGAAGTTCTGCGCTTATCAGTCATTGGCAACAACCTCATTCCCAGAGGGTCATGACATCCACCTACACAGATCCAGGTATGCAGGACATCCGAGACCGTCAGAACGATGGCGAGCGCGAACTGACCCCACGTCTTGACTTCATATCTTGGTGCCATAACGCTCTCCTAACACGTCAATAAGTCATGTTAAGTGGTCAGGCGCGCGGGTCGCCGATGGGTTCTGCGGTAGCCAACAGTCATAGGCTCGTCATGTGGTTGTGGCTCAGCGGTGAGCACATGCAACGACGACCTTCACATGCACGCAGAAGCCTGGCTCCAGCGGTGCCGAGGCCTTGCTTGACCCTTGCCCGTTTTGGTGTGGCTGCATAGCACAACAACATCGAGCGGCTTCTCACCTTACTGTCATTTATTGGCACTAACAAATCATTTTATCTGCATCTCAACGGCTGCCAGTCTTTGCAGTCCACTCATCGTACAGCTCGCGATGGTCGAGATCTGCCATGCACGTGGAAGCACGGTTGGTTCCTGAGCAACGGGTCTGCGTCCATTGGCAGAGTCTGGTCTGGTCTGATCTACAAACGTGCCAGATCACGCTCAGTACTTTGTGTTTCCCAAATACCCAGATCCTTGCCCTCTCGGCCTTTTCGATTGTTCCACTTCTTTCCCTCAGCCTTCAGAACCAGCATGCTGCGACTCGTGCACGCAAAGCTCTCCACGAGCTCACGCATACGACCTGCGGCGACGAATGCTTCAGCGAGGTGGAACCGGTCGTCAGCCACTGTCACGCTCAAGTCCATGCTCTTGATCAGATTGTCCCGCGATATCACGTAGCCGGCAGCGTGATGCACGGCATTGTACGCCAGGATCAATTCTGGCAGATACCACTTTCGGATCAACGCCAGGTCCGCTTCCTCCGCCTCGTCTATGGGGTTCAGCAGCAGATTGCCCTGGAGAATAGGTAGCATAGCTTCGTCCACAACTTCCTTGCTAGCTTTCAAAGTAGGGCTTGCACCTGACAGTTTAGGCTTCTTTTGTGTATATGCTTCTTCTTCTGCTCTCCAGTTTGCCAGAGCTTGGATGGCATTGACGAGTAGCTCCAACTCGTAGTACGTCCTACTCTGACGAATCAACAGGTCCCAAGTACTAGATTCGTCGGCGGGCGGCGCATGTTCCAGGTCCATAGGGTTAATGGACTTCCCGATGACCTGGTATGATTTTCGGATTGCGAGGTTCTCGTATGGGAACTCGGCAACGATGAGAAGAGCACATCGCAAGCGACCAGCGACTGTGACAAGAGTTAGTTTCGACGCGTGATCTGCCATGAGGACGACTTACTCAACGCTTTCCGCAACGCCAGCGAAAGATTCCCGAATGTTCTGTCCCAGTGCCCATCAATAATGTTGAACCATCTCAAGCTTGCGGCGATCGCGCGGTCGTCTTCAGTATGATGTTCGGGCACAAATCCATGGATGATCCGCTGATTGGGGTGATGCGGCTCCTTTGAGGCTTCCAGCATCTTCAAGGGCTTCTCTCTCTTTCCCAAGTCATTGGCCAAGTGTTGATCGAGGGTGTAACCAAGCTGTTCGTTGAGAATGAAGACCACATCCAACCCATACTGCTTCAACAGGTTCAGGGTCTCTCGTTGTTCCTTCTCTTCAACGATGTCTTCCAGAACGCGGCTCATAGTCGCTACATACGCGCCTTTCGAGAGTCGCGAAGCGTACACTGGAATCAGGTCACGCTTCCCTGCGGACCGGAGTGTCTGTATGTAGGCGACGATTGTGTTCTCTTTCGCCGAAAGGGCTTCCCAGTCCAGCTGCTGCGGCGATAGGGTGTCAAGCAGAATGCCCATGTGGGAAGCAATTCGGAGAGTCTGAGGATCAAGGGCGACCTCCATCTCTGGTTGGTTGGAGCTCTTGTCGTCCCAAAAGGGCTCGAGATGCACGACCACCTGCTCGCTCGAGTGCAACTGCTTGTCAGCGTATGCGATGGCGAAGCCGAGTGTATGCACCAGACTTCCAACATCATTGGCGATCAGGTAGCTCTCAATGATCTTCATGGGCCGTACAGCTTCGTTTGCAACGGCAGGCTCTTTCCGCAGTCGGTGGAGCAGATCGTAGATGATCTGATCGGGGTCCTGCAGCTCCTCCTCTATGGCTCCGTGTCGTGCAAGAGGTGTCTTGTCTGGGTAATTGGCGATCAGGTAGCGGTCAAACTGCCGCACCAAGTACGCGCTGCAACTGGCGTGCAAATGATCATCCAGCGTACGGCAGGCTTTGCGCATTGCGTGGACACTACCTCCAAGCAACCCGTACACAGCAGCCTCGAAATCACTGCAGCGTGTGGATTGCGATGCGAGATAGCACATCTTCCTCCACGCAGCACTCGAGGTAATGTCCGACGGGTCTGAGCCTTTGCCAATCACAGAAGCTCGCCAGGGCTCGCTGTGTTGTTCGCACCACTCGCTGACCTCCTGCCAGCTTCTGCCCCTACGCAGCATCTCCCAGCACGTGATCCACAAGGCACGTTCAGCAAATGCATCTGGTTGTTCGAGCACACGATTTTGCCTGGAAACGGCGTCCGGATCGAGGCTGGTAACCAATGCCTCACTGTTGTCCTTTCGGCGCAGTGTCGGTAGCGGGACGGCATCGGGTTCAGGCCATGCTCTCAAGCGCTTTTCGTGTTTGATCGTTTCCCGCGTATGCATCCAGCCGTGGCTCCACAACCCTCTGCCCCGGCCAGCTTGTGTTTCGAGCTCCTCCACAATGCCATTGACGTCGCTTGCCTGGTGTTCCACCGTCTGCTCCAACCACCGTCTCACCAGATATCTCTCCCTCGCAATGTCGTCTGTCAGGAGGAAGCGGTCCCACAGCTCTGCTTCGGAAGTATAGCGGTGGACATTGCCCAAGTCTGCCAGCCGCGATTCGCGTTCTCGCTTCTGTGCACGCTTGTCAGGGTTGTGATGGAGCTCCAGTATAACTCCGAATAGATCCCATATGTCGGCTTCCTGCTGCCACTTCCGCTGCTGCTCGACTTTTTGCTTCTTCGCTGCGCCAGCACTTCCTGCCAGCGTAACATGCGCGGGTGCTGAAAGAGCGTACGAAGGCGAAGCCGAAGCGACGAGGGCAGTCTCTGACCATTCCTGACGCAGGACTTGAGCTCTGTCTCGTCGATGCTCGGCCTCCAGCTTGCAGGCAGCGTCCTTGGCAATGCTCTGGTATTCATCGACAAGCCCGAGCACGGCTTCGTAGGCATTGGACTTTGGTAAGGAGTCCAGGAACTCGTCCAGGCGTTCGGCAAAGGTCTCGACCTCTTTGCCAACACGCTCCGCCATCTCGCGCAGGCTGTCCGAGGCATCGCGAAGCCCCAGGTCAAGCGGCGACTCGGAACGAGGCATTGACACCGCGGTAGAATGGCCCGGGTGTGCGATGACGGGCGCCGCGGTGTCGTGCTCGGCTTCGTGGTCACTTTCGGCGCGCGCGAGCAGCTCCCAGCTGTCCGACGCTGGTCGATTAGGCCGTGTCGTGCGGGCTTTGCGGGCGGGCGGCTTCTTGACGGGCCCGGCATGGGCGCGGCTGCGCGTGGAAGGCGGCATCGTGTGTCGAGAAGGGCGTGGTGGTGGTGTCGCGTGGGCAGGTGCACGAAAGCAGACCGGTAGCAAAGTAAAGCTCGAGCAAACGCCAGAGGCGCGTCGCGGGCGGCAGGCCTTGGCGCAGCTCCCCGACGACCCGGACCAACTAGGTAGTTTAATACAGTACCTTCGAGTGACTAGCGAAGATCAGAGAGCCAGCGGGACCGCATCGCACACTGGCATACATGTCATCATTGGCACGACGACGGAGGCGGACGTGCATGGCAGCGGTCTACGCGACTTCACGTGGACTGCTTGCGGACCGCGCGCTTGCTACACAGCATTTCACGCGTCTACGCATGGGCGTGGTGTGATATCTACGCCGGCGCGGCGCGGAGAGGAAGGTCGAGGCAGGGGATGGCCCAGCTTCCACCTCCAGCAGCGCAGCGGCCTGGGTTGATTCGGGACTCCCACCGTTGCTGCAATTTTAGCAAGCAGGCATTATGAGGACAAAGGAGCGCCATGGAGGGCGGAACTCGTTGCGCCAGAGAGATCTGCAGTCCGGGCGTTGTGATGAAAGGTGGCCGCTTCTATATTAATTCTCCGGGCCCCACCTTAAAAAGCAGCCAGTGCAGGTCAGCCATCGCCGCCACACATTCCCTTGCCCTTCTCCCGACCACCCCGGCCGCCGACGACGACATACCGCACAGCTTTTGCGTCCTCACTTAACAGCAACAGCTGCACGTGAACCACCGTGCGTTGTGTGCGAGCAGGAGCAAGAGAGAAAGAGAGAGAGAGAGAGAGAGAGAGAGAGAAAGGGAGAGAGAGGTACAGGGAGAGAGAGAGAGAGGGAGCTCGCAGCGGGGAGACAAGGACACCTAATCCACTTCCACCAGCTCCCGCTGCACAACCCATTCGAACGTCGCAGACTGCTCTCGCCGTGTGCAATGGCTCAGATCAGAGGCACTGCCGGGTACCATCTCGGCAACAACAGCGGCATGATGAACAACAGCTTCGGCGCCGGGCCTTCTTCGTCCTCGGCCACGAACGACCCGTCTCCGCTTGATGCCATCCGTGAGCAAACGAGCAAGATTGAGGACCTCCTGGACACATACTCGGATCCGATCAAGCCGTACTTGCCGGCCATTGGAAGGTTCCTGATCGTCGTTACTTTCCTGGAAGATGCCTTGAGAATCATGACACAATGGAGCGATCAATTGGAATACTTGCACACATTTCGCTACAGTAAGTGCGGCTCGCAGGATGGAGCTTTGCCCCAGTCCTGGCAGCCCAGCGCGCACGCAGTCCGCACAATGCCGCCCAATAGCGATGCTAATAACTTGCAGTGCCCTGGGGCATTAACCACTTGTTTCTGCTCGTCAACGTGATCGCCATGACCGCGTCATCCATTCTCATCATCGCTCGCAAATACTCGGAATACGCTGTGGGCGGGCTTATTGGTGTTGTGGTGACGCAGGCCCTTGGATACGGCCTCATCTTTGACCTCAACTTCTTCCTCCGCAATCTCTCCGTCATGGGCGGCTTGATCATGGTCCTCTCCGACAGCTGGGTTCGAAAGAAGTTTGCCCCGGCAGGCTTGCCCACGCTCGACGAAAAGGACAGGAAAATGTACTTCCAGCTTGCAGGCCGAGTGCTGCTCATCTTCTTGTTCATTGGCTTCGTCTTCGCCGGAGAGTGGAGCTTCGGACGCATTATCGTGATTGTCGTCGGTCTTGTGGCCTGCGTCATGGTCGTGGTGGGCTTCAAGGCAAAGTGGAGCGCTATTGTGCTTGTCATGATTCTGAGCGTCTTCAATATTCTGGTCAATAACTTCTGGACGGTAAGTGAACGTGGCGCGCGCTGAGGGTCATCAGGGCAGAGAAGCTAATCGCAGATTCCTCCAGCTTCACCCCCACCACCCGCACAAGGACTTTGCCAAATATGACTTCTTCCAAATCCTGTCAATCGTCGGCGGTCTGCTACTCTTGGTCAATATGGGTCCTGGGCAGGTGAGCTTCGACGAGAAGAAGAAGGTCTACTAGGCGCACCTCTATACGAGAGCAGAGTGTACCGCGCGGGAAAGACTCAGCGTCCCTTGTTCATCATGTTCGCAAGGGTCAGCATTGGTGGCGTTGGATGGGAGAGCGAGAAAAGGAAGGCCTCGGATCTCGCGTGGGCAGTACAGCAGCAGCAGATGAATTGAAACTTGTTGCATTGCATCCGCTCCGCTTCCATGCGGTCGTCATGACAGTGCGCTTGAGCCGTTTGCCGAATCGACTGGGACATTTTTGCTCGCACTAATAAGCCTACACTACACGTAGCTACAAATTCCCTGGCCTGTTGAAACGTCCACCCTCATTCCGCTTTGGGGTACAAGTTGTTTCCCATCTTGGGTCTCATTTGCAACTCTGAGGTTTACCGTTCACAATAAATCTCGGTGCTCCGAAAGCTGGCCACGCTCTAAATGCCGAAGCACACAAAGGAAACAATAATGCTCGTACGCCGCTGGAGATGCGTTGGAAACGAAGTGAAGACCCAAATCAGACCCATCAAACAGCGCAACATCGCCGGATGGTTACTATACCGTCCATTGCGAATCAGTATCTGCCCGCTCCTCTAGTTCGTCCTGCAGGGCGCTGAACTTGCTTGACGAGCCACCTGTCGTGAGTTGCTGTTTGTTGCTGTGCCCGTTTGCGGCGCCGGGGACAGGCGTTGCGTCGCCGTTGGTGGTCTGCTTCCTCGACTTTTTCGATGTCTTGACGTCGGTCCAGCCGTCCTCGACGTTGCTCTCTTCCATGATCTTCTTGTAGTCAGCGTCTTCGACGTCAAGACCCGCGGGAATTTGATCAGTGGTAGAGGTGGCGGCGGTGCTGTTGGCCTCACCAGCGTTGGAGCTGCTGTTGGAGTCCACGTCGAAGGTGTCAAGGAGTTGGATCTGTTTGCTCGATGATGCAACTTGTGCCTCAGACCGAGCATTCTGCTCGCTCCAAGGATTGCTCACCGGTGCTGGGGGAATGGAAGTTCCGTTCCTCGCTGGCTCGTTCCTAGCTATGCGCGCGGTCCGGCGTTGCTGTTCTTCGAGGACCTTCTGTTGACGACGTTCCTCGGCCATCGCGGCTTGCTTCTCTTCTCGCTTCTTCCGATTCTGTCGTTGTTTCTTCGTCTCGACGACCTCTTCTTTCTTGACTTTGTTGGCCTTGTCTCTCACAGGCGCCATCGGTGCGGTGATGCGCAAGGAGTTTGGACCAGGAGCCTCCTTCTCAAGCATATCATCGATGCCTGCTGAGTTGAGGGCTGGAGAAAGGCCCGCTGGAGGCAGGGGCTTGTCTTCCGCCTGCGAAGATGCAGAGGACAGGACAGGAGATGTGATCTGACCGCTTTTCGGCTTGATCGTCTTCACTCGAGTCTCGCCTCGATCCGTCTTTTTGACATCAACGCCCTGTCTGACTTGTCGCATTTGCTCGGCGAATTGCCGCGTAGACTGGTCAATGCCTTGGTCATCGTCTAGCTCCGAAACAGGCGCAACGTGGGCCTGGTAGGCAGGCTGTGGATTGGCCTTGCGCTTCTTCGGCACGGACTGAGATGTGTCCTCTTGAGCATCAGGAAGACCCACAGCACTGACGTCGGGCACCGATTTTGCGGTCTTTTCGGCGTAGCTCTGCACTTTGCGAGCTGCCTTTTTCGTCTCTCTCTTGACATCCTGCACCGCGGGCGTCTTCTGGGCCTTCTTATCGGTTGAGGTGTAGTAGTAGACCAGGCCTGCGCCCGCGACTAGCACGACCACGTATTTGACGGCGGTATCCATGGCACACGGAGAGACCAATTGGCGCCCAGGTCAACGGCGGTGGAGCTCCGTAGCACGAGCACAAGTTAGGGGGGAAAAATAGCAGCGTAGGCCGGAGTCGTGATGACCGTGTACTGTCACGACTGTGTCCACGAGTTTCTGTCGAGCGCGACCACGGGAGCGAGCGAGACAAGGGGCGGTCTTCCGTCGGACTGCGTGGAGAGGGTGGTGGAGCCGGAGGTAAGGAGGTGCGGCGTAGATTCACGCAGGCGGCGCGGAGGAGGCGGGGGCTGCGGTGCAACGAGACGCGAAGTCGTCGAGTGGAGCAGTGTGGACGATCTGGGTGGAGTAGCGTTGAGGAACAATGTTATTATGGGTGGTGCGGTGGAGGACAGTCTGTCGTTGCCAAGCAGGAGGAAGAGCAGCAGTAACGTTAGTTGACACGGGTACGGCTAGTCTAACTCTAGCTCGGTCTCGTCAGCAGTGGCGGCGCCCATTTCTCCACCACTCGACGCTAGAACTATTGTACAACAACGCGCGGACATGCCGACACGCGAGACCGCCGGGGCGTTGCGCGCGACGCAGCTTCCGAGAGCCATCACTCATTGTCACCGTCCACGTCCACGTCGCCGATGCGACCACATGCGACTCCCCGCGGATGATGCCCGTCGCCATCCAAGGTCAATCACACGCGTTGCGCACGACCCACTCGGCTCTTGCAAGGAGAGGTGCTCTCTAGGCATTTGACCAAGGCCGCACCATCTCCCACAACCGCCTGCAGCAAAACGTCTCCCAGGACCAATTGTATGACCTAGGACGCGTCTATGTCTTCAAGAAAGAAGGATATGCCTGCTCCGGCAGTCCTCGTCCCGTGCCCAGGATATAATATATTCTCGGCCGCTCGGCGAAGCAGCGGCATGGCTCAGCCATCCCGTGCTGTGGCTCTCAGTCTCTCAAGCACATATTCGCCAGCACGAATCGGCTTGTAACGCGACGGGTTATCCGGCGTGATGCAACTTGGCAATGTCTCCACGAGCTGCTCGTAATTGATGCTGGCGGCGCATCAGTACACAAAGTGCACAGCAAATGCGCTTCGGTCCAGTGCAAACTCACGAAAAGAAGAACGGACAACTAAGACGTGCCTCTGGAATGGGAACGACCCGGTGCACCGTCGACCGGAACACTCTGTAGCAGCGTCAGTATCTTGAGCCCTCGAGCGCGAGAACCATGATTTACCCGTTGCTCCATCGCATGAGAAAATCGGCAACATCTGAGCAAGCGGTTAACATTCTCAGACATCACTACACCGTATCCTTGATGGAGGCTCACTTATGACAAAGCTGCCTTCTGCAGCAGGGGCTGAGACCCACTGATTATCTGGGCTGAGAATCTCAAGGCCGTTCGCAGTGGATGTTAGAAGGATCGTAAAGCACTCATAGTCGCTGTGTGCTCCCAGGCCGATCTCTTTCCCCTTCTGGTGTGTGTCCTGGGCATTTTGAACCTTGGAAGGCGGGTAATACAATAGTCTAGCGATGCCTCCGGGATGCGTGCACATCTCATCGAAATAGTTCTCATCGAGCTCGAGAGCAAGCGCGAATAGGCGAAAGAGGTGTCTCGCCAATTGGAGAATCGCGCCATAGTATTCCTTCACTTGCGCGTAAAAGCCTGGTAGGTCTTCCTCCGATGGCCAGACATTCCCGTTGACAGACTTGCCATCGAGCTCTCGATACTTGCCATCTCCACCTGTGGGATCGAGTCCGGCTTCGTAACCCCAATTGAAAGCTTCTTTCGTCTCTGGAGGCGCATCTGCTTCATTCCAGTCATCGGGATTAACCTGGGAGGATTGACGAATGATCAGTGTCTCGCACGAGCCTCAACTATTTGGTTGGAGCTTCACTGCCAAGCCGACCATAGCACATTGCATTCAGAATGCCCAAAGTTGGACGCTTGCTTACATATGAGAAATCCGCGGGCTCAAAGCCCCGCAAGTACGGCGAGTGCTTGACATGGAGAGCTTCTTTCTTCTCAATCGGCAATGTAGTGAATCGCTTGGCTGCTTCAAGAATTGTTTGTCGCGTCTCTTCGGGAATACCTAGAGATGGCTATTAGACGAGGTTTGTTTCTCAGGATCTGATCTGCAGAAAAATGTCGTAGAACTGCCTTCGCGATTGCTCACCGTGCCCTGTGATGTGGAAAAATCCACTAGTCATGCAGGCATTCCGAATTTCCAGAGCCACGGCTTTGCGATCTTCGATGTTGGAAGAAAAGGACCTTTCGATGTTGATGACCGGAAAGGTAAAGGGCTTCGTGGACATTGTCTTTTTCGAATCTGCCAATCGCTGGTTCAAGTAGGCCTGGGCTGCTTGACGAGCTTCATTTTGTGTCACATGCGCTGAGTCCATCGTCGTCCCCATTGTAAATTGTCTGTGATTGAGTGTTGGGAGATGTTCAGGTCGGCCTCAAGCAATAAGTGGACATGAGATGTCGCAAATCTTCAGATAGATATGTCATCGCTAGCGTCGGGCAAGATAAGCGGCGGCCGAATGTCTATTTCTTGACACATCATGACAACTGTGCCTACGCATGTTCCGGAACAATCGCGTACGCAAGACACTTCGCAACGATCAAGTGCTCAACATCTTAGAGGGTCCATATGCTGCTCAGCATCCAGAGTATGCTAGTTTCTGAGACAGTGTGCATGCGGCTGGGTCCAAGCTGTAGCAGCGAACGCAACAAAGGAAAAATCTCCATTTCGCATCTAGATATTTACATAGCTGTGCATGAGGAAGCCCATTCCGGCCTGCACGCTGGACTGGATACAACTGCTCTGTCATTGCTGACATCTATTGCTTCTGCGCTAGGATGCCTGGAAAATGTCAGTGCTTGCGCAGCGTGTGCGTGTGGATCAAAACGTACGCTCAACATCTGTCACACTCTGCTTAAGGATCTGGTCGAGAACCTTTGGATCCTGCAGTGACTTCTCGATCTTGGCAATAACAGAGTCGGCCAACTCCTTCTGTTGCCGGGCCTTGACTTGGCCTTCGTAGCGGACCCAGGAGTCAAGAACGGCCTTTGCCTCTGCTGCAAGAGCAGTCTTCTGCTCGAGCTCGTAGGCCTGAGCCTCCAATTGAGCAGTTTCCTATAGCTCAGGTCAGCCCTATACTAGCGCCTGACGACCACGGGCAAGACGACTTGCCTTGGAAACAGCGAAGAGGTCCTTGGTGACCTCGATGACCCCACTGAGGTCCTGCACATTGCTGATGCGTGCCTTGACAGCATTCGTGTGGTCGGCACGGGCAGCGTTCAAAATGCCCTTGATCTTGTCGTGCTGGCCTTGTGCCCATTCGCCATACATGGGGCCGGCATAGGTGTACACTGCCCAGTAGATCGTGAGCAGAGAGAGTGCAACAATAGATTCCTCGTTCACGACATAGAGCTCGTTGCTGATGGCAGCCACAGAGAGCGCGGCACCAGCAGAGAGGATGGCAGTCTTGGAGGCAAGACTGTTACCCGGCAGAGAGTCGACAATGGCGCTGGCGGTGCTCTTTGGATCTTTTGCCGGGGGCGCGGCCTCGAAGCGGGCGGACGACGTCGAGAAGGTGGTAGTGACTGCCGGGAATGCAGTGCGGACAGGGAGGGTGGGACGGGCTCGAACGGCGCCTGAGAGGGGTCAGCGATCGCCAATGGCAGCGGACTGTGTGAGAGAACTACCCAAAGCACACTTGGCCAAGCGCGACGCCATGCTGTCGTGTTGTGCGAGGGGAGTGGGTGGTGGTGAATGATGTCGCTGTCTCCCGCAGCTGTGAAGCGAGGTCAGTGGTCAGTCTTCTTCCTTCGCCGTCGGGCCGATTTCTTCCGGCGCCAACGATACTTTGCTTCACTTTTTGAGTCCGTGTCAGTAAGGTACTACATTGCTCGATCTCACTACCACCGCAAGACCTATACCACCGCCGCGCTCCAAAATGCCTGCTCTGGTAGATGGCCCGGATCAAAGGCGCAAGAGGAAGCGTGATCCGGACGCCGTCAAGTCGCGAAAAGCACCAAAATCCATGAAAGCGCTCGATACTCGCGAGGCTCGGATTCTGCACTTGGAAGAACAGATCCTCGAATCACCGACGCACTATGGCAATATCGAAGAGCTGCAGAACCTGATGGCGGAAACGGAAAGCCGCTGTTTGGCCGCAGTCGCTCTCTGTCGCGTTTTCTGCCGGTTGATGGCTGGAGAGCAGCTGGTCAAAGACAACAATGCTTCAGAGGAAGCCGCACAGTTGGTGCGGCGGCTCAGACTTTGGCTGCGCGAATACGTGTCTCATCTGTGCAGCTGGATTGGTAGTCCAGATGCGACCACTGAAAGCACAGCGCTGACCTTGTTGATGAGAATCGTGAAGGAAGAGGCTTCCGGTGGCAGCAGGAGTGCTGCGCAGTCGTGGCGGAACGAGCGAGCTTCGTTTCAGTCCATGGTGAGAGCGCTGCTACGCGAACGCGAGGCGGAAGGAGCGCGGCAGCAATTCGTGGAGAAATATGTCGAGGAGTATGACGATGTCCGCTTCTACACCTTTGTTGCAGTAAAGCAATACCTGAGCGAAGCTGCTGGTGCAAGCGATGTGGGCAATGCAATTGAGCTTCTCTCTCAGATCGAGGGCGTGCCCGATGCAGATGAAGAACTTGAGCACTGGTATGGGGATGCTCCTGAGGACAAGAGCCCTCTTTTGTCCCTCAACGGCCATCGAAAAAGTGCTCGAGAGGCATGGCTATCCATTTTCCGCACCCCACTGTCTGTGAAGCAGCGCAAATCCATATTGAGCATCACAGCCGCACAACTCTTACCATGGTTCACGAATCATATCGAGTTACTGGCAGACTTCCTCACAGACTCATTCCAGCAAGGTGGCGCGACTTCTCTTCTGGCGCTGAGTGGAATTTTCCACCTCATGACTGTGAAGAACCTCGACTATCCTGACTTCTACAAGAATCTTTACAGTCTGCTAGACGAGGATGTCTTGCACAGCAAACACCGGAGTCGCTTCTTTCGTCTCCTGGAAACGTTCATGGGCTCGACGCACTTGCCCGCCGCCATGGTGGCTAGCTTTGTCAAACGACTCGCGAGGCTAGCCCTTCAAGCTCCACCCGGAGCTATCGTCTGGATCGTACCCTGGGTCTACAATCAAGTCAAGCAACACCCCTCCTGTGCTTTCATGCTGCACCGTCCTTTCCATCCTGGACACGCCATCTATGCCACTTATCCGAAGTACATTGAACAAGGCATGGATGATCCATTCGATATGTCGCGACCGGACCCAATGACCACTCGTGCTATTGACTCCAGCCTGTGGGAGTTGGCTACCCTCAGCAATCACTTCCACCCGAATGTGGCTACACTGGCGAAAATTGTGGGCGAGCAATTCACCAAGAGAGACTATCAGTTGGAGGACTTCCTTGACTATTCCTATGCCACATTGGTCGAAGCCGAACTTGGAAAGGAAATGAAGAAAGTGCCGGTAGTGGAGTGGGACATTCCTAGGCGTATTCTCTCTTCCGAAGATGGTCTCAATAATTTGGGATCATTGTTCAAAGGTGCTATCGGCCATACTGCGTAGGATTAGCGCCAGCTTGATGCGGCATTGGCGTCGGTATCTACTCGGAAACAACCTTGATCCCTCAACCTCACCTTTCAAGCTCTCTAGTTTCCACAATTCAGCGCCAGCGAGGGGTTTCCAAGCATCACGATATGTTTGCAAACACAGGCTCACACGTATTTTGCCAGAATCACGATGGTGGTCGAAACACATTCCCATCCCTTGTTTTCCGCGCTACGAGCCTGGCTTCCGCAACCTTCATATTCGATGCAACCGGCATGCGTCGGTCAGCGGCGGGAACTTTGTAGCACGAATTCAGTCAGTCGGATAGTAGTAACGCGGTGCAGCGATGCGACGCTCGGACAAGAGAGCCTGGGAGCGCAGTCCAGAGTGACTGCAGCCGTCTCGGGAACATTCTCTCAGCTTTGCCAAAGAAGTGGCCTGCAACTTGATGGATAGGGCCCAGAATCCTTCCAACAAATCTAGGCCTACCCTAAAAGCGATTACGTGCTATAGAGACATAAATGTCTCCGAATCTTTCCATTCGATCTTTGTTAGGTAATACTACTAAGATATATAAAGACGAGAAACGTTAGCTTAAAGGGAACGCACATGGTTCCCAAGTCCTTGCTCACGACTATCTGTAAACCACCGAACGTCTTAACGTCTTATCAGAAGCCGACAATCAGCACCACGGCCATCATGGTCAAATTAAGCGACATCCAAGGCGGCGACTGGGCGGAGATGGCCAAGATCTACAAGAAGTTGACAGCAGAGATTAGCTCTCGACCCATCGGAGTCATGCTCGAAAAGACAAATGCTCTGCTGCCGTTCAGCGAAGCCAACGGCATCCATGACAACGGCTGTGGCCCAGGTCCGGTCATCTCGCGCATCATTGCCGATTATGGTGCCGTGTTGCCACAAAGCTGCGACTTGAGTGCGTCCGATTTTGCAGAAGGTACTATCTTGCGAGGATGATCAGACAAGCAGAGTTGTTGGTCGCTAACTCATGAGGTAGCGATGCTTGCACAAGTCCGACACACGAAGAAGGAACAGATCGATAGAAACCCGGAAACCCCCTGGGCACGCGTTGATGTATCATTGTTGGATGCCATGGACTTGCAAGGTATCAGCGATGGTTCCAAAAGTCACGTCACTGCAGGTGAGTTGGACGCCGAGTTTTCCGCTCGGCTATCCGTCCGTCATCGCAATGCCTAATGGCTGCTTTGGGCTGGGTATACTTCATGACTGCTTCGCCGGAAAGGTGTCTAGCAGAAAGCCTTCGAGTGCTCAAATCGGGTGGCGTGCTCGCCTGTTCGTCGTGGCAGGAATCACAATGGCTAGACTTGATGAATTTGGTCAGAGAGGTCCGACCAGAGGCTCCGGTTCCAGAGATTCCTATGGGATGGAGATGCGCAAAAGAACTCTTCATCGAGGTTGAACGAGCAGGCTTTCAGCAGGTTGATGCCGTTGAAGTCGACGTCACAATGGCATTCGAGAGCCACGATGCATTATTGGATATGCTGACTACAAAGATGCCCCATATGGTGAAACTGCTGGGCAGCTGGTCGGAGGAAGAGGTGCAGCGGCTGCGGTCAATCATGACTGACCAGCTGAGAGAGATGTGTCCCGAAGAGCCTGGCAGGTTGACGGGCGTCGCCCTTGTAGCTGTAGGCCGCAAGGCGTAGATTTCCGCCATCGGGACCACGCCACTGGCGGAGTACGGTCAAGATTACTGCAAAAAAGAGTTACAGTAAGCGCAGAGCATAGTAGATGAATCGGTTTCAGCATCATGCATCATCATAATAGCAGGCCTCCGGTTTGTGAATGCAAGTCTTGCCACTCTTGTTCGAAATAAGCACGATTTTGGGATCATCCGCCGACGCTTTTACCTGCTTGCCGCCATCTATCCTTTTGGACTTTCGCAGAATCTCCTTGACTTTGCCGTCCACGTATCCTGGCATCGACAGCCACTGCACTTGCTGTCCCTCTTTCGGCAAGCGGTCTCTCGAGCCCTGCGGAGCGGGTGCAGCGGCGTCCTAATAGTGGCAAGGTTAGAAACAAGTCTTGGAGCCACGAATTGTGTCGAGACTTACCATATGCTTGGAGCCAACAGTTCCGTTGCCTTTCTTGGCCTTTTGCTTCTGCGAGGAATCGTTCGGTTCGCTATGCTTACGTTTCTGGCCGGCTTTGGCGGATTTGGTAGCCTGCTCTGGCGGCTGTTTGTCATCATCGTGCTGTTCTGAAGTTTCCTCTACTTCCTGGTTGTCTTGAGCCTTGCTCTGCGCCGCTTTTGGGTCGCGCTGCTCTGCTCCTACACTTCTCGTCTGGCTTCTAGAGCTTCTGTGATTGCTTGCGGCGGCTTTATTGTCTCCATCGACTCTGGAGCCATTCGATTGCGCCTTCTTGCGACTTGCTTTCGCTTTCGTGGTATTCTCTACATGCTGCTTGCCTTGCTTCGACTCCTTCTGCTTCTGCAACTCGTAAGTCAGCGAGCAACCGTGGACGAGAGGCGGTGTGAATTTTTAACGCGACTCGGTCGGACGTACTTTCTGGTCAGTCTCTTCCTTCTCGTCCGGACTCATCTCCTCCCAAGCTTTCTTCGGTAGATAACGCTTCTCCGTGCCGTCGTCCTGCTTCGCTTTGCCCTCACCATCCTGTCAAGAGATTTGAGGCGTCAGCAGAATGTCGGGACATCGCACAATCGGCTTCTTGCCTTTGTTTGCCATTCTTCTTCGCCCCACTCTGTCAAGTGTTGCTGAGACTCGTCCTTGTCCGTTTTGTCTGTGGTATAGCCTCCGCCCCTCTTCTTGTACTCCGAGGCCATCATTTGAGCCTGCAGGCAGAATTAGACCACCGCACTGGACAATGCCCATCCCGACACACCTTGCGAGCGCTCCATTGACCAGGTTCGCCGCCCTTAGCACTGGCCTTCAACTCTTCCTTGACCTGGTCTCTCAAGTCTGGATCGGTATATTTGTCCTTGGGCGGCATGGCTACTGACTTTGCGCGATATGATTGGCGGTCAACAGTGTGTGCTCGTGGCCCAGTGAGAGGACGTACAGATGGCACCTTCCATCAACGCCAACGTGCAGCGAGCTCACATTTGACTGCACGGCAAACCACAGTAACTGCTCCCGCACGTCACAGGCCAAAGCTTCGCGGCGACAGCACGCCGCCAGCTCGTCATGGGTGCCATCGCAGAGTCGTAGAGAAGCGAATCCACAGGGTGGCATGACGACATTGAGAAGGTGCGGCTCGCGTGCCTGGCGCGAAGGAGGACAGGACAGATGCACAGATGCGATCCACAAGATTGCCCTTGCGCAAGCGCCGAACCTTGTCCCATTCTCCACCATCTTGTGCCGCAATCGTGCAACGCAGTGCTTCTTCCGAATCTCTCAGCCACGGGAGGTTCTAGGCTTACGCAGAGCTAGGCCATCAAGGGCGGGTGCTTTGTCCCGCCGGCACAAACAGCGAATCGCCGGAAACGGCGAAAGCATAGTATATGTCTTCGACGCATCTCTGGCACGGACGGATTGCCTGCAGCACATGAACAGTAAAGGTAGCGACGATGCTAGATATTGTGCCTACAGATCTTTGCAGCCTGCCCATGATTATCGGCAATGGCTCACAGGCGAGCGCAGACCGTGCTACACCTAGCTCAGCCTGCACGCAAGACAAATCTACACCGACGGTAATCGAAGCCTCTTTAGCACAGCAGGGCTCCGAAACGACCGAAGGCGACGAAGAGGATTCGACGGTGGCCGATGGCATACTGGAGCGCGTGGAGGATGCCGTGGTGAATTTCTCCAGCTCGTTGGCGAAGGCTTTCACCAGCAGACTCCGCCATACCTGCCTGACTATACTCCAACACACCGAGAGTGTTGGTGTGCAGGAATCGGCGGATGCGTACGCATACGACGATGACGCCCGGTTCCTCGACTGAAGCCATGCAAGACCTATCTGGTCACATTCGTCAAGGCCGTCTCCATCAACACCTTGTCGTACTGCTGATGCAGCCACTGGATCCCATTCGACAAGGGGCCTTGACCTTGCTGTCCGGTTTGGGCCGGCTGTGCGAGACCGTTGTAGAAGATGGACTTGAGGCCGAACTCTGCGACGCCCTCGTCTTTCTTCACCTCAGCGCTCAGCTCGAAGAGACCATCGAACTCTCTCACGCCCGTCAACCGGGGCGAGTCGCCACAGCGCACGATAATGGAGGTGGGGGTCTTTGATACGACCTCGAAATGATCCGTGATTTTGGTTCCTGGCTCATAGGTGGAGGACTTCAGGTCTCGCGTGTCCCACAGGTGGTCGGCGGTGAAGGGGTCGGATCGGTACTTTTTCTCGAGGTAGCGGCGTTGGTATGCGAAGCCTGTGGCGCGAAATGAGTTCTTGTAGACAGCGAAGGCAGCAAGCGATCCTTACCCAGCCCGCTCCACACGCCTGCACAAAAGGCCTCGGTCAGCTTGCCCTCCTTCTCCAGCAGCTCGGGGCGGATTTGGGCGAGGGCAACGCGGCGGATGGCAAGGTCCTGCGTCACGGGGGCATTGTTGGGGTTGTAGCGGGCGAAGAGGGTGGAATGGAAGAGGTAGTCGGTGGGCGACACGTCAACGATGGACGTCTTGCGCGTCCAGCTGTGCAGCCGGGCGAGGTGAGCAATGCGGGCAGGGGAGGGCAGGCGACGGGGCTTACTGACAGCACGTAGCCGGCCGTGGCACCCAGACTGCACCAGCCGGCGGTAGCGAGGGCCGTCTTGAAGATGGCCATGGATGATTGATTCGCTTCTCCTTGCGACGAGGAGGAGGAGCTCAGCAGCGAACGGTGGGGAGCTAACTTAGACGAGCTTCTGTTCCGTTGCTGGACGGCGCACGAGGGCAGCCTCAGGCTCCACTGCCACCGTCGGCCGAGGCTGCGATGCGATGCGATGCGGTGAACATGATGAAGCTGCTCTGCTCCTCCGGTCGGTCGGTCGCCATGCCGCGTCCAAAGTCCTGGACAGTACATGTAGTATGTACTGTCGCCGGCAGCAGGATTGTTATCCTGCTCCGAGTCACCACACCCCGACCGGACCCTCGCAATCGCACACGCTAGTTAAGTTAAGGTAGAACGAGAACTAACTTAGAAGAAAGACCGGAGCCCGCGCACGGAACAGCACCGCGCGTTTCACCCGCGCAGTCCAATCGAAGTGCGCGCATTATTGCACCATCACCTTTCCACTCTCCACCACCACCATCACCACCACCACCACCACCACCACCACATTTCCACGCCCGCCCGCCCGCCCGCCTCGGCCTCGAGCCCTGCCACCATCGCATCCTCCCGCCCCGCACTGCCCGCCATGGCCGACCAAAAGGAGTTCACATACTCGGACGTCAGCGAGCACACCTCCAAGAAGGACCTGTACTTGGTCATCCACGACAAGGTCTACAACACCTCCAGCTTCGTGGACGAGCACCCGTAGGTACTTTCCCGCGCTGCAGACATGTGTGACGCGCGCTCGCGCTCGCGCTCGCGACCGTCACCCTCGCACCACTGCCTGCCTGCCTGCCTACCTGCCTGCCTGCCTGCGCGCTTGCCGATCTGCACGGAGCGATGCGCTGACTGCGACTCTTTGTGCTCATTCCAGAGGTGGCGAGGAGGTTCTGCTCGACGTCGGCGGGCAAGACGCCACCGAAGCCTTCGAGGACGTAGGCCACAGCGACGAGGCACGAGAGATCTTGGAGGGTCTCTTGGTGGGCACACTCAAGCGACAGGTGAGCTGCATCATCTGCAACCACGCCGACCAGCGCTGACGACGACCCGTGTTGCCTGCACCACAGGAGGGCGACCCCAAGCCCAAGACTGCTGCCCAACAAGTCGCCGATGCTCGCAAGTCCGCCCCCACCTCCGGCGGCCTCGGTGTCGGAGTGTACGCCATTGTGCTGGCAGGTGCCGCTGTGGCCTTCTTTGCCTACCAACAGCTGCAGTCGAGTCAGAACAAGGCATAGATCATAGCACGTCGAATCGAAGCTGACTTCACACCCCTCCCACACACCATGCTGCTGTCCCGATGCCGTGCCGCACCGCCCGCACCGAATCGCATGCCAGGGGAATGTGAATGGAGGACCGCATTATCATTGTGGCCCCGCTATCGGTGCACATGAGCGTGCACCAGAGCCTCACGCTACATCCATGCGCGCGGGCTGAAGTTTGTGCCTAGATACACCAGTACCCAAGTCTTTCCGTTGGCGCCCTCGTCTCGCCACCCTCGCCGCTGCCCGTCCGTGCCACCGGAAAGAGCCCCTCCCCCTCCCCTTGCCTCTATCGCCCGCATTCTCGCTGAAACGCCTTGTTACTGCCAGACGCCCGACGGCCACCTACCCTCCTCTCGAGTACCGTTTGTGAGGGACCGCGTGTGTTGCATGAGACCGATGGGCTCGACCCAGGGGCGACGTTTTGCTTCCAGAATGCCTTGTAGGCTTGTACTATACACGCGTGTCAATGACCAGTGCTCGTACCTGAAACCACAATAAGAATCCCGATATCCTGGTCCGGCTGACTCGTGGGTGCGAGTCGCCGAATGCCCGAGAATCCCTGCTGGAGCCAGCTCGCTCAACCTCCCTTGTTCTTCCGCTCCTCTGCTCGCGCCAGCCTGGCAGCCTTGACCAGTGGTGCCAGCGTTGCCAAGGGCTCAGCAGTCTGGATGAACGCGTGCTAGAGCAGTGTGTCAGTGGACCGTCGTTGGCATCGCTTGCTTCGCACGTACCTTCAGCAAATCATGTGCCGACGCTCTCTTCTCCGGGTCGACCTTGAGCGCAAATTGCAGGAAATCACGGAAGACAGGTGTCAGGTTGTGTTCTTCCTTGATGGTGGGGGTACCGTTCGTGGCGATGAGATAGAGAGCGCGCAGCGGCGACTCCGTCAGATATGGGGGCTCGCCCTCGATCATTTCAATGGCCATGATGCCGAGTGACCATATGTCAATCTTGCGCCCGTACTCTTTTCTCGTCACAACTTCGGGCGCCATCCAGTAGGGCGTGCCGACCATCGTCGTTCGCTTCATATGCGACTCGTTGATCTGGGCACAAAAGCCGAAATCTGTCAGCTTGATGCTGCCCTCCAGTGACAGGAGAATGTTGTCCGATTTGATGTCACGGTGGATCACGCCTTTGGAGTGGAGGAACTGCAGACCATGCAGTGTCTCGCGGCACACGGCCGAGATCTGGCCTTCCGACATCATGTTGAACGTCACCACGTCGGTCAGACTGCCTCCTTCCATGTACTCCATCACGACCCACAGGTCGCCTTTGACCAAGAAGCTGTCCATGAAATTCACAACATTCTTATGCTTGCTGTCCTTCATGACCAGGATTTCGTTGATGATGAGGTCCTTTTTGGGTTGCTGCTCCAAGTTCATCTGCTTGATCGCAACGCACTTGTTGGTGCCCACCTCAAACGCAGTGTAGACGCCGCCCGAAGCTCCCTGGCCGATTTTGATGAGGTTCCGGTATTTCTTGGTGGGGTCTGCCGCGTTGCAGATGTGCTGCAGCTTGCTCAGCACTTCTGCATTGGTGATGGATTGTCGTGGTCGCTGCCGCGGCCGGGGTGCAGGACCGACTCTCGGGTCCACGGCGGCAGGGTGCGGGACTTGACGGGACTCCGAAGGCGCCGTTGCGAGTTGCGAGTGCTGCTGTTGCTGCTGGTGCAGACCATTGTTCGCAGGGTGACGCTGCGACTGTGAACGCTCCAGCGTTTGTTGCTTGAGGGCTTGTTGCGCTGCTTTCATTGCCTGTTCTTGCTGCTGCTGGTATTGTTGCGGAGAAGAAATTGGAGACGGCTGCTGAGACTGGCTGTGATACGACGGACCCGTGTTGGCTCGACTCCTGCTCTGTTGGGACGAGGTATCGGTCACTGTAGGTGGCGCATACCTGACCGCAGGCAGGCCGTCATCGGGTCGAGGCTGCTCTCGTTGCGGGCTCGGTACAGGCGGTGCTGGTCGGGTCGGAACCATTGTGGCAGACTGGCTGCCAGGTGGGCGAGGTGCAGGCCGCAGGGGCACCAGGTTGCCGTTCATCTGGGGACTGATTGGTGAGCTCATGCCATAGCCTTGACTTGTCCCACGCGGTACAGGTGGTGGTGCTCTGGGGTTCTCGAAGCTCTCGCCTGCGTTCTTGGGGAAGCGCGGGCTTGCGGGCGGGCTCGTAACATACCCTCCTGGACTCAGACCGGACTGATAGCTCTGCGGACTGTCCTGCGGTTTCGCGTGGTCGAACTTGTGATAGGTCCAGTCATCGCTGCCATTGTCGTTGTTCTCGTTGAAGAAGGTGACCACGTCAATGATGGCCTGAGGGTTCTTCTTCTGCTCCTGTTCGGTGATGCCGTTGGCTTGCAGCGTCCTCTGCCATTCCTTGGGAAGCCCCTATGCCTCGTGTCAGTATGTACGGCGCAAGGAAAGGTGACAAGCACGTACCGTGAACTCCCCCGTCTGCTGATCATAGCCCACGTGCGTGACGTGTACTGGGTTTTCTGGAGCTGATATGGTGGGTTTTCGCGGTGTGCCCACCAGGCTCGACACAAGGCTCGAGAAGCCGCTCTTCTTTTTGAGCACTTTGCTCTCCTTGGCCTCATCGCTGTACCTCTGCCGCGGGTTGACGCCGGGCGGCGACGTGGGGCCATCCATGGCTGCGACGGCGAGGATCTGCGACAGTCGCACGACGAGACTGGCGCGGGCGGCGCCAGCAGGATGCGCGACTGACGGCGGAGCGGGCTGGGAAGGCAGCGCCAGCGACGGCGCAGGTGGGTGTTGCTCGGCGGCCGCGTCCGGAGGTGCCAGTGTCTTTGCGGGAGGAGGAGGGGCAGCAACAGCAGCGGGTTGGGATGGGGCCGCGTAGGTGATGGCGTTTATGGCGCGCAGCGTGTCGGCATCGAAGTCGTCGGCAACGAGCTCACCCGAAGTGCGCTGTGTCACCGAGAGCGGGCGAGCGAGAGAGGCAGCGCGGGAGTGGGCGGTGGACGGTGGACGGTGGGTGATCGCCAGCAGCAGCAGCAGAGGTGCCGGTGGTGGTGATGGTGTCGAGTGATGAGGTGCAGGGTCTCGCTTCTTTCGTTTCGGAGGCGCTGCTTTCTTGAGCCGTCTCGTCATGTCTCGACGAGGAACAACAATGCAATGCGGCGACAGGCAATAAAGAATGGGCGGCGGAGCGATCCTGGGTATCAAACGACCTCTCACGCTCCTGCCGCCGCTCGATTACGGAAACGGTTTGGCAGGACAGCAGCACTTGACGGTAACACAGACAGCGATGGGGCCAGTCCGCTCGGCCTCGACCCTTGCTCCCTCCTCTCTCTCTCTTCCCACTACAAAGTACAGTACACACCACATACCACACGCCGTCCACCAACAACTTGCCCGCCCCCCTCCGCCCCTCCCCCCCTCCCCCCCAGCGCTGCCCGCCGAGCGGAGCGGAGAATTTGCCCGGCGCCAGCTGAGACGCCCGTGTGCCATCGACAAGCGCCCCGATGCTGTCGAGCAATGCAGCCCCCTGCTAGCTGTGCTCGCACATCCTGGAACACTGTACGTGGCTCAAACCCCGTCGTGCCCTTCCAGCCCTTGCTCTCGCCTTTTCGTCAACGTGTGGCGTCTACGCACTCTACGCAAAGCATCTCCGCCGCCATCTCATCAATTCGACAACCGGCTGCGCCCTGTGGATGTGCATGTCCGCTCACCCGTGCCCGTTATTGCTACCCGCTGTGCACGGCGGACGAGCCAAGGCCCACACCCCTTGTCTCGTGCTTCTCTGCGACGGCTACCGAAGAGAGCGTCTTATTGTGACTGCAGAGAGGGACACCTGCTACAGTGAAGTAAGTGAGCTAGGCAAAGGGTTCGCATTTCAGGAAAGATCATGCTTGCTGGCGATTGTTCGGAGATGAATCAAAAGATTCTTGCGGAAGGCAGTCAACTGTC